>OY720683.1:74011459-75211459 GCA_963170755.1 Amphimallon solstitiale | reverse complement strand
AGAAAAGCAAGATGGCGAATCCAAGATGGCCACCAAAAAATCTAATAAACTAAGGTGACGTCAGGCGAAATGGCTGACTATCAATATGATCGATCAAAATATAAACTCAACTTCTATAAAATACCCAACTCCGTATCACGCATCACAACAACAACCCAACATAGTTTCAAAACGCCACAACACCAGATCAACTTAGGAAGATACATCTAGCTCAAACCCAACATACTTTCAAACACCACCACCGAGGATTTATATTTGACATCAGCATACCATCTCAAAATCATAAAATAAATATACAGTATGATACTGGATAACATAGCAACCAAGTATGAATATACAGGACGTTTCAAAGTAGGGATTTTTAGAAAAGCAAGATAGCCGCCAAAAATCTAATAAACTTCGGTGGCATCAGGCATCAATCTATTAAAACCACTATCAAATCATTCTCTTTAAAAGCCATCATTCCAAAACAATACATTCAAATCATACATTCAGTGATAGACACATAAATGAAATGTATTTGTGCAGCCTAACAGTTCAAAAAGCTTGATATCGAGCTTACCAGCATATTTCTAACAGATCTAAACACGTTTTCTAATGGAAACCACAACGTTTGATCGCTATCAACACCTCTATGATAGTAGCCTTATTTAATATATCTATATCATAAAATAAAAAGGAACAACATATTTTAAGAAAAACAATTTATTAAAAAATAATAACCACATTTTGTAGGTGAATTATAGCTAATATGTAGCATATCAATCATAGGGAAAAAACATTAAACGAATTACAACGATAAACAATTATGACATATAAATCCATAGGTAAAAGATATATAGCAATCAAAACCCTTCCTATATCTACCTCTCTTCATAGAAGACCTAGATATTTAATACCACATACATAAATACATAGACACTCTAATCCTCATATGAATAAATTGATAGACTTATAATAATTATTTTCATCCATAAGTATACATACATACTTTTATATATATCACTACAAGAAATAAGTCGACACCGCTGTGTTAGTCACCTTATTTAATATATCTATATTATAAAATAAAAAGGAACAACATATTTTTAAGAAAACAATTTATTAAAAATAAAACAACTACACACATCAAACAAACCTCAACCATACTTTCAATTTCACAAATATCAAAATTTAAACAAAACAATCAAATGCAAAGGCAAGGAATGTTCTCGAGATGATCCATATAGTGCAATATAACAATGCAGTAAAACGATAGAGGTGAGATACATGGTCTATCAAAAAATTTTTATTACCCACTTTTTTCAGCAATCAAAACTTTTTGACAAAACACTATACATATGAAAAATAGACATAGCATTAAATATTTCCATTTTAGAGATACCCCAGTTTAATCCCAATTTTAAATAACATAAATTCTTAAATTGATTTAGTTAACTTTCTTATAATATTTAAAAAAGGTTGAAAAAGAAAACATACTAAGTCCCACAACAGATAAAATATGTACTATCTTTTTACACTTCATGTTTAGTACTGTCATTAGAAGAAATATGCCTGAGGTACAGCTTTTAATATGAAATTTAGGGGTTTTTTACACAAAAACATAGTTTATGCCTAATAAAACTAATTTTGAAACACAATGTGCACATAGTATTAAAAAAAGAGGATAAAAAAAAAAACAAGGCACGCTTCACATCAGATAAAAAAATATATACTTATTCTAAAAATGCTTCTATCTCTCTTTTTACAGTTTATGTCTTGTACAGCAGCGAATGTATTACATTTCTCTTAAAAGCATTTCATAATTTGAGAAAAAATGGTGAAATGTATCTCGAAACATTATTATAAATACATTTTAAAACATGGAATTCTATTTTATTTGGATGACATTGTATTTACAAATAGTTTTTATATTATATCATTACAAGAAATATGTTTTACATTAAATTTTACGCACGGGACAAGAGTAGTATTCATATTTCTAAGAAAATCACATTTTATACATATTTCATACACCAGTCATTTTATTTAGACAGGCCTATGTTTCTACAATTTACATTACATAGAAATACTTTTAATTATTTATATTTACCGAGGTTGACGCTTATAACTCATCGATCCGCATCTGAATCGACTCCAGTAGGCTGACTGAAAGAAAAAAACACAATCCTATCTTAGATCAATGCTATATTATCAAGAATTTTGCAACAAGATTATATATTGAGATAGGGGATGATGGCTAAAGCCTAAACGAACACCTGACCTTCAATATGTGATAAAGTTTTATTTATCATACATTTAATATAAACTAATGATCTATCCCCAGGAAATCAGATATTAAAACTATAAAATATGCTATTAAAAACATAAACAAGCTATATAGATTAGCAAACATATATTTTAAGCACCAACCCCCAATCATACTAATAAAATTCACTCAATCAAAACGCACGCTACATATAATAAATGGGAATCTAAAACTAGTAGTTAAAATCTGTGTTAAATAAAATTACAGTTGACATAACGCGACCGTTGAGAGGTTTAGTACACACATACATTCATCATTGTAGGGCATACACATGCAAGAATAACTAATATGTTTGGAAAATGTTAATTAAATTATAACACCAGCATTCAAAAAGTATACATCGACAGGATATCGTTAATCAAACTCTTAAATACAGATACTCAATATTAAAATCATTATAATATTAAGGAATACAATTATTTTACATACCTAGGTGGGTAACATATCATACAAAATCTCGGCGGGTGGATCAAGCTCACCCTCTCAGCACAGCGACAACAACGCATAATCTCATATTCTATAAAAATATACTAAATTACTATTTTTTAATCTCTCTCATTCATAAAAACCTACCCATCATGGGGAGATTAATCACAAAATGACTACGGACCCTACAACGATCTATTTCACGTAGGGGTGCTGAATAATAGCAGAAAGTGCATAGTATATCATGATAACCATCACGCACTCTCATAAACCCAGAAGTCGTTACACACATATTTATATTACTTCTTAGTTGGTAACGACCACATCCATTATCATGATGAATATCCACCAGACTATTCGAGGAAATCGAATCATACCCGTAGTCCGTATCAATCGAAGGCAGAGTTAATGTTGATACTGATTCTATTTCGTCAACAATAACATCAGCACTCGACCCCGACGATATCGAATTTTGGTCGTCCATCACCTTAAACAAAATTAATCGATATTAAGTTATGATCAACAAAATTAATCGATATTAACCCCACTCACATAAATAAACACACTAAATAAACACAATTAATAGTCAACAAACTCGAAAACAAATCCACTTCTAGAGACACTATCAAAACTAATATAAAATGTTCTACCACACATCTATTTATAAAATTAATTTACAAACCCCCACTAATCAAATTTAAAAGAAAAAACATTCCCACGAGAAACGAATAAAGAAAACGCCGAATTACCTCAAACATTCCTTTCTACATTTCAAATGGATTTTATCACCCTCATGAAATCGAATGACCACCAACCCAATTAAAAGAATTTTACCTGGAGCCGAATTTCAAAGTGGCTCATTTGTGTGATGAAATCAAACGACCACCGACCTAATTATACTAGAACCCTTAACGATAGACAATTAGCATTAAATTAAAAAAATATAACCAAGTATCTCATAACTTTCAATACCATAAAAAAGCAAATTAACGACATTCATTCCAGGTAAAGAAAAATTGCACCCTATGCAGTAAGAATTATTCACATAATCAATCCTTAGGGGAAAAAAATGCGATATATATACATATTTAGTAGACAAATTAAGAAAAAATGTAGTTTCACAAATTATACGAAGCCTACATATCAGTCGACAAATTAACAAAAAAAGATTGATTTAACCAATTTCAACATTCTAACAAAGAAACACACTTTATGTATCTGGAGATGTTTTCCACATAATTCAAACCACAACTTAGACCGAGACATTTTGTATTTACCGACAAAGGAATGAATAAGTCGAACACTGCTATGATGCCCTGCAATATAAAAAAGGTGCCAATAAACATGCCACAACTTCCCAGCAGGGGTAAATTAAATGCTAATAATGTAAAAATACCTAAAATATTTCCTAAAACAAGGTTATTTTAGTTAAATATAAAACTTTAAAATATAATATTTTTATGTGGGCGCTTTCCGAAATGTGTATACAGAAGCCCAATTTGTTTACACAATCAGTAGGTATAAGTAATATATATTATGCGATATGCTAGCATATATACAGAGTAGTGTTAGAAAAGGGTTATAATAGAAACATAGTAGATAGAATAAAATTTAAACTAGAGAAGAAAAGATTAATTAGTAATAAGACTACCCTAAATTCAATAAAACATAAAAAATATTGTAAATTCACTTTCAATAAAATGTTTGCCCTTAAATACTGATAAATAGTGGGCTATCTGTTGTAAATGGAAATTAATAATAATTTTTGTCTTAAATAGTAGGCTTATTAGCTAGTTAATATATATATATATGTATATGTATGTATGTGAACGGAGATAATGCATCTGTTTAATTCTTTAGCGTCGCATACCTGCATCCAATGAGGGTTTCGAGTCCGGGAATTTCGTCTTTCTACCTGTACAGATAGATCTGTCTTTATATAAAATTGGTATATATTATCTATGATTTTAGTTTTAAAATAAAAAATAATAAGAAGGTTAAAATAATTCGTTATTTTGTAGATAGTTGCATAGAGCTAAAACATTATTTTGCATGCATATACATTCTTCATTAGTTTTATTATTATGATAAAAACAATGATTGACATTTTTAATAAGCTTTGGTACATCATTAAAATATTCCAGTAAATTAAATGCTAATGATGTAAAAATACCTAAAAATATTTCGTAAAACAAGAGTATTTTAGTTAAATATACGGAGATCCATATGAAAAACTACGAAAGTTATATTAATATTAAATAATTTAATTAAATGAAAACACATCGTTTCACAAAAATTATGTGTTATTAAACACTAGATATACATTTCATTTACCATAACAGTACATTATAAACCTTTCTTAATATTGATGATACAGGATCAGTTAAATTAGTATGGTTGTTAAGAAATTGGAGGAGTATTTGATAGTATTTTCTTCATAAAAGTAGTATGTATTGTAATATAAGATAGTGTTATAAACTATACAATAAATATTATTCAGTATTGGAATACACAGTGAATAACACAAATTTGAGTAGAGAAAGATAAATATTTCTAATTGCACATGTGTGAATTTGAATCTATCAGGAATATACAGAGTAATTATTTACATCTGATGGTGAAACATGGTCGCGTATTTTATATCATTCAGTAATTTAATTTCTCTATAGCTAGACAATGAGGTGGATGCTAAGCATTAATGTGTACACACGTAATGTTATGATCGTCAGTGTAACATATATATTCAAGTCTAACACAAACTTTTTGATTTATTGAAACCCCAATAGAAATTATCACTATTTCGAGAAGAATAGTCATGTACCTGTACATATTCAAAGCCGCTGAAGTATGAGTACATTAACAGCTGTATACGCGTGTCTTTATCATCCACTTTAATGTGTTACTGTAATTCCAGTTACTTTTTTTTATTTATACGTACATATATTGTGAATTATTACACTAATTATAAAACAAAATTAATTATAGATAGACAAACATTATGCAGGTATATTGCAAACATGTAATGCTAAGATAATCAGAGTGATATATACATACATGTAAAGAAATTTATAGTTTATTCAATCTCTTATTAAAAGAGTTATTAATATTTTTCAAATGAATACCTGGCAGTGGTGGAAAACTGTTGAAATTTGGATAGATTAATAGTTACATATGCGAGCTTCAGAATAGCTTCTGAACATGTTGGGGAGAGGTTTAAACTGCTTTCTATTCAACTTGAACTCCGGTGAACTTGTTAAAAAAAAACCGGTTCTGTATCGGTTCAGCTTGACAGGAGCGGCTTTTAGAATACTAAGTCATGAATGGCGCACCAAAGATAGGTATTTTTTTATTAAACTGTATTATCATACCCTCTTCCGAAGCCGATGCGTCACCATTTATCTTAGGGATATCCTCAGGGCTATAGCTGGATCAGCAAGAATTGCAGAACCAGCACCAGCCGTGATTATATCCCTAAGATAAATGGTGACGCATCGGCTTCGGAAGAGGGTATGATAATACAGTTTAATAAAAAAATACCTATCTTTGGTGCGCCATTCATGTCTTAGTATTCTAAAAGCCGCTCCTGTCAAGCTGAACCGATACAGAACCGGTTTTTTTTTAACAAGTTCACCGGAGTTCAAGTTGAATAGAAAGCAGTTTAAACCTCTCCCCAACATGTTCAGAAGCTATTCTGAAGCTCGCATATGTAACTATTAATCTATCCAAATTTCAACAGTTTTCCACCACTGCCAGGTATTCATTTGAAAAATATTAATAACTCTTTTAATAAGAGATTGAATAAACTATAAATTTCTTTACATGTATGTATATATCACTCTGATTATCTTAGCATTACATGTTTGCAATATACCTGCATAATGTTTGTCTATCTATAATTAATTTTGTTTTATAATTAGTGTAATAATTCACAATATATTGCTGTGACTCTTACAAATTTATAAATATATAAAATAAATTTAGTTTACTTAATTAAAGCGTAACTGAGAGTCAAGCACGCAATCTAGTGCTAGGCCTTATGCTAGACTAAGATACGGTGAACTTTCTGCTGAAAGGTAGGTTAAGCAAAACATTTTACATGCAACTAGCTCAGTTTGAAAATAAATAGTTCTCTCAGGGGCAGAAAATATGAGTTGATTCTCCTGCTCTTTAATTATCTCCAGGTCAGGTAAAGAAATAAAATACAAAATAAATCTTAATATCTAATTTATTAAAATAAAATAATTTTAAAACGAATCCAAAAGTTTTTGTCTACAAATATTTACACACCAAAAAAAAAAACAATATTCAGTCATAATTCAAATTTATATATCATCATCAATAAAGTATTACAAGAAATAAAGAATAAATGAAATTATGATGTCGTGAAAAACTTACATCTAAAAATGTGAACGTGATTATTATGATTAATATTTGTCATAGATACATGTAAACAATCAAAAATAAAATAAATTACCCGTGATGAATTGTACTGGAATATAAATAAAAATAAAATTTGTGCGGTCTACTGTTTGCTAACAAAATATAGACATTAAGGAAATGGCTTTGCCCTAATTAGTCCTGTCCGGCGCCTTTTCTCGCTCCCAACACAGTACCATCAGATAACAAATTCACACAGATGAGTATCCCAAAGTTCCACCCTACGAGCATGTCATTTTCAACTCGTTGGACGCAACCCGAACATACATCACAATGCGCACATTCCTTAAGGAATATATATAAATTTTAAATTAAATAAATAAAATGAAATAAAATAATGTCTCTGCGTATTCAATAAATTAACTCAGCCCTGATTAGTTCTGCCTGGTGCCTTTTCTCGCTCCCAAACGCAGTACCACCAAGACCAATTCGTGTCTTTCAAATTCACCAGGACTCCATGCTATGAATTAAATAATGACATAATTCATTTCACACATCCCTGATGTATTATTCAACACGTTAATATTGAACACCCAAATACAACAAAAACATACTTAATTCTCAAATCAAAAGAAATAATATATACATTTTTAAAAAAAAAAATAAACTTTACCTTTTTCGCGAAATTCCAATACAAAAGACACCACTACAAATAAAGAATTTGGTACGCCACTATACACACATTTATAACAAATATTGTTTAATCACCTCAATTCTTCGTACATCGTATTAAACTCATCCATCATAAATTTTCAATGAAAATTTGATTCACTTATCTATATAACCTATATACACATAAAACAAAATTATTAATTTCAAATATCTTTTGTAGGATAAATAAATTTAAAAGAAAAATAAAGTATACGGAAATGAAATGATTATGTTATCCAAAGTTATCATTACAAATACTAGAAGGTTTTGTCATAATGTATGGCATAGTACCCCTACATGCAAAACAAAACTCTCTAGAAAAAGAAAAGAAAATGAAATTAAACAAATTCAAAAACCGAGTTCATAAATAAAAGTATTTTCATACATAAGTAATTATTCAAATACATTTAGACATTTCAATGTGATACGCGCTGCATGTTAAAAATAAAAATATTATAAGTGTGGAATCTTGTTAAAATTTTATAAGTATCGAAAATCTCAAAATTTATTCTAAGTCCGGATTTTAAAATAATCCTTTAAAAAGAAAGAGGAAGTGATTTATCACCTACTTTTAGACTAGTTAAAATTGCGGTTTTCACCAGCAAATCCCGGAAATTTTATCCGTCCGCGCTTTTATGCTTAAATTTCTTTATAAAAACATCCGGCAACTTTCGGCAAACACGAATCCACTTCCAAAATTGTATATCGACGGTGCTGCCCTTATCAGTCACATGGGGAAACAGTGTATTAATAATCCTTGAAAAAGGTAAACAAACTTGCGAATATAAATTCGTCTATACGTTTATGACTCAGCCGTGCACCTGATAAACAATACTTTTTGCGCCGGTCTACACAGTCGATCTTTGCCAATGTCAGAAGTCTTTGTGCCGGAAACACCTGCTCGATCCTTTTCACGTAACATTTAATACGTCTTAATATTATAACCTTATAAAAATTTACTAAGATTCTTTTATCGTTTTACTTAAATAAAAATAAAGTTTTAGTAAATTATCAATATAGTGAATATTTATATACACATCATAGTAAAAATGAATAAAGTAAAAATTAATTTAAATAAAATCTTAAAGTGATCTTGATTATACTTATTTATTTACATATTATTATTCATTCAAGATCATTGCATAAATATCCCTATGGGAATATCTGCGATTTATAAGCGAGAATCGCTAATGTCAATGGTATAAATTCAAGATTTCCCATAAATACCAGTTAATATACTTATACATTATTTACAATATTATTGATATTAAGCATAGAGACATGAAATTTCCCTATAATATGCTTATTCTATCTATATACAAATCAGAAGTGAATATGCAAAACTCTTGGAGTTTATTTTAAACTTTACTCCTTTCATGACGAGAAAGTTTAAACAAATGACATTTAAAACACCTAAATTAATTAAACTACTTATAAATATATATACAAAAGTGTACTTAAATTCTTTAAATTTTACACCTTTCATAGGTATTACAAATATTGTAATTGCATCATCGAGTTCCCTTAAAATGAAGTGGCAACTGTAGTCCACTATTTTGGGAAAACTTCTTAACATTTTTAAGTATCTGGGCTGTGGGTACTTTTCAACTGCATCCAAAACCTCTATTCTCGCATAGGTCCATATAAATTTCACACCCTCTTGTAAAATCATTTTATCATTCACATGATGTGACACATTTTCATCATGTGGGTTTAATATATGCTGTACGGGCTTTACATACCCATAATGTAAAATATTTTGTTCCTTATGAACAATTTTATTTAAATTCACTAATAAATTTACCACTATTGGATATAATTTCATGAAACATTTATATAGCTGTACCAACCAAAGAGAATTAACGTTTACAAACCACTTTGCATTAGTACTTATTAACAATAATGTTTCTATTAATTTGGGGAGTTGTAGCTGTTGTTTTATTGATTGAAATAAACATAAACTTAATTTATTATTCTTAATGTTTTCTAAATAATCTAAATATTCCTTAATTACTACTGTGATGGGGTT
This sequence comes from Amphimallon solstitiale, assembly GCA_963170755.1. NCBI lineage: Eukaryota > Metazoa > Arthropoda > Insecta > Coleoptera > Scarabaeidae > Amphimallon > Amphimallon solstitiale. The sequence continues at coordinate 75,201,608 of OY720683.1, read as the reverse complement.
CATTAAATTATATACTAAATTTTCAATAATTTCATCTTTTAACAAACTTTTAATTTTAAACTTGACACTTACTTTGTACTGGGAAAATGGACGAGTCGTTTCTGTTTTAATACAACTTATATAGCCTACTGTTAAATCTATATTACCATTAAATAATTTAACATCTTTTGTCAAAGGATCACTCATATTATCATTATTAAATTGTTTGTTGCAAATCAAATTTTTGTCACCCATAATTATTTCCCGGTGTGAACATTTATTTATTATGTCACCCATATATTTCGTGGCGTCTTTCTTTTGAAGACCCTCCACATGGTGTGTACATTTATTATTTATGTCACCCGTGGCAAACATGGACTCTTCCCTTTGAAGATCATCCACATGGTGTGAACCTTTATCCTTGTCAATCAAACTATCATTATTTATTTTTAAAGTGAGGTCCCTATCAAAATTATCAATGATTGAATTATTAACTAATATTTTATCATCTTGAGCACCTTTGTCCCAAGACATGTTTACTTTACTATTGTGAAGGGTTCTATTTTCCCTTTCCAATTTCGATGTATATAGACTCAAAAAATCCATCCCAAGTACGCAGCAATATTTTAATCTTGGTGTAACAATAAATTGTGTTACAAATTCTACATCACCCATCTCTATATTTATACAAAATACATTATCTTGCTTGTAAAAACCTAATTTTTCAAACCTTTTATCAAATAATCCCCCATCTAAAAGTGACAATTCTAATTCACTATCTATTACAGCTACACCATATACATCCCCTACTTTAACATCTACCAGTGGAAATTCAGTGGTTATTTTACTTAAATCTACGACGTTTCTCTTGCTTCGTTGTTTCTTCTTTCTCCCTTTGGTTGGACCTACCAAAAATCCAGATCCTTATTTATTGCTCCTCTTGATTCACCTTTCATCACAGCTTCTGTTTTATTTTCTTTATTTTCTATAATTACGTTATTGAATCCTCGGGTATCTTCTGTTTCATTTTTTCCATATTTCCTTCCTACATGACCCTCCTGTCTCCAATTATTATTATTATTACTACTACTACTATTACTCATATTCTTGTTGTTACCATTCTCCACCCTTCCTCTCTGGTAACTATTATTCTGATACCGATTACCATTGTATCTTTGTTGGTTATTGTGGTTATTACCATTATATCTTTGCTGGGCATTATAATAGTTACCATTGTTACCTGCTTTATACCCATTTTTATTCTGAGATACACTCCTATCTTCCACGTCGTCCAGACGCTTTACCAATTCCAAGAGTTGCTCAACGGTGTCTATACCCTGTAAAGCAACTGCTTGTACTACCTCATGCTCAAAATGATTAGCTAATTAGGTAACAATGTCACACTCCTGGATCACAGGTTGTATATGTTTCAAGAAAGAATATTTCCGAATAACATAATTCTCTCTAGACGTAATAGAACGATATTTTCCAAAGGTAAGGTCATGTCTAATGCGTCTTTGCTGAGTTTGTCCCCAGTACTGTCTAATAAACATATTTTCTAATTCTTCGTACGTCTGTACCTCATCAATTACCATATCGTACCATAATAATGCATAATCTCTAAGACACCCCCTCATGAAATGTAATTTTGACATATCATCATTAATACCACGAATGTATGTCTTAATGGTTTTAAGAAATGCCATTGGGTTGTCTTTGTTGTATCCAGAAAATTTTGGTATATTTTCCGTACCAATTGATATCTGTTGCGGTACAACACAAGGTGTAATTGTACCTTGTTCCACTCTCGTTTTCAAATTCTTAATTGTATCTTGACAATTTAATGTCATATCCTGTAGCTTTAAAAGAGAGTCTGTGCATGCACCATATTTAACCCTACAATCTTCAAACTTACTTGTTAAATTTTTAACATCTTTCTGAACTGACATGGCACTACTGTCCACCTTCAGTTCCAAGAATTGTATTTTCTCATCTTGTCCTCCAATCCTTTCTTCTATCTGTCTAAAATTTTCTCTTGCTACACCGGCCCTCTGATTCATTTCATCTATTAAAAAATTACTGCTATCCTTGCACTTCTTTTCATTTGCTTCAATTTTTTCATTTATCTGTCTCGTGCTTTGTTTCACATCTTCTTTTAATTTATTGTTCATTGCAGACATTTCCATTCTACAAGCTTTTATCCTTTCGTCAATCTTCTCATTCATCGACTTTACCACAGTTTGTATCTCTATTTTATTTCTATTCATCTCTTCTTTCATTTCAGCTTTATTTTCATCTAACTTCTTATTTATATCTTCTTTATTTTCCTTGAATTTCTTATTCATTTCTATCTTGTCACATTCCAACTTACAGAAAAGTTTTTCAAATAAAATATCAAATCTGTCTCCGTCTGGCATTTCTTTCGTTTCAATTTTTACATTTTCAGTTATATTTTCATCCTCATCAAGAGGTAGCGTCTTTTCTGAATCTGTCACAGAGGAAATACCTTGTGGTTCCCTGTACGTTTCAAATAAATATTTGGTATCCATACCACTTTCAGGATTTTCACCCTCACCTTTATACTCAGACATATTTACTTTATCTGTCCTGGCACTTAAAGAGACTTATTTGTGGAGAAAAATAAATCAAAACTTGACAAAATTTTATTTGTGAATTATATTTATTAATTATTCAAATGCACTTAAAGGTGAAAATACCTCCCTTTAATTACACAGCTATTTGAATATTAAATAATCAATTAATTTTTATCTAAACAGTTTAAAATGTAAAAGCTTTGCCCCACTACGTTGGGTGCCATATATATATTATAGAAAGTGTTAATAAATGATATATATAAATGTAAATGTATCATGGCCCCACGTTGGCTAGCGTCCATATATATGCTGTGACTCTTACAAATTTATAAATATATAAAATAAATTTAGTTTACTTAATTAAAGCGTAACTGAGAGTCAAGCACGCATCCTAGTGCTAGGCCTTATGCTAGACTAAGATACGGTGAACTTTCTGCTGAAAGGTAGGTTAAGCAAAACATTTTACATGCAACTAGCTCAGTTTGAAAATAAATAGTTCTCTCAGGGGCAGAAAATATGAGTTGATTCTCCTGCTCTTTAATTATCTCCAGGTCAGGTAAAGAAATAAAATACAAAATAAATCTTAATATCTAATTTATTAAAATAAAATAATTTTAAAACGAATCCAAAAGTTTTTGTCTACAAATATTTACACACCAAAAAAAAAAACAATATTCAGTCATAATTCAAATTTATATATCATCATCAATAAAGTATTACAAGAAATAAGAATAAATGAAATTATGATGTCGTGAAAAACTTACATCTAAAAATGTGAACGTGATTATTATGATTAATATTTGTCATAGATACATGTAAACAATCAAAAATAAAATAAATTACCCGTGATGAATTGTACTGGAATATAAATAAAAATAAAATTTGTGCGGTCTACTGTTTGCTAACAAAATATAGACTTTAAGGAAATGGCTTTGCCCTAATTAGTCCTGTCCGGCGCCTTTTCTCGCTCCCAACACAGTACCATCAGATAACAAATTCACACAGATGAGTATCCCAAAGTTCCACCCTACGAGCATGTCATTTTCAACTCGTTGGACGCAACCCGAACATACATCACAATGCGCACATTCCTTAAGGAATATATATAAATTTTAAATTAAATAAATAAAATGAAATAAAATAATGTCTCTGCGTATTCAATAAATTAACTCAGCCCTGATTAGTTCTGCCTGGTGCCTTTTCTCGCTCCCAAACGCAGTACCACCAAGACCAATTCGTGTCTTTCAAATTCACCAGGACTCCATGCTATGAATTAAATAATGACATAATTCATTTCACACATCCCTGATGTATTATTCAACACGTTAATATTGAACACCCAAATACAACAAAAACATACTTAATTCTCAAATCAAAAGAAATAATATATACATTTTTTAAAAAAAAAATAAACTTTACCTTTTTCGCGAAATTCCAATACAAAAGACACCACTACAAATAAAGAATTTGGTACGCCACTATACACACATTTATAACAAATATTGTTTAATCACCTCAATTCTTCGTACATCGTATTAAACTCATCCATCATAAATTTTCAATGAAAATTTGATTCACTTATCTATATAACCTATATACACATAAAACAAAATTATTAATTTCAAATATCTTTTGTAGGATAAATAAATTTAAAAGAAAAATAAAGTATACGGAAATGAAATGATTATGTTATCCAAAGTTATCATTACAAATACTAGAAGGTTTTGTCATAATGTATGGCATAGTACCCCTACATGCAAGACAAAACTCTCTAGAAAAAGAAAATAAAATGAAATTAAACAAATTCAAAAACCGAGTTCATAAATAAAAGTATTTTCATACATAAGTAATTATTCAAATACATTTAGACATTTCAATGTGATACGCGCTGCATGTTAAAAATAAAAATATTATAAGTGTGGAATCTTGTTAAAATTTTATAAGTATCGAAAATCTCAAAATTTATTCTAAGTCCGGATTTTAAAATAATCCTTTAAAAAGAAAGAGGAAGTGGTTTATCACCTACTTTTAGACTAGTTAAAATTGCGGTTTTCACCAGCAAATCCCGGAAATTTTATCCGTCCGCGCTTTTATGCTTAAATTTCTTTATAAAAACATCCGGCAACTTTCGGCAAACACGAATCCACTTCCAAAATTGTATATCGACGGTGCTGCCCTTATCAGTCACATGGGGAAACAGTGTATTAATAATCCTTGAAAAAGGTAAACAAACATGCGAATATAAATTCGTCTATACGTTTATGACTCAGCCGTGCACCTGATAAACAATACTTTTTGCGCCGGTCTACACAGTCGATCTTTGCCAATGTCAGAAGTCTTTGTGCCGGAAACACCTGCTCGATCCTTTTCACGTAACATTTAATACGTCTTAATATTATAACCTTATAAAAATTTACTAAGATTCTTTTATCGTTTTACTTAAATAAAAATAAAGTTTTAGTAAATTATCAATATAGTGAATATTTATATACACATCATAGTAAAAATGAATAAAGTAAAAATTAATTTAAATAAAATCTTAAAGTGATCTTGATTATACTTATTTATTTACATATTATTATTCATTCAAGATCACTGCAATATGTACGTATAAATAAAAAAAAGTAACTGGAATTACAGTAACACATTAAAGTGGATGATAAAGACACGCGTATACAGCTGTTAATGCTTCAGCGGCTTTGAATATGTACAGGTACATGACTATTCTTCTCGAAATAGTGATAATTTCTATTGGGGTTTCAATAAATCAAAAAGTTTGTGTTAGACTTGAATATATATGTTACACTGACGATCATAACATTACGTGTGTACACATTAATGCTTAGCATCCACCTCATTGTCTAGCTATAGAGCAAATTAAATTACTGAATGATATAAAATACGCGACCATGTTTCACCATCAGATGTAAATAATTACTATGTATATTCCTGATAGATTCAAATTCACACATGTGCAATTAGAAATATTTATCTTTCTCTACTCAAATTTGTGTTATTCACTGTGTATTCCAATACTGAATAATATTTATTGTATAGTTTATAACACTATCTTATATTACAATACATACTACTTTTATGAAGAAAATACTATCAAATACTCCTCCAATTTCTTAACAACCATACTAATTTAACTGATCCTGTATCATCAATATTAAGAAAGGTTTATAATGTACTGTTATGGTAAATGAAATGTATATCTAGTGTTTAATAACACATAATTTTTGTGAAACGATGTGTTTTCATTTAATTAAATTATTTAATATTAATATAACTTTCGTAGTTTTTCATATGGATCTCCGTATATTTAACTAAAATACTCTTGTTTTACGAAATATTTTTAGGTATTTTTACATCATTAGCATTTAATTTACTGGAATATTTTAATGATGTACCAAAGCTTATTAAAAATGTCAATCATTGTTTTTATCATAATAATAAAACTAATGAAGAATGTATATGCATGCAAAATAATGTTTTAGCTCTATGCAACTATCTACAAAATAACGAATTATTTTAACCTTCTTATTATTTTTTATTTTAAAACTAAAATCATAGATAATATATACCAATTTTATATAAAGACAGATCTATCTGTACAGGTAGAAAGACGAAATTCCCGGACTCGAAACCCTCATTGGATGCAGGTATGCGACGCTAAAGAATTAAACAGATGCATTATCTCCGTTCACATACATACATATACATATATATATATTAACTAGCTAATAAGCCTACTATTTAAGACAAAAATTATTATTAATTTCCATTTACAACAGATAGCCCACTATTTATCAGTATTTAAGGGCAAACATTTTATTGAAAGTGAATTTACAATATTTTTTATGTTTTATTGAATTTAGGGTAGTCTTATTACTAATTAATCTTTTCTTCTCTAGTTTAAATTTTATTCTATCTACTATGTTTCTATTATAACCCTTTTCTAACACTACTCTGTATATATGCTAGCATATCGCATAATATATATTACTTATACCTACTGATTGTGTAAACAAATTGGGCTTCTGTATACACATTTCGGAAAGCGCCCACATAAAAATATTATATTTTAAAGTTTTATATTTAACTAAAATAACCTTGTTTTAGGAAATATTTTAGGTATTTTTACATTATTAGCATTTAATTTACCCCTGCTGGGAAGTTGTGGCATGTTTATTGGCACCTTTTTTTTATATTGCAGGGCATCATAGCAGTGTTCGACTTATTCATTCCTTTGTCGGTAAATACAAAATGTCTCGGTCTAAGTTGTGGTTTGAATTATGTGGAAAACATCTCCAGATACATAAAGTGTGTTTCTTTGTTAGAATGTTGAAATTGGTTAAATCAATCTTTTTTTGTTAATTTGTCGACTGATATGTAGGCTTCGTATAATTTGTGAAACTACATTTTTTCTTAATTTGTCTACTAAATATGTATATATATCGCATTTTTTTCCCCTAAGGATTGATTATGTGAATAATTCTTACTGCATAGGGTGCAATTTTTCTTTACCTGGAATGAATGTCGTTAATTTGCTTTTTTATGGTATTGAAAGTTATGAGATACTTGGTTATATTTTTTTAATTTAATGCTAATTGTCTATCGTTAAGGGTTCTAGTATAATTAGGTCGGTGGTCGTTTGATTTCATCACACAAATGAGCCACTTTGAAATTCGGCTCCAGGTAAAATTCTTTTAATTGGGTTGGTGGTCATTCGATTTCATGAGGGTGATAAAATCCATTTGAAATGTAGAAAGGAATGTTTGAGGTAATTCGGCGCTTTCTTTATTCGTTTCTCGTGGGAATGTTTTTTCTTTTAAATTTGATTAGTGGGGGTTTGTAAATTAATTTTATAAATAGATGTGTGGTAGAACATTTTATATTAGTTTTGATAGTGTCTCTAGAAGTGGATTTGTTTTCGAGTTTGTTGACTATTAATTGTGTTTATTTAGTGTGTTTATTTATGTGTGTTTATTTATGTGAGTGGGGTTAATATCGATTAATTTTGTTGATCATAACTTAATATCGATTAATTTTGTTTAAGGTGATGGACGACCAAAATTCGATATCGTCGGGGTCGAGTGCTGATGTTATTGTTGACGAAATAGAATCAGTATCAACATTAACTCTGCCTTCGATTGATACGGACTACGGGTATGATTCGATTTCCTCGAATAGTCTGGTGGATATTCATCATGATAATGGATGTGGTCGTTACCAACTAACAAGTAATATAAATATGTGTGTAACGACTTCTGGGTTTATGAGAGTGCGTGATGGTTATCATGATATACTATGCACTTTCTGCTATTATTCAGCACCCGTACGTGAAATAGATCGTTGTAGGGTCCGTAGTCATTTTGTGATTAATCTCCCCATGATGGGTAGGTTTTTATGAATGAGAGAGATTAAAAAATAGTAATTTAGTATATTTTTATAGAATATGAGATTATGCGTTGTTGTCGCTGTGCTGAGAGGGTGAGCTTGATCCACCCGCCGAGATTTTGTATGATATGTTACCCACCTAGGTATGTAAAATAATTGCATTCCTTAATATTATAATGATTTTAATATTGAGTATCTGTATTTAAGAGTTTGATTAACGATATCCTGTCGATGTATACTTTTTGAATGCTGGTGTTATAATTTGATTAACATTTTCCAAACATATTAGTTATTCTTGCATGTGTATGCCCTACAATGATGAATGTATGTGTGTACTAAACCTCTCAACGGTCGCGTTATGTCAACTGTAATTTTATTTAACACAGATTTTAACTACTAGTTTTAGATTCCCATTTATTATATGTAGCGTGCGTTTTGATTGAGTGAATTTTATTAGTATGATTGGGGGTTGGTGCTTAAAATATATGTTTGCTAATCTATATAGCTTGTTTATGTTTTTAATAGCATATTTTATAGTTTTAATATCTGATTTCCTGGGGATAGATCATTAGTTTATATTAAATGTATGATAAATAAAACTTTATCACATATTGAAGGTCAGGTGTTCGTTTAGGCTTTAGCCATCATCCCCTATCTCAATATATAATCTTGTTGCAAAATTCTTGATAATATAGCATTGATCTAAGATAGGATTGTGTTTTTTTCTTTCAGTCAGCCTACTGGAGTCGATTCAGATGCGGATCGATGAGTTATAAGCGTCAACCTCGGTAAATATAAATAATTAAAAGTATTTCTATGTAATGTAAATTGTAGAAACATAGGCCTGTCTAAATAAAATGACTGGTGTATGAAATATGTATAAAATGTGATTTTCTTAGAAATATGAATACTACTCTTGTCCCGTGCGTAAAATTTAATGTAAAACATATTTCTTGTAATGATATAATATAAAAACTATTTGTAAATACAATGTCATCCAAATAAAATAGAATTCCATGTTTTAAAATGTATTTATAATAATGTTTCGAGATACATTTCACCATTTTTTCTCAAATTATGAAATGCTTTTAAGAGAAATGTAATACATTCGCTGCTGTACAAAACATAAACTGTAAAAAGAGAGATAGAAGCATTTTTAGAATAAGTATATATTTTTTTATCTGATGTGAAGCGTGCCTTGTTTTTTTTTTATCCTCTTTTTTTAATACTATGTGCACATTGTGTTTCAAAATTAGTTTTATTAGGCATAAACTATGTTTTTGTGTAAAAAACCCCTAAATTTCATATTAAAAGCTGTACCTCAGGAATATTTCTTCTAATGACAGTACTAAACATGAAGTGTAAAAAGATAGTACATATTTTATCTGTTGTGGGACTTAGTATGTTTTCTTTTTCAACCTTTTTTAAATATTATAAGAAAGTTAACTAAATCAATTTAAGAATTTATGTTATTTAAAATTGGGATTAAACTGGGGTATCTCTAAAATGGAAATATTTAATGCTATGTCTATTTTTCATATGTATAGTGTTTTGTCAAAAAGTTTTGATTGCTGAAAAAAGTGGGTAATAAAATTTTTTTGATAGACCATGTATCTCACCTCTATCGTTTTACTGCATTGTTATATTGCACTATATGGATCATCTCGAGAACATTCCTTGCCTTTGCATTTGATTGTTTTGTTTAAATTTTGATATTTGTGAAATTGAAAGTATGGTTGAGGTTTGTTTGATGTGTGTAGTTGTTTTATTTTTAATAAATTGTTTTCTTAAAAATATGTTGTTCCTTTTTATTTTATAATATAGATATATTAAATAAGGTGACTAACACAGCGGTGTCGACTTATTTCTTGTAGTGATATATATAAAAGTATGTATGTATACTTATGGATGAAAATAATTATTATAAGTCTATCAATTTATTCATATGAGGATTAGAGTGTCTATGTATTTATGTATGTGGTATTAAATATCTAGGTCTTCTATGAAGAGAGGTAGATATAGGAAGGGTTTTGATTGCTATATATCTTTTACCTATGGATTTATATGTCATAATTGTTTATCGTTGTAATTCGTTTAATGTTTTTTCCCTATGATTGATATGCTACATATTAGCTATAATTCACCTACAAAATGTGGTTATTATTTTTTAATAAATTGTTTTTCTTAAAATATGTTGTTCCTTTTTATTTTATGATATAGATATATTAAATAAGGCTACTATCATAGAGGTGTTGATAGCGATCAAACGTTGTGGTTTCCATTAGAAAACGTGTTTAGATCTGTTAGAAATATGCTGGTAAGCTCGATATCAAGCTTTTTGAACTGTTAGGCTGCACAAATACATTTCATTTATGTGTCTATCACTGAATGTATGATTTGAATGTATTGTTTTGGAATGATGGCTTTTAAAGAGAATGATTTGATAGTGGTTTTAATAGATTGATGCCTGATGCCACCGAAGTTTATTAGATTTTTGGCGACCATCTTGCTTTTCTAAAAATCCCTACTTTGAAACGTCCTGTATATTCATACTTGGTTGCTATGTTATCCAGTATCATACTGTATATTTATTTTATGATTTTGAGATGGTATGCTGATGTCAAATATAAATCCTCGGTGGTGGTGTTTGAAAGTATGTTGGGTTTGAGCTAGATGTATCTTCCTAAGTTGATCTGGTGTTGTGGCGTTTTGAAACTATGTTGGGTTGTTGTTGTGATGCGTGATACGGAGTTGGGTATTTTATAGAAGTTGAGTTTATATTTTGATCGATCATATTGATAGTCAGCCATTTCGCCTGACGTCACCTTAGTTTATTAGATTTTTTGGTGGCCATCTTGGATTCGCCATCTTGCTTTTCTAAAATCCCTACCTTTGAAACGTCCTGTATATTCATACTTGGTTGCTATGTTATCCAGTATCATACTGTATATTTATTTTATGATTTTGAGATGGTATGCTGATGTCAGATGTAAATCCTCGGTGGTGGTGTTTGAAAGTATGTTGGGTTTGAGCTAGATGTATCTTCCTAAGTTGATCTGGTGTTGGGTTGTTGTTGTGATGTGTGATACGGAGTTGGGTATTTTATAGAAGTTGAGTTTATATTTTGATCGATCATATTGATAGTCGGCCATTTCGCTTGACGTCATCTTAGTTTATTAGATTTTTGGTAGCTATCTTGGATTCGCCATCTTGCTTTTCTAAAAATCCCTACCTTTGAAACGTCCTGTATATTCATACTTGGTTGCTATCTCGTCCAGTAGCATACTGTATATTTATTTTATAATTTTGAAATGGTATGCCGATCTTAGATGTACAGTTTATATTTTTATCGATCATATTGGTAGTCGGCTATTTCGCCTGACGTCACCTTAGTTTATTAGATTTTTGGCAGCCATCTTGGATTCGCCATCTTGCTTTTCTAAAAATCCGTACCTTTGAAACGTCCTGTATATTCATACTTGGTTGCTATCTCGTCCAGTAGCATACTGTATATTTATTTTATAATTTTGAAATGGTATGCCGATCTTAGATGTACAGTTTATATTTTTATCGATCATATTGGTAGTCGGCTATTTCGCCTGACATCACCTTAGTTTATTAGATTTTTGGCAGCCATCTTGGATTCGCCATCTTGCTTTTCTAAAAATCCCTACCTTTGAAACGTCCTGTATATTCATACTTGGTTGCTATCTCGTCCAGTAGCATACTGTATATTTATTTTATAATTTTGAAATGGTATGCCGATCTTAGATGTAAAGTTTATATTTTTATCGAATATCTTGATGGTATGAAGCTTGGAGATATTGTTAATTTAAAATAATATTGTTAATTTATAAATAATAATAAATAAATTGTTTTTTCTTAAAAAATATATTGTTTGTTTTATTTTATTTTATAAGTAAAATATACATTTCAAGCATGCGGCTATCACAGAAGCAGACAGCCGTTGCGGTTTCCGCTGGAAACATGTTTAGACCTGTTTAAAGTACATTGAGAAGCGCGATAGCAAGCCTGGTAATTTATTCAGGAATTCTCTAGAAACAAAGACCATCTTGATGGTCCGCCATTTTGTCTGACGTCACCTTAGTTTGGCTAGTGGCCGTGAGAGGATGTTGCATTAGTTAGGTAGGCAATCATGAGAGATACCATTTCTTGGTTAGTGGCTGTGAGAGGGCGTCATATTGGGTTGGTAATGATGAAATCTGCCATTTCTTAGTTTGGTTAGTGGCCGTCAGAGGGCGCCACATTGGGTTGGTAATGATGAAATCTGCAATTTTTAGTTGGGTTGGTAATGATGAAATCTGCAATTTTTAGTTGGGTTGGTAATGATGAAATCTGCAATTTTTAGTTGGGTTGGAGGCCGCGAGGGGGCGCCACATCACTTGGGTTGGTAATGATGAAATCTGCAATTTTAGTTGGGTTGGTAATGATGAAATCTGCAATTTTTAGTTGGGTTGGTAATGATGAAATCTGCAATTTTAGTTGGGTTGGTAATGATGAAATCTGCCATTTTAGTTGGGTTGGTAATGATGAAATCTGCAATTTTTAGTTGGGTTGGCGACCGCGAGGGGGCGCCATATCAGTTGGGTTGGTAGAGGGTTCTACCTATCTTGCGGGGAGGGGGAGGGGGGGTAGTAGGAGTGGGGGGTGGTGGTCCCAGAACTGTCCAAAGTACCCTACTTCTGTGAATAAAACCGAAGCGCTGTGACAGAACCGAATATCGTCTACCTCCACCTACTCACACCCCCTTGCGTCTACCCGTCAGGCGAGCAATATAAGTTGCATAAGTCTCTATTTGTTGGTAAACGCCCCTCTTAAACAAACACTATTAAGAGCGATTAGTAAGGGAAGGAATCTAACTATTTTCAAAAGTTTCTTTGTTTACTTCTTATTGAGGGATAAGTTTCACATACCGAACAAATATGATAGCATCAATGTAGTTGTACTTTAATAAAAGCTAAGAAGGAAAAATCAACCAATTTTCAAATTTTCTATAGGTTTATTATAAATTCAATTGCTAAATAAAATATAAAGTAATTAAATATTTAAAGCATGTTTCAGGTAGACGCGCAAGTAAATGCTTCCAAATTTGCATTTTGAAAATTCAGATATCAAATTAAATTAATTAGTAAGCTAATAGTTAGAAAACATTCTAGTATTTAGTAAGTGATCAAATTAAATTAATAATTATACGTTCTTCAATTTATTTCAACAATTTTATTACAATAATTTTTAGAAGTGATTTTTAATATGTTTAAGTTGTATTAATGCGAAATCTCTTATTTATGGAATTTTCCTACGTATTATCACTTTCTATGTTAGGCATACATATCTAATATTGTTCTCACATTTAGAATTAATTTAGTACCTGATCGAACCATTGTGTTTTAGCAATGTGCTATTTCTATCTACTTGAAATATTATTTTTATTGTATATATCGGATAGGCACCTAAGGCGTTATCCGAGTATTTCGCATAAATTAGGAGAAACTCGGTAATGGAATTAAGGAAGGATGTCAGATCTGTAAAGATATATTTCTGCAAATTATTGTTGATTGTAGAGAATGTACTTTTTTATGTAAAACTTTCTAGAATTATTTAAATATTTGATTTTTTAATACCGCTTGTTGACATACTTGCAGTACCCTGATTAGTTTGGTACTTTTAATATCTAACACACTAGGCTATTAAAGCAAATAGGAGAAAGGACACATAGTTATAATTAGGGAAACCCAAATAGCAAGGTAAATGCGAAAGCCAAAATTATGCGCATAAATATGCTAATAATTTAGTCAAAATATGCAAAAAAAAATTACTTACAATACATTCTGATTTACTTAAAAATATACGGAGATTTTAGTTCTTCTATATAAGTACTAAACTACACAAAGCAGGTTATCGCTAATTGTAAAAACAGTAAACCACTAAATGTTTCTCAAAGTTCTCAATTAAAAAAAATTGTCTCCTACCAGAATATAAAAAATTGTTAATGGAAAAACTCTTTTCCACATCAACCGATGTAATAGGGGCGTTTTGAAAATTGCTTAATACTACAGGATCCAAATGAATGGATTCAGTAAGTTCTCTCCCTTAAATATTAGATACTTGCCCAAGAAACCGAAATCCAAAACTTCTTTCCATCACATTTTTGAATTTTTGAAAAATGTTGTCTTCCATTTTGCCTGCGACATTTTGAAAACTGCTCCAGATTGTTTTTCTACACTTCGAGTTAATGTCAAATTAGATTCCTCCATTCGTGCTATAATTGTTTTTTCTGAACGAAACTTGTTTTACTTCTTTGTTTTCGAATAACTGCTTAACATTAGTGAGAATTTGGCAAGATTCGTCAAACAATACTGAAATTAGATCTTTTAGTTAACACAAATTCTCGCAATAAAAGAAAGCGATCTTGTAATAACAGTTTGAGGTGGAAGAGGTGTGTTTGGTAGTTTTTCTTTGTAGATCTGAACCCTTATAGGCGCTTTAAGGAAAATTTTCTTCATGTTAAAAATTAAACTATTTACAAGAGGATAATGTTTCCTAACCTCTTCATCAACCTTATTTAAAGCATGGGCATGACATGTTACATGTATCAAGTTCAGATAAAACATTTGAAAGTTTTGGCCCGCCTTTATCATGTACACGGTGCTGCATCTGACAAAAGACCAAAAAAATTTCTCTATAAACAGGTGAAGGACGAAAAAATATTGATAGTTCGTCTTGAACAAATCTGGCCACTGTATGTACATTTGTTTTTTCTAACTTTTTAGAAGCAATGAGATAAGATTTTGGCAGAAACTCGTCGCTAAGGACACCTATCAATAAATGAGGAATCCAACGTCCTCTTGAATTGGTGGTTTCATCAACACATATGTAAAAATGTTTATTCCAAATTTTAGCTTTAATTACCCTCAATTACCTCCGAATACAATGAGCGTGTGTTTAAGTGTAGTGTTGGGACATTCTTGATAAGTAGCTGCATTTATTCTATTGACGAATATTTTGATTTGTGTGGTGAACAAGCAATTGTATAACTTAATATTTTTAAATTTGTTATCTTAGTTGTAGGTTTGTTTTTGTTGTCTTTTATACTTATTGTGGAGGATTGTAACTATGACAATGTCGATATTCTTCCTTGGAATTGTATGACAGTAAATATATTATTATTATTACAAGAAACTTACGTCGTTTCTTTGTAGTGTTGTTTCACCTGGGACATAAATTTGCAATACTTCTGGAGAAAAGAAGTGAAGTTTTGACTACGTAGCTTTGAGAAGGGAATATTTGACGTCATAATTTCATGATATATGTCTTGGCCAAAGATGTCTTGTTCTTTTAGATTTTGGACATTGGTTGGAAACTTTGCGTTAATATCGGTCACGTCTCTAGATTTCAACTTACTCAATGTAGCAATATAACACGACAAGATATTTTTGTTGATTTTAACTTTGGAGAAAAGCTTTCAACGTCAACTTATAAAGAATTTAGTAACCTACCCCGTTGAAGAATCAAATTTAGAAAAAAATTACGGATTAAAGAAAATTAATTAATATGTCAAAATATTAAAAACAAGTTTTCTCAAAAATCCTTCGGAGGAGATTTGTTTGCTTGGATTCACGTTATAAATTGAATAAGAAGCTACCCCGCTCTGCACTTATATTTCGTTCAACTATTCTTTACTTTGTTTTAAATGAATATAAAATAAATTAAAATTAGGCAACCCACATTACAATGAATTGTTATTACAGTAGCAATCTTTCCCGCGGTTACAAATGTGTAAATATTTGGTCATAAATGAATTTTTATTCGCTTAGATATTGAGTTATTATTTCAAATATTTATTATATATTCCCTAAGTGTAATAAGTACTCGGACATCCTTGGGTTATTAAATTATGTGCTATGCAACCAATATTACATTTCCGATGCACTATATAGGACCATTAACGTCAGAAGGCCGACAAGTGTCGGACAGTTTGAGAATGAAAAGTGCATTTACTTGGCTGATGGTCTGAGAACGTAAGCGAAGTGATAAAACGGGATATTTTTTGTTGTTTTTTTCTTTTGATGAATGAAGATTCTAAATTTATAAAGTTCATTAGCTTCTGTCAAATAGTTACATAAGCGCTAATGAGCCAACACGAAGTGAATATGTAATGGTAAAAAAATGAAAAAATACCGAGTTCAACTGTGGTTTTTGATTGATGAAATGTGACACCTATTAGATATGTATTATAGTTATTACCAATTATTACTTTCGTATCGTTCTTTTCTATATGTATTTGTCCTATGCGGCAGGCACAAAACAAAATATCTCCTCTCGAAATTACTATAAATTGTCAATAAAATTAAAATGTTAATCACATATAAGTATAATAATAACAATAACGAGCTTTCTATATTATAAAATTGGTCCTAAATGAAAAAAAATTACACACAATTGTCATATTTACTTATGCTAACAATAACATTCAATTTGACAATTAAGTCTCGCAATAAGTTTTTTAAAATTTATAGTAAAGAATAAACGTCAAACGTTAAATTTTGATGCAATGGCAGTTTGTGAACAAATTTGAATTGGACGTATATATAGGGTGCGTCAAAAGATTAAAAAATCGGACATTATAAAAAGCATCATGACAATGCTCGCGTTTTAGAGGAAATTATAATAAAGATGTAAGCAGATGTAAAAGCGGCGGATTCAAGCTCGAAGAGATTGACAAATTCTACTTATTATGGATATAATATGCAAAATATGCGCCTAGCACATTTGGGTTACCTTAGATATAACAATAGCCTACTTTAGATAATCCAGTATTCTGATTGAAAGAACTTGTAGATTTAGAAATTTTGCATTAAATCATCATGGGTTTAGGTGAAGCACAATTTATCGAAATTTTGATGATGATTGGTTACGGAGATCGTGTAAGAAGTTATAGAGAGGGAGTCCGTAAAAGCTGCAGCAAGGCCGGAGGAAAGTTACCAACTTCTAAAGAAGCTTGTCGGTTCTTTTGGAACTGGAAGAAAATCGCCATTTCCTGTCTAACGAATTTGTTCTGAATTATGACGCCATATGTTTTCAGTCTTGCAAGAAAAGAAAGATGTGGTCCTTACAAGATCGAATTAGTTCAAGAATTGTGGGAAGATGTTTCTGATCGACGGTGGAATTTTGCAAAAATATGATGAACATTTGCCACTATCATCCAGAATTTGTAAAAAAACTCAGTTGAGGCTACATTATACCTCAATGGGATGGTTAAAAGACAAAATTGTCGCTGCTGGGCAAAAAATAATTCACATTGGATGCACCCAGGAAAAGTTAATGTATGAGCAGTTGTTTTCGATGATCACATTGGCGGGCCTTATTTTTTCGATGGTATCTTACTGATGAGATTTACTTAGACTTCATTGGACACTAGCTCATACCTACTTTGTCCGAATTACTTCCTAATAATTTAGACCCCCTCATTATGACGCCAATGTTTCCAAACAGATAGATTGGCGGGGAGCTAAAAAGTGGCCCCCTAGATAATCAATTCTTACCCCATTGGACTACTTTTTGTAGCCTCAAAAATTAGAAAATTTGACCGTAATAGAGGATAAATTAGGCTATTAACACCTCAAGAATTTGTATATCGTCTTAATTGCTGCCAAGAGACGAATGGTGATAATTTCTAACACTTATTGAAGTAGTGTTTTACTTTAATTAATTCTTATTTTTGTTTGTACAATCAATAAACATGTTATGTGTTTAATAAGAGAGTTGAAATGTGGTGTGTCATTCAAAAAAAAAATTAAATCCGATTGGCCATAAAAATTCATCTTTATCCTCACACAATGGCTTTTTTAAAAAATCGCTATAAACCTTGAAGGATTTGACTGTGAACCCTCTATGTAAGCCGATAAGAAATCTTATGACTTATCACGATGGTAGCAAATATTTGTCTTGTTAAAAAGAGAATTTAAATATACAGGGTGTTATAAAATAAGTCGGCACTATTGCTAACTTTGTTATTAATGAAGCTACAGTATTGGTTAAATTACCAAAGTAGTAGTATTTTTATGGTGAACAATGATGGCAGAACCGAAAAGACAGCTGAACTACTAATTTTCGCACTATTTACAATAGGTACTTTTTTTTTAAATGGAATACCCAGTATATTTTTGCATATATTGAAAGAAGGAATTATTTTAAAAAAGAAAGCTCTCATACATTATTGACAAGAAATGAAAGTTGCGGCAGTTATCCACTATTTTGTACAGCAATTCATATCAATAAAATCAAGATGGCTATGATAAAAAACAGCAAATATTAAACAAGCATTGTGCATTATGTATATTTATTATAATAGATGTTCGAAGACATCACCGTTTTGTCCAATACAATACATTTAATACAAAAAACAGCAAATATTAAACAAGCATTGTGCATATGTTTATTATAATAGATGTTCGGAGACATTTAGGAATATTTTTGGATAACCTGGACTTGGCAACATATCCATTTTAAGCAAGATGGAGCACCAGCGCATAATCATCACGAAGTACAAGATTTTTTGAGAGAAATGTTTTGGAATAAGTGCGGATAGGTACGAATGGACCAATTCTGTGGCCGCCACCATCCCCGGGTGTAAGCCCTTTACTTTTATTTTTGGGGATATTTAAAAAAATGAAATTTACAAAGGGAGATATGAAAACGTTGTAGGGTTGTAAAATAAAATAATTACTATTGCTAATAACATAGACGCAAGATCGATTTTAAAAGTAACTCGCAATGTACATAAACGAACTCGAAAGTGTATTGGACAAAACGATGATGTCTTCGAACATCTATTATAATAAATATACATACTACACAATGCTCGTTTAACATTTGCTGTTTTCTTTATCATAGCCATCTTGATTTTATTGATATGAATTGCTGTACAAAATAGTGGATAACTGCTGCAGCTTTCATTTTTTGTCAATAATGTAAGAAAGCTTTCTTTTTTAAAATAATGCCTTCCTTCAATATATGCAAAAATGTACTAGGAGTTCGATTTAAAAAAAAAAGTAACTTTTGTAAATAGCGCAAAAGTTAGTAGTTCAACTGTCTTTTTGGTTCTGTCATCATTGTTCACGATCAAAATACTACTACTTTGCTAATTTAACCGATACTGTAGCTTCATTAATAACAAAGTTAGCAATAGTGCCGACTTAATTTATAACACCCTGTATACCAATTAGAATTCAGGAAAATAAACATGAAAATTAATATAAGCAAAACAAGAACGATGATAATGTCAGGAAAGGAAAAGAAACACAAAATATGCTTAGAGGGAGGACAACTAGAACAAGTTAATAGCTTCAACTATTTAGGCACAGTAATAGCAGGAAATGGAAGTATGGATAAAGCAATAGCAGAGAGAATAGGAAAGAAAGGAATAATTTGTAACATGCTTAAAGACACATTTTTTTGGAAAAAAAGGAAGTATCAAAGGAAATAAAAACAGAGATATATATAAAAAAAGTAGTAAGACCTTCACTAGTATACAGTTGTGAGTCTTGGACGATTTCAGATAGAAATAAAAGCAGAATAACAGCAGCAGAAATGAGATTCCTGAGAAAAATTGAAGGAATTACAAGGAAAGACAGAATTAGGAAGGAGGTAATAATACAAAGAAGGAACCTGAAACCTGTTAAGAGAGTTATTGAAGAAAGACAGCTGGATTGGTTACACTTACACCGGATGCACAGAAATAGACCATCTAAACAGGTGTATGAAGCCAGAGTACAGTGAAAGAATAGAATAGGAAGACCTAGAATACAATGGGAAGAACAAGTAAGACAGGCAGCCGCAGAACGTGGTATACAATGGTGTGAATCAAGGAACTTGGCACAGAACAAAAACTTGTGGAAGGAAAGAATAAATGCAATAGTAACTTGAAATGTAGTAATAACATCCGACACCTAACGGTACAAGGATGTATAGTTTAAATAAATAAATAAATAAATAAAAAGAGATTTTTTTATCTACATGATGTCATAAAAAATGTGGGTTGTCATTAAAAAAAAAGTGTAACCCAGTTACCCATGAAAATGAAATCGCGAAAATAAATATTTATCGTCGTCAACGGATTTTTCTGTAAGCCCTCTATGTAAGCTATAAATAAATTTGGCGTTACTTTTGGATCGCGTGTTATTCTAAATATAAATGTATGCTCTATGGAAGCACATCGGCAAAAATCTAAAAATAAAACGCGTAAATAAGTTGTTTTTTTTACTGCAAATCAAAGTCACAGGAAGCAACATTGTATGTACAAATAGAAAAACAGGCATTGTTACATTCGTCCTGTAATTAACAAAGCTATGTCCTACGAATACAAAGTATTGTCTAGGAAAGTACATTTAATTAATGATGTCAAAGCTCTAGTGTCCAAGCTTTCAGACAAATATTGCAATTTAAATCAAAAAGGTATTTCACAAGTAATGTTAGTTTTTTTTTAATGCCGAGATTATAGTTTTGCTATACAATTGTTTCTAAAATGTTTTGTTTCCGTAGTTATACCAAATACTTCTAACAGAGGATTATGACCTTAACAGAAGGAAACAATTTTTGTATATTACTTTCACGTTTATTACATGAATTGCATAGTTTTCTCAACGCTTTTAAATAATTAACAAAATATAATAAAAATATTTGTTGTATTATATTCAAATGCCCTAATACAAAGAATTGTTTAAGCACGTATTGTTCCCAGTCTTTCATATATAACTCAAAGAAAGCCCTTTTTTATTTTCCATGAAAGGCATTTTCTCCATCATTCCGATCACAATAAAGTTGTTGACGTTGCCTTGTATCGAGCCCCAAAGAACGTAAATTAAAAATTCATTGAAACTCAAATAAATTTTAATGTCCTCCCGTTTATTCCGGAGAAATGAAGGAGTACTCTGGACTGCGCGACGAGTGGAGTAGCAGAAAGGGAATGAAACGGGGGGGGGGGGGGGCAGAAAAGTGAGTAGCGGAAGAGTCGTTGCTAGGGCCTTTTTTGCGATATAATTTCGGTATCATATCATGCCATAAAGAATAAGATTGTAGATTAAAACTTCCCCGAGTATAAATTCAATGGCAAGCATTAGAGATAATTTGTTATGAAAGTGCTTAACTGAAAGCTCTTATACAAGCACCGTAACTAGGTTAAGCTTTTAGTTAGACGATGGGCAGAGATGACTTTAAAAGCTATTTAAGGATTTACATAATAAAAGCATGCTTCTGGACTTGATAAGTTATCTGTTTAAGATTTACATGAAATCGGCAAATTATTTATTAACAGATTGTTTAGGTATTTTATTCCAATTATGTGCGCATTGAAGTTTTCCTGAACGTTGAAATTTCTTGAAATGCCTCACATGTGTTCTGACCCATAAATTTTGTGACTCAAAATGATATATTTTACATTTTTGCAAGTTCTTTTTAAATTTATAGTAGGCAATAGAAACTTTTCACTTAAGTATATCACCTTTACGTTTCAGTATTTATAGTTTACCTTATGTATTAAAACTTGGAAACATTTGTGTAAGACGAAAGACGAGTAAGTTAATATACAAAACAATTTACAGCTAAAACCTTCAAAGCAATTCCAGTTAATATATAATTTGGTTCACAAATCATTCTATACAAACTTTTACAATAGAAAATGGTTGATATGGTAATCATGTAATAGTAGTATATGTATAGCCTTATTCGAAATGAATCTTTATTGCAATTCATTTGGGTTTTCTAATATTTAGTTTATAAAAATATACAGGGTGTATTTGAAATAAGGGGACAGAGTATGATAAATGGAAAGATGCAATTATGTAGAATATAAATCCCAAAAATTGTGAGTCAATTACGACACGAACGCCAAAATTAAAAACCCCCGAAAAGTGTTTAATGTTCCGCCTATGGATTTAGCAGGTATCGCGCCAGTTAGGCCAGACAGCCGACGTCATGAGTCGTAATAAATAATATTTTTATGGAACTAAATAAACATATACATACATAGATACACACACCGCAATAACAGTTGTAAACGTTATAAAAACCCCAATGATAGCATTGTTTACTATTTCTATACAGGTGTTCATGCTAAGAGTTCAACAACCTTAATATGAAATATCAGCTGATTTGGGATAAAATTGATGTCTGTACTTTATTCGATTTCTTTTATTCTCTTTTAAAATAACTTAGTTTTCAACAATGAGAATTTTTTTTATTGAGATGCCGACTGTATGAATTTTGAAATTATTTTAATATTTGACAGGATTATTAGGTATTACATTTTCTTCCGCAATAAATGTATAGTAAGTACTATTTCTGTTATTATGATTAAATTCAGCGACTTTTTACTTCTTATTTCTCACAAAAACAAATTTGTGTTGTAAAATTTGTCCAACTCTACTTATGAGAAACTTTTATTTTAATTGGACGCAAATGAATTAAAAAAAATAATATATTTCAGTTCGTGCTTTGTGTGAGCCATAGTCGAAACATCCACACGTAATAATCGAACGAGACTAACCTCGCACGCTTTCACACTCCTACTTACTACCCCACTCTTGCATACCCTACAGTCGTATTAAAGTGCAGTGGCGCGACGAATATTTTAAAAATATCTTTGTAATTTTTAAAATTTGAATTTGCGCAAAAAATTTGGATTTGAGTCTAATAAAATTAAATCTTTCCATTAATCATACTCTGTCCCCTTATTTCAAATACACCCTGTATAATGTACATATACTTTTGAATGTTTTTCTAGCTCTAAAAATAATGAAAACTATAAGTATACTATGCTTATTCGAATAAAATGCCCCTTAAACTGGAACTGACCAAATATATAAATGCTGTGATGCTAAGATATTTGAGTAATTAAAGTCGGGAGAGCGGTGCACATTCTAACATCTAACTACAGCTGCTCATAATTTCTTGACTATTTAAAATATTTATGCATATTTCTTAGTCTCACACCTCTTTGCTTTCTCACAATCATTCAATTTTTTGCTGTTTGTTGATTGTTTATCAGAAAACAATTCTGGAATATTTTTCTCACTTTGTCCGATTGTGCCCCGTCATGGGGCACTTCCGGACAGTGTAAGGGTACATTCGGACAGCAGACAGATTTGTCATTTTAAGAGAAATAGTAACAAAGAAAACAATTTTACTGCAGTATAAAAAATGTATATTGAAACAAACCAAACAAGATAATTCTATGTCAGTATAAAATTAAAATTAAAGTTCATTTCAAGTAGGTATAACTACGTAAGTAATAACTATGCCTCTAACAAATATTATAATTGTTGAAATTTACATTAAAAGTAATGTATGCCTCCAATCTTATTGTCTTCTTCACCGTTGAGGCTTTGGTAGCTTTGATATATCATTTCTTATTTCTAGTGAGAACATTTGGCAACGAAAATCCATAAGACTTATTTTTTCTAAAAAACTTAGCATCAAGAGAGTGTTTATTTAATTCTGTGCCCACATAGTATTTTCTGTTTTCTTTGTGGGAAACTGAACTAAAACGTAATATCCCACGTTCATTTCTTCGTCGTCCAATAAGGTTAAAATCTCGTTAGTTTCACTATTAAAGGATGCAATATCAGAGTCATCAGATGACACGTGTTTCGTTTTCTTGGCGTTAGTTGGCATGTCAAGTACTGAGTCCGATGAAGATGATATTGGGGCTGTTTTTGTTATTTTCAAGTTTCTTCTTGTTTTTGCTTCCTGAAGTCTTTCTTCTTGCACTTTTCAGTTTGCAGATTTTCTTCTTCTTTATCCTTTTTCTCTTGCACTAAAATCTCTAACTTATTTTTTTCATGTGTACTTGTGTATATTTTCGAAGCACCACTTCTTGTTTTTCGTAGTTTCTTTCAGGGTGGAAATTTAGGATGAGGTCTCAAGTTGGCAAGATGTTACTTAAATTCGTTTTTCCTAATACCTGGTCTTCTACATTTTTTATGATACTTGGTATAATTTCTTTCATAAACAAACAAATGTCATTACTGGAGGTATTTTTGGCATTAGCCTCTTCTTCCGCGGAAGAAACATCAGGTTCCGATTGTTCAGATATCGGAAGAGTAATATCTGGATTGGGTTTGTCCGTCGTAGTTGATGCCAGAAAGTCATCTTCTTTGATAACTAAGGTGTTAAGGGGGCAAATGCCGACAGTAAAAGATCCTTTGATGATGTTTGCTGAGGTGAATCATTGGATGAATGGTTCATAAGTTAATTTAGCCATAATGTGGATTTTGATTGGTTTTCCTGGATTTGTAACTAGGTAGTCGTTGAAGGATGTTTTACAACGTGTCTTGAAAAAAGCATATACACAAATATCCAACGGTTGCAACCGATGGGAACAATGCAGTGGGAATGAAAGTAGACCATCCCATTGTCTTGACAGTAATTAATAGCTTCTAAAGTTGGATGTGTTCTGTGATTATCTCAAATAATCAATATTGGGTTATCTGAACTGCAACTTGTGTGTTTTTACATATGTTGAAGTAACCTTAGAAATAACTCATACGTCAAATAGCCACTTTTTGAACCCAAAGCTATAGCACTTGGATAGAAATCATATAAATATTCATCCATGGTACGCGCTCGAGAATAAATATAAATTGGAGGCAAACATGTGTCAGCTTTTGAGATAATGCCGCACATTGTCATGTTTTCACACCGTTCTCCTGAAACCGTGTGGCCTACTTGCTTTTGACCACTTGTAACTATAACTTTTGGTGCTTGTACCACTGTGTGTTCCAGTTTCATCAGTATTGAAAATCCTTTCAGGAAGAAAACGATATTTTTCTTGGACTTCTAAATAACTTTAAAAAAATAAGTCCACATTAATTTTGATAAAAGAAGTTGCTCGGGCTTGACTCGTATTGTCTAGTTTCCTAAATGACAAATTATTTTTTGCTTTGCCATAAACGAAGTCATCCAGTCTCTTCCAGCTATTATTGTTGCCTCCTATGTCTGGGGAATATTCTTCAAATAGCTTGCGTACTTGTGTGCGCAAATTGGCACACGAGTAGTAGTATGGTCATATGTTAGATCAAAATGTATTTCACATGAATGCAGCAAATATTTTACAAGTTCTTTTTCTTCTGAGTTTGAAAATACCTGCGTGGAAGCATACTTTGATTTTTTTGTCTTCATTTACTTCACCACCTGCCATGGTATCTTCGTTTCAGGAGTCATCAAGGTCAAGGGCTGATTCACGAATCACATTAACACGATCATGTAATGTTGATTTCTTAAGATTATATGGACTTGCGGCTTCACGGATCGAAGTGTTATGTTTCTACTGCAAGTTTTATAGTTCTTCAGAAATATTAGCACGTTTGGTCTTCTTGATATAATGCCCAACTCTTCTGAAAAAGAGTTTTGCTTCAAATGTTTTGTTTGAAAAATGATCGAGTACATTCTTACGACTAAATAATACGAGGCCGTTTCGGACAATCCGAAACTGCCACACAGAGCTTGTCCGAATCTGCCCCAGCGTGCATTATTTTAAATAAAGTACGTTAAAAATCTTTGAGGTTAGGATAATATCTGATTTGTTTGGTGTAAATAGTAAGCTATTACATAAATATTAGATGTCAACTGATGAAAAAATGATAAATATTTATGTTACTTGTGTAGAAGCTTAAGTATGTAGTTGTCAAAACTTGACCTGAATCACACAATGTCGATTTTGATCACTAATTTTTCTGGGTGAAGTCGGCCATTCACCAAAGTAGCAGTGTACTAATAGCGGAATGCACTTTCAAACTACGAGGTCCAAATGTACCCACAATCCGAATGTGCCCCGCTCTCCCTAATGAAAAATGGTGTAAAATAAATATTTTAATATTTTTAATTTACAATACTGAGCTACACAAGTATATCTGAACTAGGTGGGTTAGCAGTGGTTTTGTAAATTAATGTATTTAAAAGTTGTAAATTTAATTTAACGTGGGGCATTCTTCAAAATTAAATGCTTCTTTTGCTTTTTAAGCATTGAATAATATAGCACATGAAAACAAAATAAAATACACAAAAATAGAACGAGAACTAACTGAAATGATATGGAGTAATTCAAGAAATTGTGAATGAATGTAAACGCAACACTGAGATGTTTGGTTCACACATAGTTATTCCTTCCTTGAACTTGCCAAAGATCTAAGTAAACATAAAACTTGTTTCTTACGGTCACTAAATAAGAAGCCCTGATAACTGTACCGTCACATAGCATAACACGTAATTTGTCACTAATGTTAACAACGCGGTTTCCTGTCAATACTATTGCATTGTATAGTATAACCAGTGCCCTGGCGACACATGTCTTAAAATCTGATTGAATTTCTACTTCTTCAAAATGATTATAGTCTACCTTCGATCTTGGAAATTTATGTGAATTTGTCAAAACATTTTATAAAAACAAGATTACATGTAGAATGAAAGTATATAATATTCATGAAGGTGTAGGTATTATTTTAGAGTATAGTTTGATATAAAATAAGTATACATTATCGTGAGAACTTAAATTAAGAAATACTTCAATATTGCTTCAGTAAACCTTCTTGTATCTACATAAACACCATAAAATAGTCTACTAAATGACCATATGTTATGTAACATACTTTTGTAACATTAATGATATCTTAGATTATACAGAGTGTTGTTGAATAGTGAACAAACCAACATTAAATATGGTAAATGCAAAATCTTCCTTCCATGCCATTTCTTAACTCTCAGCGTATAAGAATCGGAAGTGTTTGAGTTGAGTCCGTCTCATCGTTTGTTTAGTTCAGTGATATTGATGCTTCTTCGGCTCTCTCAAAATGTGTCGATTTTTACGCAAGAACGCGCAAGACTTTTCAGTCATTGGTTAATAAATCAAAAGAAAAAGTAGAAAACAAAGAGTTTCAGAGTAATTCCTTATTTACTTATGTACTCTAGAGAGAAAGATCAAGAGATGGAAGCAAAGAGAGAAAGAGAGAGAGAGTCATCAAATTTATCTTGGTGACCTAGATGCTATAGTGGCAGTAAATACTTTCCATATTTTCATTTAATAATTGATGTAAAATCGGATATATTTGGAAAAATACTACAGAAAGAAAACTAGTGTTGGATGGAAGAAATGCGATATATGTAAATACACAAATACAATAGGGTGTTATGATTGTGCAGGTTATAATCATTTTGCGAGGGATTGCACAGTTACTAAATCATGTGACAGGTGTGCAGGTAATCACTGTACAATATATTGTGTTAATAGTGTTGGTGAAGACGATAAATGCGTAACTTGTATCAGGATGGTAGTAAAATTAAAAATTGATTTGGATGTTAACCATGAAGCATTTGACAGAAACTGTTCCGTGTCTGCTCATTAGCGCCTATGTAACAGTTTGACAGAAACTAATGAACTTTATAAATTTAGAGCATTCATTTATCAAAAGAAAAAAACAACGAAAACATCTTTCCAGTTTTATGGCTTTGCTTACGTGCTCGGGCCATCAGCCAAATAAATGCACTTTTCATTCCCAAACTGTCAAACATTTGCCGGCTCTCTAACGTTTGACAGTTGGTCGATGATCCTTCCTCGACATTCTTTCGTATCCACAGCACATCTCACGTTCATTACTCTTTTGGTGTTTTGAGTAGTTTGTCCTGTCAGTTCACAAAATGTATGAGATGACATAACACGTCGTATTGTACGACCGACACTATTATATCACAGTATTATGACGTTTACCAGCAAGTGTCATCGCCTATTGATGAGGATATTCTTACACTTAAGCTTAATTACATACCGATATGTCAAATTAAGGATTGCTTAGCGAAATATTGAAAAAACGGATATTTTATGTATCATTTCCTGGTTTGGAGTTCACCTTTCTTCGAATAAGTGCTAAATTCGTGATCGTTGAAATTAATGCCATTTAGTATATTCTTTAGTGCTTTTGTATTTGAGTCTCACAGTCTATTTGGTTACTTCCAGTATTTAACGAACGAAACCTGCAAAAGTTTGAGACTGTAATTTCTCAATCTTGTACGATTATGTGTAGTTACTCACTTTGTGGCTTCAATTCTGTCAACCTTAATTTACGACATAGCTCGTGTAATTGGTCTTTCAAGTATTTAAAGAGTATCAAGGAAGATCATTTTTTGTATACAAATACATAGAAATTACAGAGTACCTATTATAAATTGCTCATGCAATAAATCGCACATTTTTCTAGATACCTTTAGTATTCCTCTGAATAAGACCCTTTCAATAACATTCACCGACACTGGTAATAAATTCCATTGATAATATATAGTTTTCTGAATCTGATAACAAAATAATTATTTTGCTACTTAAATAAGCATTAATATGTGCCAAATGCCAGTTTTGGCATTCTTTAAAATTTAAAATTGGATTATTACATTTAATAACAAACTCAAAATGTACTAATTTTCATACAGCACACATAAATGTAACAGTAAACAAAAAGAACCTATGTATTGTACTATAAATATATAGAAAATTCCAAATTACATAAGGTGATATTTGTGTTTTTATATTTTTATTAAACTAGAACGTTTAGTTACCCTAACACAAGATGAAAAATAAAATCTTCACAACAATGCATGCTGGCAATGTGAAATAAAGTACGACTTTCAGTATTCTTGTGATAAGGCACGTATGTACATATGCTTCTAGCTATGCTCGGTATAGAATGTTCAATATTAATTTTATGAAATAATTAAAGAAAAACATTCCATAATATCATATGTAAATTTTAAAAGGGCATGTACTGTATGTGAATTGATAAATGAAAAAAATCAATGACTTTGCCGACGGTATTTTTTTAATGAAAAATTAATTATTAATTTTTAACGGGTTACTGGAAAATTGTTAGTGGTTTTGAAAGGCTCGCAAACACAGCAAACAAATTTGGTTTGGTAAACATAACTGTTCAAAATTGAAGAGCTGCGGGTGTTAGCTCATAGCAAAGGAATTTAATAAAAGTGGGAAAACAAACATGTTTTATTTATTAAATATTGATCAGTGAATATATACACGTCCCGTCATTAAACAGAGAACTTGCGTTATTATAACAATATAAATGTAATATGTTGTAAACACAATTCTCTTATAAAGAATGATAATATAAATTGGATATTACATTCGTATTTGAATGTGTATTTAATTTTTCTCGTTTATTTCGAAATAAATTTATATTTGAAAATCTAGCTGAAGCAATTATGATGTATTTGAGTAAAACTCAACATGGAAAAGTTTAATATTTCTGATGTAGAATTTCAAAGCGTATTTTATTTAGAAAAAATGTTTTATGTTTTAATCGTAAAATTCTAACACTATCAGTTTTGAAAATTTAGTGAGCTAAATTCACAGTGAATACAACTTTCCTTTAAAAATGACACTAAATCTTCAACTCATAGAAGCAACTATCATATTTTTTTATTTGTTAAAACAATAGCAAATAAAAAAATATGACGGTATGGAGCTTACAAATATGACAAACTATTTACCTTCTGAAAATTCAAAATTCAAACTCACGATATGTCACGAGTTCCAACTCTACCTTAGTAGAGGTGGCTTATCCCTTACCTGGCAATTAACTCTTAAAGGTTCATTTACACAAAAGGTCTAGTGCCAGTGTTACATATGGTGATAGGTGTGAATTATGTATTAAATACTCAGTAGTCTTAGGACGTCACATCATAATTAGAAATATTCAGGCGTCGGAAGGATTTATCTAAACCTGATGAAAAATAGTAGATTAAAAATAAGAAAGGCAAATTGGTTTCAAAGTTTGTTAATAATTAATTACGAAATACACTTCTATAAGAGTACCCCATGTATATCATCAGACATGCAAAATTCTCTAAATGTTTCCGTTGCAGAATTAAAACAGCGAGCAATATGACAAGTGCGGTTAAAGAAAATTTAAATGTAGATTAAATTGCATTAATGAAATCAATAAAAGAATTGTATAAAGAAAGTTTTTCTTCAATTCTATAGGAAGTAGAAGAAACCGATTTACTAAATATTTCGTAAATTATGCATTCTATATAGATTTACCAACAGTACAAATGTATTTACCTTGGGGATCCCCCAGGGGTCTAATCTTCATCATTTTCATCGTGTTTATTGACGTCATCACCAAGAACTTGCTCTATGCCGATGATATTAAATTATTTCGCACTTTACTTCAGCACGACCTTGAAGATATGGCTTTTTGGTGTACTTTAAACAACTTTCCACTGAACATCAACAAGTGTAAAATAATTACATTCACGCGTAATTCTTCCGTATTGTTTTTATTTATAATCTGAAGAGCGTGAATGTGGAATGTGTGAATCTAATTAAGGACCGAGGTGTTATATTTGACACTAATCCTACATTTGCTCAACATATTGAATACACCACTCACATTGCTAGAAGAATGCTAGGTTTCATAATCCGCAATTGTGGTACTTTTTCTAATATCCTTGCTATATAACTTACAAACGACAACTGGAGTTGATAGGGCGACGTTTTGCCAAATTTATGTGGTTTTATATGAAAGAACATTATCCGGCAAGGAATATTGATCACACCGTTCTGTTATTGCGTATTTGCTTGCATTCTCTTAATTTTGGATGCATTTGATCCAGTTTTTGAAGTGTAAACTTCTATGGGCGCGTTGATTGTGGGCACTGAATGAGATTGAGCCGTCACGCTCGGCTATGTAACGCTCGAGTCGCCATAGTTACCAAACGAACCGTAAATTCAACAAAAATCGGCAAAACTGTGCAAAGAACTCCTCTCGGAATACGTGAAATTGAAGCCTGCCCTTTGGCACTGGTGTACGGGCGACATTGAATTTCCGGTCGACGGAGAGATTTTCTTCCTAAGTGGAACGGTTGTAAAGATATGGGCTTTTAAAGAAGAGTATGCACTCGATATTTTAACAGCAAAATGGCTTACGTCATGACGATTCACGTGACAATCAAAAAATCCCTAGAAACGTCAAACCGACAGGCGAACTGAGTTTCACCACAGATTCACTTTTAAGCGTGAAACACGAAATTTTGAAGGTTGCAAGGGCTCATCAAGACTCGGGGTCTTAAGGAACCGGCTTTTTGGGACCTTTTGTATGCTTATTTCGAGTCGGCAGTCGCACGCAATCGAAGGTACCGGAAATTTAAAAGTCGTTTGCAGAGGGATTTGGTAAAAAAAATGGCCGTTTAAATGTGGACTGATATCAATGTATTCCGGACGGGCGAAAAATAAATATCAGATTCTCATGTGCACTGGCGATCAATGTATCACAGTCCGGCGAATTGCATCTCCACACAACACATAACGGTCTCCCACATGACTTGATATTTTTATCTATACAGGGGTCGATTAATATTTTAATAATGATTTGAATTAAAATACGATAATTCCAGAACGTGTGTATTTCCTTAAAGGGGAAAAGGAGGATTGCTTTCGACATTTATATGCCCCTACTACGAAAGAACTTTATTTAAACGATTACGCAAACGTGCACAGTGGGCAGAGCCGGCTGAAGTCAATTTCTCTCTCTTCTGATTAAAATTAGGTACTTGGGAGTTTTTAAGGTCGCCCATCACTAATTCAAATGTCGAAATAGAACAAAATTGCCGAAGGATTTTTTGAAAATTGACGCATGAACGTGAAATTTTAGATAGTGGGATGTCTTAGGTCGCCGACCACCAATCCATAGTCAAAATTTCAAAAGAAAACGAAATGGCGGAATTTTTTTTTGAAAATTGACGTATGAATGTGAAATTTTAGATACGGGGATGTCTTAGGTCGCCGATCACAAATCCAAAGTCAAAATGTCAAAAAAAAAATGGCGGAAGATTTTTTTGAAAATCGACGTATGAATGTGAAATTTTAGATACGGGGGTGGTTGAGGTCGCCGATGACGATTCCAAAGTCAAAATGTCAAACAAACAAATAAATGGCGAAAGAGTTTTTTGAAAATTGATGAATGTTTGTGAAATTTTGGATATGGGGGTGTTTGTGGTCGCTTATTACGTCTTCAATTTAGCGATTCTTTCGGCGACCGTAACATGGGACAGCCTTGATGAAGTTTTCACTTCTGCCGTGTGGTTTTAAGCACACTCATTTTTATTGTTTATTTTATTCAAATTATGTTACAATCATATTGACTCCCCAGATTTACTCAAAATGCTAGATTATCCGCGTTACATATTTTGGCTCTCTTTTTTCCAGCACTTACCATTTGCGCGGACAAATGTGTTATTGAAGTCTCCCATTTACATGATGTGTTCTGATTACAATACGATTTCCTCGCATTGTGATATGTGAAGATGCTGCTACTTCAATTTTCAATAATTTTGCATAATACTAAATATTTTCTTTGGATTGTCACTTGCTCTTTAATTTTTATTAATATTTTTTTTGTATGTACATGTAGGGGAGAGTTGGCCATAACGGGATACTTAACAAAACATTTTTTTTATAATTGACGAACATTAAAGAATATTTGTACACAACATCTCCTTCATAGTACTAATTTAATGTGGTATAATTTTCATAAAATAATCAAAATTACAAAAGAACTGCATTTTTCTAAAATGATTTCAAGTATCCCGTTTTGTCCACCTAGTTGGACAAAACAGTAATATTAAAAGAGTAAGAATTAACAATAATTAAGAAAACGTTTATAACAGAGTAAAACCTTTTACTAAAAGCCATAAAGTTCTTTTATTTTACGCAATATAAATGTAAAAACAATAAAAAAAAAAGCGCGTTCATCCACAAAACACGCAGGAGAATTCCTCACAATCATCACTCTCAATGCCTGCCCAACAATTACAACGCTGGCATCTTATCCATCCGTCTGATTTTGAATTTGAATACGGTTCATTACAATATATGCAGTTTACATCTTCGAATTCTTCTTCAGAGCTATCAATAGACTTCTTGGAATGCTTCACTTTTTTCTCGACTTTTCGTTTGTTAATTCTTTTGCTTTTTTTCCCTTATCGACGTTCATATTTAGTATCGGCTTTTCTTTTACCTTAGCTATCTTAAGTGCCTCCTCCAGCTCCTTCTTATAAGGTGTTCATATGAGTATTGCCGTTTTTCCCTGTTATGGCGCTAACGGTAACTAGAATAATGTCATCCGGTCGACAATTAGAGATGTTTCCGTTGCCGGAGTTTCACACCTGTAGCTTCGTCCAATTATATTTATGAAAGTTTCGAAAATTTCTTGTGTGTCACCCTCAACCCGACTTACCTTACTTCCCTAGTGTGCGTTGGAAAAGATGGGGTGGAGCCTGTGCCTCTAACTCTCGGTTTTAGGGGATGGGTCACTCAGATTACTGAACGTGGATGACTCTTAGGCGCCAGCTGTTCTTTTATTTCAGGTCCACTCCAATAAGTTACTTATTCCGGCAGCGAAAATAACTCAGGTAAACTAGGCCTAGTAAGACATTAATACACGATATAAACAACAATAACAATTTTATTGTTAATAGTATGGAATCATAAAATGCTAAGATGCACAGAAAAAACTATAATAATCCCACAAATGGGTGGATCACCCTATATATAATACAAATTAAATTAAATTTGAAAATAATCAACTATCTAAAATTTAAGTAAGCTATAAAACGCCAAAAGAGCATAAATGCGCATAAAAATTGAAAATTCAGATCTGGCCACCGCAAGAGAGCACATAAGAAAAATTGAATCTTTTCTTTTTAAAAAAAAATTGTATACAGTCAAATCCTGATTAATTAATTAACTTACAAAAAAATTAAGGCGGAACGAGATCTCGCTTTACATTAATGCCCCTACAAACATTACACACTGTATATGTGTATTGAAAAAAAAACAAATTAGCTAACTATAAAACTATGAAACTTATGAAAACAAAAATTATGAAAGTCAATAAAATTAGAAATCTTCAATCAAGCCGATCCGTTAGGCATCAGACACAAACACTTGTCGAATCTAAAAGATCCACTTATAACGTTAAAGAATTTAAAATTACAGGTAACAGCGCAACTTATGCAAATGAAATTAATTTAAAACAAAACAGATAAATAAATTTCCAATCAAAATAATTATCTATATACATAACTTAACCGTGTAATTCAACCACTCCAGACATCAGATCCACAGGCACCCTCACAAGAAATAGTTTAATTCCGGGTCCAAAATAATGAAAATATACCAACAAGGGCGGAAAATGGTCCAAATATTCCCATATACATAAACGTCCACGTGCTTAGCAGAAGAAAGGTTAACGTGATGGCGGCGATACTTCCGGAACCCACAAACGTGTTCGTACAAAAATGTGTACTACAGTACGACATAAAATAAAAAGCTAAAAAAAAGGAAGACACGAAACAAGCATTAATCACTAGAAAGAAATTACGAGAAGTCAGAAATCTTACCGATCCATATATGTGTACTTCAAACTAATTAAATCCTGCGTAATGCAGCAAAAAAAACTAAGTAACTACCAAAAATATATGGCCACTGTTAAACATCCACGATTTTAACGTGTGACTTGTACGGTAATTAGACAAATCCAGTACATATATTATACAGTGAGCACTGAATGAAGTAATTGGATCGCTTTTTTAATCCAACTAAATAGTTCGATCGACAACGGAAGAATGAAAATGACAGAACACGACATTGCGGTTGAAGAAGCCACCCGCTCAAAGTGGAGCGACATCTGACCAGTTGAAGGAGAATTGTTACATAAAATATTTAACGGATAAGAGACAGATTAATAAGAACAAAACAAAGAAGTAATTAATTAGAAATAGTCGCAGATAATTAGACATCGACGTAAGGAATATAACAACATTAAACGGACGGGCAATCAGAATGCTTCCTAATAGCATATCCAATGGTACACACACGAGATAGCGCTACCGCTGCAAATTGAAGGAAAAATAACCCAAATTAATTAAAAATAAAGGAAACCACTTAAGTACACGAGGTAATTAAATAGAAATAAATTAGATAAATACTCCACATCCCGCAGAAATAATTATACGCAATTCCAACAGTAAACAAAGATTAATTCTTTGCGTGACCTGACTTCGCGCGAAATAATTCAAGATAAACGTACAGCGTCACTCGCAGGAAATGCAACAAAAATTATAGAACGCTAATAAGGTATAAGATCCAGAAAAAAAAGTGTAACACCCCCTCCTTTTGTCATTACGATTGCACTTTCTTTCGCCATGAGGAAGTGGAATAATAGCTTTGGGAGTAACTAAAAATGTTTCTTGTACATGTAATGAGGAAGACGGAGTTGCATTTTTATAAAACTGTTCAGTAGAAATGGAAGCAGGAAAACTTTGTAACGTGTGTAGAGGTGTTTTAGGTGTTGGAGGTGTTACATAAGATTGATACTGAATTGGTTGTCTTGGTGTTACAGGTCTCGGAGTTGCCACATGATTGATTTGTTGTTGGGGCTGACCAGTACTTTTTTTTCGTTTTGATTTTGTTCATACTGTTTGTTGGTAGTCTCAGTTGGTTGAAACTTCCAGTCTGGAAACACGTCACTATTTAACGGATTAATGCCCGTTTTTGCAAAACCATTAACAGCTGTTTCGACACAGGCAACTTTCACATACGCAGCAGCAAAACGTTTACCGATATGTGAGATTGTAACACATCTACCTGTATGCTGCAATAACCAGTTTCGAACTTCTGTATTATAATACGTACTTAGCGGCGACATAAAGCTAACATCCAAAGGTTGTAGGTTGTGTGTCGTATGCGGCGGAAAACACAACAATACAACATTACTGTTTCTAGCCTTTTTAATTGTTGCTATGGTTTTTGTATGAATCGCATGCCCATCTAATAATAAAAGCACAAGATGCTCCTTAGTGGGATTTGAAAACTCAATAAACCTTTCAATAAATAAATATTTCGGATTGCATCCACCCTGATGAATGGTAGTAAACAAAGCTCCCAGGTGGAGCTTCATCCAAGAGTTCTGGCTTTCCTCTAGTCCTCGGAAAAACAAACGCTAGCGGAATAAATACTCCTGTAGAACTCATGCATAGTTCTACGGTAACTAAAACGCCGCTTTCTGCAGACGACAAGCAGCCTACTTGTCGTTTTCCATGTAACGATAGAATCTTGGAACGTTTTTTGGGCACCGACATAGTGTCGGTTTCATCAGCATTATAAATTCTATCGCTACTTACTTTGTATTTTTCTGATACTTCAGATAACAGTGAGAAAAATTTATTAACAGCAGGTCTGTTGAAGCCTATAGCTCTTGCAAGTGAAGTAGGTTCTGGGATCCTTAGTTTCACATTTTGATGCCGTTTCAAGAAACCATAAAACCAAGCCTTTTCGGCTTTCTTTTTCTTTTAATTAAAGTGATTAGACAATCCATTACGCTGAGCAACTTCAAATGCCAAACTTCGAAGGTCATCCAGTGTAAATCCAAAAAATCTTGACTCCATGGCCAAATTATGTTGCACTAATTCATCTTTCTGTGCCGCTGAAAAAACTGGTTTATATCTCTATATTTTTGTATAAAAGAAATTTCAAACATTGGACCGAAAGTACCTACCCTTACTTCTTATCAAGTAACACTTTTTTGTAGAGATTTATTAATAGAATAAAAATACATCTTAAGATTTTGACCTAACAGATTTATTTTTAAGAACATACAAGTATTTAATTTAGAACAACTTTTGTGTAATTTGAAGAGCATATATGATGTGTAAGAAACTCGTGTAGTTTCACCTCATTTAACTTTTCTTTACTTTAGTCATATATAACTCGTAAACTGTTAACGATTAATCACCGTTAATAAAAAAATATTTCTATTTTCACTCGAAATCCAAATTAAAATTACTTAGTGTCTAATTTTAAAATTGCATATTCTTTGCGCCAATGAATAATGAATCAGCCTGTATATTTTTAAGTTTTAAAGCAATGACAACTCTATCAACTGCAGTAGGCGAATTTTTAATTACATATATTAAGCATTAAAGAGTAAACTTACTTTTTCAGACCGTTGACTTACCCTGTATATATTTGCTTTTCACTTTTATTGTATTGTGCACGTTGTTGAAATATAATGTTTATCATCCGAAATAAAATGTATAACATCTGGACCCTCTCGTATATTTTCTCTATATAAAAATATTAATAAGCTCCATCATATTTTCGTCAAAACAAATAATCGCTCTCAGACATCTCTGCTGCTGCTGCAAAAAAAAGCACAGGACGTTTATCACGAATTTATGGAAAACAGCAGAGACCCCCGTTTAATTTTGAAAGCAATTTCGTTTTAATGACGGTTTCATCTAGTGTATGCGATCGCGACAAGGCCGCCATTCCACAGGAGTAAAAGCGTAGTGTCGAAAAAACGCAGAAAAATACTCTCCGCATTTGGGTCGAAAATGTCAAGGCGGTTTGTTAGACTGTCTAGGGATCCCTGCAAAAATTCATGGAATTATTCGAACGACCAATCGTAAATGCTCGTAACGATCCCATGCAAGGGGTATTATTGTTTGGTTTGAAAGAGTATTGTTTAATTTAAAGGAAAATATGTAAAATAGAAATGA
Source organism: Amphimallon solstitiale (assembly GCA_963170755.1). Taxonomy (NCBI): domain Eukaryota; kingdom Metazoa; phylum Arthropoda; class Insecta; order Coleoptera; family Scarabaeidae; genus Amphimallon; species Amphimallon solstitiale. Next base: position 75,163,998 of record OY720683.1, on the reverse strand, counting down.
TTGCTTAAATTAAGAAGACAACAAATGCTTAAAACATTTTCCCCCCTTTATTCTCAAGCTTTGAGATTGTGTATACAATAAGGCGTGTTTCGTACATGGTTATTACCTTTTATTAGTCGCGTATGTATCTGACATGTACATGCCTAATATATAAGCAGATTTCTCAGAAACAAATAATTTTAGAATTTTATGGTTGGCAGTAGTGATCAGGTAACTTATTTTTTAATAATAATAATAATATATATTAATTAACCATACAACGATACAAAATTCAGTGTTAGTTATAATAATTTGGAATTCATAAATTAAGATTAACATTACGAGTTAGATCTAGATCCCCCACCCATATCATATTGCATATCAAATGGATCTAGGTGAGTGTGAAGTACTGATTTTCCAATAGATCCCACGTATGCATATCAACAAGTAAAGGTGTTTTAGTGTTTGTGTTTAGTATCAAGTCACAGCCAAGTTAGTTTCGTATGTTTATGTTAATAAATTTCAGCGCTATAGAAATTTAATTTGTTTCTTTTCATCACTTGATGAATCGACAGTATGGTGAAACATATGTGGTATGACATTAAACATTTTTTAAAACTAAACTTTGCGTTAGTAATTACTCTTATATGTGAATAACTCTTATTTCGTGAGTAAGAGGACAATGCAAAATGACTTCGAAAGCTTTTCTGAATAGTTCCATGAGTAATAACGGTAATAAATATACTTGAATATAAGGACATACAAAGGAACAACTTCGCTGACAATGGTGAAAAGATTATTATACGTGGATATATGAAGGCGTTTTAGGTACTGTACGCACACGGAATAAGTAATGAGGATTAGCTTGGGAAATGTAATCTGGGAAATGTAAAATTGCCGGTTTTCAAATGAAAAAACTTGTTCAATAACTCGACACGTCAACATAATTAGATACTTAAAGTTTATGAATTGAAATATTCTTAATATGATTTCTATAAAATTTTGATGGCAGATAATCGTTTTATTTTTATCCTAGAGTTGCTTTGGAACAATACGTATTAGCTTAAAATTTAATATGAAAATCACATAACTTGCTGTGAATATTTTAACTATAATTCTTTCCTATTAACTTTTTAAGTTTTACGGATAAGTGTACAAATATATAAAGTATTTTGCCGTTGTTTGCAAATTGCTTTCTGTAAGTTTGGTGTTTTCATTATTTTAGTTTTAATTTTGTTTTTTTTTTTAATTTAAAACATATAGAACCAGCATAATGTACTGCTACTGGACCAGAATAATAGTAATTAAAAATATATTGCAATAAATGTTAAATACTCTTAAGAATGTTTATTATTTGAAATGCAAATTAATAACATACTAAGAAAATAATTCTTATTCTTCTGTTTCGAATATTTACAAAATAGTTGAGTCGTTTTGGCAACCGACATGCGCCAATAATTTAAAATGGCGCTAAATTTAAAATGTTTGAAAATTTGATCTGTCAAGTCAAATAATCTACAAAAGCCATTTCAGGACTATCACAAATAATAATAGTCTTAAACCTTTTGATATTTGTCACAATTACCTTTAGACGTTTGTTATAATTGTCCTCCAAATAATATAAACTTTTCAAGAATGAACAACTACAAAACAGAATAGCCAAGTGATATATAAGTAAAATAAAAGAATAAGAAATGAAAGAATAAATGATATAAGTAAAATATATACACAGAAAAGTAATACGTATGAACTTTATTTATAATATTTAGTTTGTAACTGGCAATTATGTAAGAATATTTTACTAGCGGAAGTTATACCGGGTGTCTGTTTAAGCTCGGCCACAGGCCATATCTCGACAAGCGTTTATTGTACAACCTGGCGAAAAAAATCTTGATAGTAAATTGGACAACAGGAAATTCAACAAAAATATTTTTAAGTTTCCAAAATGATCGCAAGGGGGCGCAATTTTCAAGATGAATTAAAAATTCGATAATTTTTCATTAAATTCCAGATTAAGATCCATTAAAACTTTTTGATCTAAGTCCCTTACGAAGGGGAGGGTGGAGGGGGTATGTTTGCGTACAAAAGTAGGTATAATTTCGGTTTGCCCCAACGGATTTGAATGCTTCTGGGCTCATTAGATAGGGAATTTTACAAGGAATTGAAGGATATGTAGTACGAAATTACGTGGTTGTCAAAAAAAGTAACAGGGGGCGCTGTTCTCAATTTATGTATGTTACTTGTTTTTTCTTTAAAATTGTAAATGGAACGGTATATTTTTAATATCGTAATATTGAAGCACATAAAAAACTGAAGAGAGTGATGAAAACCGGAAGTTGCTACCTCTATTCTTGACGAAGATATATTCGTACGAAAACAATCCAGTAAAAATAAAAAAATTTTAAATATAAATTTATTTATTGGTAGTAATAATTTTATTTTAATTTTAAGAGAGTCTTTAGACAGTGTATAGTCCGTTTTCACTTGAATTTTCATTATGCTCTTCCATAAATGTATTCATTTCAATCTTTTTATCAATTTCTTAATTCATTGCATATGTTACTTTAGATTATCCTATTAAATGTTTTCAAATTCTCTAGCCATTATTTTTTAAATATCATTTCTTGTCCTTTCCAACATGCATGAAAATCTAAATGTAAAAATATTAGTGTCACTTGTAGTTAAACTTTTTGTACATATTTAGCAAATTAAGCCTTTTTGGAGACCTGCACATAATTATTAAGTTTGTAAAATATCATGTTCTAACGTTGAAGCTTATGACATGATCAGAATGTATTTTCAAAGCTTTGTAAATGCATTCTTGCTTCCCGGCAATATTCCCTAAATTATCCGGAAGGAAGACATTATTGAGTTTTTATTCGCCTTGCGAGATACTCTTGATTTTTATTTATGGGGCAGAATAAAAGACATAGTTTATCACAAAAAGCCGATTACAACAATAAATTGCTGCCTCCAAAATTGAAGTAACTGTTCTCTCTACTAATCGACAAGTAAACATGTGTATTAAAAATAATGATAACACTTTGAACATTTGTTAAGTTCAAGTTTTTCTTGTTTTATTTTTTGTACTTTCTGATTTAAATATTTTTTTTTTCGTTTATATTACTTGGTCAATATATTTTCTTATTTATGCTTAGGTCGTAATAATAGGTTCTTTTACTTACATTCATGTTATAAGCGGGGACGAATTAGATATCAATTTTTGGACGCTTTCGTTACTAATAAGTGAATGATTTGTTTATAACTAATGCATAATATTATATTGTTTTTTTTTCTCGTTATTTTCTACTTAGTTCATGAGTTATGGAAATTATGTTTGCTGTTTACCTATAATTAGATCTACATACCTATATCTGCTGGGAAATAAGGATATATTATTATTATTATTATTATTATTATTATTGTTATTATTTTATTTCAATGTCTAAAAATTCAAGACATGAAATTTAAAAACAGCTAGAGAATTTGAAAACATTTAAAAGGAGAATCTAACGTAACATATGCAATGAATTAAAAAATCGGTGAGAAGATTTAAATTAATACATTTATGGAAGAGTATGATGAAAATTCAAGTGAAAACGAACTATACACTGTCTAGAGACTCTTTTAAAATTAAAATAAAATTATTACTTGCTATAAATAAATAAATCCATATTTAATTTTTTTTATTTTTCTGAATTATCTTCGTATGACTATATCTTCTTTAAGAAAAGAGGTAGCAACTTCCGGTTTTCATCACTCTCTTCAGTTTTTTATGTGATTCAATATTACGGTATTAAAAATATACCGTTCCATTTAAAATTTCATTGAAAAAACAAGTAATATACATAAATTGAGAACAGCGCCCCCTGTTACTTTTTTTGACAACCACGTGATTTCGTGCGACATATCTTTCAATTCCCTGTAAAATTCTCTATGTAATGAGCCCAGAAATATTAAAATCCGTTGGGGTAATCCCAAATTATACCTATTTTTATACGCAGACATACCCCCCTCTACCCTCCCCTTCGTATGGGACCTAGATCAAAAAGTTTTATATGAAAATTGTATAAAAACGTCTAAAAATATTGCTAGTAGAGATTTTAATCTATATTAATCTCTAATTTAATGAAAAATTATCGAATTTTTAATTCATCTTGAAAATTGCGCCCCTTGCGATCATTTTGGAAACTTAAAAATATTTTAGTTGAAATTCCCGTGGTCCATTTCACTATAAAGATTTTTTCCTCCAGGTTGTACGATAAACGGTTGCCGAGATATGGCCGGTGGCCGAGCTTAAACAGACACCCGGTATATTCTGAAATATTATATTCGATTTTTTTTTTTTGAAATTGTTTAAGCCTTGTAGAGGCATTGAATCACTATTATGAAATGTACCGTGCCTTCAAATACTTTTCTCATTAAAGACGGCCATGCTTTTTTTTTAAAGATTGGTGACAGTAGTATAGTATAGTATAGTATAGTTTATTAATCCAAGTTATACATTGGTACGTTGGACAAGTCATGTAACAAAAAGAAACTAAAAAGTAAAAAATACAAATACACAGATCACTCAATACAAAGGATTTAGCCTTATTATTGCTGCTAGTGTAGAACTTAAAACTAGGTACATGTATTTAAGATTATACTCTAAAATTACAATCCAAAAACTCCTGTAGGGAGTAATAAGCTTTCGCCGACAAAACCTGATGCAATCGGTTCTTAAACTGTTTGGGTCGTAGATGCCTAATAACTGATGGTAACTTATTATATACTCTTAATGCGAGTACCTGGGGAGAGTACTGATGTAATTTTAGTCTTGATTTAGGTATTACGAAATTATCCCCAGATCTCGTACTGAGACCATGCAAATCACGATTTAATGTATAATCATGTTTATTATTATGTACGTGGTTTGCCAGGTCTTCTATTAATATACATGGCAGAGTCAAGATGTTCAGGTCAATAAAAGAGGGTTTGGCAGAGCGAGAGGGCCCGACACCAGCTATAATTCGCACAATCTTCTTTTGACATATAAAAATATCAGCAGCCAATGCCGAAGTACCCCAAAACCCAATACCATACCTCAATCTGCTTGCAATGTATGCATGATACAAGCTCATCAGCTGCTGCTCAGTCAAAACCGCCCGTAAGGATCTGAACAAGAAACAAAATGAGTTCAGTTTTACTAATAGTGTCTCACAGTGATGTTTCCAACTTAACAATTCATCCATCCACACCCCCAAAAACTTGTAATTTTCACTTCTCACCATCCTATTACCGTTAAGATTGAGGTTCAAATAAAACTCCTTATCCGCCTGAAATTGATAAGGATGGAATCTTATATAGGTGGTTTTGGAATTGTTAAGAATGAGCTTGTTTTCCATAAACCATTCAGAAACAGTGTTCAATATCCTGTTGCATTTTTTAGTAAGAATTTGGTCATCTGAAGCAGCAGTAACCAGCGCAATATCGTCAGCATAAATTGTGATGAAGGTGTCTGAAACAATTTGCGGTAGGTCATTAATAAAGAGCAGAAATAGCACTGGTCCCAGCACTGAACCCTGGGGCACACCTCTGCCACTCGTCATCATCTCAGAGTTATGGCTACTAATTCTGTTTGAACTGCGATAGGTAATATTAACATATTGCCTCCTACCCATGAGGAAAGATTTTATCCAATCAAGAGCAACACCTCTGATCCCCAAGATCTCTAACTTGTTTATCAAAAGACTGTGGTCCACACAGTCGAAAGCCTTACTTAAATCAAGAAACATTGCAACAGGGTAAGTACCATCATCAATGGCAGTGACAATAAAATTATAGAAAGCATTAAGGGCAGTAGTAGTTGACCGGCCTTTCCTGAAACCATGTTGGTAATTGCTCAGTATATTATTTTTTACCAAAAAGTTATTTAATCTATCTAAGAAGCAATATTCAAATATTTTTGAAAAACAGGTTGTAAGTGCAATCGGCCTGTAGTTTCCCATAGATGATTTGTCTCCACCCTTATGTATAGGAACTACTTTAGTAGTTTTCAGAATATGTGGGAATTTCCCTTGCTGGAGAGACATATTAATGAGGTATGATAGAACAGGTATAATAGAGGTATAAATCGCCCTGATTACAAATGATGGAATTTCGTCCGGACCAGATGAATGTGAATTTTTTAATTTATTTAATATGATATAGGAAAGTTCGTAGAATGATATTGGCTCTAAGAAAATGGTTTTGTTTACTCTTTGGGGAGTAGAATTATTGTTAGTAGTGTTGCTCGTTGACTGGAATAAGATATTATTTAATGGGGCACATAAGAAGAATTCATTGAAATGCTGAGCTATTATGTTGGGGTTGAAAAGTAATTTGTTGTTTATTTTTATTTCATAGTTGGATCCCTCTGGTACAGCATTTGATAATTCTTTAATAACAGACCAGGCTGTTTTGTGTGGGTTTTCTGAGCTAAATATTTTGTTCTGATAATATGTCCGCTTTGTATGATCTACTAAATATTGGTGTTCAATCTTAGCTTTTTTATAGTAATCATCTAGAACCGGATATTTTAACCGAAGGAAATATAAAGACTTTAGTTCGCTTGATGATGTAATCACTTCACTATTGACCCAGCGTTTATTTGCGTGTACGGCCCGCGATCTTTGTATTGGGAAGTGCAGATTAAAATAATACAGAAAAATTCTAATGAATCTATCAAAACATTCTTGAAAATTGGAATGATCATACACTCCGCTCCAGTCTTCAGACATCAAGTCAGATGCAAAGCGATCCACATTTTCCTTGTTAAATTTTCTTTTGTAAACTATGGGACACCCATTAGGAGCACTAAATAGTTGAGGAACGTTTACTAGCACTGTTCTGTGATCTGATATATGATTGTCTACAACTAATATTTTTGCATGATCCCTATTATGATTGATGAAAAAATGATCAAGGATGTAATTCCCACGAGTTGGTGTACTTACAATATTGTAAAGGTTATAGGTCTGCAAAATGTTTCTCAATATCTGATATTGAGTATGATCTCTGACAGGATCTATATTAAAGTCACCGAGAACAATAATTGGGATATCAACCATAAATAAGTTGTCTAATAAATTTGTAATACTTTCAAAAAATACAGAGAAATCCTCAACAGAATTATTTGGTGGTCTATAACATAGAACAACTAATATAGAGGAAAGCCTCACCTTCCAATACACACCGCAAAACTCAGTTACACCCTCCACCGAAAAATCATTTGTATTAACCTCTGTCACCTCTACTCCTTTCCTAGCCAAAATAGCAACTCCCCCACCCTTTCGATTAGTACGAGAATAGCTGGCCCTCAAAGCAAAATCCTGGATATGCATGTAACTCACAGAGTTTGAAGTTAACCAGGTCTCTGTGAAACATAAAAAATTAATATTATAATAATTTAAATAATCTGTAGTAATTGCATCAGCCTTATCGTGAGTAAGTGATCGACAATTAAGTAGTAAGAAATTATAGTCAATGTCATTATTTAAATTACAATGAACTCCTACGTTCGGTTTGTATTCCCGCGACGTGGGTGAAAAAACCTCGAAACATATGCCCCTGATGGCCACATGGTCGGATCCAGAGCCTTTTCGAAGTTAGACTGATGGTTACTTTAAAAGATTTGTATACTTCTGGATGAGATGATGTGAGATCTTCCACTACCGCTTCTGGAAAAAAGTCAGCCAAATGTGTCTTGATATCAGATGCTTCTGTGGTGGGTTGTATTCTTGATACGAACATGTATGATTGTTTTGGAATTGCCCTTATCTTAGTTGTGGTGGAACTACCAGTAACAGATAATTTATTCCTTTTCTGCGTTTTCTTTGTTTGCACCTTAATCCATTCTTTCTCTTCGGAGGGCATTCTTCTGCGATTCATAACAACCTGAGAACCAGCCTGTTCAGTGTCGGTAACCTCTGCGTCGCATTTCTGCAGTTCATAAGTTTTGAGAATCTCTGTATACGACTTTTTATTTGGTATTCTGTCATCATTATTTACATTTATTTCCGTATTCCGATTTTCTAGTGAGTGCATATCAACTTTTTTTGTAAGATTCGTGTTTTTTGAATTCTGTTTTTGTAGCACGTTAGAATCAATTGCAGGTGTAGGATTATAATCTTTTGCGGAAAATGCGGAATACGTTTTAAAATTAATAAGTTCTCTTTTTAAATTGGAATTCTCTCTTTTTAATGTAGTTATTTCCGCACGCAATTTATCTAATTCATCCGAAAAGTTTCCATTATACATGTGTAGTTTATTTATTTCAACTTTTAGTAAGTTTATAACTTCCTCTGTAACGCTATTGATTGCTTGTTTTATCTTAGTAGCCATAATATTCTCGATATTAATACCGCTCATGACATTGGACATTGGAGTGACAAGGGAGCCTGTTTCTCTTCACACACACTGCACCGCCAGCTTTTTATATTTCCAGATGTTTTTAAATCACATAGTTCTTCAGTCGTAATGTTTGTACATTTTATATGTAAAGTTTTAGCACATAGAGGTGCCGCACACATTATAGAATCTTCATAACGTGAGACACTCAAGAAACAAATATTGCACTTGGGCATAACGACCGTTCATCTACAGACACAACGGCAATCTATGTGTACGTAATCAGGCACACACGCATAATTTTGATAGTTTGTTTATGTCATGTAATAGTATATTACATACCAAGGTGGAAAGTGTTTCATTACTGTTGAAAGATTAACTTTATCTCGAGACAGGAATGAAATTTTTCACAGAGGTTTGTATACTATTTTATTTACAACCATAATTATTATATTTATTTGTGACAATTTAATTCATCTGTCAAAAACATGACATTTTAATACACGCTGTGTTAGTTTGCCATCGGATAACCTGCATGTTTGCTAGCGGATAAACTGCATGTTGATTTTCCATGGCAACGAAAATTCAATTCTGACAGTATCGTTCAAATAAATTTCATACATAAACATATGTATTTTTCTCTTTCTTTTGTATATGTATTCAAAGGAATGTTAAATAAAAATATTTCGGTTTATTAATATTAATTAAATGATTCATTAAATTGTCTTACCAAATACCATTCGAGTTTGTGTTTATTTCCGGAACAAACTTTCATTTTGACAAAACTCAAACTTTGTTGCTTAAGGGTAACACGACTCGAACAAATAACAAAAGGTAAAACCGCTCCACCTTCGGTGTCGCGGTTTTACCATGTTATTTGTTCTCGTCAGTTACCAAGCAACAAAGCTTTCGTTCAAAATGAAAGTTTGTCCGGATAAACACAAACTCTTATGGTATTACCCCCGATAAAAATTCCGGTAAAAGTTTTGACATATTGAGTTGTCAGATTTGTGATGTTCTAGCGTAAACGTCAAATAAATATACGTGAGTTTTTCGATGAATAGATTATAAAAGAAACGTTGAGTAGTAAAGCCTTCAAGGACTGCACTCCACTTGAACTGAGGGAAACTGTCCTCCCGTAGCAATCCAGATATCTTGGCTCGAATGGAGAAGGACAAGAAATCACTATTTCGTAATATCAGCAATAGCAGGGCGGCCTATCTACATGATTCAAGCTTCCAATAATTCTAATGTAACAATTAATTTTATTTACAACCATACAATTAATAATTATTTGTGATAATAATTCCGATAAGGTTTTGACATATCGAGTTGTTTTGTGATTGGTATTGAGGTTAGAAAATGAGGGCAGTAATAGAGGGCGGGAAGGAAACGTGAACAAAGTCACACTTCCAAACTTTTAAAAAGTCAGAGATGTTAACATTACGCGTATGGTTGTAAATAAATAATAATAAGCGTCTATAATTTGAATTTAAGTATGACAACTGTCAGAATTTTAAGTTTCCAAAACCTCAGCATGTACACCAACATTGATTACTTAAACTATAGCCTACTCTAATGAGAAAAGTTTTGAATGCACGGTATATGTATTTATAGCCAAAAAATAACTTAACTTTTTAACTGATACTATTGTAACCATTATAATATGTTGATATTTTATATGTAAATTTGTAAAAATAGGTTTTTTAATTTTGATATATCTTTCCATGCTTTGTATAATTGTTACATATATTACACCACGTCTGCATAATACACTATAGGAAAAGAGTAAGAGTACAAATCAGTAAATACACTATAAAAAATACATAGAATATCAAAGTATGCTATTCACTTCTATCATCAAAAAATTAAACCAGTGAGTAGTAACATTTCTGCAACAAGAACCGTTTAATAGGTTTCCTAAAAACATTGCCACTTTCCGACTTCAAACGCTCTAGCAACTTATTGTACGCTTTTATTGTCAAATATCTAAACCCAGATAATCTGGGTTTAGCAAAATCAAGCACCGACCCATTGCCTCATGCTATCGATATTATCCCTAGCATAAAACAATAATTGCATTACACTGTCGCAAATCAACACTCTGTATAGTACTAAAAGTATTGCCGCGGTAACCTGAATCTGTACTTACCTAGCATCCTGTCTGCCGTTCGATGAGTTCAACGGAAGTTGATCGAACGGAGGAATGTGCAATTCAGCGAGGTAAGGACGGACTCGGCGTTATCGAGGTAATAAAAGAAGCATATTCCAAATAGAATGAGGAATTCATAAGTGATCATCCGATAGGAGGATCACTTGTCATCCTTCGTAGTCATTCTTATTGTTGTCATCTAGTGGTTATTAGTATTTAATAAATAAGTGTGTTATTACAAGTAGTGTTTTATTGAGACAGTTATATCGCCTACGGAGAATTAAAGGTAAGTGCCTTTTGCATTTGATAGTTTATAATTATAAGCGAGTGCTCGCTCCTGAGCAACCCCTACGCTAAAGGCAACCGTGACAATACATGGCAGCGACAGTATCCCCATAGAAGCAAAATAATCTCTACAACTTGTTCTATAGCTAAATCCATTTATTTCCCTTATTGCACGTTTTTGTACTTCTACTACTACTCGATTCTGGAGAAAATCCCCACGCCATTGTTGCCAAAGACAACATCGAGTGGGCATAATAAAACGACAACAACGCACCAAAACCTATCTCAACCTACCTGAGCCTCGTGAGAGCAAAACACATAGGTGACAATCTCTTGCATAAATTAGAGATATGTTTCCACACATAGTCGTAAGGCCCAGGAATTTTATGCTATGGACCACAACTAAATCATTTGCCAACATATAAGGCCTGATGACAGTCATTGTGTGTACGGCAGTTCTTAACACACTTGGTTTTGTCGTAACACTTACAAACAGGGACGTATCATCAGAATACAACACACTTTTCTTTGTTAAAGCCATTGACATACATTATATACAGCTTGTGTAATGATACACTTGATATTAAGAAGTAAACATTGCAACGTCGTATTCTGTCGCCGTACTCGCTGCGCGACGTAAGACATGAGAGGGTAGAGGTAAATGTAACATTGCCAGTTGATGCTTAACCGCTAAACGTAGCGAGAGGGGGGATACAGTACGCGACGTTGCAATTCTGATGTATTTTAGACTTGCTATATCAAGTGTTGCATTACACAAGATGTATAATAGGGGGCCAAAACAATTTCTTGAGGCCCCCCCTTTATTTAAATATAATGCTTTAAGCATTATATTTAAATATAATGCTTAAAGCAAAAGCATTAACCTTTCAATTTACTAATAGGCTGGTTCCGAAAGTTGCTGCAGGCTATTATCAATGGATCTAAATATGCAATGCTGAAAAGCTACGCTTCACAAGGATGTTTGGTTTATGAAGAGGAAAATTACAATATTTCTCTACTTAGACCATTATAGCACTAGGATAAAGTAAAACAGTAATCGCTATTAAAGATAGTTAAAATCGCTCATTTGTTATTTGAAATATTGGACTTTTTCCTCTGATTAAATGAATCACCTATAAGGTGTGAACTCGTGAATTCTCATCGTAACTCAACACAATAACCGTCCGATTTCTACCAGCTTAAAAAGGAATGTTATTAATTGTAAATTAATACTGAAAGATTTATAATATTATGATAGATCTGTATATTTACTGGCTCCGTGGGGTTGTGAATAAATGATGCATTCACCGTTAATAATGAATTATTCCGTCATAATAAGTAATTGTTTCGAAAAACGTAATTATTCCAATAATTAACTTGCCCCACTTCGCCAAATAACTTTCTCGGAGGGAAAGCGGAAACCAATTAAGCTTTTAATCTCGATTTATACAATTAAGGTAATCAAATATTTTATATAAAACGCGACAGCAGAAAGGGAGAGAAACTTCTAAAATCGGAAAGGTAGCCTACTTTCAAATACGAAATCGAAACAGAACTGGAGCTCCATGTCTAGGGAAGATTGGTCATGTAATTTACAAAAGTAATTTGTCAGCGAAACTTGCAACGGGGGCTTAAATCTCAGCACAGGGGGAAGCTTACAGTATGAATAATACAGAGCAATAAATTCAAAGCTAACTGTGTATCTGGGATGGTGTCCTTGTTCATTTATCGCAATCGGGCGATGTCATACACAATAAATAAAATATAAGGAATGTATTTTCTTAAATCTGGGAAGGGAATTTTGCAATCTCCTACTATCTCTCTTTTACACGTCACCCGTTTTTTTTTTGAGGGGGAGGAGAGGGTGCATGTCAGCGGCGCGGTTGTGTTTATGTTTCCGGAACATTTTGCAAGAGAAGCCGACTAGACGACCTTCCGAAATTAATGATGTAGATTATTTACTGGTTTTGTGGTGTTGAGATGGTAAAGAATTGGCCGCACAAATGGAAACATGTCGCAAATAATAAATGTATTTTGGTAAATCATGGATTTTCTTAACTATTAATAAAATGGGAACCTGCATCTTTTGACTTCATGAGTGGTTAACCGAATTATTAATAAAATGCTAAATTCCGTAATAAAAAAGGCTTTCAAGAATGATTAATGTTTTATCTCTGGTTAAGAACAGCACAATACATTTTTGTTAATATAATTAAAGATGTTTATTGAATGATTTTCGATTTTAGGATTTAGTTATTAATTGATTAATTTTGTGCGCATGCGTGATGTCCTTTCTAAAAAAAGGTCACTGGAAGATCATTACGAATGTCCAAGTACAAATATAAAATATATTAACTTTTATGTCTCTGGTTTTTCATTCCCTTTAAGAAATTCAGATTTCATATATTACCAATTGCAACAACAAATAAAGTAAACTAGCATGTACAGGATTATTCATTATAAATTATCCATCCTTTATCATCGTTATTATTGCATATACAAAAAAATGTTTCAAATAAAAGTTGTGCGGCTAAGACTGAATTTTCTTTGTATGCTATTAAAAACACAGTGGCGTGCAGATGCAACGGTATAAAAAGGAAAAAATTTTTTTTATTTAAATGGATTAGCCTGTGTTTTATTAATTTTTTTCTACTCCCATACTTTAGTTGTATTATTAAATATGCTGAACATGTACTTTAATGATGTTCATTAAGGTACAGATTTTCATTAAGATACAAGTTTATATTCAATAAGAATGCGACATTCCAATATTCATAAATATTCAATATGACCACTTCATATCTGACAGATATAAAAATTAATTAAATGTGACAGTGTCTCCAATTTACTAGTAAGTAGTTAAAATTTGTGCTTTTTTGAAAATATATACGGTAAAAATGAGGGATAATGACAGTGAAATGTAAAATTTGACTCCACCAGAAATTATGGAACAAGAATTAGTAGCCACGAACAATTTATTACCAGCTAAATTCGCAAAAATGTACGGAAAATTTTACGCTCAATTTATGAAATGGAATCTTCAACAAATAATGTTTTATTATGGGGTCGTAGAAAGAATAGTGTATGCAACTCGCATTTAATGGCTATTAAGACACACACCTTCGGCTCGTATCGTAATTTTCATTCTCGTGTCTTAATAGCTATCATTAAATGCTCATTGCATAATATACTATTTATAATGGTCTCTTTACTCTGATATCAAAAATATACTATATTATACCGGTATCTTAAACCGTGTTCGTTATTAAATGTCGAATATCGTAGTTACTGTACTATGGAAAAGTTAACATTTTTAAAGTGACCTATGAAAATGACAATTATTATGTTTGATAAATGATATTTCCTTAATAAAATAGTCAAAATGGAAATGTCATTTATCAAACACAATAATTGTCATTTTCATAGCTCACTTTAATAATGTTAACTTTTCCATAGTAATAACTTGAAAACGGTTTACGGTATCACATGGTATATTTTTGAAATCATAGTAAAAAGACCATTATAAAATTTTTATAATATACAGGATATTACATTTTTAAAAAAAAAAATTCTTTTTGTACCGTTGTATCTGCACACACGCGTTTTTGACAGAATGCAAACAAAATTCAGTGTCAGCCACGTAACTTTTACTTGAAACATATTTTTGGATATGTAATAATAACGATGATAAAGTGTGGGTAATTTATAATGAATAATACTGTACACCTAATGTTTGTAAGATATGCACAGAGGTCAGTTTTTAAATTCTAGGTGGACAAAAATCGCAAAATTTATTATTAAAATATATATTTCCATGGACTTTATCTTGAAAGAGACAGTTTGTAGAGCCGGTTTCTTTGTGCCAGAATTGTTACTCATTACCCGTTGCTATGACAATAGCAAAAAATGAGGTGTGGCCACCACACGACTTTCTTCTACGTATGAGCGTTTCTTTATGAATCTTTTTATACAAAAATTATTCACAATCCTATTCTAAGTACTTCTATTCTCTTAATAAATCTCTATACAATACATACTTTGCAAGATACTATCAAAAAAGTGCTACTCGCTAAGAGTAAAAGTGCTACTTCCGGTCCGAATTTTAAAATTTCATATATACAAAAAATATTGAAAATCCAATTCTAAATACTTTTGTACTCTCGATAAATACATATAAAATGCATAACTTACGACATATTTGCAAAAAATCGCTATTCGATAAGAGTACAAGTGGTACTTCCGGTCTGATTTTGAAATTTTTTTATACAAGAGATATTGAAAATTATGTTTTATACTCGTCACATACTTCTTTAAAAAGCATGACTTGCGAAATATTCGCAAAAAACTGATTTTCGATAAGAGTAAAAGACCTACTTCCAGTAGGAATTTCGAAAAACTTTTTAAATAAAATTATTCTCAATTTTAATTCTAAGTACATATGAATTCTTTATAAATTTATTTAAACTTAGTAGTTGACGAAATATTGGCAAAATTCGATTTTTTCATTGAAGTAAACTACTACTTCCGGTCTGCCAATTTTGCTGAAAATCTAATCAGTTCTCAAGAGGGAGATTATACTACTAAATACAAAATTTGGAATAGATAGCTACAGCGGTTTGATCGCTATCGTGGACACACACAGACACACAGACACACAGGCACAGGCAGACACACAGACATTTTTTAAAAACCACTTTTTTAATATCAGGGGACTTCAAAACGTGGACATCTGCAAAAATCTCGAGGTCGAAAATTTTTATCATCACAATACTTCCTTATACTACGTATAAGAAAGTAAAAGAATGACATATTTTATTTGAGCGACTTATAAGATTAGGGTCATCCCAGGAGTACTGCATTTGCATGGTTCATTTTGGTGGTTCTATAAAGTAGTAAAGTAAATAATAACGAATTTAAAGAGTATTCAGAATGCGGTGTTTACCATTGTTTGAATAAAAAAAAATATTGTTAGTTCAGTTTATCATCTGTTAATTCATGGCAGCCTTGTCTGCCAAAAGGTGCCAAGAACTGAAAAAAACATTTTTATTTACCACTGTTAAATAATACATTCATTTTCTACGTATCCATAGAGGTATAATTCTATCAATATTACGCGTTCGTGGAATATGGTTTCCACGGGTGTAGAATATGAATAGGATTAGGTATGCAATCCACAAACAAAAAAAACTACATCCTCGTGTAATATAGACTACTTTATGTGCTCGTTAAATAATACATTATTTCAGAAACTGCGGCAATACAAAGGCGGCATGATTTGTTTGTCATATGGTGCGAGCAAATATCGCTGAAAGAGAAGAACGTTTCTGTTTTGAATTTTGCATTAGATTATGCTTCATTTACACCAATCTCCGGGGTGTGATAGATGTATTGTAGTTAAGGAATTGGTAAATTCCTTTGACAGTTCTGTTGCTAGAATGTGGAAAAGCCGTAATGGCACACAAACAGTTTTTGAAAATAGACTTCAAGCCTGATTACGTGAATCTATAGAGTTTTTTGAAACAGATCTACAAGAACCAGGTTCGAGCAGAGGTAGACCATCCAAGCATTTTATGAAACTTGGCTAAGCTAAAAAAGCAGAAAATAAAACCATGAATTGATAAAATTGTTTACACCCAGCGTATTAAGGTCTTAGGACCAATCGAAAATGAAGAAACAATCTGTTTTTATTTTTTTTTATAGTCTACCTTCACCCATTTTATTTGGTGTATCACTCGTTCTAATCGTCCAAAAATAAAAGCCAATTAACTCGTCCATATTTTAAGATATTCGGTATATGTTATATATATTGAATATATTTACAATTTGAATATGAAAAACAAAGTGCATGTGGGACAGATGGGGAGTATTACTTGCACTTTTTTTTTTTTTTGGGAATAATTTCACTTACATCATTCTCCTTTATCGAAGATGTTGTTATGATCCCTGTGAAAGTAGAAAAATAAAAGCTAACTTGTTTCTCATTATTTTACTGGTACGTACGTAATTTATTCGCACATAATTATTTTACTTTTAAATATTTTATTCGGAGATTACCAGAATTACTTATTCGGACAAACAATAAAAAGCTGATTTCCAAAATATTATTTTAAGCGTGGTCGAATTTAAATAACCAACCCCGTCGCTGTTCGCTCCGAGGGAAGTTTAGAGCAACATACAAACAACGCGAATAAATATTAAAATTCACATATATTAAGGAGATCCTCGCAGCTTTTGTGTGTGTTTATATCTATATATTTTAAGGATATTTTGGGATAGGGGTGTTGTGAGATATAAATTTCATCAGAGAGAATGGATTCCTACAAGAACTATATTTCTAACGTCTTGTTTATCGCGTCATGAACATTACTGAAACGTCCGCCTTTATTCTGTTCTTCCCCCTAGTTTGTATTTATTCTATATTCAAGCCCACAATATTACTTTCTCATATTTCAAACGCCGGAAAGATAATGGCAGAAATGAATATTAATTCACTTTATAAATCTGCATATATTTAACGCCAGATTTTGTTTACTATACATATCTATCTGAGTAGAGATTTATTACACGCTTTCGGAACCGTATGATGTGTGTGCTGCAGGATACGAATGCTAATAGGGAGAAATAAATTCTAACAATATTTGAAATTTGGTATTATTGAGTTATGGAATATTTTATTATGATAAACTCGGACTAATTAACAGCTCTTAAAACTATTAAACTGAGGTGCAAAATTAACCGGACAACTTTTCGAGATATTTCAATGTTACGCATGAATTATGCGTAGGTATCAAATTGTGCTGCATTTTAGGTGATTAGATACTTACCGAAAAAGGCACAGTAGGAAAGGGTTGGTTCAGATGGAGGGTCAAAGACGTAATAGACCCTGTGAGATGTTACAGGTGCCACAGGGTAGGTCATGTGGCGAACAGGTGCACTACCCAAAACATGGAGGAGACTTACCACAGATGTGGGAAAACATGCCATAAAAGAAAGGAATGTAGGAACCAGGAATGGTGCTTCCTACGTAAGGAAGAGGGACACAGAGCAGAGAACATGAACTGTCCAGGATACAGGGAATTTATGAGGAAGGCAAAGCCAGGAGAAACGGGGGGATATCGATCCAGGAAAATGAAGATACTCCAAATAAATCTATACAGATGTAGACTAGCAGTGGACGTGTTCAGACATACGTGTGCGACAGAAGGGGTAGACGTGGCATTAGTATCGGAACCAAACAAAAACATGGCCATTAATAGTCGGTGAATAACGGATGCGGCAAAGGACGCAGCAGTGTACCTCCCTGGAAGTTAAAAGATGAAGAAGACAGGTGAAGGCCAGGGCTTCGTATGTGTCGAGATGGAAGACAGTACTGTATTCCTGCTGTTTCTCCCCTAATAGAAGCGCGAATGAATTCAGGGAATTATTAACAACATTAAATCGAGAGGTGGATAAACACAAGAAGGACCTGGTGGTTGATGGCGATTTCAACGTCAAGTTCTATGCATGGCGCTCCCCCAAAAAGGAGAGGAGAGGCGAAGCCCTGGAGACATGGCCTAACAGCAGGGTTTTCATAGTGCTGAACCGAGGCAACGTGGCTACGTTCAGCCACAACATGAGAATGAATTTCCAATGCGGGAGCGACGGAGAAGGCTGGCAGAACGGTGGCGGTCCTGGGCCACTTGATGCCGAACATCGGGGGACCAGGGGAAAAGAAAAGAAGGGTTCTCTATGGGGTAGCGCACTCGATACTGCTCTACGATGCGCCGGTATGGAGAGACTGGACACTTGTGGGTAGAAGCAGAACTATGCTGGAGGGAGTCCAGAGGAAGGCGGTCATAAGGGTGGCTTGTGCATAATGTACGGTAGTGACTAGGGCCATACAAGTGGTGACCAGCCTAGTCTCCATACACCTACTAGTATAGTCTCTGGAGAGAGAGTATTGCGTAGGGGATAATACTAGGAAGAGGAAAGAGGAGACGCAGCAGGATTCATTCAGGAAATGACAGGAGGAATTGAGTGATGAGGTTGCTACAGCACAGTGGACGAAGCGACTCATCCCCTTCGCCGAGCCATGGATAACAAGGGGACACGGTGAGGTGAGCTACTTCCTGACGCAGGCGTTGACCGGCCGCGGGTGTTTCGGTGCCTACCTACATAGGTTTAAACTGCAATAACATAATAGGTGCATGTACTGCAGTGAAATAGATACCCCCCATAGCACACGCTTATGGAATGCCTAAGATGGACGGAAACAAGAAAGTTGCTGGAGCTCCAACTGGCTGGCAAGCTGAGAGCAGAAAACATGATACCGACAATGTTGAGAGATCAGGAAGGATGGTATGCTGTTGCAAAAGTAGTCACGAAGATAAAAAAGACAACGGAGGAAGAGGAGAGAAGAAAAATATAAGGACTGGAAGGGTAGGTGGCGTCCAGAAGAAGAATCCAGAAGGCGATACCATCAGGCCGTGGACACGAAGCTAGTGAGTGTTTCAGTGAGTAAGAGTCCATGAGGGTTACCCCCCCCCCCAAAGAAAGGTGATTAGGTTACAACTTATTTAGAGTGAAATCCGCCCACGCACCTCATACGAGCATAGCAGATAGGAGTTGCGTCAGTATTGTTGCAACGATTGTGTCACGCAGAAGGCTGGTTTATTGCGTTTTTTACTAAAATTTATTTGCAAGCGCCCTAGGAATTCCTCGAAGTACCTCCACAGATGCGCTGCAAAAATTTTGAGAAAGAGGAGCGTACACAAGAAGACCAGGACAAGGTAAACGAAGAGCAACAAATCATATCTAGGATCGGTTCCTTCGAATACGTGATCGCCCGCAACATAGGCAAACATTGACAAATACGGAGATATTATTGTATCTAACACAATTTATTAAATATGTTTTCAATCTTAGATTATTATATTGATTTATTTACGTCTTTATTTTAAGACAAATTTGAACGTTCTTGTTTATTTAACACACACCTAAAACATGTAAATTTTCTTCTTTCTTCATCTGAAGAGAATCTTCCTGTTGACGGTGTGTTTAGTGGGAGTCCTCCTTCGAAGGTAGAGACGCCTGTAGCTTCTTTAAACGCTAATCACACAAAAATAGCTTTCTATGATAGATATGTTAACCTTTACAACATTAACACTTTGTTGGCGGTCGATCTTTATGTAAACAAAGAACCTATCTATTTACTTTTAAGGTTCTAACATTGACAGTTTAATACAGTATCGACCGCTATCTGTGGATCGACTTACTTATTAATTAGAAGACCTTATATTACTTTAACGGTCTACTTGCCGGGCTAATACACCGGTGACCGATTTCTTCGAATGTCTTCAGTCGGGTTTTTCTTTCATCGAAATTAACTCTGCCTAAGACCCACATATTAATATCTCTCTTCATCCTTCACACTTATAGCAGTTACAGTTTCACATGCTAATTTCACGTTTCACCGGCCATAACATAAACACTTGGCGTCTCAAGTCTTAATAATATAATAAATACGAACATTAGCTTATCTAACTAGTGCTTAAATCATACATTTAGAGTAAACAGTTCTAAGAAATATATCGTTTTGGTTTCTAACTTTAAAATATAATTCATATTCGTATTTAAAATTTATGAAATCATTAAATTAGGATGTACCGTTACAGATCAATGTGTATTAACAAATGTGGCAAAGAACATGCTATATGTGTTTAATATATATTAACCACATATCGAAATTAATATTACTTATTTTCTTAATATTATCATGAATAAAATACGAATTCTTCATCGTTTCCGACACTTCGATCACAATATGTGCTTCGAGTCGATAAAAGGTAAAACATGTTAATGATAATGTTTCCTTCTGTTCAAAGAGAGAAGTAAGAAATTAATTCTTGGAAAGATCGCTTCGGTTTGCATAAACATACAATTCGAAAAGTACGAGGAAAAGGCATCAGATGGCGAGCTAAAGAGCCATTGCGAATCTAAGAGTTAGTCTTCGGTGATGGTGCATTCTTCTTCTTGAAGGTCTGATAAATGTTCAAAAAAGGAACCGAAACGTCACAAGCCGAACATGAACAGGAGTTTTATTTATATAAATTGTGCTGGAAATAGTCTTGTTTTTAAGAATGAATATGCACTGCTTGTCGCAGTTTTTTGTATGAGGAATTAATTGGATTTAAATTCTCGTTCTTAACTTTGATGTTTTGAGGAAGATAGGAAGTCTCGGTAAGTTTTGTTCGGTGCATCGTTGGGAAAAACAACAGTTGTTGATTAAATATTCTTGTGGTAATTATTGTACCCTCGGTGACTCTAAAACACATCGTTTGCCTATTCTTTCAAATTGGAAACCATTTTGCTTTAATGTCCGCCTTATTCTTGTTCTAGAGCCTTATATGTCGGTATTTTCTTTAATTTTCTTTTCTAAGCTATTCAATGTGGCAACCTCACCATGCTTACTACATACACTTTATCGAACCCTTAACACTTCTAACTCTCCTTTCCGGAATAACTTGCTTCACTATTATAAACTGTGCTGTAGCAAATATCAGTTAACTTCAACTTCTTTCGATAATGTCTGTGTAATTTCTGCTATTTCTTTTTATAAATTATTATTATACGCCTTTAACACTATTTACTTAACTTGAACTAATAGATGACTCTTTTTAAGGCCACTTTCTATATTGTCCGTCACCGAATCACAATTATCGTATTTATTTCATTCTGTTCGCCTTCCCTGTATTCGATTCAAAGTCTCCACATTTTCTTATAATAAAATATATGCTTGCTTACCTTACAATTTATATTTTGCTAGTAACGAAAATGTATGTGAAAAGCATTACTTAAAAGAAAGGAATGTTAAATTGAAATGACTTTTTAATTAGACAATGTTAAGTAATGACTATTAAATTTAATTCCCTGAATCAAAATAAATAGGCAAATCAAGGTTGCTTACTTAGACAAAATTTATTTAATAACACTATGACTATTAAAAAAATGAGGTGTGGCCACCACACGACTTCCTTATACGTATGAAAGTGTTACTTCCGGTCCGAATTTTGAAATTTCATTTATACAAAAAATATTCCAAATCTAACTATAAATACTTTTGTACTCTTCATAAATATATATAGAATGCATAATTTACGACATATTTGCAAAAAATCGCTATTCGATAAGAGTAAAAGTGATACTTCCGGTCTGAATTTTGAAATTTTTTTTATACAAAAGATATTTAAAAGTACATTCTAAATACTTTTGTACTCGTAATGTACCTGCCTAGAAAGC
Source organism: Amphimallon solstitiale (assembly GCA_963170755.1). NCBI lineage: Eukaryota > Metazoa > Arthropoda > Insecta > Coleoptera > Scarabaeidae > Amphimallon > Amphimallon solstitiale. The sequence continues at coordinate 75,141,935 of OY720683.1, read as the reverse complement.
ATGACTTGCGAGATATTCGCAAAAAACTGATTTTCGATAAGAGTAAAAGACCTACTTCCGGTAGGAATTTCGAAAAACTTTGTTAATACAATTTTTCTGAAATTTAATTTTGAGTACATTTGAATCCTTTATAAATTTGTTTAAACTTAGTAATTGACGAAATATTTGCAAAATTCGATTTTTTCACTGAAGTAAACTACTACTTCCGGTCTGGCGATTTTGCTCAAAATCTAATCAGTTCTCAAGAGGGAGATTATATTCGCAAATACAAAAGTTGGAATTGATATCTACAGCGGTTTGACCGCTATCGTGGTCACACACACACAGAGAGAGACACACACACACACACACAGAGAGACACAGACACACAGACATTTTTTAAAAACCACTTTTTTGGTATCAGGGGACCTCAAAACGTGGACATCTGCAAAAATCTCGAGGTCGAAAATTTTCATCATCACAATACTTCCTTATACTGCGTATAAGAAAGTAAAAGGAACAGCTGAAATCCTTGATCTCTTTAAGTTTCATGGAGCCTTAACCGCAGGGGGTGCGGTATAATTCTGATATACCTATTTAGTCAAATTAAAATATGTTGAAACTCACTATACTTAAAAATCTTTATTTTCTTTCTATTTATATTTATCCCAACACGACACCATTACGGTAATTATGTATGTAGACTAAATGTTTCTATTCGCTTGGAATCCAAAGTCTCTCAAGAGTACATCTCACTTCAATCGGATATAATTGTAATGGAAACTAAACAGTACTGCATTTATCTTAATGAATACTTGATACTACATATGTCGTACGTTTACGTACTACGTAGGCTCACAGAATGTGGATCATAAATAAATACATACATATGCACGATAAGGGTGGCGTGAGTACATACCCCTTCTGCTTTTATTGCAAGTATACACATATGTATGTAACTTTACACACACGCTCCTACTATTACATATCCTTATTCACAGATAAATTATGTTAAAGAAAATTTAGACATTTTGAAATTGAGTCACGTTTTCATTGTATATTTATGTACTGAATAAAACAGCTCTGCGCTCTGTTGGTCGGTTAAGTGCCGCAATTCGAGGGAACAAAAGTATCCGAATTCCATAAATGTTTCAAATTCAACAGATATAAAATGCCGAGATAAAAACAAAAGCGGTCGATAAATGTTTTATTTTAATGAGGGAACGCCCTCCAGATAATTGAATTTTAAATTTCTCTTCATTTAAATATGTATTTTCGTCTGAATAAGTGTTTTATGGGCTACTACATTTAAGTATTGTTGTCAGAGAAGAGCAACAACAATACAATGAAACAAAAGATATAAGGTTTCTACATGACAAAAAATGAAAACATGAAATGTGGTGTTTACCCGCTATATAGTTATTTTCTTAATTTTCACTATCCTATGCATATGAAAGCAGGATTGAGGGTATTTTAAATGTACTCAACGGTGCCGATCTAATTCTCGCTAACTGCCTAAGAAGTGTAGACGCCTATCGCAATTGTATTATATTTGCCCTGCGAGAATTTATTGTAGTAAAACTTTTTATAATATGGAGTCTTCAATATCAGGTATATATTTATAGATCACAAAGTTTTATTGGCAAAAAGTATAGATGAAAATAGATATATATCAAGTTATATCACGTTTTAGTTTTATTTTTATTTTAATAATTGGATTTCATATATTATTCATACGTTATAATGTATGCTAATGTATGCTATAATGTATTTTGCGAAAGTTAACACAATTTTAGATATGTAAAGATTTATTAATTTTCATTTACAGCAACTGCTTCAACTAAATTTTCTTTAAGTCGATAAGAGGCGTTTTCGGAAAATGTATATCATTAACCTGACCCGGTCAGAAAGAACATGACAGGTTCACAAATTTTACCGGATTATTTAAAACATTTCCGAACGCACTTTGCGGCCATGTATAGTAACGTAACATACACATAACCCATATTCATAGCTTAGATTCTCTACCAGCAAAATGAAATAAGAAAGGAATACCACAGTAAATATTCCAACTCCAGATACTCGTAAAATAGTTTTATTAGCATTGTACTTGAATCTGACGATGATACTATAATCTGTATAACACTCAACTCAAAGAAGGATAAGTAGGGAGTTTCCATTAATAACTATAAAGTAGTTGTTGCAAAATACAATTTATCAAGGCTTTTTTAAATTTGTTTCCTATAAAAGTAAATAAAAGATTTCTTTTTGTGTATTGACACTAACGGTATGTTAGGTTATGTCCGGGGAGGGGGTAAAACTACACTACCCTACTCACGTACCAGTGTGTAATGGTACAACCCTTTTCCCTATATTAATTTATAATTTTATTATTTTAAAGAATTTAATTAAATATATTTTTTATTAATATTTTAAAAAGAAGTATTTAAAATCAATGAATGTATTATTGTAATATTAAGTCGCAATTAGTCATAAGTTTAATATGTATTTATAAATAAGAATTGTGGCGCCAAAAGTTTACATTAAGGCGATAAACGCTCCGATAGTGATAAACATTCTCACCGTTAAAAGAATGTGTGTGTGTGAAATGTGAATGGAAACACCCGGACTATCTAGAAAGCGGGAATTCACAGACATTCTCATATAAAAGGAAAATATGCAGTCAAAAGTCAAGAGTCGAAAGCTAGATCGAGTTAAGTGCAACACTTGTTATCAAGAGGCAAACTCCCAAACAATAGACTTCTGAGAAAGTCGGCAATGATCATAAGAATCATTGTTAATATAATTTAAATAAATAATCGACTATTGGGATATTCGGCCACGGTCATAAGAATTGTGGTTATTTGTAAAAAGTAATAAAATAATGTTTAAAGTGGCACATACAGGGTTAGTTAAAAGTATGGAGACGGCGATTTATTGTCGTTAATATTCAGTTTAGAGAATTATGTTCAATATAAAAGTTTGTTAGGATATTTTGATCTACATTTGAGAATATTTGATTTTTTTTTCTTCAATTGTTTTTTAGCTACGCCTGTCCGCGCAGTTTTTTTAAATGGGAACTAGTGAATTTTACTCTACCATTCGATAGAGAATTTTTTTCTCTTTACAATAATATTTTTGTTTTTTTTAAATTCATTTTAATAACTTTTTTATAAGAAAAGGCCGGTTGAAGTGTTTCACAGATGTTCGGTATATCGCAGATAGACAGAAGCGATGCGATAAACAAACTCGAGCGACATAATTTTATCAGTGGTTATTGTGTACGTCAAATCTTTGACAGAAATAATTCATTTGTGCAATTTGTTGCTGTTAATATTAACAATGGCGAGTTTAAGTGAACATGAACGAATTGAAATACTTATGATGTTGGGTTATGGAGAGAGACGCAGAAGTTTACAAGACGTTTGTAATTTATTTAATGATACGCATCCAAATAGAAATCCAATTTCTAAATCCGTTGTTGGTAAAACTTTAAGACGCTTTGAACAAACTGGTAGCGTTAAAGATTTGCCAAGGAGTGGTAGACCTAGAACAGCAAAAAGCGATGATAACAAACTGGATATTTTATTGGCTGTATCTGAAGATCCTCATTTATCAACCAATCAATTAGCGGCCAATTTCAGTCATCGATCGTGTCATTTTTAAAAAGTGAAAAGTATAAACCTTATAAGGTACACCTTGTACACGAGTTAACGGAAGATGATTTTGATAGGAGATTACAATTTTCTGAAGAAATGTTAAATATTTGCAATAATAATGAAAATTTTGTCAACAATATTCTTTTCTCTGACGAAGCTACTTTTTGCCTTACCGGTGAAGTAAACAGACATAACTGCAGATACTGGTCATCGGAAAATCCCTTTTGGTTTTTGGAGCACCATACGCAGTACCCCCAAAAGGTTCATGTTTGGGTTGGCATTCTTGGCGGTCATATTATCGGTCCCTTTTTCATCAATGGCAATTTAACTTCGGGTCTGTATTTGCAGTTATTGCAAAATGAAATAATACCTGCTTGTGCTACGATCTATCCACATGAAAACAATGAACACCTGCCCAATGACAGTATCTGGTTCCAACAAGATGGCGCCCCACCACATTATGGTGTAAATGTTCGTCAATATCTGGACAAAGTTTTTCCCCACAGATGGATTGGAAGACGAGGAACCATTGAATGGCCAGCCCGTTCGCCAGATTTAAGTCCTTTAGATTTCTTTCTTTGGGGATACGTAAAAAACAAAGTTTCCGAAGATAAGCCCGATAACGTCGAAGATTTACAAATCCGAATTACCAGAACGATACAAGAAATTCCCCAGATTTTTTACAGAACTCTGTTCGGGGTTTTGTAAATCGATTGGGTCATTGTCAAATTACTAATGGACGACAATTTGAACACTTACTTTAATTTACTTTGTTATTAATTTGTTTAATTTTTCTTGTAAAAGTTATTAAAATGAATTTAAAAAAAACAAAAATATTATTGTAAAGAGAAAAAAATTCTCTATCGAATGGTAGAGTAAAATTCACTAGTTCCCATTTAAAAAAAACTGCGCGGACAGGCGTAACTAAAAAACAATTGAAGAAAAAAAAATCAAATATTCTCAAATGTAGATCAAAATATCCTAACAAACTTTTATATTGAACATAATTCTCTAAAATGAATATTAACGACAATAAATCGCGGTCTCCATACTTTTAACTAACCCTGTATATAGTAAATATGCAAAGTGTTGTATCTCCGTAATAAAAATATTGTGTTCTGAATGGTAGAGTAAGCCGAGTTTCGTACTTTGAGCAGCGCAGAACAAAGAAGAAGTTCTCGCCGAAAGCAGTATAGAAGAGAGAAGATAAAAGAAGCGTTGTTATAAGGTATATTTAAACGATTATTGTAAATGAATACATTTTTTATAATAAAGAATTAAAGAATGTAAAATAAATTTCAAATAGAGACGAACTGAATAAATGTGAATGTTAAATAAACATCGTTTCCGTACTATAAAGTATAATGTAACTTAATATGTTTGTTTTATATATGTATATAACCATACATAAATCTTGTATATAACGTAAGTAGTAAATTCTTGCCTTTATTGTTTACGTTTTAACATAACGAATAATATACTTAAATATTTGTGTTCATCTAATATTTGTAAAAGTGTATTGAAATTGTCTTTTAACCGTGTTTTGTTTCTTTCGTTGTTTGTATAGAATATTTCTTTGTCTGTAAAGTATACAAAAATCATTGATTTTGAATACAAGTATTATTTAAAGTTTAAAATGGCATTTTTCTTTTTATTAAAACCAATTAATGTTTAGGAACTTTTTTAATAAATCATTTCTAATAATCCGACTCGCCCTGAGAGAATCTGAGTTTAGCTGGCAGAACAATTTTACATTTTATTTTCAATTTTAAAGTTACATTAAATATATTAATTTAGACATAGGGTTCCTTTACAAGGGTTATGAAAACCGAACTGGGTTGTTGAACCCGATTACTTTTTCGATTTTACGAACACGGTTGTTTTTACCCGACTGAATTAACGAACATATTTGTGCTAGCCGTGTTGTAACCCCAATGCCCGGGTTTAATTCCGAAAACGCCTAAGAACTATTCTACATCATGACATGTTGCACCAATACCGGAAATGAAGAAAGGTTCAACTTTTTGCGAGAATAAATGAAAAGTGCAACTAATTGTTGGGAAGAGAATGAAAAGTTTTACATAAAACTTTATCTCACTCCTCACAGTTTAGATCACGTTGGACGAGGCCTCTTGAATTTAGGAAATATTTCTTTTATAAAATAAAGATTGGCTGTAGACATTAATATCTTTCAGACCCTTTATAAAAATATCAACGGAAACGTAGAGGTCGACCTCAAGTTCCTTTCGAAACTGGTGCAGAACGAACTAAACGACTAAAGATAAAATTACTCAGGGAATCCACTTCTGTTGTTGTTTTATGTTTTGCCACATAAATGAGTCTTAAAGCAGCAGAACAATCACAAACTTCAAAATTATTAAACGCAGTTAGACGTTCTGAAACTAAACGTGAAAGTCAATGAATCGCGATCGTCGCAAATAATTACAGGAGGAGAAGCTCTAGCTATTTTAATAGATGCCAAGTTATTACGGCATCAGTACAATATAATAAGAAGAAGTGTGCCAGCAAGTTTCCATTCCTATAACATTTTTCAAACGATAAAAATAGATTGTTATCCTGAAAATATTGTTGTCATTTCCACCTCTTCTCATGTTTGATTTCAAGCTTTACACGACCACACCGTTAAGCGGTTGCTTCTAGTGCAGGTACCAGTCCTTGATACTCTTCAGGAAGAGGAACAAAGCCAACTTTGTTTATATACGCAATGTGGATTGCATGGCAGTTCCGATCATAGATCATACAAGCTGGTTTATCGTGGTGCTGACGCTTCTGATACTGCTGTTTTCGTAACCAGCATTGTGTTCCTTCGCCTTGCTTGCAATAAAAACATAATTTGGCGAAATCCACCACCTGGATACACTAGCTATTGCAGGCCATTAAAAACAGATTTTATTAAAGAATCGAAGTATGTGTCAGTAGCAGAAAAAGCAAGACTGGTTGAAGAGATCAAACCATTAATTCCTACTTGTGTGTGCCTTAAAGAAATAACTTTCATTGTGGACCATAATCTTATCTTCACAATGATCGAAGGTAAAGTTTGCAACGTGATTAATAAAAAGGAAACCAAAGAAAGAGAATTTGGCATTTAGATTGTCTATATTGCAAGGCTGGATACGTTTTTTTGAATGTCTTCTTGATCTATGTTATTCTTATAAGCTCGAGGATCAGATAAAGACGTACTAGAAGAAAATAAGAAGCTGACAAAAAGGGAGTTTAAAGAGAAACTTGGTTTAATAGTTGATAAACCTAAGCCTGAATTTAGTAATTCTAATGATGGGAATACTGCTAGGAGATTTGTTTGAAAATTCAGAAGAATCATCCGAATTAATTGGAACCGATAATGAACCTATCAAAAAATTGCATATTTTATTAATTGTAGTGTCCAGTGGATATGAAATTTGCATGGATTTTTTTTGCCATATAACTGCCAAATACTTTGTGAAAGCATACCAAAGGTATAAAATGCCTCCCACTTTGCACAAATTTCTAATACATTGTCCAGAAATAATTTCATTCGCTCTATTACCAATTGGTCAGTTGACAGAAGGGGTGCAAGAAGCTCGAAACAAGGACTTCAAAAAGTTTAGAGAGCACAACTCAAAAGAATGTGACAGAGAAAAATGTAACGAAGACATTATTGATTTGCTTCTGCTAAACTCAGATCACGTGGTGGTGGACAAAAGAAAACTGCCAAAGGAAAACCTGCAAGCTCTACCAAAAAAGGCATTAGAGCTCTTAAAATCACCATCTGGTCAAGCTGACGTCGACGATGATGATAATTATGATAAACAATATTGAAGACGATGAAACTTTCTAACCTGAAGATGACATTTGTTAATTTTTAATTTTAAGTAAAAAAATTTGCAAACATTTAGGAAGAAACAATTATATTTAGGTTATTATGTGTTTTATTTAAAATAATATATAGAGAACATACACTTGTTTTACATCCTTTTCTTAACATTTATGAAAATATATATAATTTGTAATAAAAAAGATGAGGTATGTGATTAGATGCCACTAAAGACTCCACCACGAGATAATTTATAAGTGTGACCAGTTTAAGGAAATTAGAGAGGTGGAATAACTTCGGAAGTATGCTTAATATTCCTATAAAATTTTATGCAAATCCTACTTTTCTCGATAAGAATCAATGTACCAAAATTCAGCGTTCTTGCTTAAGCCTTAAGGGTTTTCTGTCCCACTGTGCAATATAACTATACCTAATTATGTACTTATAAGTTATACATTTAACATGTGCTAAGATTTGAACGTTAACATTTGAAAAGAGTTAGTTAAAGATATGAATTTAAATTAGGCAATATTGAATTAAGATACGCAGATGATCTAAGACAAAACATTGTATGTTTAGAGCTTTTATTTCATTTAAATAAAGTTGTTATATTACTGGTATGTCACGATATTTATTTTGCAAAACTAATCTAAAATGTCATCTTGACTTAGTGGTTTATTTGTCAAACGTATTAAACTAATAACAAAAATAGGAAGACCGGATGCCATTTGTAGGTTGTGCCAGAAAATGCTGGATTTATTTAAGACTTTATCATTTTAGAAGATATAAACTTTTAAATAGATGACAGTTACCGTAACCACACAATAATAATTTGAGGAAAACTAACGTTTGTAGGACAGAATTTGCAACGTTTTTCTTCTATATATGTATTCGTATTTTGAACGCATTAAGCTTGTATATACACTCTTAACATGGAGTATACATTCAGTACGAATAATAATACTGACCAAGAAGGAATGAAAGCATAGGTACTTGTAATTTCAAGGAATATTGTTTATGTTATGATATGTAATTATGTGGCACAAGGACTCTCTCCGCCTCGACGTTAAACTAGAGCTCGGTAATTATCTGAGTGAGATAGCAAATACCTATGTTTAGTTTTGCTACCTTCAATTTGCCATGAAACTGTCCGATTTTCTATTATGTTTGTTACAATTTGAGAGGTGGAAGTTGCAGGAGCATGCAGAAACTTCCAAGTACCATGTTAAATATTAAATGAGAAATGAATAAGCTAATTTGAAAGTAAGAAATAATAATAAAAATAAAACACAGAATTTAAAGTTTCAAAATTTTAATTATAGTAAACCACTACAACGTTGTTTCGTCGCACAGCTACTTCATGAGGTGGATGAATAATGACGAATTTACATTAGTGTCAGAAATTATATACAGGACAATCATTATAAATTTAAGGACAAATGTGTGACATAGTGACATAGATTGGTTTGATTATTTAACGCTAACCCTAATTTTGTAATTCTAGAAATTTTCAATGATTCTAGGAGATCAAGCTTTTTACTTTTATCTTGGATATGAAGTGTTTTAAAATTATTATCAAAAGTATTCTAAACAATGGTTCGCAAATGTAGAATCAGCTTTTTTATCCCGGTAACTTCTATTATGTTCGGACACTCTCTGGGCAAAGGATCTTCCAGTTTGGCCAATATAAGACATAGGGTAAACGATACATGGCCCCTGTGGTGTTATTGGCCACTTGCCCATTTTATTACGAAAAATAAGGAAACGACAGATATTAGAAATTTTTCCATAGTTGTGATGGTATGTTTGTTTCGTTTAGCATGTGTTGGTAAAATTTTGGTTTCTACAGTTAAACCACTGACAAATTAGGCGCCAACAAAGTTGAAGTGCACATGTGCTCCAACGACCTGCAGCGTCAGAGTCGTTTTTCGGTAAGAAACTTCTAACTTTATTTATCTGATTGGAGATTAGTTCGTACAATTTAAGAGATTTTCTTCAAATGTACTTACTGTAAATACTGCATAGATACTCTAAATTGATTGCGAAATCACAAAATATGATAATGAAATAAAAAAAGTTGGGGGCCAACAACTACACAATCAATTTAAGCTGTTTTATAATTATTGGCCCCCTCGGCCAATAATTGGGAAGCATGTTTTTAATTTTGTTTTTGCTTTCTTATTTAATAGGGGTATAAAACCTCAAAAATAATCTTATTTTTTAATCATTTTCATAATTGTAAGTATAATAACAATTGTTGGCCCCGGCCAAAGATTGTATCTGTAAGGGGCCAATAACTGTAATTACGTACTTTCATTGGTCAAAATATAAACAAAATTCTATTATTTTTTAAAGAAAAATGCCAAAACCTGAAAAAAATTAAAAGCATTACAAAAAATACACCGAAGTGAATATTCATGAAGCTATTTCCGCGATAAAAGGAGGAATGCCAAAATGACTGGCAGCAAGACTTTTTAAAATTCTCCGTGCCACATTACAATTTAGGCTAGGTTTGAATTTTGATAAAACCAGACACGGACCCTCAACTCCCTCAGATGAAGAAGATGTATTGGTGGAATGGATACATGAGTGTCAGCGGAAAGGCTTATAGTTCTCCTCGCGATAATCCGTTTCAAAATAATTTTCCGGGATATGGTTGGTAAAGGTCTTTCTTGAAACGTCATCCAAATATTGCAACCAGGAAACCAGAAGCTGTAACTTCTGCTTCCGCACGAGTAAGCGAGATGAACAGTGAAAGTGGTTAAAATATATCTAAAAGAAAAGGGATACGATAACATTCGAGAAAATCCAGGTAGGATATTCAATGGCGACGAAACGAATTTTATGCTATGTTGGCAAAATACGAGGGTTTTGGTGCCACGAGGGTCACGAAATGTATACGAAGTGGATAATGCTTCTGCAAAAACTGCATAAACAGTCATGTTTTCATTTGGTGCTAACGGTCAGACAACTTCATCGTTAATTGTGTACCCGTATAAAAGAATTCCTAAAGATATTGCAGCTTCCGTCCCTAAGGATTTGGGTTAAGCTGCTTCAGAATCAGGTTGGATGAAGAGAGAAATTTAATATAACTGAGAATTTCGGCATTAATTGCAGCACATGCATACGATCCTATCACGTTAAATGTATTGTTAAACATAATATTCACAAGTCTAATTCTAACATATTTACCTGTATGCCATGTTTAAAAAAGAAATAAAATATTGTTCAAGTTAGAAGTAAGTATGTAGTGTATTTCATCCAATGTGCATTTAAACATAATTAAATATTCCTTTGTACATTATATAAAGGTTACCAACCAATATAGGAAAGTACCTATATTAATAACAATAACATGAAACGATTAACAAACAATTTAGGACTATAGTACCTATACCCTTTTAACGCATGAAGTACCCATAAATCTGTCCTTCTTTTTTGGGGGCCAATAACTATAAATGGTGAGGCCAATTACTGGCTAACACGGGCCAATTACTGTGATTTAGTGTTTCGGTATATTTGTTTAAATATATAGCTGAATAAATGTTGGTTTATTAAATTTCGAATTTATAAAAAGAAACTTTACATTAATATCAAAACAGTAATAGTGACAAAATTAATTTCACGCTATTACTTTCTATAAAACAACATCACGGATACTCAAAAACCCCTTAAGGGGCCAATAATTGTATAGCTTACCCTATTACAATCACAAGTTAACTTATGTACTCTCGAGTTTGATTTTTTGTCTGAAATGTCCTTATTGTTTTTTAAAAAACATTCTAAAGTATTATTAGTTTTGTAAGCTATTTTACCATTAGTGGCTTTTTTAATTAATTTGCTAATTTTGTCTGAAGGTTACTGAATTTTTACTAGAAATTTTAGGGTAAATTAAAGAACGGGTATGTGCTATTTGATTGTTTCGAAGGATATTATTGATAATATCTTTAGTATAGTCATTATTTGTAGCAATAGTGCATATTGTATCTAATTCTGTATTAAAGTTAGTGTTCAGGACGATAAATAATATTGTATAAGAAAGACAATTGTTTTATATATTTACGTACAATACGTTAAGTTCAAATATTGTGAATTCACACTGTATATGTATATGTATTCTAAAACTGCAAGTTTAGGCAGAAAAAAGCCAGATTTCTCTTCTATTGTGAAGAAATGTATATAAATATCTAATTTATTGCCAATCATTATAAGGTACAATAGTTAGGGTCTCTTTCGACGCGACCGCCATAAAATAATTAGAGCCACATAACCATTATTTTATTGGTATTTACGTTTCACTCGAATATTATACTGTAATTTCCAACCCCATGTGTTTAGTCATTCTTCTTGTTAAATAATTTCCCCTCCTATTCATGAAAAGAAAGTATTGTAACTGGGAGAAGGGAAGAATCTTTGATAAAATAACGATAAAATATATTAAGTTCTAAACAAACGTCCACACGAAGCAGTTGTGTTAAGCTTCAACAATTCACATTTCAAGCAAGTTCAAAACAAGCGTCCACACGAAGCAGTTGTGTTAGGCTTCAACAATTCACATTTAAGCAAGTTCAAAACAAGCGTCCACACGAAGCAGTTGTGTTAGGCTTCAACAATTCACATTTAAGCAATTTCTAAACAAACGTCCACACGAAGCAGTTGTGTTAGACTTCAACAATTCACATTTAAGCAAGTTCGACACAAACATCCAAACAAAGTAGTTGTGTTAGGCTTCAACAATTTACATGTTAAGTATTAGATAAATTAAAGATAGTGACATATTATCAGTGTTTTATTTAATATTTAAACAATAAGCATTTATATTCCTTCAAAAAAGAGGAATCAACAGTTAGTTTTATTAAGTGGCGTATTCACTAGTCTATGTATCATTGATTAATAAGCAGCCAATTTATAATTTAAAGGGTGAAAGGCAGAAGAATGTATAGTGTATCAGTATGTGTAAGCTTGTGATAAATTGCAAATACATGTTTTTTATTTATATTCTGTGAAATAGTAAGGTCCAGGAAATTAATAGAACCGTTAGTCTCTGTTTTTATTGTGAATTTTATATTAGGATGTTAATTATTAATATAATCAAAAAACATATTTCATTGTCTATCGGTACCTTTAAAACATACCAATATATCATCTACATACCTATATCAGTAAACGCAATTTTTGAATAGGGGGTGAGAGCTAGTAGTTTCTTCGAAATGATACATGAAAATATCCGCTAGTAATGGGCTTAAAGGATTACCCATATCAAAACCTGTGGTTTCCTTGTAATATTCGTAATTGAATTGGAAATAATTTTGTTCCATACAGATCTAAAGTAATTCTAGGATTTCACTAATTATAATAGAATTTGTGTGATGTTGATGTAGTTTTAATTCGATAATATCTAATACTTCATATTGGTAAATAAGTCCGTAACATCAAATGACCAAAATTTAGCTTTACTAGGAATTTTTAAATCGAAAATTTTATTTATGAAGTCTAATACATTTTTAATTGAAAATTTAGAATCAAATCTTGAATGATCTTTTATAATGTTAATTAATTGTTTACACAAATTTCTACAAAGGGGCTTTGACATATGAAACTATAGATCTAATAGATAAATCATTTTTATGTAGTTTAATCAGACCATACATTTTAGGGGGTTGAGGGTTCATAGTTACGAGTATACGTTTCTGTCATACGGAGAATAAAGTATTAGAACTCTTAATAGTAAATTTTAATTGTTTTTGAAATTTCGATGTGGGATTAGTTTTGATTTTAGTGAATGAACTAGTATTGAGAAAATCCTCAACTTTTTTAAGATAATCTAACTTGGGGATAGCAATAACTGTATTACATTTGTCCGCTTTAGTAAAAACTATTCATTATCACTTAACTTTTGTTGTAAAGATTTAATTACAGTTAAATCTTTGTTGAATAATGGCAATGTACTTATTACTTTCAATAATATTTTTGATATATAGTGAAATGGGGAACAAATATGATTGACTGGCATTGTATATTATTGACAAAATTTGAAGGATTATTTAATTTTACTAATTTATTTATTGACTGTTAAAATAAAAATATCTAAACTAAAAAGAACAGTTGTGTATACTTAAAATAGTTGTTCATTATTGTAAAGTTGAGTACATTCATATGGTAGACAGTTCTTGAAGGAATAGTAGTGGATCAAGTTCTTTGTTGCCTCAATTTTCTTTAAATTCTGAAAATGGAGATTTAAAATTTATTATTTTTGTTAAAATGTGGTTTATAACTTTGTAAAACTTGTCTAATTTAAAATATTGCTTAGTAAAGTAAATTAATGCTGAATATTAAAATATGAAGGATATAAATTGGTAAATAATTACGCGGGTAAAGTTTGAATAAGCGGATCTGTCAAAATTGACATTTACATAAGATTTTGTTAGTAAAGCATTTTTGAAGTGCTAAGTATTAGTAATTCATTATTATAAAATAATAAAGATTTAATACAGAAGGTTTACTGAAATTTGGAAGCTCTGAAACTAATCATTTAAATGTTTAAAAACTATTTTGAACAAGAAGTATGAGAAAAGGAATTTTATTGGAGGTAATTATAAAATAAAAAGGTTGTCTAGGAGATATAACAAAACGAGAAAATTGAAAAATAATTTTTCAAAAGAGGTGCGTGTAATTTTCGGAAAATTAAAGTTTTATTCCGAAAATTGTACATTAGAATCACGAAAACCGCGAAAGTTGGTGCGAAAAGTGTTTATTTCAGCATTGGATATAATAATTTGACGTTTGAAGAAAAAATATTTGTAGAGAAGCATAATATAATAAATCAATTGAATTACTATTGAAATTGAGTATATTCTATGGTATAAGAAGTAAATTTTAGAAGAAAAGGAAATAGCAAAATAAAATAAAAACTTACCAAACAAGTATAAAGTCCTAGCGGAGTATTTAACTTATCAGTTGTACGAGAGGTCTAAGCGGATTTCCAGTTCTCAAAAGTACAAAGTACCAGTACCAGAAGATATCCTGTATTTACGAGGACACCACAAGATACATCCAGTTTGTCGAACCCGTAGAAAAGGTTCATATTATTTTATAATTACGAGGGATTCCTACCAGACAGAATCACACGTGCAGTACAAAGTTCCAGTTCTAGAAGATATCCTGTATGTACGAGGTCACCACAAGATACATCCTGTTTTGTCGAACCCGTAGAATAGAGAACCAGCGGATCATCCCAGGTATATAACTAGTCCAGGAAGGCTGTTCATCTGTACGAAGAAGATACACAAAATTTCCTACATCATATAACCAGAACCTGCAAGGAAAATGGATTGTATTATTTGAAAAACACCAAGAAAGAATAGCAATATTATTGGGAGGTTGTATATTTTCTTTATTTAAAAGGAACAGATTAAATTTAAATGATTGTCTTCGAGCAAAATACATTAAAGTGATCAAGATATACTGAATACTATAAAGAGGATTTTATAAAGATTCTATGTAAAGGTTTTAAATCTCTTTTTAAATCAGAAATATCAGTATATGTACATTTAGTAAATTTGCGTAATTTTGGAACTAAAATATACCTACTTACATATTTGAATATTTGATGGTAAAGACTTTTTATAAATTATTGAATTTGTGTATGCATATGAATGCTAAATTGAAAGATTTATAATAAACAAATTCTCATACATACCTTATCGAGTAGATAAGTTTTTAATAATCCTTCATTTTGTCAATATTCGCACAAGTAAGATTAGACAGGTTTAATTGTTTATGTAACGTTTTGGAAATGTGTTGGATAATTATTTGAATCATATTTTACACAGTTTTTGCCATTAAACGATTATTATAGTGATATTCTTTTTTTTATTTGGTAAAGTAGAACTATGGTACAAGACACTTTCATATTATGAATAGAGATTTGTTGTGTCGATAACCTAAAAGAGAAACAAAACAATATAACATTTATAAGTTTAATGTTGATGGAAAAAGTGAACATACCTTACAATCGTATTCCAAGTAAAGGAATAATACTTTAGAAAAACTCATCACGTATTCACAAGGAATAATTTTAACAGTTTCATTAGATGAGATTAAGAGGTTATTGTTACTATCATTTTATAGCGGCAAATGCCATGCTTACATCGGTATAAAAATTAATGTATTGCAAGTACTGTGTTGTCAAAATCAATACTGGTTTCATTTGACGAAATTTTATTTACAGTAAAGAAGTGTATAATAAGTAATTATTTGAATTTGTTGGAGATAAATTATCATATCTAAAATTTCTTAAGAAGGAAAGAATTATAGTAAATTAATTGGATAAATATAAAAACTGAGAGAGTGTTTGGGCATATTAAAATAAAATACTGAGCTTTGAAAAATTGAAATCTCATATAATAGTGTGTAGATATAGTAAATTCTATATACTGAGTGTGACATAAATATTGGCATATAATTAACAGTTGTTCTATTTAGTAAATTTGAATGACTAGGTGAGAGAGGAGATATTATAAAAAAAAATATATAACAAGATTTGAATTATTCTGGCTATATTCGATTATAAGTATTTACAGTTATAATATCTACCCTCCCTAGTGCATTTTATGGCGTACCCAACGTGGAGCAATTAAAATAAGACTCGCAATAACATATTTCAAATATTTTATTTATTGTTTTAATAGCGGTAACATTGGTATACATTTTACAAAGGCAGTAAAGTCAGTTACAAACATATTAAGATATAAGAAATTGTGCACTATAGTTATTTAAAATGAATACCAGATCTAAGAGTAACTTTGGATTAAATAGATCTGAATCATCTAGCGATAGTGAAGAGGAGGTAGGTCAGGATGTGAATGTACCAGAGGGAGGAGAATTTGTATTACAAGTTCAGGAAGGTATTGAACAGACAGGAGAAATACAGGATAGAGGTGATAAGGTGGAAATTCAAGGAGAGACTTCGAAAATAGAAATGTCGACACCAGTAGTAGATTTTGGATCAATGTTACAAATGTTAAAACAGATGTATGAAGATAATAAAAAGGTAAACGAAGAAAATAAGAAAAATAGAGAAGAGGATCTTAAGAGAAGCGAGAAAATTAGGGATGAGGATAGAATAGAAAGTAAGAAGAATTTAATGGAATTTAAGGAAGAATTAGGTGGAAAGATAGACAAGATGTATAAAGATACTAGAGAAGATTATAAAAGGGATATTGAAGAATTTAAAGAATCTTTGGTGGGTAATCCAGAAGTAATAATATCAGAAAAGCAAGTATGCGTGAAAGACAAACTAGATACAGTAGTAGTAATGGGAAATGTTGAGAAGGATGTTATAAACTGCATTGACGTTAAACAAAAGACCGTAGAAATTAAGAAATCTTATACAATCGCACTATTACAAAAGAAAACAAAATACTTAGATTCTGATAGAAGAATTCTAAGATCGTATGTAGATACACTTTTAATAGGAGCAAAAGATGACAAAAAGTTAGTCTTATTTACTTCAAGGCAGGAAAAAGGGGTAGTTTCAGGGGACGATCAATTCACTGGAAACAAATTTAATGTTGGACATAATGTGATACCAACATATATGAAAAAGAATATAAGAAATGTTATGGGAAATGCAGAAGGGAAAATTTGGAGTCAATTTAAAAGAACGGCAAATGGGAATGACTACGTTGAGAGAAAACGAGTGTATTTGGATATAGATGTCAGAAAATTTTTAGGACATGATTTTGAATTTCAGGACGGTACAGACATATTGATATTAAGCAATGCTGGTATTATGATATTTTTCAACAAGGTCGGAAGTATGATGAACGAGATCACTTATGTTATAGAAGAAAATGATACATGGTATGAAGAAAATAGGGTGCAAGTTAAAACAGTGGACACTTTAAAGAATAGAGTCCGATTAAAATTAATAATGAGAAACATGATTCGGAAAATTATTGCTACAGATTTAAATAAATAAAGGGGCATAATATTATAGGTAAGACACAATATTGGGAGATTGTATTGTGTAAGTGAGTAACGCCACTTCCTAAATCTGAGTTAAATTAAATCATCCGAAAATAGGTAAGACACAATATTGGGAGATTGTATTGTGTAAGTGAGTAACGCCACTTCCTAAATCTGAGTTAAATTAAATCATCCGAAGATAGGTAAGACACAATATTGGGAGATTGTATTGTGTAAGTGAGTAACGACACTTCCTAAATCTGAGTTACGACAAATCATCCAATTTATTACGACAAATCATCCAATTTATTACGACAAATCATCCAATTTATTACGACAAATCATCCATAATGATTTATTACGACAAATCATCCACAATGATTTAATACGACAAATCATCCACAACAATGTAATAAGACAAATCATCCACAATGATATAACATGACAAATAATTCACGTTATTTTCATAAGTAAGAAAAATATTAGGAGATTAAACGGTGAAAAGAGCAATGACATTATTTCTCTGAATCATACTAATTCATACCTAGGAAATTTTAGTCAGGACAGAAGATAAGAAAGGAGATCGTCTTCTGAAGGTACTTACGATACCTGCTTATCCAAGTAACATGTAGATCTCAAAATTTTTAAAAAAGTTATTGACAAATAGAGACCTGTTGTTTATTAGAAAATAAATAATCATATAGTACTGAAGTATTAGGAGGACATAAATACCTTATAATAAGACAGGGGCATGACCAGATACGGTTAATAAAGTGATAAGAAAGGGGCATATTAAATTTCTCTTTTTATTAATGAATAAAAGAGATAATGATGAAACAAATATACATGGATACAGACAAGTTCTTGTTTTTCGAGAAAATAATATGAATTTAGAGAGAGATTACCAGTTAGGGAATTTAGATATGGAACTCCGGAATTATATTAGTTTAATTTAGTTATAGAACTGTTATAAGTATTAGTTATTATTTATTTAAAAGAAAAAAGTTGAATATAAGTTATTTTCTCATTCCCATATTGTAAATAAATTTGTAAATAACCATAAGAGAAGGTAATATAAGTATGTACACCAGTAAATAGATTTGTCAAGTATAAATATGAAAAGAAATGGATAATGGGATAGTATAGAAGAAAATTAAACATGAGCCATATTGGAAAACAAAAAGAATGTTTCAGAATAATTAATGCACTTAATAAAGTTATAAAATAATTATCAAGATTTAACAAACAATTTAGGTGATGAAGGAATGGAAAAGGAAGAAGAAAGGAAGAGCCTTTGTAATGTAATATGTCAAATGAAAGTAAATGCTTACTATAAATAGAAAATATTAAGAGTACCATGAGAATATGGGATTATTATATAGAGAATATGTGTTAAAGGGTGAATAATACCCAAAATGATATAAAATATAGGACCAAAAGTGTCTAAAAAAGAATGATATAGGTAACGTAAGCCTTAAAAAACGATAAGTTAAAATAAAAATATGGACTTTCCATAAATGAAAGTATAGGGGATGACGAAAATGTCAGTTATAGGTATTGAGGGAATGTGTTCGTATGAGAACAGTAGATAAAGAAAATAATATATAATATGTAAGCATGGTTGAATTATAATATAAAAAGGCTAGGAATTAAATAGAGTATAAACAGATAAAAATGGTATGTTAATCACCTATTAGTGTAAAAGATAGTTACAGAGTGTAATGTTATTAAAATGATTATGAAGCTGAAAAGATAAACATAAAATACAATGAATATTAATTTTTTTTTTTATGGCAAATAGAAGATAGTAATTTTTTTTATTAGGTATTAGAACATCAGTAGGAAAATCTTATGAAATATGAGAAATATTAGGAAGGAAAATATTTATACAAAGCTTAGACATCCATTTAAATAAATAAGATCTCATTCTTTTTATTTAAAAAAAAAAAACTAGAAATACTTATATTACTATTGACTTAAAAAGAAGTTAGATGCATAAATATGAGTGTCAATAATAGTTATAATTTATAATTTTGTAATGTACAGATAGTTATAAATAAAAGTTTAAATGATATTACCAAATAACAGAAGATTCATTTTTGGGTAGTTATAGGATGTAGATTGATTGAAATATTGTTTTGAACACATTGTTATACAGGTGATTTATCAGTAATTGTTTAATAAATATAAATTTTGATTCGAGTTTAAATTTACATTTATTAAAAGGGGCATATGGAATGGGGAACAAATATGATTGACTGGCATTGTATATTATTGACAAAATTTGAAGGATTATTTAATTTTACTAATTTATTTATTGACTGTTAAAATAAAAATATCTAAACTAAAAAGAACAGTTGTGTATACTTAAAATAGTTGTTCATTATTGTAAAGTTGAGTACATTCATATGGTAGACAGTTCTTGAAGGAATAGTAGTGGATCAAGTTCTTTGTTGCCTCAATTTTCTTTAAATTCTGAAAATGGAGATTTAAAATTTATTATTTTTGTTAAAATGTGGTTTATAACTTTGTAAAACTTGTCTAATTTAAAATATTGCTTAGTAAAGTAAATTAATGCTGAATATTAAAATATGAAGGATATAAATTGGTAAATAATTACGCGGGTAAAGTTTGAATAAGCGGATCTGTCAAAATTGACATTTACATAAGATTTTGTTAGTAAAGCATTTTTGAAGTGCTAAGTATTAGTAATTCATTATTATAAAATAATAAAGATTTAATACAGAAGGTTTACTGAAATTTGGAAGCTCTGAAACTAATCATTTAAATGTTTAAAAACTATTTTGAACAAGAAGTATGAGAAAAGGAATTTTATTGGAGGTAATTATAAAATAAAAAGGTTGTCTAGGAGATATAACAAAACGAGAAAATTGAAAAATAATTTTTCAAAAGAGGTGCGTGTAATTTTCGGAAAATTAAAGTTTTATTCCGAAAATTGTACATTAGAATCACGAAAACCGCGAAAGTTGGTGCGAAAAGTGTTTATTTCAGCATTGGATATAATAATTTGACGTTTGAAGAAAAAATATTTGTAGAGAAGCATAATATAATAAATCAATTGAATTACTATTGAAATTGAGTATATTCTATGGTATAAGAAGTAAATTTTAGAAGAAAAGGAAATAGCAAAATAAAATAAAAACTTACCAAACAAGTATAAAGTCCTAGCGGAGTATTTAACTTATCAGTTGTACGAGAGGTCTAAGCGGATTTCCAGTTCTCAAAAGTACAAAGTACCAGTACCAGAAGATATCCTGTATTTACGAGGACACCACAAGATACATCCAGTTTGTCGAACCCGTAGAAAAGGTTCATATTATTTTATAATTACGAGGGATTCCTACCAGACAGAATCACACGTGCAGTACAAAGTTCCAGTTCTAGAAGATATCCTGTATGTACGAGGTCACCACAAGATACATCCTGTTTTGTCGAACCCGTAGAATAGAGAACCAGCGGATCATTCCAGGTATATAACTAGTCCAGGAAGGCTGTTCATCTGTACGAAGAAGATACACAAAATTTCCTACATCATATAACCAGAACCTGCAAGGAAAATGGATTGTATTATTTGAAAAACACCAAGAAAGAATAGCAATATTATTGGGAGGTTGTATATTTTCTTTATTTAAAAGGAACAGATTAAATTTAAATGATTGTCTTCGAGCAAAATACATTAAAGTGATCAAGATATACTGAATACTATAAAGAGGATTTTATAAAGATTCTATGTAAAGGTTTTAAATCTCTTTTTAAATCAGAAATATCAGTATATGTACATTTAGTAAATTTGCGTAATTTTGGAACTAAAATATACCTACTTACATATTTGAATATTTGATGGTAAAGACTTTTTATAAATTATTGAATTTGTGTATGCATATGAATGCTAAATTGAAAGATTTATAATAAACAAATTCTCATACATACCTTATCGAGTAGATAAGTTTTTAATAATCCTTCATTTTGTCAATATTCGCACAAGTAAGATTAGACAGGTTTAATTGTTTATGTAACGTTTTGGAAATGTGTTGGATAATTATTTGAATCATATTTTACACAGTTTTTGCCATTAAACGATTATTATAGTGATATTCTTTTTTTTATTTGGTAAAGTAGAACTATGGTACAAGACACTTTCATATTATGAATAGAGATTTGTTGTGTCGATAACCTAAAAGAGAAACAAAACAATATAACATTTATAAGTTTAATGTTGATGGAAAAAGTGAACATACCTTACAATCGTATTCCAAGTAAAGGAATAATACTTTAGAAAAACTCATCACGTATTCACAAGGAATAATTTTAACAGTTTCATTAGATGAGATTAAGAGGTTATTGTTACTATCATTTTATAGCGGCAAATGCCATGCTTACATCGGTATAAAAATTAATGTATTGCAAGTACTGTGTTGTCAAAATCAATACTGGTTTCATTTGACGAAATTTTATTTACAGTAAAGAAGTGTATAATAAGTAATTATTTGAATTTGTTGGAGATAAATTATCATATCTAAAATTTCTTAAGAAGGAAAGAATTATAGTAAATTAATTGGATAAATATAAAAACTGAGAGAGTGTTTGGGCATATTAAAATAAAATACTGAGCTTTGAAAAATTGAAATCTCATATAATAGTGTGTAGATATAGTAAATTCTATATACTGAGTGTGACATAAATATTGGCATATAATTAACAGTTGTTCTATTTAGTAAATTTGAATGACTAGGTGAGAGAGGAGATATTATAAAAAAAAATATATAACAAGATTTGAATTATTCTGGCTATATTCGATTATAAGTATTTACAGTTATAATATCTACCCTCCCTAGTGCAATAGATTAGTTCATTATACTCTCGGGATGGAAACAAGTCTATTGAATGTTTTCAATTTCAACAACTTGACCGATTTAAGTCATATTCACACAATATATCTGTATTGTCGAGACATTGGTTCACGGCTATGCTAGTTATTAACAAATTCTATATTTATGGACGAAAACATATTGTGAATATCAGTTGACGTGTTAATTAGTTCATGTTGATTAATTAACAAAGATAATATCTATATTATCGAAATGTTTTAATGTTTTATTTTTTTTATTTTGTTTTGAGTTCAATTTACTGCAGCTAAACCACGAAAAGGAAAAAGCTTTATCAAAAGGCTGGAAGAACATATATATATTATACTATTGTCTTTCTAGCTAAGCTCAGTCGGTAGAAATTATAATCGAGTATAAAAAATAAATAATAATCTCAGGATTGAATTCTTTTGTAAAGGTTATTTTAATATTTATTTTCAAAATAATATTTTTGTAAACACAATATAATGTTTGTTGAACTACATAAATTAAGTAATGATTGAAAACTCTGTTAATCACATAACAAATAACACATAAATTCAATTTCAAAATTAAATTATCAGTTTTAATGAAAATTATTAATACAGTAATAGAAATATGACTATTTACATGATGTTTATATAAAATAGAAACATTGTTACAACAAATTAACTATAAATTCTATTATTTTCTTTATCTTATAAAAATATTACTTCAATGTTTGATATTAGCTATTATGAACGGATTTTCAAGTTAAATTCATCCAATGCGTTTTTCTTATACACGTTATGGTTTTCTTCTATTTCAGTAAAACGTTTCTTTTATGTATTTTTCAGTTTATAAATCTAATTCCATTTATTTTTATAAGCAACTAAATAAATAAATAAATAAATAAATAAATAAAGGCAATTCCGGTTCAGTAATCACTTTGGTCCAAGATATGAGTTCCACAAGTTTACGACTTATCAAACATGTAGATGATGATAATTAACTTGTAAAAACTGTTATTTATTACTTTTATACCAACTTTTCTATATAAATTCTTCTTTATTCCAAAAAAATCTCGTTTCATTACATAATTATTTTACTTTCATGTCAAAATTCAATAAATTAATAAATTAATTTTATTGAGAAGTTAATTTTGATTTTATACTTATAAATATTGAAAATTTTTAAAATCATTATAATATATATATACACCGTGTTTCATGTAACTAGCACATTAGAAGTTTTTGTGCTTACAACGCGAATTTTTTCCAGAAGTTTTGCCTTCTCACATAATTGACCGCAATCTTTCAAGTTAAAATATTTTTAAACTGGTGCAACTTCCGGTTACACCGGAAGTAGGCCCCATCTTTGTTATTTTAAATGTGACACCCTGTATTTTATTCGAGATTTAAATTGCTTATTTAAATAGAAGAACAGAGATACCGGGTTGGATTATGTCAAAGTCAACCGTTTCGGAGTTATTCAACTGTTTTCCATTTTTAGGGCACTTGAACGTGAATTTTAAAAGTTCTTTATCTGAGACATGAAAAAAGATAAACAATTGAAATTTGTTCCTGAGATAGTCAAAGTATTGTCCTATTCGAATATCACCAGGTTTTGCAATAATATTACACAGGGTGTTCTCTAATTAATTTACAATTATACACATTTCAAATGCAAGAAACTCAATTTTTTCAAATGAAACACCCTGTATATTTTCACCTTTTCTGAAGCAGAAAAAAATTGTCTTTCGATCCACTATTACATTCCCTATACCTATCTCTAGAGGTTTTTGAGTTATTGGGGAGATCAGCCTGAAGGCCCGATATTTTGCCAAATAAAACTGAAAAAATAATAGATTAAGTATAGGAGGAATGGATTAATAGTCATTTGTAAGCATGTTATGGGCATGGAAAAAAAGTCTTCTAGTTCAAAACCAAAAATTTATTAATTGCGAAAACATTTTTGATCTCACGGTATAAGTCAAACAAAGAAAACAAAAACAAATCTAAAACCAAATCACAGCAAGTGCTCAATATGTCCACCGCCTATTTCAATGCATTTATTTAACCTTGTTTGGAGCTGGTCAGTCGTTGCACGTTCAATCATTTGAACTTCAATTTGGTCAAATGCTCTTCGCACCCTATCCTCTAGTTCTTGCCTGGAGTTAACTGGTGTTGCATAGACCTCTTTTTTTTATGTAACTCCATAAAAAAAAGTCAACTGGAGTTAAATCCGGAGATCTAGCAGGCCAAAGACATGGTCCATTTGGACCAATCCACCTATCCTCAAATAGCTGGGTCAACTCTTGATATACAGCATGAGTAGAGTGAGCTGGAGCTCCATCCAGTTGAAACCAATAATAGTTTTGGTGTGGCATGTCATTGACTATATTTGCCACCACTTCCCTAATGATTCGCAAATATCTTTCGGACGTTAGCCTTTCATCATAAATATGATAAAATACCCTTCCCCACCCTATTATGGCGAATACATTAAAACTAAATTGATATTGAAAATGGCTTACTCGTGAAGAGTGGGGATTTTCATCTGCCCAAAAATGACAATTTTTATTATTTACAACGCCTTGCCTGGTAAACTTGGATTCATACGACCATAAAATCTTTCGTAACATGTCCGGATCTTCCTGTTTACGAATAGTTAGCCACTCACAAAAATCAATTCTTCTCTGAGCGTCTCCATTTCTCAGTTCGTGGACTTTCCTTTGTGCATATGGGTGCCATTTGTTCTTTGCTAGCACGCGTTGAATTGACGTCATACTAATATCTAAATCCACCTTTGCTTTACGTATCGAAGCATGGGGATGAGCTGTGAAATATCCCAGAATATTAATTTCGTAGTTTTCTTCACCTGTTACTGGCTTAGTACAATTTCTTTTTGTGTTCATATTCCAATGTCGCAAAAAATGTGTTTCAATATTTGCAAATTTGAATCGATTCATCGGAGGCAAATTAGGGTATCTCTGATTGAACACACGGCTAGTTCTACTTATTATGCGATTACATTCTCCGTGAATGTAATCGCATAATAAGTAGAACTAGCCGTGTGTTCAATCAGAGATACCCTAATTTGCCTCCGATGAATCGATTCAAATTTGCAAATATTGAAACACATTTTTTGCGACATTGGAATATGAACACAAAAAGAAATTGTACTAAGCCAGTAACAGGTGAAGAAAACTACGAAATTAATATTCTGGGATATTTCACAGCTCATCCCCATGCTTCGATACGTAAAGCAAAGGTGGATTTAGATATTAGTATGACGTCAATTCAACGCGTGCTAGCAAAGAACAAATGGCACCCATATGCACAAAGGAAAGTCCACGAACTGAGAAATGGAGACGCTCAGAGAAGAATTGATTTTTGTGAGTGGCTAACTATTCGTAAACAGGAAGATCCGGACATGTTACGAAAGATTTTATGGTCGTATGAATCCAAGTTTACCAGGCAAGGCGTTGTAAATAATAAAAATTGTCATTTTTGGGCAGATGAAAATCCCCACTCTTCACGAGTAAGCCATTTTCAATATCAATTTAGTTTTAATGTATTCGCCATAATAGGGTGGGGAAGGGTATTTTATCATATTTATGATGAAAGGCTAACGTCCGAAAGATATTTGCGAATCATTAGGGAAGTGGTGGCAAATATAGTCAATGACATGCCACACCAAAACTATTATTGGTTTCAACTGGATGGAGCTCCAGCTCACTCTACTCATGCTGTATATCAAGAGTTGACCCAGCTATTTGAGGATAGGTGGATTGGTCCAAATGGACCATGTCTTTGGCCTGCTAGATCTCCGGATTTAACTCCAGTTGACTTTTTTTTATGGAGTTACATAAAAAAAAGAGGTCTATGCAACACCAGTTAACTCCAGGCAAGAACTAGAGGATAGGGTGCGAAGAGCATTTGACCAAATTGAAGTTCAAATGATTGAACGTGCAACGACTGACCAGCTCCAAACAAGGTTAAATAAATGCATTGAAGTAGGCGGTGGACATATTGAGCACTTGCTGTGATTTGGTTTTAGATTTGTTTTTGTTTTCTTTGTTTGACTTATACCGTGAGATCAAAAATGTTTTCGCAATTAATAAATTTTTGGTTTTGAACTAGAAGACTTTTTCTCCATGCCCATAACATGCTTACAAATGACTATTAATCCATTCCTCCTATACTTAATCTATTATTTTTTCAGTTTTATTTGGCAAAATATCGGGCCTTCAGGCTGATCTCCCCAATAACTCAAAAACCTCTAGAGATAGGTATAGGGAATGTAATAGTGGATCGAAAGACAATTTTTTTCTGCTTCAGAAAAGGCGAAAATATACAGGGTGTTTCATTTGAAAAAATTGAGTTTCTTGCATTTGAAATGTGTATAATTGTAAATTAATTAGAGAACAGCCTGTGTAATATTATTGCAAAACCTGGTGATATTCGAATAGGACAATACTTTGACTATCTCAGGAACAAATTTCAATTGTTTATCTTTTTTCATGTCTCAGATAAAGAACTTTTAAAATTTACGTTCATGTGCCCTAAAAATGGAAAACAGTTGAATAACTCCGAAACGGTTGACTTTGACATAATCCAACCCGGTATCTCTGTTCTTCTATTTAAATAAGCAATTCAAATCTCGAATAAAATACAGGGTGTCACATTTAAAATAACAAAGATGGCGCCTACTTCCGGTGCAACCGGAAGTTACACGAGTTTTAAAATATTTTAACTTGAAAGATTGCGGTCAATTATGTGACAAGGCAAAACTTCTGGAAAAAATTCGCGTTGTAAGCACAAAAACTTCTAATGTGCTAGTTACATGAAACACGGTGTATATATATATATATATGAAGCGTTGTTCTTCGGGATATTTCGCCGCGTTTGGATGATTTTGCCCCGATAAGGACATCTTTCTTCCTGACGTTTCGGTGACATCACTTTCACCTTTTTCTTGAGGATCTTCTAAGTTCGACGGTTTCTTCAAGAATGCCCTCTCTGTTCGAATCACCTTGTATTTCTAGTGCCGTGGTAGTGGAGGGGCGAGCGCGGCTTCTTGTGATTGGCCCGCTGATTGTAGTGTTGTTCCCTCTCTGTCGGTCTTTCTGTGTGTCAGAGCTTGGGTGGGTGATCTGGCCCGCTTCTTGGCACAACAACTACAACCGCTAGCCGAAGAAATACCATCATATGTCAAGAACTCAGCACATCTCACCGAAATATTAAAAGGAGTTACAATGGCACCCGAAGATATGTTAGTAAGCTTTGACGTAACTTCGCTATTTACACAAATACCGATCGGTGAAGCAACCGAGCTACTTGATACAAAATACCACCTACCGCAACACATCTTAGAGCTAACGAAACACTGCCTAGCCAATACATATTTTATATACGGCGGACAATGGTACAGACAAACAGATGGAGCTCCCATGGGTTCACCGTTGTCACCTATACTAGCGAATCTGTTTATGGCAGATTTTGAACAAAAGGCGCTAGAAGACGCTACATACAAACCGAAACTCTGGCTGCGCTACGTAGACGACACCTTAGTGATTTGGCCGCATGGAAGAGAGAAACTTATTCAGCTCTTATTTCACCTAAACAACAGACACTCAAAAATAAAATTCACCGTCGAAACAGAAGAAAATAACCAGTTACCCTTCCTGGACATTCTAATAATTAAAAAACCGGATGGGTCCCTGGGTCACACAGTATACAGAAAACCTACACACACGAACAGATATCTGAACGCATCCTCACACCATCATCCGGCTCAACTAAACTCAGTAGTGAAAACACTAATTCATAGATCACAAATATTAGCGGACACAGAACATAGGAAAGAAGAAATGGGGAAAATTCGAAACATACTACAAGCAAACGGATATTCGCAACACACAATTAACAGAGCAATTCAGAGCAACAACAACACGACTAGAAAAAGAGAAAAACCTTCACGAGTTGCATTTCTTCCCTACGTGAAAGGGACAACAGAGAAAATAGGTAGAATACTACGGCGACACGACATAGACCCAATATACACCACCGATAAGAAAATTAGGGACGTCCTACCAAGTACGAAGGACAGAATATTACTAGAAGACCAGGGTGTATACGAAGTACCATGCCAAGATTGCAATCAAACATACATAGGCCAGACGAATCGAAGAATCAGCGTACGGAGGGAAGAACATAGAAATGCTGTGTCTAAAAAGGCAGTTTCTTCCTCACTTGCCAAACACGTACTACATTCCGGACATACAATTGATTTCGAACGTACAAAAACTATAGCCCGTAGTACGAATTGGACATATCAGACAATAAGGGAGGCTATAGAGATAGAAAAACGACAGGACTGCATGAATAAACGTGACGACGCACAACGTTTACCTGACATATGGAAATCAACGTTATCGGACAGACGAATTAGAAATAAACGACGAAACAACAGTATCCCACCGCCTAACGTAAACCACACGGACCGAACACAGAAAGACCGACAGAGAGGGAACAACACTACAATCAGCGGGCCAATCACAAGAAGCCGCACTCGCCCCTCCACTACCACGGCACTAGAAATACAAGGTGATTCGAACAGAGAGGGCATTCTTGAAGAAACCGTCGAACTTAGAAGATCCTCAAGAAAAAGGTGAAAGTGATGTCACCGAAACGTCAGGAAGAAAGATGTCCTTATCGGGGCAAAATCATCCAAACGCGGCGAAATATCCCGAAGAACAACGCTTCAACAAACGACCGCGAAAATATTCGAAGATATATATATATATATATATATATTGAAATGGGGAACAAATATGATTGACTGGCATTGTATATTATTGACAAAATTTGAAGGATTATTTAATTTTACTAATTTATTTATTGACTGTTAAAATAAAAATATCTAAACTAAAAAGAACAGTTGTGTATACTTAAAATAGTTGTTCATTATTGTAAAGTTGAGTACATTCATATGGTAGACAGTTCTTGAAGGAATAGTAGTGGATCAAGTTCTTTGTTGCCTCAATTTTCTTTAAATTCTGAAAATGGAGATTTAAAATTTATTATTTTTGTTAAAATGTGGTTTATAACTTTGTAAAACTTGTCTAATTTAAAATATTGCTTAGTAAAGTAAATTAATGCTGAATATTAAAATATGAAGGATATAAATTGGTAAATAATTACGCGGGTAAAGTTTGAATAAGCGGATCTGTCAAAATTGACATTTACATAAGATTTTGTTAGTAAAGCATTTTTGAAGTGCTAAGTATTAGTAATTCATTATTATAAAATAATAGAGATTTAATACAGAAGGTTTACTGAAATTTGGAAGCTCTGAAACTAATCATTTAAATGTTTAAAAACTATTTTGAACAAGAAGTATGAGAAAAGGAATTTTATTGGAGGTAATTATAAAATAAAAAGGTTGTCTAGGAGATATAACAAAACGAGGAATTGAAAAATAATTTTTCAAAAGAGGTGCGTGTAATTTTCGGAAAATTAAAGTTTTATTCCGAAAATTGTACATTAGAATCACGAAAACCGCGAAAGTTGGTGCGAAAAGTGTTTATTTCAGCATTGGATATAATAATTTGACGTTTGAAGAAAAAATATTTGTAGAGAAGCATAATATAATAAATAAATTGAATTACTATTAAAATTGAGTATATTCTATGGTAGAAGAAGTAAATTTTAGAAGAAAAGGAAATAGCAAAATAAAATAAAAACTTACCAAACAAGTATAAAGTCCTAGCGGAGTATTTAACTTATCAGTTGTACGAGAGGTCTAAGCGGATTTCCAGTTCTCAAAAGTACAAAGTTCCAGTTCCAGAAGATATCCTGTATGTACGAGGTCACCACAAGATACATCCTGTTTTGTCGAACCCGTAGAATAGAGAACCAGCGGATCATCCCAGGTATATAACTAGTCCAGGAAGGCTGTTCATCTGTACGAAGAAGATACACAAAATTTCCTACATCATATAACCAGAACCTGCAAGGAAAATGGATTGTATTATTTGAAAAACACCAAGAAAGAATAGCAATATTATTGGAAGGTTGTATATTTTCTTTATGTAAAAGAAACAGTTTAAATTTAAATGATTGTCTTCGAGCAAAATACATTAAAGTGATCAAGATATACTGAATACTATAAAGAGGATTTTATAAAGATTCTATGTAAAGGTTTTAAATCTCTTTTTAAATCAGAAATATCAGTATATGTACATTTAGTAAATTTGCGTAATTTTGGAACTAAAATATACCTACTTAACATATTTGAATATTTGATCGTAAAGACTTTTTATAAATTATTGAATTTGTGTATGCATATGAATGCTAAATTGAAAGATTTATAATAAACAAATTCTCATACATACCTTATCGAGTAGATAAGCTTTTAATAATCCTTCATTTTGTCAATATTCGCACAAGTAATATTAGACAGGTTTAATTGTTTATGTAACGTTTTGGAAATGTGTTGGATAATTATTTGAATCATATTTTACACAGCTTTTGCCATTAAACGATTATTATAGTGGTATTTTTATTTTTATTTGGTAAAGTAGAACTATGGTACAAGACACTTTCATATTATAAATAGAGATTTGTTGTGTCGATAACCTAAAAGAGAAACAAAACAATATAACATTTATAAGTTTAATGTTGATGGAAAAAGTGAACATACCTTACAATCGTATTCCAAGTAAAGGAATAATACTTTAGAAAAACTCATCACGTATTTACAAGGAATAATTTTAACAGTTTCATTTGATGAGATTAAGAGGTTATTGTTACTATCATTTTATAGCGGCAAAGGCCATGCTTACATCGGTATAAAAATTAATGTATTGCAAGTACTGTGTAGTCAAAATCAATACTGGTTTCATTTGACGAAATTTTATTTACAGTAAAGAAGTGTATAATAAGTAATTATTTGAATTTGTTGGAGATAAATTATCATATCTAAAATTTCTTAAGAAGGAAAGAATTATAGTAAATTAATTGGATAAATATAAAAACTGAGAGAGTGTTTGGGCATATTAAAATAAAATACTGAGCTTTGGAAAATTGAAATCTCATATAATAGTGTGTAGATATAGTAAATTCTATATACTGAGTGTGACATAAATATTGGCATATAATTAACAGTTGTTCTATTTAGTAAATTTGAATGACTAGGTGAGAGAGGAGATATTATAAAAAAAATATATAACAAGATTTGAATTATTTTGGCTATATTTGATTATAAGTATTTACAGTTATAATATCTACCCTCCCTAGTGCAATATATATATATATATATATATAAACAAATTATAATTCATTCTTGGGACTAGCGGCCAAATTTTAAGGAAAGAAAAAACCAAATTAACGTTTCGACATCTTTTTATTTTTCGATGTCTTCTTCAGAACAAAAAACTATCAGAAGAAAAATAAAGTTAGCATTACTAATACACATACATATGCATAGTTGTTTTTTTGTTGATGAACATAAAACACGTTTATGAAACAATAATAAATATAAATTTTTTTTTTGGTATAATAAATTTATAATAAATTTATATTTATTATTGTTTCATAAACGTGTTTTATGTTCATCAACAAAAAAACAACTATGTATATGTATGTGTATTAGTAATGCTAACTTTATTTTTCTTCTGATAGTTTTTTGTTCTGAAGAAGACATCGAAAAATAAAAAGATGTCGAAACGTTAATTTGGTTTTTTCTTTCCTTAAAATTTGGCCGCTAGTCCCAAGAATGAATTATAATTTGTTAAATTATACGGCCAGGAACAAAGACATTTTAAGTTGAAGTTATATATATATATATATATATATATATTGGCTCTCTGTGCTAAGCTCGATAACAGACAGGGCAACACGGCTACAATCCAGAAAACAAGAAAATACAAAAACATAGAATAAA
This sequence comes from Amphimallon solstitiale, assembly GCA_963170755.1. Classification (NCBI taxonomy): domain Eukaryota; kingdom Metazoa; phylum Arthropoda; class Insecta; order Coleoptera; family Scarabaeidae; genus Amphimallon; species Amphimallon solstitiale. Next base: position 75,109,719 of record OY720683.1, on the reverse strand, counting down.
AAATGTCAATACATTTTCTTGTAAAACACGAGAAGAAAAGCCGTAATTATCGCAACTTAATAAATTATTCTTTTGGAAATAAGAGATTGAACTTTAGACGATGTTCTGTTTGAAGTTTAATTTATATCCATAAATATTTGCAAAATAATAAATGACAAAACTAGAGTTTACCCTTTACGATCGTAAACCTGTGAAATAAAACCTTCGACTAGTTAAATTACAGAGGATTCGGAAATAGAACTTTCTAATTTTACATCTACAGACGACATTATGAACTTGCGAAATCTCTAGTTTCACCCGATATTAACTTGGATCTTTCACTTTACGGCAGCTAATAAAACATTTTATTAAACACCTCGCATTTCCTTGGGTTTCCAGTAACAAAGAGGAAAACTGTGCACAGTCAATAGTAATAAGGCGAGATTCAATTATTATGTTGCATGAAGAATATTAAGGGTCGTAAGCCATTAAGACCTTGCGAAAGCTTTATTTACTTTTCTAAGTTGTCAAATAATGCAAAATATAAAACTATTTAATTAAATTAATTAATATTTCTGTTTACTGTAAGTTGTGTTTAAGAGATCTTATTTCATTTTTCCAATAGAGTAATATTTCTTAGAAGATTATATATAAATATATATTTAACTGCTTTTTTCCAAATTTATGAATATATAATTATAAAAAAATAATTCTTAATAAAAGCAATTTATATTAATTTTATTTAATTACAGTGTGGAACGCCTAAGATTAATGAAAATTGTACCTACATGAATAAAGTTAATGTAGCCAAAAAGAAAATTGTGATTAATATATGTTAATTATAGCAAATTTTATTGTGTTGTTAAATGAAAACCAATAGCACCAACTCATTGACATTATAGCTAAATAGATTATAACTTTGATATGACTATTGCTATATCAGAAAAATCTAGCGAAGACAAATATTACAGCAGAGAAATCATTTAATTTGAAAGAGTAGTGTTAATTTGAAGACGTCTTTATAATTGATAAATGTTCGAATATAGAGGGTATTTGTTACAGAGTCAAAGTAAAAAGTAACCACTCGTTGAAGTTTAGAGAATATGAGGAAATATAAACAAACTTAGAACACCTCGAAAATACTAAATGCTGAATCAGAAAATATAATGGAAAAAGCAGCTTGTATTTTGAGATCTATTCTAGAATATTAAATAACAGAAACACTTTTGTGGACAAGAAAAACAGCTTAAATCTGAATCAAAAGGGATTGGTATTAATAATAGATATATTAATACATTGTGATAAGAGAGATAGCGATAATTCTAAAAAGAAATAATTTGAGTGAAACGTAGGAACAATAAATTCTAAAGATTTAGGAAACTTTAGATATGATGGCACAAAGAAGTGGAATTGCAGGAAAAACAAAATTATGGGCAATGATAATGAAACGCGGTAATTGTAATGTTAGTTATAATTAGTTTGAAATTTAGTTCCAAACAAATTAATCAAAAGAATTTGAGTTTTACAGTGTCTAGGAAATATTTTACGAAATATTTCACTGACTTTTCCGCAATAATTACGTATTGTAATGATCTTTTATTCGTCACTGTACAAAAATATTGTATTATTATAAGTATATTACGCAATAACGTTGATTCTAGCTCAAAATATTTAATATATTTGTACAAGCAAAGTCTCCTCAATTAAAAAAATATGTAAAATTGTCATTTATCCCTAACACTTCAAGGAATAAATGGTCAACTCGTGGGGCACTCATCCACGAGAAATCCCGTTTCCGATTTCCTAGTTATTTGTAACGTGCACCCACAATTACAAGTAATTAATTCTATTTTCGCTTTTCGCAATTATCTCCGAAGACGCACTCGTCATTCTATACATCATTTCCGTACCCCCCGGTCTGTGCCTTCACGAGATCATTTGTCACATTTGTCTTTAACCTATATATATATATTTCATTGTTGGAAAAGTCTGTTATTTTTACGTATATCAAATATATTTTTTTCCTTAGAAGTTAACATTAACACTCCGCGAAATCATTTTACTGAATATACGTATAAACATATATCGATGGCAAGCCGTCAGTGATTTATTGCATATCGCACTTTGGTATGATGTTTATTCATATTAATTACTATCGTAATTTCTTTTGTTTACGTAGTGATATAATAAATGTAAATTCTAAATATATATCTTAATTTATGTATTTCTACAAGTCGTTTAGTTTCATTTTATATTTCATTTTAAATTTATGTAAATAAATCAAATGGCATTTAACCTCGTTGACTTTTATTTCAAATAAATAAAATTAATATACATAATCGAAGCATGAGCGACCTCTACAGCGTTTAGGTAGATTCCCACAAATATTGAGTAAGATATTTATATTTATTAACGCGTTTTTTTTGAGTTAATTAATTAGCAGGCACGCAGAGAGATTCATTACAGAATTACCAGAGATTTTTTTTTTATTTTTGCAGTGTAATTGTAGCTATTGTATTACCCCATTAACGTGATTGCTAATTGTTGTGCGGATGAAAACGTGTAATTACGTAAAAGTGCACTAATTGATTAAGCTATATCTATCGTGAGTATATAATCATAGGTTAGGTTATATAAGGTTGCCTGCAACACAGGTATGTGGAATAATAACCTTATCTAGAAATTTTTAGGATACCACCACATTTTACTTGAGTTTGATTTCACTGTACGCCTAAAATGTTTGCCAAGCAATGAGTAAATTTAATGTGTTTATAGCCCTAAGGCTTATGGAACATCAACACTACTAGCCAGAAGATTAGGCTGACAAAAAAATTATACTATATTATAACTTTAGGAGATTATATCAATTGTTTAATTTTATTATTAATTTGAAAGTCATCAAAATGCTGTGTTGAATTCACATCGTTACGGAAAGATTTATATTCTATAAAATTTCGCGAGCAGGCACCTTTTCCTTCAGTCTTTCGTTTTTCATTCTGGCAGTTATTTATTCTCAAGAAAGACATAAATTTGCGGACAGACTTCTCAAATAATAAATCTGTCGCGCACGTTCATTTCCAAGTTATTTGACAGAATATAATGGATATCGGTGAATGTATGTATTCGTCGAAAATTTACAATATTATCTATGGGACGATATTTATGACATCGATCGCAGTGCGAAATCCATATCTTGAATTTTCTCGGCACGCCGGACCTGCAGGGCATTCCATTTTATTTTTGTTCTCCAATATTCAGAGACACATAGTGAATACTCCATTCGCTTCGAAATTTTCAAAACTAGACATATGCATTCGTAGAAATATATTAAATAAAGTATAGAAAATATGTACTTTTTTTTTACTTTTATATTTAGAAAAGAAGATATTTCTCCATTTTAGAATAAAGACACTGAACTTGCTCTTTGCTACATTTTATATGCAGCCAATTCTCTACAGACGTAGCGGTCTATTTTTCGAAAACGATAAAAGTTTTAAACATTTCTTATATCATAGCAGATACAAATAATAATAAATAAATAAATTTAATGAATAAATGCTATTTATTCAGTAATACATACATAGTGTTCAATTTCTCAAAAAGAACATCCACTCAAACAACGCAATAAAACATTCACATTCATATGCGTCAATATCTATAATAATAATAATGATAAACTTTATCATCAAACAGACAGAATCCATTTACATGATAAAACAATAATTAAAGTCTAGTACAGTGCAAACAAAAATATCAGCATATTTCCAATAAAAAAACAAAGAATTATATTAGAACATAAACGAATACAAGCTGAATAATTAGTTAATGTAGGCAACATATACAGGAGGACGCGCGGGTTGGAAATGAAATTCATTTAAAATTTTTAGCTTTGTTTTATGGAAAAACGCTAGGATATGTCGATTTTTATTTTTAGCTCCAGTTTTTCTGATGGTAAATTGATGTACAAAGGGTGGTCCATAAATAAGTTACGACCATCAATTTTTTTTTCAAATGGAAACATGTTTTCTATTTAATTTGTTAATTCTACATCGAATTCTAAGTATGTTTCATGTACCATGTTCTATACCCAAACTCAACAGTTATCGAGAAATGTACAACTGAACATATCAATAACTGCATGTTCAATTGTAAATTTCTCGATACTGTTGAGTTTGGGTATAGGACATGGTACATGAAACATACTTAGAATTCGATGCAGAATTAACAAATTAAATAAAAAATATAGGTTTCCATTTGAAAAAAAAATTGATGGTCGTAACTTATTTTGGTTGTTTTTTATTTAATTTGTTAATTCTGCATCGAATTCTAAGTATGTTTCATGTACCATGTCCTATACCCAAACTCAACAGTTATCGATATGTTCAATTGTAAATTTCTCGATAACTGTTATACTGTATACGTGTAACGATTAAAGTCGTAACCGTAATCAATAATTTGCTTAAATAGGGTATTTTATGTTCTAATTATATAGATTGATTATATTTTGCCGGAACAGCATAAGTCAGAAAGTGCCGAGAGAAAATATTATAAGACATGTGCGAATGCATGGTCACGATAGGTGGGCTATACCTATCGTGACCATGCAAGATCCGAATAAAAGTTTATATTTTCTAATTATTTTATGAATTTGCCATACTAATGAATTTTTCTAAGTAATGTTAAATATAAGGAATCGCCAATTGTAATTGTGGAATAACAAATGATAATCTCGTAAAATAAAGTATGTAAATAAATGTATATAGATAAATAAAAAATACACGTGTTTATTTTCTTATCTAATTAGTCAGAACATATGTTAATCAAAGCAGAAAGTATAGCTCCCTTAAAAAGGACCTCCGACGATTCTCCAATTGATCTGGCCGATGATGCACTAGATTTAACACTTCCATCACTAAATTTCACTAATTTAGCCGACATAATCAAAGTTTAAATCAAACTTGTAAACATCTGACAGCTGTTAGTTCGCAAGAGCGGCGCAGGGCGCTATCAACGTTGGATCGCATTCGCAGTTATCGGATAGGATGCGTTCGTCGATTTGGAGCGCTCTTAAAGTGCTCCGCACTTTGTTTGCTGCGCTCAGCCGAATATTCGCTCCGACCGTTTTTCAATTAACTACCGTAATAACGAGGTAATAAGTATAGGTAATAGCGACGAGACAGCACATTACAAACTCAGTTGTGTTCTCTTTACATAGTGAAAGGCGGAAATAGTTATTTTCCGCTCTTCACTGTGTAAAGAGTGCTGAACAATGATAGATAGATACAAAATTTCATTACATAGAAAAAGAAAAACAATAACAACCGATGTGGTGTATATTGTGTTGCATATTCAACACAATTACAAATACATTCATCACGGCTGCTTATATCCAATTTGAGAGTTGACAAAACAGTGACGTTAAAAAATTTAAAAGTTATGAAAAATACATTATGTAATTATTTATTATCGTTCCTTTTGTAATTTGTTTTTAGTAAAAAATAATGATGAGGGTGAAAAATATTGTACGCAACACGGAAGAAAAGTATTTAAATGTATAAATCTATAACTCACGAGTATTCATGCACATAACAGCTACAAATTCCAAATCGACACGCACCTAAGGACCTAGTTAATATGCAATCAGACATTCATAACATGTGTACATTTATTTAACACGCCTGTCTTTCCCGGATGTTATTTGAAACCTGTTGTAAAAAATTATGTACAAGTATAACATATTTACTTTATATAATGTGTATGTTATAGGATACACCATACGATTTTCGGATTTCAGTAACAGGTGTATGTAATATGGGGATAAGGTAACATGTTTTTATAACGAACATGATACGCCGTATGCTAGATTTAATTATAACTTATCAAAAAAGAAATTATATACTTTCGTTGACAACAATTTAATGTACTGGTTTTGTTTCATAGGATAAACACGATTTCCAAATTTAATTAACTTCATAATATTGCTTTTATTATTCTCTGTTATTATACAAGTAATGTTAGCTAGCTTTCCAATATAAAGCATAAACTCACTTTAGAGAAAATATTGAAAGCATAGATTTTAAAATTTGCTTGGCTTTCTTTGTATTTTGTATATCTTAGTATTCTACACATAAACGACATGCTAAATAAACTTCAAACTAGGGAAAGACGTGGTTAAGTAAGAAGGCCAAGTGTAACTACATTATTGTTATACACATCAATATACAAGTGAGTCATGTCCGCGCGGAAGGTAGATTGTGACTTTATGAGAAAATATATTTGGAAATGGTTTTCTTGCTAAGATAGCCACTATTATACAGAGTGTTCCATAACTTGGTAGCTGACCATAGTTATAGTTTTTTAAGTGGAGCAGCCTATATATTATTACATTTTTGTATTTCCCGTATTCTTAGTGTAAAAGTTATAAGATAGTATTGGTCTAAAATTAAAGGTCTTTTAAATATAAATTTTGTGAATAATTCACTTTTACAGAATTTGTGAAGGCATGATTACATTGTGTATTCTTTATCTACAATAAACAGATTTTCGTTTGCCGAACTTGTATCGCTACATCGTGTTGTTAACACAGCAAGCAGTTTCGTGGCGTACGTTGGATTTAAATGGATAACCTTGTGTTTCTACAATTAGTATGGTATATTAACTTTCAGGGCCGTTGTATCTAACCAATTAAGAAATTTGACTACATATCCAAAAGTCCTGGGTTACATCCCGAATACATTAACTGTTAGAGGTTCATGTAAACGGGATGTAATTCAGGACTGTTGTAAATCTTTTCTCTAGCTAACATCTGTTGGGATGCCCTAGATTTCCGGCTTGAACATTTAGTTAAATTCAGAAAATATTTTTTGACACTTTTACGAATATTAAAGAATATTTATCGTTTGTTTTCCTTTCTTATCCGATATTAGAGTTGTATTTTAAATAAATAGAATGGTAGAATTTCTATTTCTACAATTTATTTAACCAGAAAATAGTTATATTATTGCTACATTCATATTCAATTGCAAGGTGCCACTAAAAAGGCATCAATAAAACTTAATATACAACTCTGCCCTTGCCGGTAGGAAGCGAGATTAGTATTTTACCAAAAACTGACATCTATCGGACGAGAGCATATACCAAAACGATTTTGTTGACCACACGAACATGTTGTGTACATATAAATCATTTGGGTTTATAAATATAAAATTTATTGATAACACGACCGCCAGATTTTGTGATTTTCTTTTTTTAAACTAAACCAATATACGAGGGGATGTCAAAATATTCGCGAAATGACGATGAAGTGGCGTGAAATGAAACACTAATTTATATTTCCTTTTTGGTGTATTCTCCCTTGACCCTAATACATTTTTCAGATCTTTCAAATAATTTATATACAGGGTGTTTCTTAGTAACATGCTAATATTTAAGGGTGTTATTCTTGTGTCCATTTTATGAAAAAAACTTCATATGAACATATGCGCTAAATGTCTTTACTTTAGCACCCTACAGTTCAAAAGTACTGTAGGGTGCTAAAGTTTAAAAACATTCAATCATGCCCGTACATGTAATGCATATCTGCATACTCAGAATTTGTAAATTGGACTATGTGTTTTTAATAATAGTTAACGTTCAACGACTTAAATACGTGACAAGTATACTAGGTGTCAAACTGTTTATGATTATAAAATAAAATCTGCTTCTTACCTACTAGATCGTTTTTAATCCTTGTTAATACGTAATTTAATAATATTTAAGCGAAAACCGCATGTCAAACAAAAAAAAACAGGAGACCCACGTTTGCTTAGAAATGAATGTGGATTTAAAAAAAAGTACCAAAAAAAGCAATAGCGTAACATGTTTCTTCAAAAAATTAAAAAAAAAACCGTACAGACACCACAGGTAAAAATTATAAAATTGATTGTACATCAGAAAATGCATCTTGATGCATAAAAGTACAAAATGTCTAGGGTAATATAACTGTTTTAAAATCTTTTTTTTTAAACCTGAGCATCCTACAGTTCAAGGATTAAGACATTTATGACATATGATCATAAGAAGTTTTGTCATAAAATGGACCCATGAATAATTCCCTTAAATATTAACATGTTATTAAGAAACATATAATATACCATCAATAAAGAATTTTTTGTCAAGGCCTGCAAAAAAGATGGAAACAGCCGACTTCACTTCTTCATCATGAGTAAATTTTTTTCCTCGAAGCTCATTTTTTAATTTTGAAAGTAAATAGTAGAGAGGCGGTGCCAGATCTGGACTATAAGGAGGGTGGCTTAGTGTTGCAAAGTCGCACCTGTGTAGGGTATCCATCACAACATGACTCTTGAGAACGGGTTCATTGTTCTGCAAAAGGAGAACACCTCGAGTTCATTTTCCGCTTCCTTTTCTTTGAATGACGTTTTTTAGTTTCTATAATATATAGCGTAGTATTGCCCCGTGATACTGACACCCTTTTCCTTATAATCAATCATTGAAATACCCTCTAAATCCCAGAACACCGTAGCCATAATTCTTCCCAGCGGATTATGACACCTTTTTGTGCCACTGCATGGATTCCTGCTTTGACTCAGGCTCACAGTGATAAACCCAAATTTCGTCACCAGTCACAATTCGCTTCATAAATTCGTCTCTGTTCTCGCTAAACAAATTCAAAAACTCGCGCGAACACTTGATGCGTTGTTGCATCTGAAACGATGTGAGCATTCTCGGTACCCATCTTGCACTGACTTTAGACCTGCCAAAATATTGATGAAGGATGTTCAAAACTATGGTAGATGATACGCCATTTGTGGTCTGTTTTTCCTTCAACCGAGCATTTTCAAGGGCAAGTTTTTCTACTTTTTTCACAATGTCTGCAGAAGTCGACTCAATCGGCCGGCCTGATCGCTGATCGTCTTCAATAGTCTATAGCCTTGTTAAAACAGATTATACCATTTGTAAATTGTTGTTTTGCCAGGACAGGAGTCCTCATAAACAGACGACATCTCTTCTATAACAGTTTGTAGCGTTTTTTCTTGAATAGTGGTGAATTTAATCACGGCACGATTTTATTAATAGTGCTTGTTACTTTTGCGATTTACTACTTTATTGGCGATATCTCAAACGACACTGAATCAATCGCACAGACATTGACAGTTGCATTGAGTCTCCGTCTAGTGTCAGGTGCACAAACCAAAAATCTCTCCTCTCTATCCCCTCCATTTCGCGAATATTTCCACCTCACCTCCTATATTATAAATATGAGGTCAAGTCGTTCAGAAGCTACACGATAACTAACAGATGCACCAATTTAGGTTGAAATGCGTTTTTCCAGATTTTTCAACAGATCTTCCAGACTCCCTTTTCAATTGAAAACATTCAATTGAGTTATTTCCATACCGGGACCATAACGAACAAAACAAAAAAGGATCAACCAAATATGTCAGCTATGATCGAGAGTGAATACAAAAAATATGATTTTTGTAGTTTCTTCGAATTTTTCGGCTTTCCTTTGTATTTGCCCCGTTTTTTCTTTTTCCTGAAAACTTTCCCAGGATCATAACGAACAAAACAAAAGAGTATTACGCATATCCACCGTCCCAATCGTGAGTTGTGGTTTTGAGTTCATACAAAAATCCCATAGGAAAAAGCACTTATAGTTTCTTCCGAATTTTCCAGTATTTCTAGCAACTTTTCCAATTTTATGGTAACTTTTCCAATTTTTCTATCCCTAAAAACCTTATTCGAACAACTACAAACATTAACAAAAATAGCCAAATTGATCCAGCTGGTCTCAAGTGATGCGCTTACCAACAAAGAACACTTCATTTTTATTTATATAGACTATGTGTAGATGCAAGATATTCAAATTTAAAAATATTTTATCCAAAGTTACATTCATCTTAGAGTGCTGTCTAGTCTAGATTTTAGGTAATTTGCTTGTTTAGAGATCAAATGATTATGAATTGATTGATATGATAGTTAAAGATCAGTATTGTACATTAAACTTTAAAGAGTTTAATTACTGTGACTTACATATTGAACTGGTGTTGATTATGTGACAACACCAGTCAAATACCCACAAACACATACAATCACCCCTTAAAACCCCTTGAATACAGGCAACCATATATACATCGGCGATGCTTAAAGTTAGACCCTTGTATAAGAGTATAGGTAAAAATCCCTGAAAATTAATGCAGATTTTGCTAACAAATCTAGTAAATTCTGAGTACCCCATCAAATTTTAAATATTAGAAAGAAATTCACCCCCAAATTTAGAAAACCAAACCAATGACTACTCTTTTCAGGAACCCCAACTGAAACCCCCGTACTAAATACTAAATATTAGAATTAAATACCTGATTAGTTCAAAATACACATTAGTCTTATCTTTACAGTTATATTTAGCATATTTTCACAATACAACAATGAGTAATTAAGTGTTATATAGGCAAAGTAATAATATAGAATAAATTTGACAGCCTTTACAAATGGCCAATTTAAATTACAAATTTCAACATTTATCATCACACTATGAGCATAGAAATGAGTACCATTTTATAGTGTGAATTCTCAAGAGTAAAATGCCACAAAAAGTTACAGGTTCAAAGTTAAAGCAAGGTTGATAGTATCGAAAGCATCATCCCAAACATTGGCAAATGTATAGGACATACATGACTAATTTTTATCTAAAAATGCATAGTTTAAAACTAAAATAAACTAATGGTGAACATAAAAAACATTTAAACCATAAACTAGTTTACAAGTTACAAGCATGGTAACAAACAATAAAACTGTTAGATGCGCACATTTAAGTTAAGCATCATTTTAATTTTCAAATTTCGATGCGCATATTGTCAGAAGCATAATTAATTTCAAATATTTCATATACATAATTAATGTAATTATAAATAAACTCTAGCAGTTACAAAGTCTATCAAGACGCTTTTATGTTGGAATATTTTTCAGTGTCATATTTACAAGTTGAGTCCAGATATTTAAATAAGCATTTTGAATAATTTGACAGTTGTCAACAGAGGTAAAAGAAAAGTTTAAAAATATTAATTACAAGCTATTTAGATAATTTAAAAAGATGGTAAAAAATTAAGAAAAGGTCATAGTTTCATGTTATAACAGTAATTCGTAAATAAATTAAAAGACCATTTAGTTATTACACTTCTAAAACTAACCACACTAATTTTTTGTATAAAGAAAGATTTTAAAAAGGATTAAAAGATGAAAAAATATTATATGTATTTATAAGTTTAATTTGTAAAGGTAAAGTTCTACTAAAAAGGCATTTTAAGCCAAAATTCTGATATTTTAATTTATTTTATTAGCGTCCATGACGTCATCGAACACATGACAGTCGAAATGCTAAATTTGCCCTTTAATTTTTAAAAAATGTGTTTTTCTAAGAGAAAACGAATTAAAGTAATTTTATTGTACCGATTGAAAGACGATTTAATTTAACTAAGATAAAACATGATTCCACTAATATTCAAAAATAAACTTGCCCGTAAAAAGACTTTGTAAAATGCTACTATATGGATTTCCATGGTTACGACGTCCACAACAGAAGATTGATATAAAAAGGCACATCCGACGAGAAGCGGCATTCATTTTGATTCATTGTTAGTCATCCGAATTAAAATTCATTTTTGAATTGACAATCAATTCATTTTCCGGTCATTCGAATCCAGAGTGAGAATTAATTCAAATTCACATTGAGAATTCATTGAGATTTCATTTAAATTTTTATTCATTTTGATATTCAATTGATTTTGATATCAGATCCATTTGATATTCATTATCGATTCATATTGAGATCCATTCGCCGTCAAAGTTGTGATACATTCAATTAAGCGAGTAATTGTCTGCTGAGTCATTCCCACGTGCGAGTTAGAAGGTCACCAATTGAAGACGCTCGAGCTAGACATCACTAGGGTGAGACGAATCAATCTCAAGCTGCAACATAATTGGAGATATTACTGACCCGCTTTAATTAACCGAACGAGGTCAAGGACAAACCGTACGCCTACTTACCAGATAGCTGTTGGAGTCCACGTGAAAAAGGACACTAGCCAAGAACGACGGGAAAAGCACACCCCTTTGGATGAAATACCTGTTCTTAAACAATACAAGGAATTAGTTCACAGAAGGTACCAAGTCTGTTTATTAGTATATGCGCCTTTTCTTGACAAACAATTAGGTCAAATCTAAATCTAGGTCAAATTTGTGTAACGTCTTTTAATTCGATTATTTCTTTAAACTAATTAAATTCAATACTTGAAATATAGCTAACGTAAAACTTGAAAAATCATTTTAAATTCTCAAACAATATAAGCTTATTTAAATATCAGAACTTACTTACATTTAAATTGTATCCGATCTCATTGCTATGCAATCTATTATAATCGTCTGTACATAAGGGTCAAATTCGTATACTTTCCCTTGCTATCAATATTCCATATTAGTAGAACTTTTGCCTACAGTAATGCTGTTCATGTACACAACAAAGTGTATTGATTAATATCAAAATTTTATTGACTTTGTTTATTGTCATCCTGTTTATGGGAACTGTTTATCTATTTCTCGTAATATTTCATTGTTGTATTGTTGTTGAAATTCATTGATATGTTTTAAATAAATTTAGATCTGTTGTTTTCATGTATAAAGTGTTTGTTTCCATCTCTGTTAAAAGCCATTCTTCATATATAAGAGGTACACATATTCTATTTGGCGCTTCAGCATTAGAACTGTTACTCCAAGTAGACTTTACAGGTTAGAATCTTCAAGAGCGTCACACGACAACTGGAAAGTGCGGTATCTTGGACTAAGGTAAATCAAATCTCGAACCTTCTTAACGCCCTGCAGATAAATCAATTAGAGTCACTTAGATATCACCCACTTAGATAATCACATAACTTTTAAATTTCATTTTGGTCACTTCAACATTCACACGTACACGATAGTTATAGCGACTTCGCGCTTAATTCAGTGTTTGTTCCACCTCTTTGATAAAGTCTATCCCGATCTTGCGCAGTTATACGTTGAATGCCGCGAAGTTTTGAATTATTAATAACGTTGTACTTATCTATTAGGAAAATTTTGAGATACTAATTGATACAAGAACTAAATATATAATTATCTTTGGTTTTGTAGAAAGCAACCCCCTTTAGCTAGCCGGCCAAGTTATAATTGAACGATAATTAAATAATCACTTAGGGACATTAGCCAGTTCACGTCAAATTAAGTAAATAGTTCATTATATTATTGTGTTAAGCAGTTTTTTTTTGGATTAAGTAAATATAGCTCTTATAAGTCTCATTAGCTCTCCATACACTATTACATCTTGGCCACGCAAATTAGGGCATTGTAAGGGTAGCTAAACACCCTATTACAATATATACCTTTATACGTAAAACGTATATGCATATATGCATGTGTTTGAGATACACACATACATTAAGTGCTATTGCATATATGCATATACGTTTTACATATAAATGTATATATGTAAGTCACAGTAATTATTTACTGCTTGATGTTAGTTTTAACATCCATGTGTTCACACTTTTCATTTTCGTTTTTTAAAGAGTTTGTCTATTTGATATAATTGGGTGATTACTAACTAATTTTATTGCAATTCATCAGTAGAATTGATTTATTTCTAACATTTCCTATACAATAAAGTTAAATCTGTTATCTTTACCAACAAAAACAAACAGATAAAATATTAAGATAGAGGAAGAAGCTTTATATTAAATATCGTTGTCAGTAGGAAGTTTTTCGAACGTTAATAATGATGAATGGATTAAGTATCATGCGATGAAAGAACATCGAAGACATTATTATATTATAACTTTTTAGCTATGATAAACGTTACAGTAAATTTATTTTGCGTTACATTATCTATTCTCGAAAGGTACCAGAGAAAAGAAAGAACTACCAACTCAGAATGCATATTGGGGTAAACTATGATAAATCTATGTAATTTTTCGGCTCTGCGAGATATCTTACCGAGTTTATGTAATTCTAGGAATATTTATGCATCGCTTTATTAAATGTTGTTGATAATATATTCTTTTCATTATCTTCCAGTTTATATATTGCTTAGTATATCCGTAGATATTTCTGCTCTACCATTAAGTAACAAAGGTATATGAGATAACAAAAATCAAGAAAGTGTTTTTTAGTTACGTCAACATTGTTTTCTTAAGTTTTCAGGTGTTAGATAGATATAAATTTTACCCCTTACTTACTATGGCTACGCTTTGTGAATATTTTGCGTAATTATTATAATATTGTATATTCTAACTATTCTGTAGAATCAGATTATTTAGCACCTGTATTTATACAGATTGATTTATTTTTGGCCCTCACCATGAGGATCTAGCTTATTATTGGATATAGAGTATAGGTTTAAATTTGGCGAAGTTTATAAATTTTGTGTTTGTTATGAATCCGTAAAAAAATGGACCTGTGAAAATGACGCTGGTTTTATCTAAAAACGCAAAAACCACATTTTGTTCTTTTACCTATAGCACTTACATTTGACCTTGTAGAGAGAAAATAGAAGCACATCCAAAATATACACGACGCGTGGCCATAAGGCCACTTTTAAACGTATATCCAATGTTGTACTCGAAATTTTTATATGAAATTACGTTTCCTTCTGGTAACCATCAACTTTCTAATTTCTTATAGGCCCCATATTGGATTTAGACACCTTCAGAAAAAGTTTTTTTTTATATAATTTCAACTATGTACTACATATTGACAAAAGTTTTGATATTATGCTTTAATTGAAAGAATAAATTTTAAGATTAAATTAGGTAGCCATGTAATTGCAATCCGTCAAACATTTCATTTATTTTTCATTAGTAATACAAAAATATCATACACCAATGAAAAGAAACGAGATATATTAAGTATTTTTTTATCTTCGAACCGAAATTTAACAGTAGCGCGTACAAGATATTTACAATTGTATTCAGAACGACAACAGCCCCATCGTACCATGTATCGTTTACTAAGTCGCAGAATGTTCATGTCAACAGGAATTTGAATGAATATCGACAGGATATTTTACAAATGGTAAATTTAAAGCGTGTTTATGCAAAGTTCATGTTAATCTTGTATTTTTTAAAGAAATAATTGTTCATCAATTTTAACACCAGAAGTGGCGTCAGAATTAAATTTGTCCCCGTCTAGAGTTTGAAGAACTTTACATCAAAGCAGGTTTAAACCACACAAGATCTATCTTAGTTAAACTTTACTACCTGCAGATAATTTAAGAAGACTAGAATGCTGTAATTAGTTAATAGGAAGGATAGAAAATGACGAAAATTTTTTAAGCAAATTCATTTGGTCAGATGAAACAAAATTTACAAGGTCTGGAATATTCAACAGAAATACAGAGCACTATTGGGCAGTACAAAATCCCCGACAAAACAGGACAAGGGGGTCCACAACATCGTTTTGGAATAAACGTTTCGATGACTTTTTTCAACATGTAGTATAAGATTGAAACTAAAAAAAAAAAACTCTTTCTGAAGGTATCTGAATCCAATATGGAACCTATAAAAAATAGATAGTTGATAATGACCAGAAATAAACGAAACGTCATATACAAATTTTGAGTAATAAAATAAAAACACTTTTAAACATCTATCCAATGGTGTAGATAGATGTTTAAAAGTGTTTTTATTTTTTTGTATATAAGGTCAAATTTAGGTGCTAAAGGTAAAAGAACAAAATGGGGTATTTATAACAAACACAAAATTTAGCAACCAAATTTAAACCTATAATCTATATGCAATAATAAGGGAGATCCTCATGATGAGGGCCCAAAATGAATTAACCTGTATAGTACCATGCCATTAATCTTTTGACTGTTTGAAAATTTAGCTTTTTTTCTTTTATGTACCCAAACAGAGTAGTATTAGTACTTCGTATGAAAAATATATACATACATATAAAAAGCCGTTAAATGTTTCTTTTGAAAGAAAATTGCAAAAATTTTAAGTACCTTAAAATTATTAGCATATAAATTTATTGTACTTTTTCTTTCATTAAAGACTGGAAAGTGTTTGAATCAGCGACGCCGTTATCTTAGTAATTTACGCCCTAGACAATTGGAAATACCTACCTTTCAGTAAGTCCGCATTTGTTACTCGTATAAGCTTGCTCACACTGTGTTCGATTATTAGGTATGTGGTATAGCACACAACACATAGAAAGTAAAAAAATAATGACAAACTAGCCCAAATGAAAGCAAAATAAGCAAAACAGAAATAAATTAAAGAAACAAATTATTGGACGATCTAACATATTTCTGTTCGTCCTTAGCCGAGATAAAGTGTGGAGGAAAGTTTGTTATTTGTCGGAGAATTTTCCATGCGACCTATTTGTCGGGGATTTATTCAGTTGTAGAATTTTTCGTCAGGAAAATTTTTCTTTATGAAAATATTTCAGAGCAAAATATTTCCAGTCTTGGAATTGTTTTCGATGAATTTTTTCTCTATAAATTGTAACGGGAACATCTTTAGATTTGTGTATCACGGCAACCACCTTGAAAGATAATTTGTTTGTTTCATATTTATTTGGCAAAGAGGTAAGTATAAAATGTAGTGTAACGGTTCAAAAATCGCAGGCTTAATTTCTTTTATTTTTAATTAACAATTATTATTATTTATATTTTCGGATATCTTAGCGACATCTGTCTTGATCCGGTAGCATTTTAAATCGAAATTATAACTTTCTTAATTCCGCTTAATTTTCTTTAAATTGGTTTGTTCTTCCTTCCCTACTTTTGCCGACGCACACTTGATTGAGTGTCTCGTGGCGCAAGTCCGAGCGGTCATTTTTGTGTTGACCATCTTGATAACGACCACGTGTTGACTAACTTGCATTTCCACTTTATTATTTGGTATAAATATGGTACATCCATTAACATCGTTTTATCGACGGATTTTTAATGAGTGTAATGCTGTTCTGAAATATTTGTATATACGTATTGGAATGTTTTGAAGTACAATAATCTTATACCGGCCATGCTGGATATGTCAAGTTAAATTACATGGGACTTCGTTAATGCTTGGTATCGTCGATTGCACATTGGAAGAATATAAGAACAATCAGTCAGGTATTTAATTTTCTTTTGATTTATTTGAAATTGTTAGTATCGCATTTGCATAACCTATATAGCTCTTGTGTCGTTTGATTTTCTTGTTACTTTAAAAACTAATTATTCGTTCTAATTAGGGAATTTTGGAGACGTTAATTTTAGTGTGACGTTTGAAATTTTGGTGACGCTATAATTTGAGTTGTTAAATCACTTTGGGAGTTGAATTCGTGAGACGAATTTATATCTATTAACCTATCTGGAGGAGATGCCTAGATTTTGTACAGCTGCAGGTCCTAGATCATTAGATATTGGCCATCAGTTGGTCTATCCTTTTCATCGCTGTGTTGAAACCAGTTAGAGGAGATCCAGATGAGATAAGATTTTTTATTAATTAGTAATTTTGGGGATAAAGTCTGTCGATCCCTTCAGGGAATTTTGGAGACGTTAATTTTAGTGTGACGTTTGAAATTTTGGTGACGCTATAATTTGAGTTGTTAAATCACTTTGGGAGTTGAATTCGTGAGACGAATTTATATCTATTAACCTATCTGGAGGAGATGCCTAGATTTTGTACAGCTGCAGGTCCTAGATCATTAGATATTGGCCATCAGTTGGTCTATCCTTCTCATCGCTGTGTTGAAACCAGTTAGAGGAGATCCAGATAAGATAAGATTTGTTATTAATTAGTAATTTTGGGGATAAAGTCTGTCGATCCCTTCAGGCCGAACACTTTTTTTTTCCTTTTTTTAAAAGCTTTTGATTAACTGAGTTAATTTATTGCCTATGAATCCCTACTGGGAATTTTTAATTTCTTTCTGTAATTTTGATTCTCTTCCTGAGAATTTATTACATAAGAGCCTATTTCACCGGGAGAATTTAAATAATCTTTAATAATAGCTCACTGTAAATCTGATTTTATGTAATTGGTTAATATTTTTAGTTATTTAAGTGGTCAATTGACCTGCATTATAACCTTATTTGTAAGCGAATGATTTGCAAATTTTTCGAGACCTACAGAGATATTTTTCCGTTTGTGATATCTTTAAATTTAGGTGTGCTTAGATTGTTGAATCTGTCAACGTAATCAGTTCTGCTTAACATTCCGTATTATATCTTTCTTTTATTGCAGTTCAAATTTAGTATATTTATTTTTTTTCTCTTTGAACATACAGTGTGAGTCGGTTGGGGCACCCTTGTTTTTTGTTATCCTTATGTGTTGTTGCTTATGTTGAGGTGTTGATATACCGGCTGTACCATCACGAACGGCTGTATGCTTAGAGGCAATTTAGATTTTGTTTTGTTGTTATTATTCACTTTAAATTTCACTTCGTTAACATACAATCATTTTACATTTGACTTTTTTTTATTATTTCATATTTTTACCTACTGTATACATATATATACAATCTTAAAAGGGAATTAAATTTAGAACTTGTGGTTTTGAATTTGTTTCGTTTTATTAATGAGTTGCTTTCACCTATTTTCACCAGATTTTTCTTACCACCTACGATCCGCGTTCGTTAACGTCGATAGGCTTTATTTACGCGGTGGCGCCCTATTAAAATTAGCTTCACGTCGTTTCGACCCATCCCATCATCTTCATTGAGTAGCGGCAGCCTAAGTGACAAGAATAGCAGGTAGTTGGACAGCGCCATGTTATTATTATTGCCACAGGCCTCTTGACGTTTCATACGTGGCAGTAGACATAAAGAAATAATACACTGTATATTTTAAAGCTGTGAATGATAGCCTGTAAGTCAATATCAAATATATTAAACATATTTCATGAAGTTCAAGTTGCATCTTTCATCAATCTATTAAAACAGAAATATTAATAGTATCGGATTTACAAATGAAACTAGTAGTAAGGGTTCATTTTACGGTAAAGCGGTGTATTTACACTTTTGTATCGTCAATAGAGTTTTTTAATAAATCGTACCTAAACGAGAATGTAAAAAAATTTCATTTGTGTGTCCGCCCTTCAGTGAAGCAGAACTTTTCACTCCCGCTGGGAAGAAAAGGCAGCGTATTCTCGAAACGCGTTCCGAATACGAGTCACGTTTCCACACATGAGTTATTACACTGCCAACTACAGACATGCATCATCGCCGAAGGGACCAGAGGTTAATCTTTGTACTCATCGAATATATTTCCTCCACAAGACGTCTTGTGGCTTACTTTAGACCGGGGCGGGCAGGAAAAAATCTCTCACAATAGATGAGGAACATGTGTAAGACTGAAAAACGAATTTTCTCTCACACTCTCTTCCCTTACATCTAGGTGAGTGTGTGAAAAATTTCCACGCTGGTGGAAAATTGTAACTGACTTATATATTACCTTGTGCAGTTAGACAGAGCTTCGTTCAAATTTATATTGATAGACAAAAATCGTGTATGCAGCATGCAATATTCCGATACTTCATTTTAAAAATTCCAAGACAAATTGCTCTGCATGCCTAGCGTTAGCAATAATAGAACAAATAATTAAATGAAGTGATTGAAATCTCTTGGTGAAACATGTCAAAATATAATATATAAGTAATAACAAATATAACACGGGGTATTGTTTCCCAAATATATATAATTAAATACTCAATCTACATTTCGCCTTGTGGCATCATTAGGAATTCTAGAGGAACTAAAGTAAAATTCAATTTATTCTAACTACCTACTTCAGACAAAAATGTAAATCCAAAAAAAAATAGAAAATTACGAAAAAGGATTTTGAATTTCTTTGTCTAGAAAATGATAACGGCGAAGTGGCCGATGCTAGAATTGATGACCATACGGACCCGATTTATGGCGAACTTCCGGCGATAGGTTCTCGCATTCTTGACGGATATTCTCTATGAACGCTTCAAGAATTTGAGGTTTGTTGACATAGACCCGTGACTTCAAAAAACCTCACAAAAAAGTCTGGAACTGATAAATCAGGCGTTCTTGCCGGCCAGTGCAATATTAAAATTAAACAATGTTAAATCAATTAACAAATTTATTAACAATTGTATTATTTTTATTATTTTAAGTAGGAACACACATTAACGAATAGGAATATTGGAGAATATTCCTAGATAATAGGTAATATGTGCGCAGCTATAAGAGGAAGTTAAGATAAATACATCTCAAAAGTGAAATGATTGCTATAAGATACAAATTGTATAGAACATAACGAATGAATGATAAAGTCAATAGTTTTAATTAATTACACAGAAGAAATAAATGCACCTAACTGTGTTTTAACCATATTGTCCATGTCATTCTCATGTTATGAAAAACATATTCATTCCCAGTTCAACTTCACGGATTTTGTTTTGAATTCAGGAAGCACATGCCTAAACTATACAGTCACTTACCAATACGATGTGCCTAATTATACAAATCTTTCTGTAAAATTTCTTTTAAGGGTCCTTTGTTGTTTCTTTTCAATCATTCTATGAATAACTTCTGTATAATAACCATTATTTAACGCTATTGTTATATGATTTCCCTTTCTTTTTTGTAGTCATCTGTGTTTGACGGAAAGTTGAGTAATCTATGTATTTAACTGTTTGATACATAGATTACTCAACTTTTCTTTAAACACAGATAACTACAAAAAAGAAAGGGATGTCTTAGAAATATTAGCAATAGTTATAGCACACAACTCATTGGTAGAATGATTGAAAAGAAACATAGGATCCTTATTAAACATGTCTACAGCGAACAAACACGATAACCAAATAGCAAGCGGTGTCGTTCTCTTAACTGGATTTAGCATCAGAGTTTCTAGCAAATTAAAAAAAAGCGAGGTCTAAATATTATCCAAGTAAACAAAGTAAATTTAGGAAATTTTTTTGTAAATAATAAAGAAAAAACAAAATTGAGTGACAAATCGGGTGTTTATGAGGTAGGTTGCAGATTGTGAGTGTTAAGAACTTAACATCTTATATTTTATTTTATATTATTGTTTCTTGTTTTACTCGTATATATGAATGTCTTTCTTTATTTTTATGTGTTATCATGTATTTGTAATGTATGTTTTATTTTTCAACTTTTAAAATATATTGTCACTTGATGTATTTTTTACATATAAATATTACGCATACTGATGCGGAGCCCGCTTCGGGCACATACAGTCTCACCAGCCGAATTTATTGTCTGCCGGCAGAGTTATACGACTGTACACCGAAGGCGATGCAAGACCTCCTATGTGTACGTACGGACGGCAGTGTCTGACATGTGCGTACATATAGGGGACCATTAGCTTCTCGAGCGATGCACATGTATATATGTTGTAATCTTATGTTCGATGCAAGAGCGGCCCCGAAATTCTCGGCGCACACCGAACTAAATAAATGTGTATTTGAACTGAATTTGAGTTTTATTTACGGTACTTTCAAACTAGGAAGTTTCCTTAACATATTGGTCCTTCACGAGTCGGATCGTATACATTGATATACGAAGAAATATTGTTCGTTTAAGCAGAGAATACATACGCATATCGCTTGGTATTTAATACTGCGGCCGGGGTCTTATCGAACGTACTAGTCCGAAAAAACAGCTTTTACTGTGGCGGATCTAGAAAATTAGAAATATTAATAGTCCGCAAAGGCAGGAAATACATAGGCGAGTATCGTATTCAGTTCTGCAACGAACTAAAAAGACACGAAGCGTCCAGTGCTCTGGTCCGCTTAAAATAATACGCAAGACGTATACAAATTTAGTGTTCGCTTACGCAAAGGATACATACGCTATCACATCATATCCTGATACTGCGGCGAATCCAATTGAAATATTTAAGTTAGAAATATTTACAAACAATTGTTCGCAAAGGCAGAGGATATATGTGCGGCTATCGTACTTCCTACTATT
The DNA here is from genome assembly GCA_963170755.1 of Amphimallon solstitiale. Lineage (NCBI taxonomy): Eukaryota > Metazoa > Arthropoda > Insecta > Coleoptera > Scarabaeidae > Amphimallon > Amphimallon solstitiale. The sequence goes on along the minus strand of OY720683.1, from coordinate 75,087,759 downwards.
GCAGCGGCACAGAAAGATTAAAATTTAAGAAAAGTGGCCTTGCAAACCACTAAAATACACTCTCGTACAGTAACAAACATACTTACGCAGAGCAAAACAAAGATTGTTAAAATCTAAGAAAGGTGGCCTGGCAAACCACGAAAAATACACTCTCGTACAGTAACAAACATACTTACGCAGAGCAAAACAAAGATTGTTAAAATCTAAGAAAGGTGGCCTGGCAAACCACGAAAAATACACTCTCGTACAGTAACAAACATACTTACGCAGAGCAAAACAAAGATTGTTAAAATCTAAGAAAAGTGGCCTGGCAAACCACGAAAAATACACTCTCGTACAGTAACAAACACACTTACGCAGAGAAAAGATAGATTACTAACATCTATGAAAAGTGGCCTGGCAAACCACGAGATATAAACTCTCGTACAGTAACAAACATACGTACGCAGAGCAAAAAATAGATTACAAAAATCTAAGTAAAGTGGTCCGTCCCTACCACGAGATAAATGCCCGCATGCAAATAGAGAAATCTGAAAGTGAAGACAGATTTTTCTTTATTTTTTTTTTTTGCTCAAATACTAATACGGAGCTTAAATACTGATACGGAGCAAATAAAACTGATGCGGAGGCGAAATACTGCTGCGGAGCTAAATACATTGTGCATAAAATAAGCAGTTTGTGGATGCTGCAATAAATAGAAAAATCTAAGAAGACAAGATTTTTCTTTATTTTTTTTTTTGCTGAAATACATATACGGAGCTCGATTTACTGATGCGGAGGTGAAATACATATACGGAGCTCGATTTACTGATACGGAGGTCTGATACTGATGCGGAGGTCTGATACTGATGCGGAGGTGAAATACTGATACGGAGCAAGGTATACTGCTGCGGAGCTACGAATATATCTGTATATATTTAAAAATAATAAAAATGGAAGACTTAAAATTTCAGCGCCGAATAATTAAAGCATCGTTGACAAGAGCGGTCACTTATTTAGATAAAAGTGGTCCCAACGACATCGTTGACGACGATCGCTATGAAAGATATATTTTATTACTGGAACAATTTGATAAAGTGCAGACTCAAATTGAGAAGCTAGATGAAACAGAATTCGAGAATACTGAGCGTGAAGAATTTGAAAATAAATATTACGACAATAAACTACGATATACATCTATGTTAGCTCCTGTGCAAGACAACGATGAATCCTCACAAAATAATAGTAACAACACAGTAAATAGCTTCGTCAAACTGCCTACAATTGAGTTACCGGTATTTGCTGGTGACTATGATGACTGGCTCTCATTCTACGATACTTTTAATTCTCTTATACATAATAACAGTGCCATACCAAATGTACAAAAGTTTCATTATTTGAAATCGTCGTTGAAAGGAGACGCAGCCAACGTTCTACATTCCTTAGAAATATCATCCGACAATTACGCAAATGCATGGCAAATGTTACAAGATAGATACAATAATACGAGAATAATTGTACAGAAACACATAAATGGTATTTTTAACTTGCCAACAGCACACAAAGAAAACGTGAATGTTCTTAGGCAGATATTAGACGGTTTTATGAAGCATTTTAGAGCCCTCACAGCACTGAAACGTCCTACAGAACATTGGGATGATCTACTAATAAGCATTGTCTCCAAAAAGTTAGACGTTCAGTCATTAAAAGAATGGGAAACCAAAATACAGTCTACAGAGTTACCTACATTAAAAGAGTTCACGAATTTTCTCACACAAAAATGTCAAACTTTAGAAGCGATCTCAAAAGCCAGCAACAATCATTACAAAACATCAGCGAACGTGTCAACCGACAAGAGTTCAGTATCATGCACATTTTGTAAAGGTTCCCATATTATTTATCAGTGCAGAAAGTTTATAAATCTTCCCGTTAATAAACGAATTGAGGAAGCTAAAGCCAAGAAACTTTGCATCAACTGTCTAAAGACAAATCATGTAGCTTTTAAATGTTCAGGGAGACCTTGCAGACACTGTCATAAGAAGCACTACGATTTGCTTCATCTTCAAACAATATCTAGATCTGAGACATCGCCATTGGAGACCAGTTCCACCGATTCTAGTTCCAGTGTGTCACATCACAGCTGCAATTCAGACGCGAACAGTCACATTTTATTATCCACAGCGTTGGTTAACATTTTAGACCGGAAAGGAAAAACTCATCCCTGTCGAGTTCTTTTAGACTCGGGATCGCAATCACATTTATTAACGTACAGAATGGCGAAAATCCTTGATCTACCGCTAACTAATACACAGATATCTCTATCTGGAATAACACAGTACACTACGAGAATAACGAACACCACCAAGGTTTCAATTAAATCTCGAAATAATAATTTCAAGGCAAAACTAGATTGTTTAGTACTGGACAAAATATCGGAATGTCTTCCTCTAGTTTCTATATCAAGAGATGTTATTGATGTTCCCAAAAATATCAGATTGGCCGATCCTGATTTTAATATATCCAGAGATGTAGATATGCTAATTGGTGCTGAACTGTTTTATAAACTACAATGTGTTGGACAAATCAATATAGGTAAAAGAGGTCCATATTTACAGAAAACTTTATTAGGCTGGGTAATATCTGGAAAACTAATTGCACCACAAACTTCAGTAAACGTAACAACGTGCAATTCAGTAACATTAAAACAACTTAACGACAATCTAAATAAATTCTGGGATTTAGAGAATGTCAAAAAGGATAAAGTGTATTCACATGAAGAAAAGCTATGCGAACAACACTTTATTAAAAATACAAAGAGAAACATTGATGGCCGTTTTTGTGTATCTTTGCCATTTAAGAGTAATGTTTTTTCTTTAGGCACTACACGTGACCAAGCTTTAAATCGATTTTACTCGCTAGAAAGAAAATTGAACAAAAATTACAATCTAAAACAAGATTACTTTGCCTTTATGAAAGAATATCAAGATTTGGGTCACATGCGATCAGTAGACATGTCTAACGATGCTGCAAGAATCAGTTTTTATCTTCCACACCATGCTGTTATTAAAGAAAGTAGTTTAACGACAAAGCTTAGAGTTGTATTTGATGCCTCTGCTAAATCCTCGACTGGTGTGTCACTAAACGACACACTGATGATCGGTCCGAAGCTTCAACAAGATCTATTCGATATAGTGTGTAGATTTCGGCTGTATAAATATGCACTAACTGCGGACATTACCAAGATGTATAGGCAGGTTGATATAAATGAGGACTGCATGCCGTTTCAAAGAATTTTATGGCGAAATTCAGAAGAGGACGAAATTCAAACATTTGCGTTAACAACGGTCACTTATGGAACGGCCTCAGCGTCTTACTTGGCAATCAAGGCACTACAACAGTTAGCAGTAGAAGCGCTAGAAACTCATCCAGTAGGTGCTGAAAGAATACTTCGTGATTTTTACGTTGACGATTTGTTGACAGGCACAAACGATCCAAGTGAAGCATTTTAAATAATACATGAAGTAATAAACATACTGAGTAAGGGCAAATTTGAATTGAGGAAATGGGCATCAAACCAACCAAATTTATTGCATGGAATACCAGAGACTTGCAGTGGTAGTGCCGTTCTCGATCTCGACAAGAGCGATGGTCTTAACACATTAGGTTTGCAATGGAACATTAATACAGACAACTTACAATATTCAGTATCAAATTTTAAAACTAAATGTATATCCAAAAGGAACATACTGTCACATGTTTCAAGAATATTTGATCCTTTAGGACTAATTAGTCCATGTAACGTAAAAGCTAAAATATTAATGCAAGATATTTGGAAGTTAAAATTGAATTGGGATGAATCACTTCCACTCAATATAAGAAACACGTGGATGTCATATCTTCAAGAGATGGAGTATTTACCAGAAATAACAATTCCCAGAAGAGCAGTGTCGATCGAGGAGCCAGAGTATTTTGAAATGCATGGATTTTGTGATGCAAGTGAAAAGGCCTATGGGGCGTGCGTATATGTCAGAGCAGTGAATAAATATGGGAATATCTCTTCTAGATTGTTGTGTTCTAAATCCAAGGTTGCTCCAATTAAAACGATAACATTGCCACGATTAGAACTCTGTGGAGCTGTTCTATTAGCTCAACTGATCCACAAATTAATTCCTATAATGCAAGTTAAATTCAATAAAATATTTTACTGGACTGACTCTACGATCGTCATATCATGGTTAAAGTCAGCTAGAACGTTCAAAACTTTTGTGGCTAACAGAATAGGTGAAATTCAAGACACATCTGATATCTCCAACTGGCACCACATAGAGAGTACACAAAATCCTGCGGATTTAATATCCCGTGGCGCTTCTCTCTATACATTGAAAAATACAAATCTTTGGTGGAATGGCCCTGCGTTTCTAGAACAAAATGCAAGCGAATGGCCCGGTTTTGAACCGCCAACTATTGAAACTTTGCCAGAAATAAAAAATATTGTTGCTGTTAATGTCATTACAGACAACTGTGATCTATTCACTAAATACTCTTCTTTAAACAAATTAACAAGAGTAGTGGCATACTGCCTCAGATTTAAAAATAATGTATGGGCAAAATGTAGTAATTCTACTATGGAAATAAATACCGGCCATTTAAAATGTTCAGAACTGGAAAGAGCAACAACGGTGTTAGTCAAATTAGTACAAAAGCACTCATTTCCCAAAGAATATGATAAATTGCAAAGCCAAGGTAGAGTCAATACCAAAAGCAATTTATTGTGCTTAAGCCCTTTTCTGGACAATGAGGGTATTTTGAGAGTCGGTGGGCGTTTAAAACGAGGAAACATTCCCTACTCTCAAAAGCATCAAATACTATTACCAGCGAAACATCCATTCACAACATTAGTAATTCAAAATGAGCACATTAAGCAGTTACACGCTGGCGTACAACAAACGATCGCTGCCGTACGGACAAAATATTGGCCATTGTCCATAAAAAATTTAGTCAAAAGAGTCATAGGAAAATGTGTAACTTGTTTCAGAGCTAAACCAGCAAATATTGATTACTTAATGGGCGATCTTCCCACGGACAGAGTAACATGTGCCAGAGCCTTTCAAAATGTAGGGGTGGATTACTTCGGTCCACTTTATATCCGTGAAGGAAGCCGCAGAAAATATAATGTAACGAAGACCTACGGTGCTGTTTTCGTATGTTTCGCAACCAAGGCAATACATCTAGAACTTGTGGGTAATCTAACAACCGATTCATTTATGGCTGCGTTGAGACGATTCATTTCAAGAAGAGGAAATGTGTCCAATCTATATTCCGATAACGGAACACAATTTGTGGGAACAAATTCCGAATTAAAGAAGATGATCAAACAACTGAATTCCCAGTATAACCAGGAGGAGCTGCAGGCCTACTTCGCCCATAATCAAATAAAATGGCATTTTATTCCACCAAGGTCGCCACATTTTGGAGGTCTATGGGAGGCAGCAGTGAAATCTGTAAAAACGCATCTCACTCGCATAATTGGTAAAAGTTCCTTGAATTACGAAGAAATGTACACCCTATTAGTCCAAATTGAAGCCACACTCAATTCTCGTCCTATAACAGCCATTTCAAATGATCCCAATGATTTAACCTTTCTCACACCTTCCCACTTTCTTACTGGTTCCATATCTGCTACCATTCCGGAACCTAGCTTGATGAATACAAAATTAAATTCCTTATCAAGATGGCAATATGTTCAACAAATACGTGAACATTTCTGGAAGCGATGGCACAGAGAATACCTGAATCAACTGCAAAGAAGAAACAAGTGGAATGTCAACACCGAGCAGCAACTACGTCCTGGGCGCTTGGTAATCATCCGAGAAGACAACACTCCTCCTTGCCAGTGGATCCTAGGCCGAGTTTTGGAGACCCATCCAGGACGAGATGGTATTACGCGTGCGGCAACAGTACAGACTTCAAATGGTACGGTGCAAAGACCAAGTGTAAAATTGTGCGTGTTACCAGTGTACGATGACTAAGTCCCGCGAGTGTTACGTTCTGTTGAAGGCGATGCCTTCAAGGGGGGCGGCTATGTTAAGAACTTAACATCTTATATTTTATTTTATATTATTGTTTCTTGTTTTACTCGTATATATGAATGTCTTTCTTTATTTTTATGTGTTATCATGTATTTGTAATGTATGTTTTATTTTTCAACTTTTAAAATATATTGTCACTTGATGTATTTTTTACATATAAATATTACGCATACTGATGCGGAGCCGCTTCGGGCACATACAGTCTCACCAGCCGAATTTATTGTCTGCCGGCAGAGTTATACGACTGTACACCGAAGGCGATGCAAGACCTCCTATGTGTACGTACGGACGGCAGTGTCTGACATGTGCGTACATATAGGGGACCATTAGCTTCTCGAGCGATGCACATGTATATATGTTGTAATCTTATGTTCGATGCAAGAGCGGCCCCGAAATTCTCGGCGCACACCGAACTAAATAAATGTGTATTTGAACTGAATTTGAGTTTTATTTACGGTACTTTCAAACTAGGAAGTTTCCTTAACAGTGAGTGATTGTGATTGGTCAAACAAACGAACCCATAGAGGAACGAATTGACAAACACAGAAAAGGCATTTTATATAATAACAAAAATACTTATTAAACGTTTTTGAAATTAAAAAATGCTACGACAGCTAATAAACACGTTACAAACATACAACTAGATTTCATAAACACCACCATTATTGACTCTGTACTTAAGGGACTAGCACATACATATAAATAGGTATTTCTAAGTTTAGTTTGAATCTGTAAGCTCTTCGATAATGACCGAAAGATCGAAGCATGTGTCAGAGAAATATAAATTTGTCTAAATAAAACAAATATAACCTAGTGGTTATTCATTTTAATTTATGCTTATTATTATTACTACGTCATTATTGTTATATGACAGATTTTCTTACGGTTTTTATGTGGCAATTAGGGCATAACTTCAATAATATAATATTTATACAATAACATATTATTATCATTCTTTCATACTTCGCACTTTTATAAAATACGGAAGAAGTAAAAGAAATGAAACCGTTTCTCAGTTTTTGTATATAATAAATTTCCATGTTAAATACAATACATTCACTCTATATACATAACTTTACAATATATTAGTAACTTAGGGAAAGCTTTGTTTTAAGAATCCTTTGTAGCAAGTCGTACAGTCTAACTATTTATATATTACAAACCCCCCCCCCCCCACTTTGAACGATTGAGACTTTAAAGTGGATGCAAGTTTAATTGAAATAGCTGAGATTTTATTTGGTTTTCCACAACGCTACTGCGTCTGTAGTATAATGCAAATTCTTTAAGATAAATTACTTTTAAATCTGCCTTTAAATATATAGTTGCGTTGAGGACTTCATTGCATTGAAATAGGATGGCGGACTTCGTCTTTTTGAGTTAATGTTCATTGCATGTAATAGTTACTTATCTAACCGTACTTCCCCTTTAATACGGACGTCTTAATCTTCATCTTCTGAATATCGCGCGTATAATTCAAACATAAAACCATTGTACATATAATCCATGAGGTTTCCAGTTTTAGCCCCCTTTACGTTTTACATTCTGGTACTTACGGAAGATATACTTGCTTCTGAAATAAACAATCATAATATTGTACTTAATGTTAGTATTAATATAAGAATGTATTTTAATAGTTTAATACATACAAAAATTATTATGCTTACAATAACAAATATACAATATTAATTATGTGAAAACTGCACTGCTCAGCCATGATATGTCAGACATTGTCAAAGAATCACATATTTTTGGACGCCAGGCTCAGATGGATACAGGGGTGGCCCACCATTTTGGGAAGAGTGACCCTATCTAAAAAAATATTATACGTGCCACTTGGAATTTTTCCAACATACTGAAAAATATAAAAAGGTCATATTGATTATGGAATTTTCACTCAAATAGCACATTTTTTCTCATGTAATTCTGAGTAGTGAAAAAAAAATAGTATAATAAGTAAAAGTACAAACTTAGGTATTATTGTTAATAAATAATTATTTAACAGTTAGTTCTTAATTAATATGACTTTTAAATTTGCAGTTTTTTTTTACCAAGTTATCTATACTAGGATTTGTTCTTGAAGATGCCAACAAAATTAGGTGTTTTAGATGCATACCAGTTAATTTTCAACGATATTTTGATTTTATAATGTTCATAATAGAAAACATTTGTTCCCAGACATATTGCTGTGATATGCTGTACTATGGTTGATAACCAATAGTCAAATTAATAAATTAATATTCTTTAATAATCTCAGGGTCTTAAAGGTAGATTTCTTTGTTTTAAAAGAAAAATATGTCACAGATTATCCTTATTGTGAGTTCTAGCTGTGATTGTGATGTTTACTTTCCTCATGCTCTCCTTTGGGATGGGTATAAATAAGTAAATAATGAATGTCAGCACAACTTATATTTGTTTATAGTATGAAGATTTTACAAAACATAGAAAGGAAAATATTGACAACTATATAATATAATACTTTTGTTTCATTAAGGTATATTATTTCCTCCGTTACAGTACAAGCACCTTGCAAGTCTTTTACTGTTTCAAATTGTATAAGTCTACTAAATTACCTCTTCATGTGTGCTTATAATTCAAAAAGAAATTACTAAAATTATTTTCTTTACTCTTTGCCGACGTATCCCCATTGGATCATCTCGACCTGAGATTTTCATGTCAAAATCGAGATTTAAATAATGAAGAACCTATTAGGCATTTCAAATAATATTTTGAAATTATTTTTATTCAGGTAAATTTGTTAATACTTCGTTGAATCGCCTTAACCTGAGATTTTCACGTCAAGTCAAGGCTTACCCAAAGAAGAATTTATTGAACGTTTAAATAATATCTTTAAATTATTTTTGTTCAGGTAAAATTGTCAACACTTCGTTGAATCGCCCTAACTTGAGATTTTCACGTCAAGTCAAGACTTACCCAAAGAAGAATTTATTAAACGTTTAAATAATGTCCTTAAAATTATTGTTGTTCAGGTAAAATTGTCAACACTTCGTTGAATCGCCCTAACTTGAGATTTTCACGTCAAGTCAAGACTTATCCAAAGAAGAATTTATTAAATGTTCAAATATTATCTTAAAACTATTGTTATCCAGTAATTTCATATAACACACATGAAGATTCTTTTATTTATTGACTATAAGATTGCAAGATGAAGCTTTATTAACAGTGTTTGTACTTACTTTTCTTGACTGTATATCCTTTCGAATTCCTCTTGATAATTCTTGTGTTCCATTCTCTTGAAAGTTATTATGGCGGGTTTTATAAAATCGAGTAGTAATAATTTCCCGCGCTCTACTATACTTTAGCGCGCACTTATTGTTTGAAAACGTATTATACGTTTTGTCTCACTACGTGTTTAAATCTTAAAAGCGTTTATGCCTTTTTAGATTTTATTTAACTGAAGGACACTTGGAGCACTGATTCTAAGTTTATTGCGAATGCACGTGCTTTTATACCTCTCAACAATTGACAAACGCCTTATTTTGTTTTAAAATGTTTGGATTCTATTTGAATTTTCTACTACTGCGCCCTCCGTGTTTGTTTTGATAATTATAGATGTCATGTGATCACATGATTTTGCGTCCGCCATCTTACTTTTGTTGTTTGTTTACATACTATGCCTTTGCATATCTAATTAATATTGATTGATTTTTATCGATTGGTAGATTTTTAAGCTGTACTACATTATATACTGACTAATGTTTTATTTGTTTTTAGCTTGGAATCTCATGGAGCGTTTTATATGAAGAGGAATATACCAATCGTACATTTAAATGTGTATCTATTGATGTCTTATGCAGAGGAAAATACAATTGAATTTTTATATAGTGATTAGAAAATTTGAGTGGAATATATTTATTTACGTGTAAAGACCTTTGTTTTTACAATAGTGTTTATTATTATGGCAATATGCTGAAATGCAGGTTTCTATTCATTGCGTTTCACCCCTATGGAACCTAGTGTTTCCCTCTTCGTGCAATCTTATTGCTTGTAAGTGATTTACTCTTGTGACGGAGCCATCCCTTAACATAATCCTTTCTCTGTTTTTAGTATTCATCTTTTTATTTACCTGGATTTGTTGCCTTCTTGTGAGTATTTGCAGTTATATGTGCACTGCGGTTTTGTAGTCAGGCTCTTCCTTTTTATATTTAAAAACTATGTCAGCATTTTCCTGCCTGTAAGGGAAATTGAATTGTTATTTAAGTTGTATCCTTTTATGTTTTCTTACTAAGATTAGTTCTTATTTATTTAAAGTTGTTTTGTACAATATTCGATACAATTCTTATTTGGATTGCTAATGCTTTCGTTCACGTTTCCTTTTTACGGGTATGCAACTCACATTGCATTGATGTGTATTGTATTGCATGTCCATCCGTTAGATATTTATTGTCATGCAATAATTTAAACAAAATATATATATAAGTTAATGGATCATTTTATGTCTTTATATCTTATGAAGTCTTTAATTATAACTAATGTATCAAATATGTATACTTATATTTATTTGTCCAAAATAAATTGTGCTGAAATTTTTACTTTTGTTGGCATTTTATTTGTTTAATTTTTTTATATATAAAAATGTGTTAACCACATCCACTGGTATCTGGTTATATTCACATTTATTCTGTAATAACCACTTATATCCAGTTCTATCAATGTTTTTACATATATAAAATAAATAATATTGAAATCTGGTTATGTCCAGTTTCTCATTATTTTTTTATTTTTAATTATATTTTTAACATACAGAAAAATACCACAGCAATATGTTGATCCAAACCTACAACAATATCTGACAGCCAAATCATGTAAATTTTAAAAATTGCTTGTTCCAAAATTCAGTATAATTTGGATCACTTGCAGTTAAAATAAATTCCTTAACGTTATCCAGGCAAATTGAAAAAGATTTGTGAAAAGATTAGCAGTTTTTTATCATCTTGATAATCATCAAACCTAGCATGGAATGAATCCTGCAAAATGGTTATTCAATTTTTAAATTTATCATAGTTCGGAGCATTATCGACTTTGATATTTGCTGTTGAAATCACTATGCAATTGTCCAGGTTAATTTTTTTTGGTACTTCTACACAAATTCAACATATCAAACAAACAGGCTTGGAAGTATTTTGATGTGCAAACAAAAATTGTTCCTTCAAGATAGTTTTAAAGTAACGAAGTGCAATATCCTTCTTATATTTTCTTTTCGATGTCGATGGTTTACTTATGGACATAGTAAACAATTTTTTTCTAAAACAACGACGCTCTACCTTAAAATCTAAAAACAGTTTAAAAAACCTTAACGTCCTCCGTGGCAGTTTAAAATAAACTGAGCCAAACGGCTCCAAAAATAATGTAATGGCCCTCTTAATAATGCCATATACATTTTAATATTTGTTTAAATAAAATAAAATAAAATAATTTTAATTTTTACCGGACTAGCTCATTTTCCCAGAACGATCGAAGTTCAGAGATATTAACAATAAATAATCTTAGAGCATTAATTGCCACCATTAAATAAAACACAGTTATATTACTTTAAATAATATTTGTATTAGAAAGCAAGATTCTTTCATATATTATTAATACAAACACAAAAAAGACAAAATAACAGAAATTTTAATTAGAACAAAGACATTAATAAAATAATTTCATATCGCTTTAAATGTTGAAATATTCTTTGTGACTTATTAGTGGGAGTCCTCCTTCGACGGTAGAGACACCTGTAGCTTCTTTAAAAGCTGATCGCACAACAATGACTTTTTTATAGAAAGATATGTTAAACTTTACACTTAACAGTTAGTTGGCGGTCAATCTTTATATAAACAAAGAACCTATTTACTTTCAAGATTCTAACAACAATTTAATACATTATCGACCGCTATGTGTGGGTTGACTTACTTTTTAATTAGAGGACTTTATTACTTTTTCTTTAACGGTCTACTTAAAAGCCGGTGACCGATCTCTTTGAAGGCCCACAGTCGACTTTTTTTTAAATCTAAAAATCTTTTCAAATCTCGGAGTTCCTCTTTATTCTAGAACGTCCATGTTTATCTCTTTTTTCACATACATCCATCATGCACTAGGGACATATACACAAAGTCAGCGACAACAAAACTTTGGCAATGACATAAACATGTGCCACAAGTCATAATTAATATAAACATTTGCTTATCTAATTAGTGCTTAACCTAGATATGCATTTAGGAAAAACAGTTCAAAGAAATATATTATTTGGCTTCTAATACATAACTTTAAAAATATAATGCATATGCGTATTTAAAACGTATAAAATCATTATGTTATACCAAGTTGTAGCACTTTTACTGAAAATGAGTTTTTTGTAAAAAAGCATATTTTTTATAATATATATATTTAAACAAAAAATATAATTTTTACTTAGGATAGGTATAATAACTGCTGCTAGCAATTTGAAGTCTGTAATTTGTAATGTTTACTGTATTCTGCTTCTCCGACGGATGAGGTGGAACAGAAAACAGGAAGGATAATTGAACCGCATTCCTCAGTAATGTAGGAAAGTCGTAAATGTTCGTGAAACATAAATTTACTCAAATCCACTATAAATGTTACTTTCCATTAGTGAATTGAAATATTAATTAGCATTGCTTAAAACAAAAAAAATATATATGTATTTCCGTGTATTACTGCAAAAATAAAAACAAGAAGTAACATTTCCGGTAAATACTTAAGGACCAATATTTCAATGTAATATCTTATGTTTACTCATGACACGTCGCTTTTTTCAGTTCACACCATTAGCGATTTTTTCCCCATCCTTTCGTTAAGATTCCCCAGAGGATTCTGATATCCACTTATCTCGCTCTTATTTGTAGCCAGGACGTCCTACTTTCTTCTCGTGTTTCGTCCTTTTTCCTCTTTCTATGCCCCTTTTGTCTTCTTTCTGCTAGCTCGGTACGTGATCGCTCATAGAGAGTGCGCGGCTCATCCATAAACAATAATTCTACTCGGAGGTACTATTAAATCGTTGTCCGTTATTTATTTCTGCGGACTCTCAGAATAACTGAACGAGAGAACTATTAGCAATTACAAAAGAGAATAACGAGGGTAACGGTCTAATAAAAAGAAGTAGTTTTTGTTACGTTTATTACACCTTGTTGTCCAATTATGTTTTTATGATCAATATAATTAAGAAATTAATTATATTGAACATTATAAAATATATAACGGTTGTCTGTACTTGATTTACGATATGTGATTTAGAAATTGTTATGCTATTAAATGGGCAATTTGAAAACGTCTACCTCCATTTGTTTTATAGCCGGAGTCGTGTCTAAATATTTAATTTACAAAAATAAAATAACCTCTAAATTCGAAATATTATTCCGTTAAAGTTGATTAGTTTAAGTTGATAATTTTCAAAATTACGTCAAAAAAACTGCACATAGAGGATTTCAATGTCAAATTGAACAGTTAATTTGAATTCAAGCAGGGGTGGACAACGTAAAAGGTGAAAATAACTGAAATGCAAATGCGGATGTGTAAATCACAAACGGACACATTAAACACACAAAGATAGCTCACAGTGGTTGGAAATACTTCCTACTACGGTGTATATTGTTATGGTTCTGAAATTGTTACAAATATATGAGTCATATAGATGCAAAACTCGCCAAGTTAAGAAAATACAAAAAATGAATTGTTACCAGCAGTCGCTAGTTTAATGAGTCTTACACGTATTTGAATGGTCATTTCCCTTCAAAACCCGCCAAATGCATTATTCCTTTGCTTTAAAGTTCACGTTTAAATTCAAAACCCGCCAACTGCAGTGGTCATTCAAGTACATATTCCGCCAAGTCAATTTTAACCAATAGATGCATCGGAGAGTATCACGTGCCGTCTTGGTGAGCGACACATACAGGTGTTTTACTTTTAGTTTCAGTTTAGAAGTGTGTATAAGAGTGAATGACAATTGTCATTAATAATAGTTTAATAGTGCAAAGTGTAGAATGGAGTCATGTGAAACAAAGTTGACAAAAATACCGCCAAATAAAAGCAAGAAAAAACAAAAACAGGCAGAAACCCATAAGAGACAATTACGAAAGAATCTATTGTAAGTTTATTAATTCTTATTATACAGTTTTAGCAAACATGATGATTTTGCGTTGTGTTTTTCTACAGACATGGAGCATCTACCCTTCCAAAGATTCCAGAATGCAAACACCATAATCATTTGGAATGTAAGACTTTAAAAATATGCAATGTAATGGCGTTTCGTAACTTATTTTACGAAAAACATGACAAACTATACCAAAATTCAATTATATGTAAGTATTGCACTGTTGACAAACCAAAGAAATCCAGGATTAGAGATAATACCAGAGGAAGAAAATCACTTGCAAATAAATATAGCATTTGGAAAGCCGATAAAAAAGGTCGCGGAATTGATAGAATAAAAGATAAGAATGGGCATAAGAAGAATGCAATATCAACATTCATAGAAAGTCTGAATTGTTTTTAAATCCACTACTGTCGCAGTAAAACAGTAATTAGAAAATACTTACCTTGTGAGCTGAATATACGAAAATTGCACAAAATGTACAGTGAGTCAGTGGATGGATAATTAAGAGTTAAAGAATGTTTCCATAGGAATCATGCTAACAGTCATTACAATATAGGCTTTGGAACACCTCTGACAGATATGTGCTCAAATTGTCTAAAAACGCAAGAAAAGCTGAAGACTGAAGCAAATCGGAACGTAAAAAAGGAACTTATGCTGGCTAATGTGGTACATAAGCTAAAGGAGCAGGCTTTTTACTGGTATTTTAAAACCGAATGCAATAATATCTAGTGTTTATCATTCGATTTTCAGAAAAATCTAGCTTTGCCCAAACAATTCAATTTGTATAACTTTACAGTTGTAAAGGGGCCATCATCTACTAAGTTAAATCCTGAAAACGTAACTTCATACTTGTGAACAGATCAGTAATTACCAAAAAACTCTAGCATCATAGCCTCAACCCTTCTTCATGTTCTCTCAAAATTTGACTTCTCCGGAAAAATGACCACTGTTCATTTTTTTGCTGATGGGTGCGCTTGGCAAAATAAGAACTCCACTATTCTTGGTATGCTCGTCACGTGGTTTTATAGAATTGCTCCAAATCACATTTCTAATATTGAATTTATTTTTCCCGTTGTTGGGCATTTTTATATGCCTCCTGATCGAGTGTTTGGGCTCATTGAACGAAAAGTAAAAAGAAAACTGCGAATTCTCCAGTATCCAGATTCTAGGAAAAGACTGCGATGCTTATAAATGGAAGGAAGTAACTATTTCGATTTTTAAACCTCCAACAAATTGGCATTTCCAGTTTAATTGTGCCAAAAGATTTATTTTGGATAAGATGTAAATTACAGAAGTGTAAATAATTTGAGCTGAATTTTGAATAATTTCTGTATTTAGTTAGTGAGTTGAACATTTTTTATTTAACACTTGTAAATACTACTACTAATTACTTTTACTATTTAACAAGAACAAAGAGGAGAACATGTGGGGTAATACTTGCAAAATATACAAAGAACGTAATATATAATACCATTTCATATAATGAAATTCTCGTTTATTACTTCAATTTCAGGAAAGTTTGTTTATAACATTATTTTCAGAAACTCCGTCGAAACGGGAAAAAGCTTCATTCTGCATCAATACTATAATAGAAAGCAAATATTGAAATGTCAATGTTTATCTCACATGTTTATCTCTAAATTGAAATTTACATCAAAACTACAAATCTCTGAAAAGCAACATTTGTAAGTTCATGTGCATGATATGATTGTATCGTTCTCTGTGTATCCATACGGTAGCATGCAACGTATCGAATATGTAATCATAATATTAATTTCCCTTTCAAAAAGCTCGTTATTTGTTAACTTACTAGTGTTAGTTGTATGTGCTTACATGAATAGCTAATAATTTTTGTATTATCTATATGTATATAATTCATACATTCGATATTTGTTCGAACCTTGCCACCGCTTGATAGGCACTTAATATTATTTTATAGATGAACGGTTCCACTGCAGCGTGTTTGTAGTAGGTTATTTCGAAAATAGTATAAGGTAGCGGCACAAGGTCTCGCAAGTAGAAAGATCCTGTATACACAATACCTTAAACAAATAAGTGTGTCATTCCTTTCTTTCTTCAATGTAGACATATGTTGTATCTGTATATAAATTCATTTCTCTTGTAGTTGTTTGTCAAATATTTTCTTTCACGATTCGCTAATTGTATTCTAAATCTTTTTTCTTAGTTCGTCTATTTCTGGAAACAAGGGAAAAACATCACAGACAGCCCCATCCTGCTCACCGAGTTCATACCAAGAAGAATTTCCGACGCTGTTTCTTTCTCCTTATCTTCAAATCAAGTTTTTATCTCAGGTGACATTATTTCTAGAATGCTTCAAATAAAGTATTGACATTTTCTTTTCTTTTTGCAGGTACTTAAGCCTACATACTACATAACTAGTACTGATGCCTCCGAACCACAATGGCTACACATACAAGAATTAAAGAATACATTTTAACCTTTCATCATTATGTACAAAATATTTTATTTACGATTTAAATTCTCATAATATAAATATCGCAGTTATATCCTTCTTTTTATTAAGTGTACGTATTTACTATCTTTTACTTTTAGTGCTCGAGTCACATTTATAAATTAATACTATTCATATTTACATTTACGTTTTCATTCAATATTATGTCTTTTTCTCGGGCACATCTTATTTCATTTTGCTCGTTCAGTTGATTCACCCTTTTAATTGTTCCATCCTTTAACATGAATCATTATCTATTATTTGCTCTTTACGTTTTTACTCTTAAATAATGGTCCACTTCTTAATATATTCAAGGTGATTGTTACATTTTGTGTATAGTTAGGTTCTGAAACTTTGTACTCAAACCATACTTCTTTTCTACAAAATAAAGTTTATTGATTTACTTAGCATTTGTACTATATCTATTTTATCTTTATATATCTAACATTTAAGCTTTCTGTGTACTAATAACTATATGTGTATTTTATTTATCATCCTTTAGGTTTGTCAACCCGTTTTACTTATGTGCATATACTATAGTCTTAGCTATCTAACTTCAAATAAATATACAAATGAATTATCGCTCTTATTTGATAACAATATTATTAGTTAATACTATCATTTTCAAAATGTAAGGGTCACAGCAATATGTCGATATATATATATATATATTATAATAATTTTATTTACAAACTTCATGTTACAAAGGACAGGGGTTAAACGTTTTAATACAAAAGACGTTTATTCTTAAACTAAACCCCAGAGTCCCATCAAGTTAAGTTATTTCTTTTTTTTTGAATTTATGCACATCTACAAACGTGTAGATTAAAAGCGCAGCGCCATGGAGACTATAAAAATCCGAAGAACAATGTTACAAAATTATGTATGTACACATACATATATAGGTAATTTGAACAGGTCTGGATTTGTGACAGGCCAAATCCTGAGTTCACCGAACGACAGCAACTGTGAGCTATTTTGTTTTATTGCCCTTGGGAGTAATCGAGTGCCTTTGCGCAGAGGACCATTTAGTATTCAGCTACAATAAAAGTTGATAGAGGTTTTTATTCCTTTCTCTGTCTATCTGCTGGGAGGCAGACTACGTCGCCCCGATAAAGTACATTGTCCTTTATGATAAATTCACTATTTGAGCTGTATTCGTTTGCTCGTCGTTTTTTTATGGCCTTTCATAATTCATGCATTTGCATCCATGATATGGAATATTAAATTCTTGAGACTACTTGGCGAACGTCGTTGACGGGTTGTCGTACGTGTTGGCATTTCATTACCCTTTGAATATGTTATACACGCAATGCTAGTCTTAAAATGTGATATATTACTATAAGAAATATCAGCATATTAATATACTTAGCAGTAATTAAACAACATCAGATTCACTTTCGTAATGTTTTCTTTTAAATTTCCTTTTGTGAGCATTTGGTAAAAATGTAAAGCTAAAATCTTCCAAAATGCAGCTTTGTGAAGCAAAATAAATTTATATTTTAATATAGTCTCAGATGGTCTATAAAGCTTTCAGATATTTTCTTTATACACATGCAGTTCTTCTCCAAATCTGTAAAACATAAATTCATAGTAGACAAAACAATATTATACGACATGTTGTACAAAGACAAAGCAGGAGAAACCTTTTCCAATGTTAATTAGTAAGTTCTACTTTTGCCGCAGCCGATATGGGAAACGGCGGTTTGTATTGATCAAAGAGTAGTATTTTATCAGCCTATTGGGTGCATTTTTATTATGACTTTTCTAGCTGATAGAAGGGAAGGGATGCTGCTTCTTCAGTTCTTGTCAATGCTATTCTGGTCTCCTAATAATCGACAATACTTAAAAATCCTTCTTCTTCTTCTTCTTCTTTTAGCTAGGGTCATCCCCTGTTTGCCTGGTCTGTTTCTATTCAGCGGATGAAGAAAACCAACTTTGTCCTCATCTCTTGGGAGGTCGTCCTTGTTGTCTCTTTCCTTTCGGTCTCTCATGCTTGCATATATATGCTAGTCTGTTGGTTTGCATTCTCTCAACATGGTTATTCCATTCCTTCCTTCTTCGCTTACTCCACTTCACCACATCCTGCACTCTGCATCTTCTCGTCTATTTCGTAACGTGACATTCGCTATTTTTCTGAGAATCTTCATTTCTACTATTCTAATTTTTTGTTTAGTTTTCTTGGTATCTGCTCTTGTCTCCGTGGAGTATGTTAGTACTGGGCGAACCATAGCTTTGTATACTCGTACTTTACTTTCCCTAGTAAGGTATTTGTTCCGCCAGACCATTGTGTTTAGATAACCAGTTACTTGTGTCGCCTTCATTGCCTGTTGTTGAACCTCCGCCCGCAGGTCTCGTTGACTCGTTACCTCGACACCAAGATACCTGAAGCTCATTACCTGTTGAACGACGGATCCGTCTATTTCTAGTTTACAACGAACTGGCTGCTTACATATTACCATGCACTTAGTTTTGTCTTTGGAGATGTTCATATTATATTTTTTGCTGGTAATGTTGAATTAATGCAAAAGTCTTTGTAAGTTATCTTCGCTATCTGCTAGGAGCAGAATCCAAACAACTCTTATTCTAATGAAAGGGTCTTTAATATTTAGGAAACGGAAACAACAGATATAAACAAAAGTACAAGTAATTTCCTTAAATATGGGACGTGAAATTAAGAGTTGCATTCATTATGTTTAAGTAAATGTATTATTTTTATTCGAATCTGATATACAAGGTTCGATCAAAAAGTAACAAGAATTTTTAAAAATTCCAGGCCTGTATAAGCCTGAAAGGCATAGTTTTGCTTTTGCTGTATTGATGTACTTGTTTCTGACTTACGTTAATATTTATAGTAATATTGAGTAATTAGATTATTGTTGGTAGCCATGAGGCTTCCAAAAGTGCTAAATGTTGACCAAAAAGAACAATTAAACATTTCTCAGAACTAGCTGAACAAAGTCAACATTGACTCAGAACTTCACACAGGAGTAATGGATGACGAAACATAGATATATAGATACGACTTCGAAAACAGGATGCAATTTTTATAACGGTTGCTTGGAGAACCAAGACGAAAGAAATTGTTAAATGGAGACGGAGCTACCTTCGTTAAACAAAAGAATTTGGGAACAAATTAGAAAAATTTATTACATAGATGAGACATGGATCAAAGAAACGGTAACAAGCCCAAAATAAGCATTATTACAAGGACTCTATACAGTTCATAAAAATCCAACTGGAAATGGAAGACGATTGATTGTTCTTCATATTGGTTTAGAAGATGGATTTGGTGAAAACGGCTAATTTTTGTTCGAGTCAAAAAGGACCACTGATTAATTACCACGATGAAATGAATGCAAATATCTTTGGGGAGTGGTTTGAAAAAGTATTGCCAACTTTGAAGAAAAATGTGTTGTGGTGTTGATAATGCTTCTTATCGCAGTAGAAATTTTGAAAAAGTGCCAACTTTAGCCACACGGAAAGGTGCTAGTTAGTCTTGGTTGTTAAGAGAAAACTACATCCTCTAAAAAAATATGGTCAAAGATTAACTATTACATTTAGTTAATGTACACAAAGAAAACTTCAATAAATATGCGATTGATAAGCTTGCAAGAACTTATAATATAACAGTTCTAAGACTACCTTATCATTGTGAATTAAACCCGATTGAATTAATATATGTCCAAGTTAAAGGAAAAATTGCAAGCAAAAGCACTACATTTAAATCAAAGAAGTCAGAGAGCTGTTAAATACATCGTTGAACAATGTTACAAAAGAGAACTGGTTGAATGCTATCAAACATGTGAAATATCTAGAGAAGAATCTGTGGGGTTAGACGTGATGGTTGAAAATCTACAAGATAGTTTCATAATTCATTTGGATAGTTCTAAAAGTAGTGACAGTGATATTCAGTAATAATTCTTTTAGTAGTCAACACAGAAAAAGCTTTAAATATTTGAGTTTCTCTCCAATATTTTTTAAAAATAAAGTATATTTTGTATGCACTTTATATATAATATTTGTTTACTGTGTACTACATTTAAACATTTATACAATTCCTTTTAAATTTACAATAAAATAACTAGCTATGACCTATTTTAACTTGTAATTTAGAAGATATACACATGTGAATAAATTCTATAATATATGTACTTGTTTCATTTTTAAGTACTTGCATCGTCTTTTTTTTAAAGTAGTATATGTTAAAATACCTGATATTGAGTTTGACAAGTACATTTTAAATTTATTTTAAATTGTTTACAAAATGCTCATCTGTGTGTATTTTTTGTTAAATCAATTAATCTTTATTCACTTATTAAGTGATGGATTTCAAGCCGTTGACGAATGTTTTGTTGATATGGGTTATGTTTGAGATTTACATACTTTAGTTATCTAAAAAGGCAAAACACATGCATTTTATATAAATTTAAATTAGTTCAATAATTTATATAAAATAATAAATTGTTGTTTTCTAAACTTTATACATATAATCAAGAAATGTTATAAATTTTTATTGTTAATATAAGTAATTTATGCACGAGTAAACGTCGTGCACAGCTCGTGATTACTCTATACGTTTAGTGAATGAAGTATAGTTACATATTTGCTGAACAAGCAAACTATAATTAGTTCCTTAATAACTAATTTCTTCATTTCTAATTTCAAGGCTATCAATTGCTTAGGCATTCTTTTAATTTAATTTGTTTATGCTTCTTTAATTTGTCTAAAACATAAATATGCTAATTAGGTATGTCTATGCCTCTGTAGAATTCTATACAAGGTGTCGAGAAACTCTCCTGACAAACGAAGACCGGAGATTCCTCAGATAAGTTTAAGACAATTTAACCCAATTCACCCTAGTCCGAAAATGCTTCCTAAGGGAGCTAGAGCTCTTTGAAGGTGGCGCCTTGTAATTATTTTTTTTTAATATCTCCCGAACGCTTCTATTTAGAAAAACAAAACCTCGTATGCTTATTTATCCTGCAGAGGTGAATCGATTCCATCAATTGCGAATTTCTAGTACCGGTCATAGGCGTCCGTTTTGGGTAGGATAACGGTTATTTTAACGCATAACTTTTTTGTCTTTAACTTTTAAGCATTTGTGACACTAGATTATTAAATTTTCAGGTATTCTAGTACTAAAAGGTACTCTTACTTTAAGTCGGTAGGATACACCGTTTTCTAGAAAAATCGATTTGAAAATTTTTCGTTTTTTCGTCATGAAAATTCAATTTATTATGTATACCTACTTATTTTTAGCGACGAAGTTGGCTAGGACTATCAAGGCATGGATGAAAATTAATTTAATAAATCATCTTTTGTTTCAATAAATGCAGCACACAATTCGTAAAAAAAGTTTGGGAAAAGAAGCAAAAATCAATTTGAAACAAAATATTAGCTGAAGGTTTTTAAAACAAAGTATTTATTACAATGGAACGAAACTAACAAAAAAAGAACAAGTATCAAAGGTAGATAGTTACAAAAGATGCTCGATGTGATGACCATTAGTCTCTATGTATAAATTTACCCTTTCGCTTAGAGAACGCCGAATTCTTGCAAAAATTCCAAAGTTATTTCTAAATTCGTTGCAAGCATCTTGTATCCTTAGCCAGAGTTGTGCACCATTTTGTATCGGAACGGAATAAACAAATGCTTTTATGTATCCCCAAACACAATAATCGCAAGGATTTAAATCCGGCGACCTTGCTGGCCAAGCAACTGGATCGCCTCTTCCAATCCAATGGTATTCGTAGTTATTATCCAGAAAGTCTCGTACATTCCTGCTAAAGTGGGCCGGACAGCCGTCCTGTAGAAACCATAAGTTTTGCCGAATACGCACCTCATCTAACAAATCAGGTAAAATATTTTGTAGGAAATGTAAGCAATCAACACCATTTAAACGAGCAGGTAATTCCACTGGTCCAAGCAGATAATCGTCAACTACTCCAATCCAGACGTTTATGCTAAACCTATGCTGATGCTTAAATTCTTGAACAACGTGGGGATTGTCACCAACGTACGAATAATTGTGTGCATTATGTACATTAAAAATTCCATTTTTTGAGAATGAAGCTTCGTCACCAAACAAAAGGTACCTGAAAAAACCTTCATCTTGATTTATCTGATTTTGTAACCATCTAGCGAATTCTACACGAGCAGGAAAATTTCCTTCTAGAAGTGCTTGCACCTTTGTAAAATGAAAAGGATATAAATTTTCTTTGTGTAAGATATTTCCTACGGAAGATTTTGAAATTGTGTGGTACATGGCAGATAGTCTTCGAATGCTAATTTCTGGATTTTCCTCAACTTCCATTAAAATAACATCTTCATGTTCTGCTGTTACATCATTATGTCTCCCTGTTTCATTTTTTTTTTGGGACCACTGAACCTGTTTCTCTTAATCGTTGATGAAGAGTTGTAAATGTTGAGTGAGTGGGATGCTGACGATTGAGAAATTTTTCAGTGTATTTACGTTGCGCTGCTCGAGCGTTACACCTCATTTCGCCATAAACTAAATGCATATCGGCGTATTCTTCATTAGTAAAAACCATTTTTTTAAAATTGAAATCGTTGTGTTTGAATGCTACAAAGTAGAAAATTAAAACATAAACTTCGCGAACTGACAACAATTTGACAATTAAAAACGTAGGTTTCATTTCTGTTGGCAGTTCAGAGCGAACTAGTGCAAAAAATAATAAATTGAATTTTAATGACGAAAAAACGAAAAATTTTCAAATCGATTTTTCCAGAAAACGGTGTATCCTACCGACTTAAAGTAAGAGTATCTTTTAGTACTAGAATACCTGAAAATTTAATAATCTAGTGTCACAAATGCTTAAAAGTTAAAGACAAAAAAGTTATGCGTTAAAATAACCGTTAACCTACCCAAAACGGACGCCTATGACCGGTACTAGAAATTCGCAATTGATGGAATCGATTCATCTCTGGAGGATAAATAAGCATACCAGTTTTTGTTTTTTTTAAATAGAAGCGTTCGGGAGATACTAAAAAAACACTAATTACAAGGCGCCATTTTCAAAGAGCTCTAGCTCCCTTAGGAAGCATTTTCGGACTAGGGTGAATTGGGTTAAATTGTCTTAAAATTATCTGATGAATCTCCGGTCTTCGTTTGCCAGGAGAGTTTCTGGACACTCTGTATATAATATGTAAATAGCATAACTGACAAATAAATTGATTATATAGAATAACCTTCATATTATGCATGTTTTATTTTCGTTCTTAATTAATTCTTCTACTACATCCATATTTCAGCCACCATGCTGTGAATACAAATTTTCTTATCATCATGTTTATTAACAATTTGTTAGGAAATAGCTTTTCCTCATTGATTGCCAAATTATGCAAGAAATATTACATTCTGTAAGTCAAGATAAATGCAAAAATAATTAATAAAAATATTCGCAAACAACAATTTGCTAGATTTGATTTCCTGTTTATATCGAAAGTATAAGATATAATACATCGAAGCACTATTAATATTTATCTAGTTTTTCATCGAAACTTTTACTTTACTGAAAAAGTTGAAAATACAAAAGCGGACAAATTATGATGAGGCTGGAAAAGTTTTTGTATCTTCGAAGTCAGCTAGTCGATAGGAAACTTAATTTGCATTGGCGTCTTACAGGTCATTTTGTCTTCGCTTTTTGCTCTATGTTATATACAAGCTGAATGTACAGCGTACTAATAATAGGAATGTAAACAATTAAGCAATAAATTTAATTAATGTATTTACTTATTATTTTCGTTAATAATCTAAATTACTATCCAATTTATATTATATTAATAATAATAATAATAACAGTGTGTTCATTGTGTACAACAACAACAAGAAGAAGAGTAAAAAATCAACAAGGGGAACACTGTAATTTACAATAGATATGCAAATTAAGATTAATATAATACAATAAATTACACATATCACTAAATACACATATCATTAAATACTTGCTCCCATTACGGCACATTTGATGTAGCGGACTTGTCAGTATGACATTTGTTCGGCATGTGAAAATAAATAAACGTAACTTCTGGCAGAAAGTTGTGCCAATCAATCCTATATTATGCACTAAACCATGTATAAAGTTGACACTTGCAATCGCACCACATGTGTCCAGTAGAACCAAATTATGCTCGTTAAATAATACTCAATGATCAGTATTTTTACAGGGATAAAGTCAACTGGCTCTGAAGCTCAAGAACTTCAAAAATCGTCTTTGGATGCTTTCCAATTTCAATTTATAGCGGATATAAATTGGACGCCAAACAACAGTAGCGTATTGTAGCTAACTACGCGGAAAATGAAAAAGTTCAGTAGTTGCCGCTAATGTGGCAACTATTGAAAAATATTTCTGAGAATAAATACCAGTGCAGCAGAGGCAGAAGTGCATAGCATTAGTAATATGTTTGCCCAAAAATAAATGTAGATCAAATAGGACTCCCAAATTCTTTACGTGCCACACGCAGATAAGTACGTGTCCCCAAAGACTATAATCGAATGAGTCAGCTCCATCCGTTTAGTATACTTCATAACATGATATTTATTGGAATTAATGCTAGATCATTATGCTGACACAATACTCAAATTGTGTCTAAACCATACTGTAGACGAAAAAACGGAAAAAACGAAATTGACACTTTTCGGAAATTACCAACTAAACTCCAGAATATAATAGAATCAAACCAGAAAATCCAGAAAATTAAAAGAAGAAAAGACCGGCCGTGGATAAATAAGAACATAGTGAAATCAGGAATAGAAAGAGTTTATATAAGAATCATATTAAACACCCCAGAAACGAAGAAATCTATAACAGATAGAAAGATCAGAAAAACACACAAACTATGTTATAGATAACACTAAGAAAGAATATTACATAAAACAATTCAAGAAATATAAATCAGAACCGAAAAAGACATGGAACTTAATCAGCAAAAAAAAAGTCATTAGTGGTCATGGTCATGGTCATTTTCCAGTGTTTCTTCCTGCTGATAGCCCTTTTCTAAATCCACTAGAAAAGTTACTCAGCCAGTGGAAGCAAAGGCACACAATGCGTCTGAGCGTATACGACCACAAAATTGTTTGAATTATGTACAACACATGAAGACATATTTACACAACTGTTTACAAAGAAATTAAATTTCAAATTGAGTTATGTTTAGATTACATAGACGTTACACTGTGTTTGTATCTAAATAAAAAAAAGTTCTTAATTTAATGAGTAAATTGCTCTATTTTTTTCATAAAATGAAAGAGGTATACATACCTACATATAAACAAGAAAAGCAATTTATATAAAGGGAAAGTAATTTGACAAAATGGGAATTCCAATTGACAAATTCAGCCGACGTTTAAAATCATGGAATGTCATTTGACAAATAGTGAAACCCAATTGACAAAAGCGGATAAGTAAAAGAAAATGACTGTAAATCAGTTATGAAAAATTATTAATTAATTCCAAAAAACTACTCTTATACATTAAACAAATGCATATCAAACATAGACGCTGTCAATGATAATAAAAATGCGTATCTATAAGCAATCCTAATCACTGTTTAATATTTTATATGATACTCCAAGTTAAAATTTCTTAGATTAACGACGTCCTTAATCAAGGTCAACTGTATCTGATATCGCTGCGCGATATAAGGCCGTCACATAACTTCGATTTACATTGATGATTTTGATTCTTGTAACCTCAAAATATTATCCGTATGTGGTGCCATCTAGTAGCACCCAAAAGAAATAATTTCTGAATTTTTATTGAAATAAACTTTAAAATAACACTTTAAACATTAACTTTAAAGTGGGTAATTAATATTAATAATTTTAAAATAATTAAGAAAGGGGTTGCTGATAATAAAGTTGTTGGGTAGTGTCAAGAATTACAATTTTACTTACGTTTCTAACTATTTATAACAATTCAAAGGGGAACACTAATTAGGATTCAATTACGTTGTAAAGTGTTTGTTTAACGTAATCGCCGCTTTCAATAGTATTGAAAGATTTTATATTATAAAATATTCAGCCACTCTGGCATCGGTGCTCTAATTTGCACCTCCTTTAAGCTTAACATATGGTCTACAGAATCGCAACTAAATGATCTTGTTAAGACAAAATAACTTTTTTCTGTGACGGGAAAAAAAGTTGACATTTTATCCTTCTTGACAGGTAATAGAATGTCACTTTATCAACCCGGGCGTAAAGAGTTACTTTTTGCCATGTGAAAAAAGTTCTACTTTTTGCCCGCTTAAATTGGCAGGTTTCCATAGCAACGCAGGTGTAATGTCACTTGAAATGTCACATCGATTGATTTTCTGACTTTAATATAAAGTATTTACGTGTTTTTTTCAATATTAAATCACAGAAAAAAATAGTGTATAATACACGAAGAAAATGACTGTAAATCAGTTATGAAATAATTATTAATTAATTCCAAAAACCTACTCTTATACATTAAACAAATGCATATCAAAACATAGACGCTGTCAATGATAATAAAAATGCGTATCTATAAGCAATCCTAATCACTGTTTAATATTTTATCAGATACTCCAGGTTAAAATTTCTTAGATTAACGACCTCCTTAATCAAGGCCAACTGTATCTTACCTTACCTCGAGCTAAAATCTAATACTTTTTACTATTATTGTACAGTATACTCAAATATTACAATAAACTGATATACATGCATGTACACATATTAAAAGAAATATAGAATATTTCCAAATGACATTGATTATGAAGGTAATATTCAGTAACCTCTTTTTTCTGTGTATTTCGGTACATATTTGATGTACTTTTTTCCATTTTGGCACTATTACAATTTGCTAATTTAGTTACAGCGGTGCACTCTTTGGTGCTGCCTATACCAAATCTGTTAATAACAATAACACTATCAGTTTCTTGTTGGAACTTCTCAACCTTACGATGATAACAAGGTGCATTATTGGTAATAATTAGAGCAATTTAAACATTACTTAAGCATCTTTATTTATTCAACAGGTACAAGTCTAATTACAGAACAAAAATTGGCAATGTTGAAATATTCATAATAAATACACTTGCATGCTTTTTAAAATTGTTCTAAATCAGCCCTCAAATACCCTAGAGTTCACTTATTCAGACTTCTTATTAATATTAGTGACCAAGTAACGTCTAGCATAACTGCTTTAATTCAGCCCCGCAATTTTTCTAGTAGAATTTATACAACTACACCTAGTTACCAAGAATCTTCCTTATACTACATTTCGAAAAATCAATTCTCATTTTCCGAAGTACCTTGCGAATTACTTGCCTTTTAGCGCAGACTATTGTGGTAAGAACTAAATATAGTTTTCTATTGGTATTCGACGTAACTTCCAAAATATATTGATAGTAAATATGTAGCACACATTAAATGAAAGGATTCAATATGTGTAGTATTTAAATAAATGTCATATCATTCAAATGTCAACAACATTAGATTTGATATAATCCAATCATAATGCATATTTTTATCACGTGATTTTAAAAATGCTCAGCGATTACCAATCATTTTAATGTGCTTTGGGTAGATGCGCCACATACGGAACATTTTGAGGTTATAAGAATCAGAAAAACTTCGTTATGTGACGGCCTTATATCGTGCAGCGATATTAGATACAGTCGGCCTTGCCTTAATCAATGATTAGCGCCATCTGGTGTTCGAAAAACACAAATTTTCACTAACTGGTGTCTCAGTCAACGATTGCGCAAACCGGTACGCGCGGGGTTTCAATCGGAGTTGTAAAAACCGGCTCTAATACTATTAAATTGAACTTACAACGATTGTATTTAGATTGCAATATCTTTTATTTCACTAACTACAGTTTTATTTATATAAAACAATTGTTGGTTTGTGTTTGATATAGTGTGAATGTTATACGACATATTCAAGAAGATTTAAAAGAGAAAAATTATCTTTCTGAGGCGTGTTGTTAAAGGTTCATCCGGGATTTCCAAGCCTGCATTGCCGGCGGTGCTACCGCGTGTGAGGGTTTCGTAAATTCTATGCTGCTTATGCAGAGAATAACTCCCAAGGCGACGAGATGCAGGCAAATAAGGACCATTAAATTTATACTGAACTTCTATTTGAAACCATAACTATTCGAGACGACACTCTAACCAGTTAGCTAATAAGTAACTGGAGGCTCCATATCACAAACATCTCAATACAATAAAAGGACAAACTCTAAAATTATTACCCTTTCAGAGTTTCACTATTTCTTGTATTATGGTGATATAATTTGCTACTCTTTTATTCAATTAAACCATATTTTCTAGTACGGAATTTTGTATTCATAGTAGTACAAGGTACATCGGAGTTAGTGGAAATGCGGGGTAAGTAGAATATGTGGCACTTCTTTTTGATTAATACATCTGAAAGGCAAAGTGTTAGTATAGTTTTCAATAAACCGAATATTCATTCAACCATACACCACGTGACTATGATGCTACTTGTATAGGTTACGCTTTATACGCCTTCATGTGCAGAAGTGTCGATTCATGTCCATTGCGTAAATTGCCATACGGAACTATGTTCATTTAAACCGCAATAGATATTTAACCATGGCAAAATTCAAAGAGTAGGAAGTAGTTTCATAAATAATCAATCTAAGCTATTCCAAAATAATATACTTCTATAAAATATATATTTTGATTTTATTGCCAAGTGTGCCATCATATACCTATATAATGTAATGATGGCACACCATATATGGTAATGATGGCCTAGGTAGATACTAATTATTTACAATAGATAAAAAAATTAATGCAAGCAGGATTTTCATCATCAGAATCACCTTGAAATTATGGTACATTTGGATTCAGATTTTTATAACTATCAACATCGAATTCAACTGTTTTCTTAAATTATCTTGCTGACTTTCTCAGTTCTTTTGCTTTTTGGTCTGCTTCCTTGAGTTTTAGTAGTTCAATAGTGGGTGTTTTATTCAAAACACCTTGCGCATCTGATCTTTTGCGTTTTCTCTGTTTCAGTATTGAATCCATATGAGGGAGTGGTGATAATTCTTGTATAAAATATGTCGCATTTGAAGAAGTCAGTGGAATCTTTATTGATGACACGCTACTTACTTCAACTAGAGAAGATTCTGATAAGTTTTTCTGACCTAAGCAGAAATTTCCTATCGCATTCATACAACAAACTACTGTGAAATGCTGACCTCTTTCAGCAGCAGTTAATGAGCCTACTTGATTCTTTCCTTTGCAGGCAAACATTTCTTTAGAACGAGATTCGACAGTGGACAATCCAGATTAGTCCATATTAAAAATATGTTCAGGCGTGAATTTGTATTCTTCAATTACTTTTGTCAAATCTTCAAAATATGCTTTGATATTTGGTCTATTGATTGCTTGAGCTCGTGCAAGAGAGGTTGCTTCAGGAATTCGGAGACTTATGGAAGGATTTCTCTTTAGAAAGCTACGAAGCCAGTCCCACTCAGCTAATTCTTTTGTGCTATTAAGGTTATGTTTTAGACTTAGCTTTTCAGCAAGTTGAAAATCTAATTTTCTCACATCAGTACACGTTAATCCAAAGAAATTTAGTTCTAACATTTTTATATGGTCAACTATTTATTGTTCTCTTTTTTTAATAAAGATACGTAATCTACCTCCCAAACATCCTACATCATTACCTTTTAGCACCTTATTACTATCCGAAACCCTTCGCCGAAGTGTTCTTGTTGGAACATTAAATGTCTTCGAAGCGAGTTTCCATGTCACATGTTTCGAATTTATAGCATTTATAGCTTCTCCCATATTATCAGCTTACCATTGCTGGTTTTTGGTAGATTTTTCTTGCTTGCTATTCATGTCGTTTATGCTATAGCAAATAGAAAATTATAATTTCTATCAACATTAAAACATTAATGTACTTATAAACAACATCTGCAGATTGGTATGATGCCATCATAGACATAGTAAACGTATGCCATCATGCCCGAAGTGTAAGACACGTCTTTGTGGGAATGTGTGGCACGTGTATTGTAACGTACGAACTAACTACCGGCCTTAATTTTATGTTATAATGTACATTTATATTTCAATCAATACAATTTGTATGTTGCTACTAATTGAATAAAAAAGAAACATACTTTAGTAAAACCATAATAAAAATTTTACTTACCTGCTAAGTTAAATTTGGGATATTGTACCAGAAATACCCAAGTAATTTAGCTGTAAGTACACGGATAAGATGCTACCACACTAATGTATTGACGACTGCCTACTTTGCAACCATAGCAATCGAGATATCATAGAAAATCGTCATGTTCCATAATAGCCACGGTGCCATCATAGTCATACTTCCCCTACCTGATAAAATCAATCATAAAGTTCTTAATTTTTTAAGTGAATGCCCGCCGCCACAACCAGTAAGTAAAACAATAGTGCTTTTTACGATTTCTGCAATCACTTTAATTAGATTTTCGATAGTATTCGTTAAAAGATCCTGGGTTCCCCTTGTTCCTTGCTTTTTGCATTTGAAAAAGTGGACCCTATCGAGTTATTGATAGGTTCCACTTGCCCCATGCGATTCTTTGTCATTTAAGAAGTACTTATATTTTTATGTGAATGAAGTATTACTCAATTTTTAGTCTTGTAGTTATGGTTCGTAATTAGAAAAAGAAGAAAGATCCTCTATCGTATTCCAACGAGCACATGTAGATGCTGAACGCAGCAGAAGTCTAACACTATAGAGAACATCAAAAGCATTTGATATTCCAAAGGCGACACTGTTTAAGAGACTAAAAGGCGTAAGAAGCGTTAGAAGTCAAACTGGCGAAGACCAATTGCGCTTCCATTTGAAGATGAAATGAAAATAGCAAAATCTGTCAAAACAATGGAAAATAGGGCTTTGGCATATCGAAGAAAGAAGTTTTGCCCCTTGTTGGGGAATATGTCAAAAGCAATAAAATTAGGACACCTTTTAAAGATGACATCCCAGGAAACAATTTCTTCCAACGTTTTAAAAAATCACATAACCTAAGTCAAAAAAGCCACAATGTGTGGAAGTCGCAAAAAAACGAAACATCAATCCGTTTTTTATCTCTGCATATTTCCAAATTCTGGAAGATGTGTGTTACGATATTCCACCTAATAGGACCTGGATCATCGACGAAATAAGTTTTTGTTTAGATCCAACTAGGATTAAATTTGTCGGAGAAAAAGTAACGGCAGAACACAGAGTGACCAGTGGACCTGGCTGAGAAAATATCTCCATCTTGATGGGCGGTAACGCAGCAGGAGATAAACTTCCACCCCTCTTGGTATACAAGGGAAGGCATATGTGGGACTCCTGGGTTCCGCCCAAGGAACAAGAATTTTAAGGGTCAACCTATGCGGCAACTAAGAATGGCTGGATGGAGGTTGAAACATTTTATAATTACTTTGTGAACTCGTTTTTGAAAAATATTGGCGAAGAAAAACCAGTAGTTTTAATCTACGACGGACATGTTTCACACGTAAGCGTAAAATTGATTGAGAGAGCAATACAAGAGAATGTTATTATCTTGAAACTACCGCCACACACCAGCCATGTGTTACATCCGATGGGCCTCGCCGTATTCAAGCCACTCAAATTAACATGGGATGAGGGGATTATAAATGGCAGAGGAGGAACTTCGGCAGTAAACCTCCAAAAATTGTGTTTGTATCGATAATATCAAAAATTTGGGAAGCTCTAGATACAAACCTAATAGGAAACGGTTTCAAAAAGGCAGGTATTTTCCATAATCGAAGGATGTTCCAAAAGAACTTAATTACCCAGAAGCTTACAACAGATGGCATGCGCATGATATGTGCGCAAATTTCGAACATGGAAGCAAACAATGAACACGCAAAAGAAGAACTTTTTACATCTCGTACCAATGAACCTGAAAATGTATAAACTTGGTCTTTAACTTTCGCTGTGACGAGAGTGCCTTTTGAAACCTTGCTATTACAACTAAAACAGTCCCCTAGCGTTCAACAGACAAGAAAACGAAGTATATCCAAGGACAGAAGTCATTACTTCGTCTGATGTTGTGGAGAAACTCCGGAATACAAAAGAAGCAAAAAACAAAACGCACGAAAGAAAATAATGAAAATGTCGAAGGACGTAGATGCCGAAGTTGACTCGGATGAGGAAAACGTATTACCACACTCGATTGACTCCCATGACTATGACGTGAATGAAGAGCTAGAAACTTACAGAGAATACATTGATTTCATGAAAGTTTTAAACAGTACTACTCTTAAAATTAATTACTGAGTCATCACAAAACTTTGTTCTAAAAAGAAAGTTCAAATTTACGAGGCAGGCGCCATAAATTCTCGCCCTGATATACAAAAAAGAAACTTGAAACAATATAAGAATTTTTGTTTTTCAATGTAATCTCCCGTAACTTCTATACATTTATTACAACGATTAATTAATAATTCCATACCCTTGTAAAAATAATCTGAAGTTTTTCCGTCAAAATGTCCGGGCTATATGGTCGATGTTTCAATTCTTGAATGTCGCATTTGCGGATGGCAGCTTGTGAAATGGCGGCAGTATGGATGGGAGTATTATCGTGCAATAGTCGCACACCTTTTGTCAATTTTCTACGACGTTTTGAACGAATACTGTCCCTTAATTTATGTAATAAAGACGCATAATATGTGCCGTTCACACTTGTATTACGCTCTTTAAGGTCAGTAAGCAAAATACCCTCATAATCACAGAATATTGTGGCCATTACCTTTTTCGTTGATTGAACGACTTCCATAGACTCCCTTTTCTATAGAGGATCGTAAAACAGAACCATTGTTTGATCCCCTGTGACAATGGACTCCAAAATCGGTTTTGGGTCGTCTACACACAGGTTTAAAAACAACTGCGCACATTCGACTCGACGTTCACGTTGGAGAGCAGATAGAAGTCGCGGTACCCATCTAGCACTAATTTTATTCATACCCAAATGGTCATGGAGAATTCGGCGAACACTTGTTTCGGAAATGTTTGTTATCACTGCTAGTTCCTTCAATTTCAAACGGCGATCATCTAGCACTAACTGTTCAATAATTGAAATTTGTTGAAACGTTATCACTTCAGTTGGTCGGAAACATTTTGCCCACCTTTTTACAGTTGAAGACGAAAGAGACGAATCACCGTAAACGCCATCTAAACGTTGTTTAATGACCGCCCAGTATTTAATTTTCGTTAATTCAGACATTTTCGTGCGCTAGTCTCGTTGGTTGGCTGGTTACTAAAAACTACTAGGCTTCGAACCGCCATATCTATAGTTTACACCTCGCGTATGTCCATGCATGACGTGACGGAATTTGAACACCTTTGAACCTGTATAAGCCTGTCAGATCGAGAATTTATGGCGCCTACCTCGTATGTTTTTTAATTTACTTACACAGTTTCTTAACTTCAATATTTTTACAATTTTTAAACTCAATTTCAATCTCAAATCATTTTTCAAATGTCAATATATAACTTTTATATGTTTAAATTACTAAATAGGTATATTATATGTATATGATCTATTATGTAATTAAAAGTATTAACGAACGTTGATTCCTTTGTGACATCAATAACTTTATCTACAAACATAATTTGTTGAGTATTAATTAATAAATGGAAAATTATGTTAACAAAATTAACTATAAAATGAATCAATTAGTCTTCGTAGTCGTAGGTACCAATAGCAGTGATTATTGTTGACAGAAATAAGATTCTATTATGCTTGTTTTTACAAAAAAAAAAATAATCACAGCTTCTTTATCACGATGAATTTATAAAGAATTTTTTTTTATTCAATCCCATAAAAGTAAGGTTTGTTAATTTTAAAACTTAAATCAACTAATCTCTAAGGAAAGACGTGAATTTTATTTTATTTGTTTCAGTAAATTTTGTCATCTTGATTTATTTTTATTTGGATTTTTACTGGTGGTACCTTAATTTTGACCAGAAGTGTATAAGAACTCCATTCAAAAGCATATGTCAATGTTATTTATTCCGTGATGTCCATAAGTAAATTATATTTTTATGGAATGATTGTTTTGAAATGTCATCATATATTACGAGTGGGCAAATAATAAGTGGGCGATTTGGAATGCAATCCACGTGTCTAACGCGCAGTGTATACATCAAAAGGATATGATGAAGTGTAACGGCAACACTCATAATGCGGCTGTCATTCATAGTTATTAAATTCTTGCTGTTGATGAGTATTATTTTGTGATAGTGTTGAATTCAGTAATATATCAAATATGCCATCTATATGAGAACAATGTATGTTTATTGTTAAAGAGAGGCTTGGAAGCGATAGATCACTTTACATCACTTTTATGCATTAGAACACATGGTATGAAGCGAATATAAAATAATAACAATAAAATGAACTCTATATTTCTTCTGGTATTTATTAAACAATCATAAGCGGATCAAAATATGTGGACGACTGTGGTTCTAAGTAGCTGAATAAAAAATAGAGCAAGACCCAAAACGGCAATGGAAAATACAGTGTGTCCCAAAAACAAACCGACAAACTTTAAGGGTCGGTTGGGGTAATCAAAACATTTTTGTTTAATAAACGATGACCGCAAATAAGCCATATTAGCATAAATGAGGAAAAATTGTATTGGTATTATTTTACAAAAAAAAAAAAAAATTTGGACGACATTATTAAATCAGTTTTTGTTCATGTTAGATTTTGTTTTATTGACAAATAAAAGATGGTTTAAAAAAATTGTTGAAAATGTCGGCCATTAGCTTCAATACAAAGATTTCGTCGGCTAATTAAATCACGGACCCTATAGAATAATCCTGGAATAGCTTCTACATGTGAACTCCTCGCCATTACTCTTGCTAAGAGATCTTCCTTGTTACGAATAGGTGTTTCGTAAACTAAAGATTTCAGATAATCCCAAAGGAAAAAATTCCTGTGGTTGAGATCAGGAGAATGCGCGTGCCAGTCGGATTTTTCCTTTGGGGTTATCTGAAATCTTTAGTTTACGAAATACCTATTTGTAATAAGGAATATCTCCTAGCAAGAGTAATGGCGAGGTGTTCACATGTAGAAGCTGTTCCAGAATTATTCTATAGGGTCCGCGATTTAATGAACCGACGAAATCTTTGTATTGAAGCTAATGGCCGACGTTTTCAACAATTTTTGCAAATCATCATTTATTTGTCAATAAAACAAAGAATAACATGAACAAAAACTGATTTATTAATGTCACCCTAAACTTTTTTTTGTAAAATAATACCAAAACAATTTTACCTCTTTTATGATAATATGGCTCATTTATAGGCATTGTTTATTAAACAAAAAATGTTTGTTTTGATGTCTCCAACCGCCTCTTAAGGTTTGTCGGTATATTTTTGGGACAGCCTGTATATACACATCATGCGCAATTGACTGAAATACCAATGGTTTTATCGTGAACTTAAATTCTAATTTGTAATAAGTTAACAAGAGCAACATTATTAATAGGGTGTATGGGAAAAAGTGGTGCTTTTTTTAATATTTAACATACCTACTAATACAATCACCTAATTCATGTAGAATTTACTGTTATTTCTGTACATTTCTTCGACGTAGATGACAGTAATTCTAGTGTACAAAAATACCATTATCGAATCCACTATTATTATTTTTGTATGTTGAGTTGATCAATTTTGGATTTATTAGATCACAAATTATTGTACATGACTTAAAGATGTGTTTTTTTTCTATTCACGATATCGTACCATGATATCTTCAAAGAAACACAGTTTTTTACTTATTTAATTTACAATATTTACTGTAACATAACCACAATTCATACAAATTTTGATATATAGGTTTATTTCTTCAATATGATTGTTTGTTTATGATTTGCATATGATGCCATAATGTTATTTCATTCGTTAAGGGAAATTACATTATTTTTCCACATTTGACAAGGCACAATTATTAATTCACGCAACTAATATTTTTAAGTAGTTAACGGGTTTATTCAGATATAATGTCCTATAACTTTTGCAATATCGTCCACAAGTGGAGGAAAGTATATATTTTTAATTAGCAAATTTAAAGTATATACTTTTCAATGACATATAAATAGGGTGTTCCATTTAATTTTTTTTAGAATCTTTAACTTTAGCGAACTCTGTATAAATAAAAATATTTTTAAATTGTAGAGCTTATGATTATCTAAAATTTTTGTATGAAAAATTATTCGCTATCTACATTATTAGATACCAATAATGAACTTAACCGCTACGCTGGGACACCCGGTATATGCTTTAAGTTATTTGGAAAATACTTTTATTATTTATGCTAATGAGGTATCACCGACCATAACATTTTAATCACTTTTTAATTAAAATAAACAGAGTGATTGCACTTTTTAATACCTATCGTGATTCTGTGTGAATTTATTTCAAATAAATAATAAGCCATTCTACAAAAATTCATAATTAATTTAAAATTATGCTTATTTTATATAGATTTTGAGGCATTTATTAGGTCGCAGAATAAGTGAGACAGGAGCAGTTATTAATCTGTCTCTTAGTTTTTTAAATCCAATTGTGGTCTGTTTAAAGTTCGCACAAAATATGAAGTTTACATTTACCGACGTAATAAAACAGTACTTTCGGCTTGCTTTTAAACTGTCTATAATTTTTATAAATTTACTTTATTTTTGGAGAAAAACATTTATGAAGAATTATAAGAATACGACGAACACGATGTTACCCTTGAAGCAAACCTACCAGATTATGAACTGGGTAAAAGTAATCTTAGTATTCATTATATTGATATTGAAGACCGAATTTGGAGAGACAATCAGAACGTTTTAAATCTGGAAGTACAAGAGGATGTAAGCATTTTATTACCAACCATACCAAATTCTCCATAAAAGGAATTTTTGTAGAAGATAAAATTACACAATTATGTGGTGATACTCATAAGACCCCAGACCATATCTCAACCAAATTAACTGCCTATACCAAAGAATACAAAATAACATAAACCTTTCGCCTCAAATGAAAACCCCCGAAACTATCGAAAACCTATTTGTAAGTACAAAGTGCGATAAAGAAAATATTGAAAAAAATAAAGCCGATATTAAAAAGTCCCAAGCAACCCTACAAATATTGGAACCTCATTTAAAAAAGCATTCATTTGGCCAGAGCGGAAACAAAACGACAAAATAAAAAAAAATCTACAAAGCTTACCCCATTACATTGAATACCAGAGGAGATTAGATGAAGAAAAGAAAATGAAAGGGCTAAAAGGCTTAGAAAACAAAAGTTCCAAATCACAAAGCCGCAGGATCAACTACAACAAAACAAAAAGGGCATAAGAAAACTGAAATAGAAAAACCAGAAAGAAAAATGGGACACTATGGTGTAGTTTCTTACTAAGAAGGATTATTTCCAGAAGTAATAACTGGATTTTATGAAAACAGCACCCTTGTTAAAATAATGGCCAAACGCGGTGCTCATTGGAAATAGCCCAATAAAGAGGATGCGCTCAGTTACGTTGAGGAAGATGGAGTTTACCCTATGCCTGAAATTACTTGACTGTACTTGCATAAATAAATTATTTAAAATATATATAGGGTGTTTCGGAATTGCACGGCACTATTGCATGTACTTGTTCTCCAACATAAAATAAACAAAAAAGTCCACATAAACATATGTCTCAAATTAATTTATTACTAAGATATTGGAGCATAAAGACATTTATTTAACAATACAACATCCAAACGAACTATTTAAAGTGGCCACCGTTTTGTTGAATGCAGCATTCAGCACGACAAATTCATTCTTCTTTGGCACTTCGTATAGCATCAGGATGATCCTTGATAGTTGCTGAGGCTTCCA
This sequence comes from Amphimallon solstitiale, assembly GCA_963170755.1. Classification (NCBI taxonomy): domain Eukaryota; kingdom Metazoa; phylum Arthropoda; class Insecta; order Coleoptera; family Scarabaeidae; genus Amphimallon; species Amphimallon solstitiale. The sequence continues at coordinate 75,049,204 of OY720683.1, read as the reverse complement.
CGATGCGGTTACTAAACTACCGATCTAACAGCGTTAGATCGGCAGATCGGGATTCATCAGAGTTTAGTAATCGCATCGTGGAAGCCGCAGGAACTATCAAGAATCATCCTGATGCTATACGATGTGCCAAAGAAGCATGAATTTTTCGTGCTGAATGCTGCATTCAACAAAACGGTGGCCACTTTAAACAGTTCTTTTAGATGTTGTATTGTTAAATAAATATCTTTATGCTCCAATATCTTAGTAATAAACTAATTTGAGACATTATGCCGTGAACTCGCATAATTTGTAAAATAAGAATAGTTTTAGAGATTGATTTAAGAATTAGTTTAAGCTTAGAAATAAAAATAAAAACAACAAAAAGTCCTATTTAAATATTATTGAGTAAAACGATGCAACAAAACTTACATGAAGGTATACAAAGTTGCATACTTATAGTCAAATTTTTATTATAACAGTAAATGATGAAATATGCAAGAGAAAATTTATTAAATAAATATATAAACAAAAGATGTAGAATAAAAATTTATTAAATAAAGAAATATATAAAATAAAGACAAAATAAATATAAGTAATATATTTCTTTTGTAGAAAAGATACACAAAAAGCATGGGTTATAAATCATGAAAAGAAATGAAATTTATAGGCATAAGGCAATAAAATGTTATGAGAGTTTATGAAATAGATAGTATTAAAGAATAAAATTTACCTTAGCTTAATACTAGATTAATAAAAAAGGATATAAAAATATGTTAAACATAGAAGCAATCAGCAGTGACATATTTTTTGTATTTAAAAGCTGATATCACAAATAAAAAGGTATCTGTGTTCATGGTTTGTTCGTAACACAATACTTCAGGGACTAGAGGCGGACGTGTTCTACAAGGACAAGGCAGTGCGGAATAATGGTTATCTTCGACGTGTTTCCCATTTTTCCAAGGCGAACTCCGGCTAAAAGAAAAGTAAAACTAACATAAATAAATGGAAAGAAAAAGTATGTGTCGAACAATGAACAAGGTAATAGGTTCATTGACGAGTACAAGGAAGGATGGTATTAGTAACAAGAATAAACCTACCATTGGGAATCATGTGCAAAGCAGAGGGGACCTTTGAATTGGAAGGTTATGTTGACGTTTAAGTGAATTGTGAACTGTCAGAACAAAATGTGTATGTGTGCGTGAATCAAGGCGGCAACATATGGGCAGCGATTTCACGGGAAAAGTGTATTCCAGTACCAACCTAAACATGGACTAGAGGGCGCAATGGTCAACATAGTTTATTTTTGCCGCTATAAAAAGGAAGACAAGATTCGACAAGACGGACTTTCTGATAACACTTCCGAGAGGAAGGGACTTTCTGATAACACCTCCGAGAGGTGAACTTCTCAAAACACTTACAAAAGGAAGATCTCTTAAAGAATAGTTTTTTTTTATTGTTATACTGTAGTTTTTCATTATTTCTTTAACACATATAGTCACAGGAATTTATTTTATTTAATACATTTGAATTCATTTGAAGCGTTCATAATGGACATTCAAAATAGATTTATTGATAACAAGTAAGTTTATTATTTCTTTTGAAAATGAAGTTATACGAGTTGTTGGACAGACATTGATTTTTACGTGCGAATGATTAATCAATGTATTGTTGGACAAAAAATAGACAAGTAAATAATTTATCCTGTAAGATTTATTTTAAAATTTATATAGTTGGAATTACAACTAAACAGGATTAATGGTGTTGGTCAGTTGGAGAGATGTTACGTGAAAATGAGCATTTTCTTCATCGTATTGTCTAGACATCATTAATTTCTTTCAAATTAAGCGAATAATAAATTAGAATTTCACAAGGCATAGATTAAGAGCTCGATACAACACGTGCAAATGGTTGTCTAAAGCAATTAATTGAAACCTATCCATAAATATTATAACGTCGATGAGTATATTCATAAATGTACAATAAAAATTTACATTTGTTCATTTGCAGGATAAATATTTATTTTTGTTTGATAGAATAAATAAATAAACAAAAGATTTACATACATTACAACCGGCATTAGGTATAAATGATATGAGCATTTTTCAATTATGTATCTTGTGTAGAGCATAAAGGTGTGCATATAAAGGAAACTATATTTTTGAATCCATAAATTACAAAATAAAAAAATACATGATTATGTTGAATAGACATACAGTTTTTTTTCTTTGAACAAAACTATTACCTTTTTCCCTATAATGAACAAGAAAAAAATCATCAGCAAATAAGAAGGAACCACAAACATTGCCAGGACCCACAATAGTTATAAGGTACACGACAAAACAATGTAAGATAAAACACAAAACCAATTATAAGTTCTTGGTGTGTAAAGAATAATTTAAAGAGTATAAGGTGTACAAAAGACTATACCCTACGTGTGGTAATACACACAAAAGTATGTTGTTACAGCATATAAATTATATGGCAATATTGTTATTTAAAATAAATATTTATATGTCACAGCATAAATTAAATGGCGCCCAACGTGGGGCAATGTATTCCTTTTCTTGTTGTTTATTAATCATGTATTTATTTAACGCCCAAAATAGAGAGGCAATGCATTATTTTTCATAATTGTTTAAAAGAAAAAAATATATATATATAATTAATGTTGCTTAACATAGTGGAGCATTGTATTCATTTTCTCGTTTGTCAATAATTATCTACATAACATTTAACGTTGTGAAGCAATGCAATTTTTGTTTTTTTTAAATGTATAAACAAAAAAAAATAATAATTTATTTTGTACAAATAATGGGTACAAAGTTTGTTTCATTTTTTTTTATTTATTAGTAAATAGAATAATTATTCAGTGTCCAAGTTAGAGACAGATTACCTCAATTTTCATTTACTGATGAATTATCAATTTCTCTTGTTTAGAAAGGGATAAAAAAAAAAAAAAAAAAAAAGGAGGAATAGTATTTGATTAGATAAGTTTAGTTATTAATTTATAAGTTAGGAATAAGATAAAAATGGCAGATAAAGATAAGAATAATGGTGAAGGTTCACAATTCACACAATACAGGGACAATCGTCCAGTATCTTCTGATTCAGAGTCAGAAAAACCTGAATCAGAGGATCGAACACTTGATGGTAGCACACAAGCAGAAAGCATCAGTGGCGTAGCTGGTGAACAAAAACTTGAGAATCTTTTTAATATACTATTCAGCAGAATAGAAGAAAACGATAGAAATATGAACAAGAAATTTGAAGAGAATAATCGAAAATTAGTAGAAAATAATTTAAGTATAAATCAAAAACTAGAACAAAATAATTTGAGTATAAATCAAAAATTAGAACAAAATAAAATAGAAATAAACTCAAAAATAGACGAAGGTTTCGCAGAGTTAAGAAGAGAAACTTTAGAATTAAATGCAAAAGTAGAATTAAAGTTAGAACAGTCAGTTTCAACTCTAAATAAACAAATAAACTTTAACGAAAAGAAATGTGAAAGTAAAGGCACATTCTTAATAAAAGAAATCAACGAAAGATCTGCCAAAACACAAGCTAATTTTGATAAGGTAGATGAGAAAATAAATTCTCTTGAAAATAAAGTGAAAGGGAATAATGTGCAACATCAAGAGCAAATACAAGAACTTTCACACCAAGTGGAAGATTGTAAAATAAAATATGGTGTTTGTACGGACACAATGTTGACCCTACAAAACAAAACTTTAAACTTTGAAAACACTATAAAAGGGTTAGAGAACAAAGTACATGGGGTTAGTACACCTAGTGTATCTTTGACACAAATACCTGGTAGCGCAGAGAATATACCAAAATTCTCAGGATTTTACAAAGATAATCCAATGGCGTTTATGAGAACGATAAAAACATATATGAGGGGAATATCTGATGAGATGTCAAGGCTACATTTCATAAGAGGTTGTTTAAAGGATTATGCACTTCAGTGGTACGATATGATAATAGATGAAGTAGTGGATTTCAAAGAATTTGAGATTCGTTTTATGAGACAGTACTGGGGACAGACTCAGCAGAGGAAGATTAGACACGATTTAGTGTTTGGCAAATACAGAGCTGGATCTTCTAGAGAAAACTACATCATAAGAAAATATTCTTTTCTTAAATACATCCAACCAACCATTGAAGAAAGTGATATTGTTTCACAGCTAGCAGCACACTTTGACCACAACGTTACACAGGCGGTGGCACTTCAAGGAATAGATAACATTGAAGCACTCCTGGAACTGGTCAAGAGATTAGACGATGTGGATGAGAAGGGAAACAGCAAGAGTTATGGAAGCATCAAATATACAAACGATCCACCCAGAAATGATAATAATAACTACAACAATGGAAATAATCCACATATAAACAAGACACCTCGTTACAATCAAGATAAACAGTACAATAATAATGGGTACAATCAAAATCAGGGTAAAAAGAATTATGGAAACAACCCTTATACATATAATAAGCCAAGCTATGGGAACAATCCATATTCATACAATAAAGCAAGACACTATGAAAATGAGAGGGAGAAAGAACAGAATTATGAGAAGAAAGAAAGAAACCCTGAGAGGGAAAGAAGAGTGAACAATGTTCAAATAAGTGAAGAGAAAAAAGAAATCAGTACTAAGGAAAAAACAGAATCAAAAGGTGCAATACCCAAGGATTCAAGACAATTATCGACAAATAAAGAATGGGTAAATTCTACATACTCAAATGCGACTTCGTTGGATTTTTAGAAAGGCCAGTCAAAAAGAAAAAGAAGGTACAAAACGTATATAACTTTGACGATCTAAAGAAAATCACGACGGAATTACCACACATAACAGTAAAAATAGGGAACGAAGAGATAGAAGCATTATTAGACACAGGAGCGCAATTATCCTTATTAGATAGTAGTATTATAGATAAAGACATAGAAAAATTAGGATATTATATGCCTATAAGAAAAGTAAACTTAATAAATGCAAATAAGAAACACATCATTACTATAGATAAAGTTTTTTGTATAAATGTTAGAATAGGTAGTTTAAATTTATTAACAGAATTCATAATAGTGCCTAATTTGAACAGCAATTGTATTTTGGGGATAGACTTTTTAAGTCAATATGGTACAAAAATAAATATGGAAAACAAAACATTTCATATTAAAAATTCAATAATCTCCTGGTGTAAGGAAACACAGGAAGATGAGATATTAATTAATAATTTATATATATATAATGCTGAACAAAATCTCACAAATAAAATGGATAGTAGTTTATTAGACAATAAGTGTGCACATCCTGTGAAGCATCGTCAAAGTGAGGACTTCACGCAATATAGGGATGGTACGAATTTAAATTGCGATAAACAATACATAAGCCATGTGAGCAATCTTGTCAGCAAGTATAAAGAGTTATTTGATAATAAACCTGGTTTAGCAAAAGGCTATGAACACAGGCTAAAAGTAGATGAAACACAACCTTTTAAAGTTAAAAATTATCCTGTCCCCAATAAATACAGAGAACAAGTCAAATTAGAAATTAAAGAAATGTTAAAAAATAAAATTATAGAAAGAACAGAATCAACATTTATAAATCCAATAGTAGTGGTAGTGAAGAAAAATACAGGCAATCAGAAAGAAACAAAATTACGCTTATGTCTTGATGCAAGGGGCCTTAACTCAAGGACCTCCCCTAATTTTGAAGCTCCGCAGAGTATAGAGACCTTATTAACAAGGTGTACTGATGCAAGGTGGTTCACAAAAATAGATCTGAAGAGTTCTTTTTGGCTGGTACCATTACACAAGGACTCAAGGAAGTATTGTTCCTTTATGTTCAATTCATTAGTTTATTCGTATAAAGTCGTTCCATTTGGCCTATCAACAGCGACAGCCGCTTTGGTTAGAGCCATGCAACAAATTTTAGATCCACACGAGGAGTACGTTTCTCATTATGTGGATGACATACTGATATTTAATAAAGATTTAGAGAATCACAAAGAATCAGTAGAAAAGGTTTTAAATACGTTAGCAGAAAACGATTTAAAAGTTAACATTGAAAAATGTGAATTTTATAAAAATAAAATAAATTATCTAGGGTATATTATAGATGGTAAAACCATCACAATAGAAGAAGAAAAATTGGAAGCAATAAGAAAGTATCCCAGACCAAAGAACATAAAAATGCTCAGAGGATTCTTGGGAATGATAAATTATTATAAACATTTCATTCCGAAAATATCTGATCAAACATACATGCTTTTCAGAATGATAAAGAAGGGAGTAAAATTTAAATGGACTCCTGAAACTCTCAAAGCATTTGAAGAAGTGAAAGAAAATTTTTGCAAAGCATTAATAGTAAATTTACCCGATTTTAATGAAGAATTTGTTTTAAGATGCGACGCATCAAATAATGCAATAGCTGCAGAATTATTACAGATAAGAAATGGTGTGGAAAAGCCAATCTGCTTCTTATCAAGGATTTTGAAAGGATACGAATTAAACTACACGATTTCAGAAAAAGAACTTTTGTCTTTGGTTCATTCAGTATCCAAATTAAAATACTATTTACTGGGAAATAGCTTCTTAGTTGAGACAGATCATTTATCATTAATTTTCCTCATGAAGACCAGATTCAACAACTCAAGAATATATAGATGGTCACTTTTATTGTCGGAATATTCATTTAGAATAAGGCATAGAAAAGGCGCAGACAACATAGTTGCAGATGCATTGAGTAGAGCTCAAGGAGGGATAAAGCAGCAAAATGCATACCAAGTCAACAATTATAACTTGGATTATGCACCAGAAATATACAGTCGACAGAGCATTGAAGCATGTCAACAGACCGAAGAAATTCTAGAAATAAAAAGAAAAATACGAAGAGAAGGAGAATACAGAGGATACAATATAAGAAATAACATAGTATATAAGACTTTAGGTGATAAGAATTTAATAGTTTTAGATAGAAATTTAGCATTAAGTATCGTTAGAAATATACACAATAATTTAGGGCATCCTGGAAACAGAAAAACATTTCTTGTTTTCAGAGAGCAATTTTATTCTCTGAGAGACAAAAATTTAATTGCCACAGAGAATAGAAAATGTAGAGAATGTCTATTAGGAAAATATAAAAACAGAGTAAATCAGAACAGCATACACAGTATACAAGTAGAAAATAAACTTGATCTGGTAGCTGCTGATTTTCTGGGGAATTTAATACCAGGAGAGCAAGGATATTGCAACATATTTGTGATGGTAGACATTTTTACGAAATATGTAAAATTATATCCGACGAGAAGATATAATACTCAAATAGCAATAAATTGTGTGAATCAATTTATAAATGACCATGGACGGATAAGAAAATTACTGGTAGATAACGCTTCATACTTCAACAATATGAGATTCACTCAAGAATTGAGGGAGATGGATATAGAGGTAATTTTCACTAGCATAAGGCATCCACAAGCAAATCCTAGTGAGAGGTACATACAAGAAGTGACGAGGCACTTAAGAATGTTAACGCACGAAAGACACAATGCCTGGGTGCAATACATAGAAGAGGTGGAAAACAATATAAATTTCTTACCTAGTATAACGACAAATATAAGTCCTTATACATTAATGCATGGGAGACATCCACCGAGACCTTGGAATCAAGAGACACCAATCGTGGATGATATCGAAGAATTGACAAATCAAGGTAAACAAAGACAAGCAAATATTGCAGAAAAATACATGAGAACAGAAAATGAAAAGATAAGAAAACACAAGACGTACCAAATTGGAGATCTGGTAGTGGTAAAAAACTACAGATTGGGAAGGAGGAATTTAAACAAGTGCGCAAAGCTGGACTTACCGTACAGTGGCCCATATAGGGTAAATAAAATTTTGAGCGATGTAACGTACGAGCTACAAGAAATAGATAGCGAAAGGATCAAAGGAAAATATCACATATCTATGCTCTATGATTATATAGACGTAGAAAATTAATAATCATTTGTGCGAGTTGTCACAATGGTTATTATATGTGTCGTTCATGCTATAATAATCTTTGTTGACGATTCACGACAAAATATAATAACCAAGGGATATGCCGTGAACTCGCATAATTTGTAAAATAAGAATAGTTTTAGAGATTGATTTAAGAATTAGTTTAAGCTTAGAAATAAAAATAAAAACAACAAAAAGTCCTATTTAAATATTATTGAGTAAAACGATGCAACAAAACTTACATGAAGGTATACAAAGTTGCATACTTATAGTCAAATTTTTATTATAACAGTAAATGATGAAATATGCAAGAGAAAATTTATTAAATAAATATATAAACAAAAGATGTAGAATAAAAATTTATTAAATAAAGAAATATATAAAATAAAGACAAAATAAATATAAGTAATATATTTCTTTTGTAGAAAAGATACACAAAAAGCATGGGTTATAAATCATGAAAAGAAATGAAATTTATAGGCATAAGGCAATAAAATGTTATGAGAGTTTATGAAATAGATAGTATTAAAGAATAAAATTTACCTTAGCTTAATACTAGATTAATAAAAAAGGATATAAAAATATGTTAAACATAGAAGCAATCAGCAGTGACATATTTTTTGTATTTAAAAGCTGATATCACAAATAAAAAGGTATCTGTGTTCATGGTTTGTTCGTAACACAATACTTCAGGGACTAGAGGCGGACGTGTTCTACAAGGACAAGGCAGTGCGGAATAATGGTTATCTTCGACGTGTTTCCCATTTTTCCAAGGCGAACTCCGGCTAAAAGAAAAGTAAAACTAACATAAATAAATGGAAAGAAAAAGTATGTGTCGAACAATGAACAAGGTAATAGGTTCATTGACGAGTACAAGGAAGGATGGTATTAGTAACAAGAATAAACCTACCATTGGGAATCATGTGCAAAGCAGAGGGGACCTTTGAATTGGAAGGTTATGTTGACGTTTAAGTGAATTGTGAACTGTCAGAACAAAATGTGTATGTGTGCGTGAATCAAGGCGGCAACATATGGGCAGCGATTTCACGGGAAAAGTGTATTCCAGTACCAACCTAAACATGGACTAGAGGGCGCAATGGTCAACATAGTTTATTTTTGCCGCTATAAAAAGGAAGACAAGATTCGACAAGACGGACTTTCTGATAACACTTCCGAGAGGAAGGGACTTTCTGATAACACCTCCGAGAGGTGAACTTCTCAAAACACTTACAAAAGGAAGATCTCTTAAAGAATAGTTTTTTTTTTATTGTTATACTGTAGTTTTTCATTATTTCTTTAACACATATAGTCACAGGAATTTATTTTATTTAATACATTTGAATTCATTTGAAGCGTTCATAATGGACATTCAAAATAGATTTATTGATAACAAGTAAGTTTATTATTTCTTTTGAAAATGAAGTTATACGAGTTGTTGGACAGACATTGATTTTTACGTGCGAATGATTAATCAATGTATTGTTGGACAAAAAATAGACAAGTAAATAATTTATCCTGTAAGATTTATTTTAAAATTTATATAGTTGGAATTACAACTAAACAGGATTAATGGTGTTGGTCAGTTGGAGAGATGTTACGTGAAAATGAGCATTTTCTTCATCGTATTGTCTAGACATCATTAATTTCTTTCAAATTAAGCGAATAATAAATTAGAATTTCACAAGGCATAGATTAAGAGCTCGATACAACACGTGCAAATGGTTGTCTAAAGCAATTAATTGAAACCTATCCATAAATATTATAACGTCGATGAGTATATTCATAAATGTACAATAAAAATTTACATTTGTTCATTTGCAGGATAAATATTTATTTTTGTTTGATAGAATAAATAAATAAACAAAAGATTTACATACATTACAACCGGCATTAGGTATAAATGATATGAGCATTTTTCAATTATGTATCTTGTGTAGAGCATAAAGGTGTGCATATAAAGGAAACTATATTTTTGAATCCATAAATTACAAAATAAAAAAATACATGATTATGTTGAATAGACATACAGTTTTTTTTCTTTGAACAAAACTATTACCTTTTTCCCTATAATGAACAAGAAAAAAATCATCAGCAAATAAGAAGGAACCACAAACATTGCCAGGACCCACAATAGTTATAAGGTACACGACAAAACAATGTAAGATAAAACACAAAACCAATTATAAGTTCTTGGTGTGTAAAGAATAATTTAAAGAGTATAAGGTGTACAAAAGACTATACCCTACGTGTGGTAATACACACAAAAGTATGTTGTTACAGCATATAAATTATATGGCAATATTGTTATTTAAAATAAATATTTATATGTCACAGCAATATGTTTATATGGACTCTTTTGTTTATTTTATGCTGGAGAACAAGTACCTACAATAGTGCCGTGCAATTCCGAAACACCCGGTATATATAAGTATTTTTTGAAATTTATTAAATTTCCTTTTCTTAAATTATAGTTATTTAGGTTATCTAAAATAGGCAATTTATTCTTTTTATTTGTGAAAAATTAAATTTTGAAAGAAAAAAATTACTTTTAGAATATACTCTCCATTTTTTTATAACGGTCGGCAAATAGTTCTTATTTTCCTGCAAATCTCAATATTTTCGAATTTTCAAAATTTAAAAATATGTACATATTTAATATATATGTGCGATTAAAGTATATCGGCCATTCAATATAAATGTTAACTTATACAATTTTATGGTCAAAAATAAATCCTTATCAGACCATAGCTATGGAGTACCTTATTTTATCTTTTAAAGGGTTAAAGGGGTACAAAGTCTTAAGTGGTCGGCGAAGGGTATTTTTACCTTATACGCTTTTTAGTAAATGATATTGAAAAGAATTATAAAAGAATTCGTCATTTTATGATGCGTTTGCTTTGCATTCAAAGCAAAGAACTGTAAGCAACAAAATTGTCTTGTGTCAGAGTATATCTCAAGAGAGAAGACTATTTTTTGTATTATGTAAACAACAGACAGGATATCGACGGTTAAGTTGTTATTAATTCAGAGGACGAAAATTCATCATATCTGCAAACATTTTCGCGTACAAGCGGTTAATTAAAATTTGTGCGGTTATTGGAAATTATAATAAAATATATAATGTTGTAGGTCAATCCACCCAATTTGGTCCGGTATCCTATTAGGTTAGATGTGTAATTAAATTTTTCGTTTTTCAGAAGTAATCCATCAATTAATTCTAAAATGTGTACAATGTCTATACTAACTGTAATTTATTTAACAAAAATCAATAAACAATCAATTAACAGCGTAAGAGTAATAGAGATTGAATCAAATATAGAAATTCAAGCTTTGCCATTGTTCAATTCGCAGAATTAAATTACCCGAATCGGAAGCGTTTCAGGTAAACACAAATAATTTTATTATTGACAAAATGACAGACGTAAACGTTTTATTTTTTTTTAAAGGATTTACAATTGTACATTGATAGCAGGTTATATGTTGTATTCATACAGTACATAATTTAATATATATTTTATATTGGATAATTAATTGCAATAGAGTCAACAAATCGCCATTATTACTATTATTAATTCATCATGCTTTGCTAATAATAAGTGTTGAAATGAATGTGTGTACAAAGTCCCCTTGATAAATAATAATATCATATACATATACGTAGGTATATGATAATACAGCTCAATTTTACTGACAATTTATAATAATATAGGAAAAAATGAGGTGTGGCCACCACACGACTTTCTTATACGTATGAGCGTTTCAAATAATAGAATTTTAAGAATTTTTTTATACAAAAATTATTCAAAATCCTATTCTAAGTACTTCTATTCTCTTACTAAATCACTATAGAATGCATACTTTGCAAGATATTATCAAAAAAGTGCTACCCGCTAAGAATAAAAGTGCTACTTCCTGTCCGAATTTTGAAATTTCACATATACAAAAAATATTGCAAATCCAGTTCTAAATATTTTTGTACTCTTGATAAATATTTATAGAATGCATAACTTACGACATATTTGCAAAAAATCGCTATTCGATAAGGGTAAAAGTGGTACTTCCGGTCTGAATTTAAAAATTTTTTTATACAAAAGATATTGAAAATTGTGTTTTAAATACTTTTATACCCGTAACGTACTTGTCTAAAAAGCATGACTTGCAAAATATTGGCAAGAAACTGATTTTCGATAAGAGTACCTAAAAGACCTACTTCCGGTAGGAATTTCGAAAAACTTTTTAAATAAAATTATTCTCAATTTTAATTTTAAGTATATATGAATTCTTTATAAATTTGTTTAAACTTAGTAGTTGACGAAATATTGGCAAAATTCGATTTTTGCGCTGAAGTAAACTGCTACTTCCGGTATACCGATTTTATTGAAAAACTAATCAGATCTCAAGAGGGAGATTATACACGTAAATACGAAATTTGAAATTGAAATCTAGAGCGGTTTGACCGCTATCGTGGTCAAACACACACATACAGACACACAGAGACACAGACACATAGACATTTTTTAAAAACCACTTTTTCGGTATCAGGAGACTTCAAAACGTGGACATCTGCAAAAATCTCGTGGTCGAAAATTTTCATCATCACAATACTTCCTTATACTACGTATAAGAAAGTAAAAATGTGATAGATATTTATTTACGGGCCGACAGGATTGAAGAAATACATAAATAAATGACCCATAGAATAGTAATAATCGATAAGAAACTAAACTTGGAGTCTGTGGCTTGAAACTACACAAAAACACTAAAACACCTTACCACACTAAAGCACAAAAATGGCTAAATACGTATTTCAACAACTAAGTTGTCATCATCAGTAGCACTGATTAAAAATCGCGCTGTCTACACACCGTAGCGTACAGAGCGCGATTTTTAATCAGTGCTACTGATGATGACTTATTCCCGACGTACGGTCGGATAGTTGTTGATGCCAACGATTTAAATCGGTCTGGTAAGTTTTTTAGTTTAATAGAATTATTCTTAAAGTGTGTCGTTTTCCCTTATTCTGTGGCTTCTAATTTCCTACGGAATTTGTCGCAGTTACCGTGATAAAAGATTGGAGGGACGTAGCATAGTCCGGGAATAAAAGCAATTGCTACAACAAGAAAAAATCGATTAAGTGGTTGTCCGTTAGAGTCTGATAGAAATTTAAAGAAAAACCGCGGATGGCATAACTACAAAACCACGGAGAGTAACTTAACAATTCTTGTAAAATGGAGCGATAATAGCCATTACACCAAGTTTCACGTTTACATTTAAACATTATAACGCATATATGGACGGTGTTGATCGAAGCGATCAAAACATCAGCCTATACCGTACAGGAATTCAGGGAAAAAAGCGGTGCTTTCCAATTATTGCGCAAATGATAGCCGGTACAAAACATAATGCCTGATAACTCCATAAATTGCCTGGAGGCTGTGTGGATTACCACTTGTAGAAGGAACTTTGCTCTAGGGCTTATTGAAAGTAATTTCAAGAAGAATATTCCAAAAATGTCAAAATCATCTTCTTCGCCATTTGAAAATGCTACTTCAAGGTTTCACAAAATCGATCATTTAGTAACTGAACAAACTAAGCAAACCAGAGGTAGAGTGTATCATAAGAAAGTATTTCTACAAAGTGTACACAATGTGACGTAGCTTGACATATTATATATTTTTGCACTTCCTTATGTATCATACAATAAATTAATAATTATAAAATAAAATGAAATAAAATTACTTTATTGTCGCCTATTTTCACACCTCTTTGTGACTATTACTAAAAAGCAGGATTTTTGATATATTTTTTACGTCATCAATGAACCTAAACTCATACAGTACTATTAAAAATACCTATATATTTTAGAAAAAGAAGTGTTGGGCATATCTGGGTTATGTATTCTGTAAGTAAAACATATGGCAGCAAATTGCCAAGTCCTTAATTGTATTTAATATATAGATATTATGAAAATACATTTTTCCCATTAGTAATTAATTTGTTAATTTACAATTACAGAACTACACAAAAGCCCTTGCTTGAATTTCATTCATAAAATTTTTCATTACAGTTCTACAAACAAAAAGATCCTTTGTGTTATTAATTTCTTCGAAATGATAAACAAACATACCAAATCTAGTTCTGTATTATAGCTATGCAGAAAAATATTATACTTCCAATAATACCACTCAACGTTATATTTCCGGTAACCTGAAACATTTAGTTTAATATTAAATTACTACTGTTTCAATATCCATGTGGATAGAGTATATAAGGGGTAAAAGAAGAGGCACTTAACGGTTATTGTTTGCATTCCTTATAAGTAGTTTTCTTGAGTTTCCGATAGAATAACTACTTAGATCGATATTAAGTTGACGTATAAATATTGAGGATGAGAAGTGGAAAGTATAGGGAGAAATTGGCGTCTTACTGCGTAAATAATAAACGGAGTTTTCTTTTATGAGAAGCAGGAGATGTAGAAATTTTGAATTAGCATGTAAATAATGAAATATTTCTGAAATTTCTGAAGTACAGTCAATTTAGTTTTATAAAACATATATCTGTCAATATATTTACAGTTGATAAACATGGTAAAAATGTTTCGTAAACCCGTCCATCCAGACGTTAACGTTTTAACATTATGTTACATCTGACTGAATTAATGTCAAACTCTGCATTCCAAACAAAACAAGTTTTACACGCATTTGACAATATAAATAAAACTAGAAACTTTTACTTTCTTATACGTAGTATACGGAGGTATTATGATGATGAACATTTTCGACCTCGAGATTTTTGCAAATGTCCACGTTTTGAAGTCCCCTGATACCGAAAAATGGTTTTTAAAAAATGACTCTCTGTATGTGTGGCCACGATATAGGTATTAATCCCAACATTTGTATTTACGTGTATAATCTCCCCCTTGAGATCTGATTAGATTTTCATTAAAATCGGCAGATCGGAAGTAGTAGTTTACTCCAGTGAAAAAATCGAGTTTTGTCAATATTTTGTTTACTAAGTTTAAACAAATTTATAAAAAAATCAGATGCACTCAAAATTTAATTTGAGAAGAATTTTACTAAAAATTTTTTTCGAAATTCCTACCAGAAATAGGTCTTTTACTCTTATCGAAAATCAGTTTTTTACGAAGATTTTGCAAGTCATGCTTTTTAGAAAGGTACGTTACGAGTATAAAAGTATTTAGAACTTAATTTTCAAAATCCTTTGTATAAAAAAAATTTCAAAGACTTTACTAGTATTGAATAGCGATTTTTTGTAATTATGTATTCTATACATATTTGTGAAGAGTACAAAGGATTAAATTCCAAAATTCGGACCGGAACTAACACTTTTACTCATAACGAGTAGCAGTTTCTTTCGAATATCTCGCAAAATATGCATTCTATAGAGATTTATTAAGAGAATAAAGGTACTTAAAATAGGATTTTAAATAATTTTTGTATAAAACAAATCCTAAAATTGTATAATTTGAACACTCATGCGTATGAGAAAATCGTAATTATTTTTTATATAAGTAATGTCGTTTTTTGAAGGTATGTATATTTAAACATCCCGTAAAAATGTGTGCTATTGCCTACAAAAACAATGTTTCCAATTGCAACTTACTATATACTTTAAAGAATTTTTTTATGAAAAATGAGGTTATGTATATCATAGGGAAACCTTGTTACTGAAGATAATAATTATTATACTACATTTAAAATAGGTTATTCATGGTGATTAAGTTATTTAATACTCTTCAATAGGTACTTGTCATAATACCGCATCTACATTAATTATCATTGTATAATTTTTAGACGCAAGAATAGAGAGCCACGCAAAAGATTCACACATTTGCAGCTATCATTTCGTAAATGGTGATCGCAGATGTGGGACAATTATTTTTACATTTCTGATTAATATTGTACATAGAGTTTGAAAATAAATTGTTCAGTTGTAAACGTTATTTATGTGTAAAAAATAATATGTAAAAACAATGTTACATAAACTGAAGGCACAATATACAGCTTTGTCATTCCACACTACAATTATGAAATTTATATGAGAATCTTCGGAAACTTTAATTTTCAACAAAAAACTGGCTTCAAGTGTTTGTTCAGGTTGCAACAGAGAAGTAAATCTAACAGTACTACCGGAATCATATAGGAATTTATTTGTTTTAAGAATGTCCGATATTGAAAAATTCATTGGAAACGTTTTTTTTTTAAGCTTCCTAGTGAATAATGATCAGTACTGACCAGTGAGATTAATTAAACAATAGGATGTAACTTGACATGGACACAAAAGCTAAAGAAACTAGAATTCTCAATTAAAAATTGTTAGTATAAATTTTGGAAAGTAAATAAAAGCGATAATATAACGATTATAATAAATCTAGCAAAAATAATACTTTTCGACAACTTTAATTAAAATATCTTTAAATTAGACGTCATTAAAATAAAGTAAATAGAGCTGATTGGGTAACTGAATGTAGAGAATCTTCGCCAACTGGATTATGCCATACTTGTGCACTCTTGGATACAAGACAATCTCCGGTTTACTTGTCTTTGAAATTGTTGAAGCATTATGAATTGCATAAGATAAATGCTAGGTACCGATGCCATTTTGTTGTTGCGAGCCATCACACAACAATGATCAAACATTCATTCTTTTACAGTGCTTCAACTACCTTCAATAAATTTAGTTAGTTTTTCAAACAGTTACCGTCTACTGCATTTGCACCAACTTATAAGCAAACTCGAATTAATTTTTCAGCTAAAGCATAGTTTCTGTATAATTTAGTAATATTATGTGTTAATGGGTATGTATGTTCTTGTTTTTTTTTTCTTTTGTACATATTGATTGTTACTAGACTAGTAATGTTAAGTATAACAGCTTCGGCAAAACTTCGCAATTATTAATAAATATATTATTATTAGTAGGGAAATGTGCTGATTCTGGATTCTCCTCCCT
The DNA here is from genome assembly GCA_963170755.1 of Amphimallon solstitiale. NCBI lineage: Eukaryota > Metazoa > Arthropoda > Insecta > Coleoptera > Scarabaeidae > Amphimallon > Amphimallon solstitiale. The sequence goes on along the minus strand of OY720683.1, from coordinate 75,032,250 downwards.
TCACCACTATATCCCCCTTAAGGTAGAACTTACCTTGAGAGGGAGGGAGATATGTTGGTGGGGAAAGGAGGATTTAGAATCAGCACACTTCCTCTACTATTATTATTATTACTTAAACAGCTTTAATTGAACCAACATTTTTGAATATATTTTTTTTGCTGTCGATGAGATGCGTTGGCTTACCTACGTTTACGTGACAGCAACTTTACTCAATTAAGTTTAAGTTACAAGTTATGATGTCAAATCTGTAATTATGAAAGATAAAAGCAACCATATGAAGGTGGAATTTATTTGTTTTTGTTTTTAGGTGTCATAACAAAGATGACAACTTAGTTGGTGGTTTATATTTCAGATCCAAGCTGCAATCCTGCAATATCGAAATGAAAGATTTATTGATTAAAATTATTTAAAATTTAATATTAAAATAATTAATACATTCATACATGGTTCTGTCAGAAAATAAAATAATTTAATTGATGTTTTGTAAATATTTTCACTTTTTGTACGAAAAATGTCCATACGTAATAAACATTCGTGATAGGTTACCCAACATATATAAATAAATTAGATAGAAAACGAAACGTACGCAGTGAGTTTTAGGAAGTTTGTCTGAATAAATGAACGAAATTGGATCCTATCTAATTTGATGGGAACTTTCAGCAGTAAATATAGTTTTATGTTTCATGCATAACGCGAACTGTATAATCACAGAACGAAAATTTTATTACCAGTATAGAGGGTAAGATAAAACATAAACAGGTGCAAAAGATAATCTATTAAATCTTTTTATATTTTATTATTGAAATATGGTGTAAGATTTTTATTTTTAATAATAATAATAATATAAATATGTCTTTATTTCCCTCAAAGAACAGGAATGAAAAACAAGTACAAGTTTCAAAACAAAATTAAGTGAAATATAACTATATAAGTCAGTGATAATAAACTATATAAGAAACACTAAGTAATTAAATTTAAGCGAAATTACAAGGCGTAGTTCAGGTCAGTTTTATAAACATACTACTATCTGCGCTTCCACTTATATCTTGAATAATAACATTAAAACGTATAAAACGTATAAAAAAAACAATAATTTCGTATTGTACCATCCATCATATGTTAATTAACAACCTGATCAAAATGTTAATAAACATTGTAAAATAAGTATTGTGCTGAACCCGTGCAAATGAGAAAGTAAAAGCCATAAACAGCCGAAGGAACACCATGAAACTACCCAAAGACTAACTAGATTGATGTGTGAATGGATTGTGTGGCTATGTTCTTTAAACTGTGAGATGGAGGAAGATTTGAAAAATGTGATTAGAGCGCTGTAAATCCAGCAACCAGTGGAAACGAACGTTCGAAATGTATAGTTCATCGAATAAAAGGCGTTAATAAACCTTTACTTTTATATTCAGATTATGAAGATGAGCACAAAGAAATAATTTCTGAAGCCAATATGGAGAGCCCTCCCTAATAATTGTTTTATATATTAGGCATGCTGTCTGCTGTTGTTAATATTTAGCCATTCAATAACTGACTGCTTGTGGCCCATATGATCATATTTCCTAATGTTGAAAATGTAACGTAGGCAGGCATTCTGAACTCTTCTGATGCGCCTTTTGTCGGAAACGCCAATTGCAAGTGTATACACTAGCGTGTAATGTGCAAAATGCGACAAGACCAGCAAATTTCAGATTTTGTTGCCGTTGATATAAAAGAGCGATGTGTGTGAAGAACTTTGGGAATTGCGAAAGCTCATTGCATACTTTATAAACATCCTCCCTATAACAAAACCCATTGTCCATAACCAGACTCAAGACTTTTATTGCGCGCCACCATAGACATATTCTCCTTATCGATGCCGAATGCCATCAAGTGCTTCATTCTACGGCAATCATTTTTTCCAGCGAACAGCATTACGACACAGATTTAGCCGCATTCAGTTTAAATGAATGCATAGTCGAAGCTGCTGCAACTTTCTCTTAACTCTCACCACCGCCATAGTATCATACTATTCAAATAAATACCCTAATAGAGAATCATCAGCATACATATACAGGGTGCAGCCTTGAACGGATTTAAACAAATCCGTAGTAGGTATAAATTAAAAATAGAATAAGACCTAAGATGGAGCCCTGCAGCACTCCACAACGTAGTTCCACCACCGACGAAGCGTTGCCGTTTATTTTAGTAAATTGGAAACGCCTGGTCAGATAACTTTGTAGCAGAATTTGTTGGTATTTTAAATTAGTCTTAAAATCATATATTTAACGTTGTTGGCATGCAAGAATATACAAATAATTTTTTGTACCAGTAAAAAACCATAGCATTTTTACACATAATAAAGCGCCACGAAATGTCATTTCTCGACCTGGAACTAATAACAGGTAAATAATGGCCATGTTATTCACCTAGGTAAATAATGAAAACAAATAAAACGAATGCCGCAACCATGCAATCGCGGTAGTATGTATGTCAAGTTGTCAACCGTCAAAATTCATAGTAGTTTATTTTTATTTAGATCGGTATACCACAAATCATACCTAAAATCTAAAACTTATAAATGCTCGACCTCTAAGGTAAAATAATTAACTGCATTTTATGTCAACAATAGCAAAATATGTATGCTAGTATAATTGGAAACAATATCCTAACACGTAACTATTATAGATGTAAAATAACTAACTCTATTCTAGGTTATGTAACAAAAATATGTATAATATGGAAACAATATAACACGTAACTATTACAGATCTAAAGAATTATTTAATTTATTTATAAAAATTGATAGTGCAATTATGGCATGTAAAATTTATTAATGGTTCAATTCTATTTGAAAAACTAGGATTGTGCAGACCTTTAGGCACATTAATGACAGTATTATTAATTGAGTTAATTCCATAAGTATTTACGATATCTTCAGTCGAAATAGATTGTACTGCTGATGGTGATGGAATTTAATTCATATTGAAAATTCCTGTATTTATTGCAGGTGTGGTTGCGTAAGTAGATGTAGGTAGACCTTGTAACATTCATGCTATATTTTTTTTATTTACTAGGGAATCTTCGATATAACCTTCAGTTACAAAGTGGCTCCATTATTACAAAGTTTTAAGACGAACCATTTTTGCTATTGTGGATGTGAATGATAATTAAATCATCTTTCATGATGACATCAGAAATTAATAAATTACACAACCATCTCTTCGGCATACACCAGCAACACCAATTACAAGAGCAGTCTACAGGGTTATAAATTATCAATAATTTCAAAGTATTAATATATAAACATACTACCTTAGTTGCAATGTAACATGTGTCGGGAGCCTCAGTAAGGAATTTTATAATTTCCTCGAGTACTAATATTTTTTGGGCTTATAATTTTCATTTTTCTTTTTAGAAAGGCAACTAATTTAAAACATTTTGATATGTTAATATCGTCTTTTAGGCCAAGTGTACCTTTCAACATTGAATAATGCGCCTATAAAGTCGAGGCTTTTTTATTTTTTGAATATCCTTGAAAATAAGCCAGAAGTACGTTTTCAGAAGTTACTACTGTATTTTTGGAATTACACCATTTTTTAAATTCTGTATATGTTTTATGTATAAGTGTTTAGATTTATGAAGCAAGTTCTCAACTGCCTGTTCTGTAGTCTCGTACATTTCAGGTGGTGTACATCTAAACTCTTCAGACATTATAAATGGAATGAAAAATAATCTAATAAATACTTGACTTTTAGTTTCAGCATTTATGTCAAAGCTTATTTGTCAAATTTGTCAACATCAAAATATGGCCTACTTATTTGTTTATATGAAGTTTTATTACATGGGTATTCTTACATATATGAGTCAATTTATTCATAATTATTAAATTAATTATTTCAATTAGACTACTGGTACAAAAAATAGTATACATACTACGGTTGAGAAGACTATTATTGCCCTTGTGGCTTAAATTCCTCGGCGTGACGGCATGACGTGACGGAGTTTGAACACGTTTGAACCTGTACAAGTCTGTCAGGTCGAGAATTTATGGCGCCTACCTCGTACAGTTGTGATATTCGCTTTTTGCATACAAACTTGCCATCATTAAATATTCCGAGAGTTGTATATGATGATGTACTGAAGAAATCAAAGAACCGTTTTATCTTGATATTATTCCCAGTTTTATTCTTCATATTTTTGCATCAACTTTTGACGAGCTTGTTAGCAAAATATTTAATTTGTCTCTGTAAATCAGTTTTTCCTAATATCTGAAGGGTCGCTAGCACATGTCGTTTGCACCAAAAGGAAATAACGCTAATATTAAATATAATAATATGCAATTTTTTCAATTAGTGCATAGGTAATACTATTGTCCAAGTAAACTTATGTTTTGAAAAGTGAAAGAGCTGTCATTGCTAGCATGAGAGAAACAACGACAATGAGCAAAGAAAAAGAACAAATTGACAAATATTGAAACGGAAAATAAAGCAAATAGTAGTGGAACCAGAAGTAATAGTGAATGAAGAAGGAATTGAGCACTGACTTGAATACTAAAAAGTAAGCGGGGGGGGGGTTATTTAAGATGCTACGAAGGGTGAAAGGTACATTGGGAAGAACATATAATCATAGTGACACCAACAAAAGTAATTAGGAGGATAACATAGTGAATATCATGGTGGTTCATAAAGAGAGAAAGATCGAGAAAAATATAGGAGTGACAGATGCAAGTCCATGTGCAGATACAAAAGATAATTAAAGAAATTAACTAAACCAATCAATATTCATATCAAACTCTAACAAATAATAATCAAGAGATTAATCCACCGAAAACCGCCATTGGCTAACTAAAATGTTTTTTATATAAAGTGATATAAATATTTCCGACAAAAGAAAGAAATATTATATATAATTTATCTCTATCTCATGCTGAAATAAGCTGTCCAATTCCTCTCCTCAGAGGGCCTCTCGACAAAAGTAAATTTCAATAATGTCTACATGTAATACATTAGGGGAATTTAAAAGTGTTCGTGAAATATAGGTGCGCGCTAATTAGCGCCGTCTGTTAGTAGAGGTTACATTGCATTAATATTTTCCTGCATTCACGAGATAGCCCGGAGAAATAAAATAAATTAGGACATAATAGGTACCAGTAAAAGTTAATAAAAATATCTTGTTGGTTAATAAAATTCCACGAAATCCCCTAAGCCGCTCGCGAAGTGTCGTTTATCATTTCTGTAACGTTTTTATCGTTCTTTTACTCGTTTTAAAATTTGCCCGCCGTAATTAACATAAAAAGTTCGACTCGAATCGCTATTTAAAATAATAACGGCCATGAATTTTCTGGGAAAATTAAAGTTGCTTTTATGACTATCTTATGTTGGTGGTTTTTTCTTTCCTTTTGTAGAAGTACGATCGTATTAATTTTTCGGGTCATTTGTTTAGAAGGATATTATTAAGTTTTAAGGTACTTCTAAAGGGTCATTTCATTCTCTAACACGTATACAGGGATTTGAAAATTTTTATAATGAAATGGCATTCTTCTGGAGTAACGTCAATATTCAACAAGAAGTTGTTTAAAGTAATGTGTTTTTAATTAATTACTTAGGTGTTATAAAATGTAATAGTGTTTTATACCATGATAGATAAATATCTTCCTTTTGTGTTAATAAAGTAATTTGCATTATTCTTTGCAATCTGTAACTGTTAATTTTCAGCAAATATAGAATTTTTTTATACTAAAAGTTTATTGATATGTTATTAATATCAGACGAAGGACAACAAGCAATCTGAATCGTACTATTATTGGTCTCAAATGAAGCTTGGCTGTGTGGCAATCTACGTTAGAAATTTGGCCAAATAAAAGACTTTCAAATTAATATGTTTAAAGTAAAACCTCTCAACAACAGGCAGCTGTGGGGTATTTGAAACAGTCAATTATGGGGAGGTGCTCATTAATAGGAAGTTTATATTTAAAAATCGTATTTTTTTTGATATCGCACAATAAGAACAAATGTAATAAAAAAAAATAAAATATCGGCAAGTTTTTTTTTTATAATTTAGGTAATTTAATTATTATTATAAACAGAATAATGTGTAGGTATTATAACACTGGTTTGAAAAATTTATCAGTTGTTTCTTTTTTGGTAGAATCCATTTTCTCTACAATTACTTTTTTTAGGTGAGATACAACTTCGACCAGTCTTTTATTCATATTATATCTTCCGAAATATAAAAAACTAACAAATCTTTTAATTTTCTATAAGCGTCTTTAATGTCAATCACTTTCGTACGTATTACTTTTTCATTATTACTATCACTTTCATATCTTTTATATTTTTCAAGAATCTGTACACTTTTCTATGGCATTTCCGAAAAGGAAATGTTCGAATTTTTCATAATTAGTTCCGACAATGGAACTTTGTCTCGACTATCGTATTCCTGAGATAAACTTTCCCTTTCATTTTGTTCAAATCCTGCTTTTAAAAAATAGTTACTTATTGTTTTTGCCTTGATATTTTTCCACGATGTTGATATCCAAATCAAAGCACTCACTATATTGATAGATTTTTCAAGCTCGCTTGTATTTTTACAAATATTCCATAGAATCATCAACTAACCTTTTGACAATATATTTTCTGTAGTTGGATTTGAACGCTTTTATTATCCCCTGATCATATGGTTGGCAATGAGAGGTTATTATTTGAAGGGAAAAAAATAATATCACATTGGATAAAAAAATTTGTGAGTGTGATGTGGCAATTATCTAATTATTACGTTTTTTGTCGTCGCATTTTTCTGTCAAACTTCATCGACCATTTGGACATAATATTGCTTGCTATCCATGATTTTTCTTTGAAATTCCACCCTATGGGTAATTTATTTACGTTTGCTCCCTGGAAACACCGTGGGTTGGTGAAATTTCCAATCACCAAAGGACTTTCCTTTTCTCCACTCATACTTGCATAAAATAAAATTGTCTGAAGCTTTACCGCTAGTGCACTTTTTTTTAAAGCAAAGGTTTTTATAGGTAAAGCGCGAAATATTAATTATTAAAGAAATTGTTAGTTTATATTATCAAAATATAAGTAATGTGGATATTTGGAAGATAAAGAAAATTCAGATTAAAATGCTAGGTAGGTAAATATTAGTATAAGAAGAAATATATAAATATTTTGACACAAAATTACTATGATGATTTTTTTTTTAATATTTTAAGTATCAATTAAAATTACTATTAATGTAGGAAACTAAAACTATTTAACTGTGTAAATATTCACTAATTTAATATTATGTTTACATAATAGAATTTAAAAGTAATAATTTGTACATTTTACAAAGTTTCATACTTTATCAAAGTCTTCTCTGAACAATGTGCAAAGCATTTTTTTTACTATATACTTATTTACTACTTACGCCATTATATATAATTTATCTTAAAGTAACGAAATTTCAACTACTTTCAATATAATTTTAGTAGGGTCTGAGAAAAAACTAATTTAACTCGCAGACAGGCTCTCTTGCAAGATCTATTTATATCTCAGCTGATATCTCGCTCTTGTTTTATCCTCTGCCCGATGTTTTGTATCCATTTCGAAATAATATCTTCACCAACTCGTTTTCCTGTACAGATACTCCTCTCTAACTAGCAATTACTTTGTCCCGGATATATGTCACATTCATCTTTTCGATTTACGAAATACTTATAGAGAGGTTTTAGCGAAAATTGTTTCGTTCTACAGTTCTGTTCAACTCAGATTCCTGCTGAAAAAATTGACTTTATTTCTACCAACGTAAATAAGAAAACCAATATTATGTAGTCTGGAGTCACTCTTGCACAAATTTTATTTTGAGTAATAATATGTAGTAATAAATAAATATTAGTCATCTCTGAAAACACTAATTCTATGATAGGAGAAATTGAAATTTTGATTAACACTTTCAATATTATAATTTCTAATGTAACGTGTAAACTCATGTAAATATATCAAGAAAGATACGTGTATATAGTGTTGCCTTTAAGGGTTTATTAAAAACACTTGCAAAATTTATTAATAAAGTTGCTGCTAATTGTCAGTGTATATATAATAGAGAAAAAATAAATATAAGTAAATATAGAAACACATCAAAGATACACTAAATTAATATGAAATTATTTACAGTTATGAACGGGTTAGGTTCATTAAAAAGAAAAGTAGAGCAACACGATTTTCTTCTACGAGACTGTCATATAAAAAGCTGCTATTCTTCAAGCCTGGTATGATAGCATCTAAAATTTGCATACATGCAGCAGCAAGATGGGAAATCCTTATAATGGGTCCGTCCAACAACATCACATGCAACATGCATCGACTTCTGCAATTTTGGGTACCTGTTACAATTCTAGTGTTAATAGTACGTGTAAGGCCCTTAGTACACACACCTCCCCCAGAAGTGACCCAAGGTCACTCAAAACATCTGGATAGGAAGTTAAAATACACTACTCAAAAAAATTAGCGGAAAACAAATTTAATAATGCAACAATTTTAATTAAAAGTGAGACATAATTACCTTGTTTGGAATATCATATTTTCAACATTAGTTAACAACATTTTAACAAAAGATATCCTCTAATTTAACAATTTTCTTGTACAATAATAAACAAATAAAAATACTACCAAAATAAGAATGTTTTTTTTATTAAGTACTTAAATTTATTACAAATTCTGTTTATGCCCGAATATCCAGAATTAATATCATGTGTGTCTTAACATGTTTTGTGGTAAAGTTTGTCATTCTTCTACTAGAACTTCGGCTAACTACTGAAGAGTAATAGGTGCAACTGGGCGCTTTGTAATATTCCTATCAAATGAATCCCAAGCGTATTCGATAGGATGAAGTCTGGACTCATAATCGGCAACTCCATTACTTAGATTTCTTGTTCTTGAAGAAAATTGGTCGTAAATTTTACGGTGCGAATTCGGCAGTTAACCTGCTGGAAGATAAAACCATTACGAAAATTGTTGGCAAATGGTACAACATGTTGTATACGGATCATTCTAACATAATTCTATGCATTGAGGCGTTGAGGAACAACAACCAAGTTGATTCGACCATAAATGCTGATTCCAGATCATAACAGATCTTAATTAAAATCGATCCACTTCTTGTATACACTGTGCAGTGTATCTCTCTCCAGTACGTCTGCACGCTCGTACACGACCATCGCAACGAGTTAGAGTGAACCGCGACGCATCACTAAAAAGTACAGACATCTAGTGTCGAAGTTGCTATTCTATATGTTCGTAAGCAAAGCTTAGGCGGGTTTGTTTGCGATCACTTGACAAGTGATGAGCTCGTAGAGGCCTCCGAAAAGTTCATTTCGTTTCTTTAAGTCTTTTCTAACCGTTTCATCAGAGATTGTTAGACCGGTAGCATTTCGAAGTAGGTTTCGTAACTCAAGATCGGTAGAAGTTCGACGGTGAAGGCAAGAATTGATGATGTAACAGCAAACCCAAAGACTAGTTTTTCTTTAACGTTCTCGTCCTGTTCCCCTAGAGTATCTTTTTTAAGTTTGTTTGTTGACATTTAAAATGTCAACAAACTAGCTTAAAGAATTTTGATTGTTTGCTTAAGGAACAAAAACCATTTGGTTTTGGGTAGTGTTTTCCATTTCAACATCTAAGAAGAAAAAGAAAAAATGTATTAACGTATTTTTTTGTGCTCCATACAATAATAAAAACATGAAAAAAATTCGTCATATTCTAACAGAAAAAATTACAGGCTTTTAAAGTTAATTTTGCTGCTAATATTGTTGAACAATGTATAATAATATGTCAACAATAATATCACTATTAATGCCATTAATGAATGTAAAGTAAAACAAAATTGTATTAGTCAATGTACAGGTATTTCAATTCATCACATTTATGCGATTATGTCATATAACCAAACCATTATGCTTATCTATCAAACATGTAAAACCTATATGATTATTTCATAAAGCTTTGTGAAACATATTGCTGTGAATTAATAAAGAAAGAAATATATATAAGGTGCTTGAAAATCACAAGCCAATATTTTTCATCACACATGGATAAAATAATGGAGACCAAAGTGAATTTTAGATATAAATTTAAACTCTACATAATCCGCATAGCACATGCAATATATTTAATATAGTTCACAACAGTATGTATTATATAAAATAGCATATAGCATAGAAACTAAACTTGGAGTCTGTGGCTTGAAACTACACAAAAACACTAAAACACCTTACCACACTAAAGCACAAAAATGGCTAAATACGTATTTCAACAACTAAGTTGTCATCATCAGTAGCACTGATTAAAAATCGCGCTGTCTACAAACCGTAGCGTACAGAACAACACTGTGTTGTTCTGTACTGTCTACACACCGTAGCGTACAGAACAACATAAGTCCTTGTCTCCAGATCTTATCAAAGGCTTTGGCAACATCCCAGAAAACTGCTGCTGTCACTTGCCTTTTGTGGAATCCTTCTTGAACTATTTCCGTGACCCTTGAAAGTTGATTGGTGGTAGAGTGTTCAGCTCTAAAATTATGCTGGTTATCTGGAATGACGTCTACTTTGTCTGTATGGTTTTTAAATTTTTGTAGGATAATCTTTTCCACTACTTTGCTCATAGTGGGTAGAAGACTGATGGGTCTGTACCTGCTTGGTTTGGTTTTTAGCTTGCCAGGTTTTGGTAGAGCAATTATCTTTGCGTATTTCCTTATTTTTGGAAAGGTTTGTAAACGGATGATTGCGTTGGCTGCTCCTAGTAGGGTCATAAGTGCTTTGTGTGGTAAGTTTTTAAAAGATCTATTTGTGACTTCATCAATTCCTGGTGTTTTTTTTTAGAATTTAAAATTTTTAGGATCGATGTTAAGGTTTTATCTGAGACTGGATCATTACTGGGAATGAACGTGTTGTATGTCGACTTCATTCAAACTTGGTGTGAACTGTTATTCTAATGACTCTGCTAAGACTTCTGCTTTTTCAGTTGTTGTGATGTGTATAACTTTGTTGTGTTGTAGTGGTTGATATGTATTTGTTCTTTCTTGACTGCTTTCGTAATCTTCCATGTCTTGGAGGGGACTGTTCCAATTTACTCACACGTTTTTTGCCAATTAGCATTTTTAAGGTCTTGCAGTTCTTTATGTACTTGGTGTTGTAAGTTATTAAGTATTGTTTTGTCCTGAGGTGCGAGTGTTATACTATGTCTTCTTTTTGCTCTGTTCTTTTCCCTTATTAATTCTTTTATGTGTGTGATAGTCTTTCTGCTTTGTGCTTCCTTTCAATTTTTATGATGTTGTTTTTGATTGCTTCATTTATTTTTGCTTGTAGCTGTTTAATATGGAATTCTAAGTAAAATATGTTTTAATTGTTGGTACTGCTGTAATAGTTTGTTGTAGTTCTGTTTTGTAACCGGTCCAGTCTGCCGTATTGGTGTAATATGTCTTCTTGGATATATCCTCGTTTCATGTTGTGAACTAATTTTTGTACTGACGCGCCTCGTTTACATCTTCTGCATCGTGTGAACCGAGCCTCGCTCGTTAAAGCTTGCATATATGCCGCTGTAGGGGTAACATTAGTGCTTTCATTCCATAAACATATAAATTAGAAATCTTTTTCGAATGAAATCAAAGTCTAGTGATATTTTTATAATATTTATGAGGTATTTCCAAACATATTGATTTATAAACATCACAGGAGATCGTACAATTACATCATGTGTGATCATAACGGAAGTCATTTAAAAATTTATAAAATAAAGAAAAGCAAAATTTCGATGAAAAGAATCAATTATTTAAATCTAATTAAGGGCGAAGTTTGCGGCTACAACAAGTCTAAATGGTAGCTTTCAACCAACTTTAAAACAATAAAACATGAATAATCTCAAAATGATTATTATTTACTAAGTAAACCATTAAAAATAGGACCTTGGTAACAAATTTAAAGTTAGTAATTGCCATGTTAAATTGGAATTTATAACTTCAGTTTTTACCATCTACATCTAAATATTAAAAATAATTAAGTACATACTAAATAATTAAGTAATAACATGCATCATTTTAATTACACATAATTTTAAAAAGAAAAAACCCCATGAATTTGCGAACTACTTCGGAACTATTTCATAACCAGGCAGTGGCAGCATTAGTTATTCGTATTCTCTTTTATGCACGAGGGAAAACTCGCAGTGAGTCACGTAAGTTGGCGAGCTTAAGCTTCAACGCTAGTGTCTCATGGGGAATGCGTTAACTATACCGTATTCCAGTGAACAAACTGGGTCCGAGAAATGTGGAAAGGGAATAAATGGTGAAATATGTAAAGCGAAACCGTGTTTTAAACATCACATTCAAGATCAAAAGGGAATATACACAACGCGTTATAAAATTTGACAAGCAATATTAAAATTATTTGAGATGTTTTAATATACAGGGTGTCTCAGCTTTTGCGTTACAGGTGTTATCTTCTTTCCCTGTATAGATATCAGAAAACTTTTCAAATAAAAGTTACTTGATATTATGATATGTCGAAAATGACAAATAGAGAATTTTATTTGCTCGTGACCTTGAAGGAGATTTCAAGGTCAACTTTGTTTTTTTTAATGGATATATGCATTTTTTAATGTTGCATCTTATTTATCAAAAACTAATAAATAACTTTTATTTGATCCATTTTTTATTTTGCCTTGTCAGTTTTGACACAATTCAGATAAACTTGTCAAAAGCAATTTTTATTAACTTAAAGGAATACGATAATTATAACTAAGTAATTCAGTGCAAAAAAAATTAAAAAAATAAAGAGTAAGTATTTCAATAATAAATATCTCAAATTAGTGTATATAGTTGGATAAGAAAACAAAACAAGAGGCATTAATTTAATAAATGTTCAAATTGGGCTCCATCAGCGTGGCCACAAGCTTCCAAACGACGTCTTAATCCTCTGTTGCAAGATGAAAGTATCATTCCGTGAGTCATAATCCGGCATCCCATGCGAATTCGATTTTTCAGATCATCAAGATCTGCCGACCGAACTTGATATACAAATTCCTTTAAATAACCCCACATGAAAAAATCAACAGGCGATAAATCCGGGGAACGAGCAAGCCAAGGGATAGAACCTCTATTTCCAATCCATCCATTGGGGTACAGCGCATTTAAATAATTCGTCACAATTTGCGCATTATGGGGCGGAGCACCATCTTGTTGCCAAATTATGTCTCGTCTTTCATTAAGAGGAATATCTTCCATTAAATCGGGAAGCACATTTTGTAAAAAATGTAAATAACGTTGTCCTGTCAGGGTCCCTTCGTAAAAGTGGGGTCCAATTAAATGCCCATTAAACATTCCACACCATACATTGGTTCCCCACACTGTTTGAAAGCGTGCTTCCTCCATCCACCGCGGATTTTGGTTGGATCAATAATGCGCATTATGTTTGTTCACAACACCATTATTGTGAAAGCGACTTTCGTCACTCCACAAAATGCAATTAAGATAATTTGGATTTTCATCTTCTAGAACTTGCAATCGTGCAATGAAATCCAGGCGTCTTTGTAAATCGTTTAGTCTTAATTCTTGTGATAAATGAACTTTAAATGGATGGTACCGATGCCCTTTTAAAATTCTATGTACTGTAGCTTTACTAACGCCAATTTCTTCTGCCAAACGTCGAAGTGAAACATGGGGGTTTACAGCTACATAAGCCAAAATGTTGATTACATTTTCTTCATTTCTAGCAGGAGCATTATGGTTAGCATGTTTTACGGTCGAGGGAAATGAACCAGTTCGTAACTTCGCTTCTACTCTATTAAATGTTGTATGTGATGGATGATGACGTTCCGGAAATCTTTCTCGATACAAATTTGCAGCTTCTCGGGAATTCCTTCTGCATTCTCCGTAGACTATTAACATATCTACATATTCGTTGGAGTTGTATATAAGTGGCATATTAAAAAGCTGCGGATAACGCAAGTCAAATCTTTGTGATTTACGCAAGACTGACAGTTGTTGACTGACAGAACACAACTTTTTACTTTTGACAAGTTTATCTGAATTGTGTCAAAACTGACACGGCAAAATAAAAAATGCATCAAATAAAAGTTATTTATTAGCTTTTGAAAAATAAGATGCAATATTAAAAAATACATATATCCATTAAAAAAAACAAAGTTCACCTTAAAATCTCCTTCAAGGTCACGAGCAAATAAAATCCTCTATTTGTCATTTTCGACACATCATAATATCAAGTAACTTTTATTTGAAAAGTTTTTTGATAACTATACAGGGAAAGTAGATAATGCCTGTAACGCAAAAGCTGAGACACCCTGTATATATACGGTAACAACTTGAACTCCGGATATGTCGTTTATGTGATTGGTCGCCGAGAGAAGTAGGTGGGGTTACTGGTTGCCTATTTCGTTACTCATGATTGGTTTTTGAATACAAAAGTGTAGAATGTATTAAAGAAAGTTTATATTATGGGAAAACTGAAACTGTATTATACAGGGTGAGTCATTAGTAGCCGCTTCTTCTATTGCTATTTTGTGTTTTAAATAAAAGAAAAAACAATTAGTGGAAGATTCATGGTTGCCTGAGGCACATATTCCAAAAATTCTTTAAGCTCTGTCGCACTTCCGGTTTCACCGGAAATGCATGGAACATATTTTTTTAAATGACACGCTATATATTTCTGGATTTTATAGTACTGGTTCAAATTTTCTATTTAACTGTTTTTCCTTTTTCCAAATTGGATTAATAGTTTTTGAGTTATTTTTTTTTTAAATTTTTGAGAATATTCAGAAAAAAACATTTTGTTATTGTTTTTAAAAGTAAAAACCTTAGCTTTGGTGGTGCTTGTAGCCAAGAAAATTCTGCATCATTTGGTATAAGTTGTACTCGATAATACCTTAAAAACTTTGTTTTTTGAAAGCGTACTTCCTGAAACTTTCACATACCAAAAACGTATTTTTTTTAAATGGAACACCCGGTATTTTATTATGGCATTTTTTTCCCTTTCTTATTCTCTTTCGTTTTCGTTAACAATGTCATATACCTATCTTTCGTAATTTCTGAGATAATCACTATAGGAGTATTCAGCGGTCAAATAAAGAACTACGAGCGCTGTTCTATGGACCCAAATATTTGTTCAATAAAGGTTGGAATGCAGCCGACTGCCTGAGTCAACTGTTAAAGAAAGTCGGTCAAAATTTTTGTGAAATTTGTAAAAGCATTGCCATTAGTTATCATCCAAATGAATTATTCTTACGAAGTGTTAATAGATATGATTGACGTTTTGAGTGAAGCTGAAAGAAACTCATTGCTAGCATCCAGACTTTATGCATAGCGATCCCTGATAGAAGTCAACCGAAGCCAGAAACCTTCGAAAATATAAAGGAACGCGTCGAGTGAACAGAAAGTATTGAATATGAAAGAAAGAGCGGTCAAAATCAATAACCGGTGAGGATATGCCGTTTATGGTACTTGCGAGTGTAGTCGAACTCCCCCATACTAGTACTATGCAAATTAGTCGTCAGCTAGACGTAAGTCGAATTTGAGAATCCAGAATAATTAGGAAATATGTAATTCATTCGTAGCATATTCATTCACAGCGTTAGATGAAAGAAATTTTCAGAATCGCTTACATTACATACATAAATTATCCTGACTTTCACTATTTTTTGTTGTTTACCAACGAAGTGGATACGTTCATTGTTACACTTATCTTATTATAACGTTGTTATAACACATAAAAACCCGTACTTTATCACACCTACAAACTTTCCAAATCGTTGGGCATTAAATCTGTGAGGAGGAATAGTGTAGATAGTTACATAATTATGGACCTTATTTTGTTGATGAAAAAGTTTACGGAGAAGAGTATCTTTGTTTTCTACGGACGGATTTTCAAAACTTTTTGAAGGTATGAACACTAAAATCAGAAAAACGTTTACAAGAATATGTCGAAACGTTTTACATAACGTTAGTACTTCTTTGGAAAACAGAATACTCAGGTGCATTGAACAAACATTGAAAATACCATATACCATGCATTCGGTCAACATTCTCGTTGTGCATCCTACTTTTGCACAAAAATAAAAAAAAAATTAGCTTATCTTAGTCTAAAAAATAAATTAAACGTTGTTTATAAATTTGTATTGTATATAATATTAACAGAGAGGAAAAAATTAAATGAACAATGTATGATAAAGAAGGGAGTAATAATGTAATAGAGTGTAGACGTATAATGCACTTACATATAGTACTAAAACGGAATCGGACTGTGGTAAATGGCAAGTGATAAAATTAACCACATATTTCATTCTCTCGAGCAACCACAGTAAGTAAATTTAACATAAAACATTTAAGTACCAATGAATTTTACCTTAACGACACATTTCAAGTCTTGAAACAATAACAAAACGTGGGACTCTCGAAATTTCCGGTTTTTCGGTGTAAAAACTTTATTGGTAAAGTTCCGGACAATTCAAGTAATTTAAATACTTATTTTATTTTTAGAGACTGAATGGTGGTCGATGAAGACTTCTCTCCAACTAGTAGTAAACTTTTATTCCCTCTCACTCGTTTCGAGGGGCTTCATAGTGAACATACGCCAGTAATTAAACCATCATTAACGAATCCTTAAATATTTCATTTAACATTTATGTATTTTTGCGCGTATTTGAAGCTTAACTGTAGAATTTCAAGTATTTTTCGGTCGTGCAAAGTTCGTAATTGAAAAACGGGGAAAAACGTAAATACAAGGCCTTTTTAGGGAACGACCTCAAAAACTTGAGCATAACTGTAAATAATATACGTTCGAAAACCTTTTTTGAAGTGCGTGGCGCATTTAGGGTTTTTATCTACTCTAATTGGGTTTAATATATTGCTGTGATCTTATCATTGAAATAATAATATTAAGAATTAGTGTAGTTATTGAAAAAGAACGTTAATTTTATTTTTAAAATTGTATATTTGAGATTTTAAGCATTAGTTGAAACATTTAATAGTAAGTAAAATAGGTTACCAACATTTAAGGGAAATGCTATCGTCAAAAATATATACGAAATGGTGAAAATTAAACACAAAATAAATCAATGAACTCTATATTTTGTAGAAAGGACAAGCACGAGATATGGTTTGAGTATAAAAATACAGAACCTAATTTCGTACAAAGCGTAAGAACAGCCTTAAACATCTTAAGATATGGACCATTACTTAAAAACAAAAAGGTATTGAAAGTGAATAACAGAGAAAGAGTTATGCTAAAAGATGGGACAATACAGAGAGTGAATCATTTAAATGCTATTAAGTTATATGAGCAAGGTAATATCAGATGTGATCGAGAAGAGAATATGATTTAAATGAAAGAATACAAATTCAAACATACATAATGGTATCAATTCATTAGAAAGATTTTGATAATAAGAGATGAAATTGAAATTTTGATAATAATACTTAAGATATAGTAAAAACCTGTAACTCAATATCTATGTATAGAAAAAGGATATAAATCAAAACATTTCTAGTGCGGAGTGACACATCCTAAATAAGAATGTTATGTAAATAATAACAGCATGAATTAAAAATACACTTGTCAGTTTTTGTACGTATAACTCAAGGGCTTCAAAGATAATGGAAAAATGGTCATGTGTTGTTTAAAAAGCTGCAAGAGAAAAATACAGTGTTAATGTTATTTACAGCATTCTGCAAATCAACGTGTTACCAGAAGAGAGGGCATGGATTGAAGTCGGAGACAATGTGATGGGGGTGACCGATCTTTGTAGTGCGGGCTCCGTGAGAAAAATCTCAGTTGTTTGCAGCGTCTTTCCTGTATTACCCAAATCGAAGAATTTCTAAAAGAAAAGTAAGAATAACATTGGTAAAAGGAAAAAGAAAATATATAACAAACGATGAAAAAGGCAATGCATTCATATACAAGTACAATGAGGGACTATACTAAAGAGGAAGGAAAGAAAGATATACTTACTAAAGATGAAACGTAATAAGTCTGTGAAAAACAATAATAACAAACAGTTCAAGTCATCGCCATTAGTGTGTAACTCTCAAAGACGATGTGCTCGTATTGATGCAATTATGATAATCTGAAGAAAACAAACAAGAAAGATTTTATCACGAACATTTTAAAATCAATGCCAACTTAAAATTTAATTAGATAACAGAGGCGCTACAAATTGTCGATAGGCTTTTGTTTCAATATGTAAGGCGAAAACAAGAATAAACTTGTCGAAGATGAAGTTTATAATTAAAATATAATAATAAAAAAAATTTTAGATAGCGAAAGTTAGAGTAGGGGCTTATATGCACTATATATGATCTCACGATTTAAGAATCTGTAATAAGAATTAGAATTTTATTTTCATTTAGTTTCTTTTAAAACAATTTCATTCAATTAATTTTCATTTTTATTATTTTAATTTTTAAGATGGAGGACATCAATAAGAATGGATTTTGATAAAATGTACGATAATATGAAGTTATAAGATAAATAATTCAATTTAGGTATAGTTAATGGTGTCAAACGTGCTGAAGGTACTATGTGAAAATATTTGCCTTTAGGATATCGTTGGGCATCATTAATTATTATATAATCATTTAATTTAGAAACTCAAATAAAATAAATACGATTAAGCGGGGATGTTTTTGATGAGCAGGTGCTAAGCTGCTAGAGGTACAATGTGAGAATGTTTGCAGCTAGCGATTAGTATAGGCCAGTTTCAGAGCATTCACGTTGCAAGGTTCTAGATTACCAAGGCACTATGTGAAAATGTATGTTTTTGGTGAAATAGAAGCGGCTTCGTATTAATAAACAAATTATCAAGAATCAATAATTTTTTTTTTATTTAAAGGAACAATATAAATATTCTTTCCGTTATCATTATAAATGTATAAGTATTTCACAAGCATTATAACTCTAAAGTGAGTACAAATGCTTTCCTTTTCTCTTTCTTTGTAAAACAAATATATATATAAATATAGTGTGGAAATGTTAATGATCGTCAAATCTTTACAAAATATAAATATAATTTTTATATGAGATTTAGATACTTTGCTGTTAGGTATAAGTTTATAAGTAGACTATTTTAATTTTTATCATTCATCAACAGTGTAACAGCCACATCATAAATTTATAATGGCTGTACCCAAAGTGTGACAATGTTACATTTTCATATTAAGTAAGTAATTTACCATTTGGTAACAATGCTACAGCTACAGCAATATGTATATAACGTAGAGGTAAATACGAAATATGTTACTTGCTCGTTACCATTAATAAGAAGATACCCAATATATAACAGATTAGTTTAATTTATTATTTTTATATATCAATAAAATTATTAACGATAACAAGATGCTTTCAGGGAAAACATTGTTATTTAATACTGAACTTTCTGAAATGGACGTACAATATTGCGGTAACATCTACACTAAGATATGCTTTTCTGGTGTAGTTGCTAAAGACACCACAAAGAAGGCTATTCATACACTTAGCCAATGTGGAAAAGGTAGCCTGCTTGGAAATAATGACACTAGACATACAATTATCAACAACTTTGGATAATTGATTTAATCATTTAGTTGGTATAGTTAGTAGAGGTAGCAAAAGCTATACTAACATATGCTTCCTTGTTGTAGTGACCAAAGCTACAATCAAGAAGAGCAATTCTAGAGTCAGGCAAACAACGAAAAGATTTGGTTCGAAATACTTGGATAATTGGGACCACGTTAACTGCAGCCATAAAGAACCTCTTGTACCTTCCACATCACCATTTTGTCATAAAAAAGGGTGATCAGGATGGACGCACAAAAGCAACAGCTGACTACCTCCGCTGACAGAAGAAGGACGGGATGCATGACAATTGCTTACCTTAAGAATGACCATGACAGGCCACATAGTAAAGCAATATTGCCTCAATGGACCGTTCAAACTGGGCAATACCGATGAAATCAAATGACAAAAAATATACAAGAGCAGTCCTTGTGCAAAGACGAGCTTAAAACCGTAGCTATAGTCCGGGAGGTAGTGTTGCAAATGAAAAAGTCATACTAAGCCTGCTGATTTTGATATCGGTAGTTCATCTCGTACAACTAATCAGTCAACCGACCGTCAGCTGCTCAAGTAGCCGTGGGTCTGGGTATGGGGGGCCGTGAAAGTTGTAAAAAAAATTAAAATTTTAAGTAATAGTACGCCGGCTGTAGTGGTGGAAGCACCATCAGCTGACGCTGTAAAAGCAAATATTATTCGAGCTACGCACGGTATCTTTCAGGGTCCAGCTGACAGTACTCCCCCCTGCGCGGACTCTGCTGACTGCTAATTTCCCAGACGTAATTATTAAACTATGGTATTGTCAAATTTCAACCGGGGTAGTGACAAATGAATGACAATATCGGGAAAAAAGTAATATGTGTAAAACTATATCTAAATACTGTGACTTACATACAGGGAGTTAGTTATTATTAATAACATACGTATCGAAAAAGATAACAGTCGATCGGCGTAAAATTACTACCTAAAATGCAACGCTACCTCCCGGACTACTAGTACTGCAGCAGGAACTACTATGCTAGTCAGGGCTAATACTATGCCCTGGGAAGGTATGCATTTATGTTTCAATAATGTATGTAGAACGCTAGTGCGCTGCAGCAAATAATAGGAGGGCAATCTCTAACCGACGGATCTAAATAATATCTTGAATCAAACGGCACTGACAGTAATATCTATCCGATAAAGAAGTGTCGTTAAGATTGGCATGGAAAGGAATTTTTTGAATCTGCTGTACCTCATTTTGAATCAAATTGAAAACCAAGGTCGAACAGAACCGTAAATGAGGTGCTATTTGCGATTTGTGC
Source organism: Amphimallon solstitiale (assembly GCA_963170755.1). Taxonomy (NCBI): domain Eukaryota; kingdom Metazoa; phylum Arthropoda; class Insecta; order Coleoptera; family Scarabaeidae; genus Amphimallon; species Amphimallon solstitiale. Next base: position 75,011,385 of record OY720683.1, on the reverse strand, counting down.
AGTAGAAACTATATTTTATACAAAAACTCTCGAAGTTCTACGTAGGAAGTGAACATTTTTAAACATTTTATTCATCACGTATTGCGCATGTGCCTTAAAATTTAAAATCCCATCAATTAATAGTCCCAAGATATTTCATTTCTCTTACACTTATCCAGTTCATAATCATTTATCTTAATTTTAGCATTACTAACATTTGATCTACTTAATTTATAATTGCTACCTACAGTTATGTACTTTGAGTTACTAGCATTGATACATAATTTATTATTAAAAAGCCACTGAATAACGATGATAAACCTTCATTAATTTCAGTAACAATTTGATCTAAATTTCTCTTCACATACATATCATCATGACGTTATCTGCGAACATACAAATATTGCTGTTTGTTTGTTTCACATTTATAACTAAGTCGTTTACGTACAATTTAAATAGTAGTGGACCCAGTACCGTTCCTTGAGGAACACCAAAATTTATTTTTGCTGCATCTGATGGACAGCCATTATTTTCTACTTTTTGTAGTCTATCTGTCACATATGATTTTAGGCAATGTTCAATATTGTCCTTAATTCCTAAAAACCTCTAGTTTACTAATTAATAAGTCCCTGTCAATAGTCTCAAAAGATTCTGCCACTACAAAAACCCGTCATCTATTGTTTTTAACCACTTATCATAAATGTCCATAATAACAGTTTCACAAGAATGATTGTTTCTAAAACCCGATTGATTAGGAACTATGATATTGTTTTTGTCACAGTAGTCATCAAGTGATATCAAGTATTTAGCAAGTCCAATAATCTATTAGCGGCAACCATGCACACATCCTGCAAAGTTCTGCAAGTAATGACATCTCCCCGCAAAATTTCCCGTATTTTTTTAAGAAATTAAAACTTTTTTCATATAATACATTGAAGTCGTTTTCTGCTGAAAGTAATGTGTTTCAGTACACTGTTTACTATGAACTGTACACGAGACACAAAGTATTTGATGAAATTCTGTGCTCTCTCCATGTTATTCATAATTGCTTTATTCTGAAATATGATAGATTTACAAAAAAAAAAAATTATCATCTGAAAGCATCATTTTCTTCTAGTCAATATACTTACATCATTGGGATTATTGTTCCACTGAATATTCATCAGAGAACCCTGAAGTTCTTCAGTGTTGTAATTTGTATAGCTCCTTTTACAAATTGTTAATGTATCATTAGAAATCATTTGATGTTTATCGATTTGTATGGCTAGTATGTTGTGATCATTTGGTGTTATATGTACTTTATGTTTCAATGCCTTCTTATTTGTTACAATATAATTTATTAATATTGAACAGTTTTGCGTTATTCTAGTATCCTTGGTAACAATTTGAGTCAGGGTATCTTTATAAAATAGATTTTTAATTTTTTGGCTGTAGAATATGTCAGTTCTATAATTTATATTCAAGTCACCTGTTAATATTATTGTAAAAATTTAAAAATTATATGGTTATTTATTCTAAAAAATAAATATATAATTTGTAAAGACAACAAATGAATTTAATTTCTCAAGACATAGTAAATAAATATTTGTATCATATCATAAGTGTATATTGCATGCATATATGGCAAACTTTTTACTGCATATATTCTCTAATTATAATATACCTTTCATTATACCTTTTCTCTTATCCTTTGTTATTTCCTAGCTGAATATAAAACCCCCGGTATAAAACTATATCATAATACTTCAATAAATGTATCTCAACTATAAGAATACTTCTTCTGTTGCGAATGAAAATATTACACTTAATAGCAGCAAGATAAAACGTAAGTACGTCATTAAGCACATTCAAGAATTTAAATGTTGAGTAACTCTAATTTTCATGCCGGGAAAAAGTGTGTACGTGGATGTGAATTAATGATATGTTCTGAAATTACGCTGGTTTCCAAGGCACTCACTCAACTCGCAGTGATACATTATACATCAAACGGGTGCTCCATTAATTAACCTTAATCTTGGGTCGGTAAATTATCATAATCAGTTTGCGAAACATTAGTTTAATTAGAGTGTGTGCAAAGCAAAAAGCGCCCGAACAGAAAAGGTCTTCTTAAACTTATCTATATTTTACCCGTGAAGTGTATATTAAATATTTAATATAAAATTATTTAATTAATAATTTTCAAATCAATTACAATTAATCTTACTTATTTCTTTTAATACCATGTAAACTGTTAATTTCATATTTCTGGAACAGCGGTTTTTAACCTTTTGTGAATTAAGGACCCCTTTTTTAAATATCTACTAATGGCGGACCCCCATACATTTTATATTACGAAGATATTTAATATAATGTATAACTTAGTAATTAGGTACATTATGTATCTAGGAACACAAAAAAAATTACAATATTTTTCCAAAGTAAAATATTTATTGAAATTTTACATTGAGTAGTTAAAAAGAAAACATTTAACACTTATTAATGAGAAGGCTGATGTATGTTCCTGACAAGTTTACTTATGTTTGGTGCAATATTAGATAATAGATTTCTCAGTTCTGAGTCCAGATTTTAGACTGCTTCTATATTTATTTTTAATGTATACAAGTATTTCACAAAGATATGTTGGGAAACAGCATCAAAATCTTCAGGGCCTTTTTGAATAACTCATGATGGTCATTTCGTGCACTGAACCAGAAATTTGGAAGCGTCATTTGATTAAATTGCCTTATCTGTCGATATTTCTTCTAATGAAGTTAGTTGTGACGGTACAGCCAAAACGAAATATTTTGTAAATTTAAATATGAATATTAATTATTTTTCGAAGCACATGTGTTAGAAATTAAACGATAAATTTCTTTAAACTGTTTATTCTAAATGTATATCTATGTATGAGTTAAGCAATATTTAGATAAGAAAATGTTTAAAATGTTTGTAAGACATGAGACGCCGAGTGTTTGTGTTTATCGTGAGTTAAACGTGAGAATACACGTTTAACCGACTAAATACTATTAAGGTGAAGGGAGAAGAGAGATTTACATGTGCATCCCGAAGATCAAATCCCTATGGATGAAAGAAGTGTACAGGGGACCTTCGAGCGATTGACAGCATATTAAGACTGTCCTAATTCTAGTGTTAAATATATAGAAGGTTCTCTAATTAATAAATAAGTCGACTCAAAAATATCGGTCGACAACGTATTAGATTGTTGTTTTGAACCTCATAAATAATATAAAAGGTTCTTTATTTATATAAAGAGTTCGACCGACTAGAAAGTATTAAATGTGTAAAGTATAATATGTCTTCGTATAAGAAGTTGAAAAAGTGCGAATACGGGCTTATAGCAGTTTAAAGAAGCTCCAGGTGTCTCTACCGTCGAAGGAGGACTCCCACTAGGCAAACCGACAACAGGAAGATCTTGAAAAAAAAGAAAAGAAGATGAAAAGTAAAAAGGTATTTACAAGTTATTATTGTGCAAGTGTTAGATAAACTAAAATGTTAAAATTTATCTTAATATAGAAAAGTAATTAAATAATATGATAATCTAAGATTGAAAAACATATTTAATAGTCTATCTTAGATACGGCAATATTTCGACATTCGTAAGTTGCTTGTCGATTATATTCTAAAAATATTATATGCTCCAAGGTCCCCTGTAGACTTCTTTCATTCATAGGGCTTTGATCTTCGGGACGCACATGCAAATCCCTCTTTTCCCTTCACCTTTATACTATTTAGTCGGTTAAACGCATATTCTCACGTTTAACTCATGATAAACACTCGTAATTTTGAGGGTTTCATAAACTCATTAGGCAAAACCTCGTAACGCATGCATTGCAGCTGTTGTGCATGAGCCTCATCTATACATGCGAAAACCGTTAGCAAGTAGTCACTACGCCGACGCAGAAGCCATATCCAAATTTCCAGCCGTGGAAGTCTTTAACTGCCGACGCAAAAGCGATATCCAGATTTGCCGCCTTGGAAGTATTTAACTGCCGACGCAGAAGCCATATCTACATATCAAGCAGTGAAAGTCCTTGACTACCGACGCAGAAGCCATAGCCAGATTTCCAGCCGTGGAAGTCTTTAGCTGCCGACGCAGAAGCCATACCCAGGTTTTCAGGAAATCATTAAACACCGAAACCTCAGCTCAAAGACACGTAAGCGACGACAAGTTCGCGTAGTGCCGCCTTCATCCCCTGACACTCTGACAAGTGCACCTACTTCATTTTCAAAACTGTCAATGCGCGTAGTGTATAAACCGATTATGTATTATTGTTGTGTTTTTCTGTATATGTATTATTAGCGTTTCTTTTCTACTCATTTTATATTGTGTGATCTTTGTTTTTGTAAATATATTCTATACTTTGCGTATTGTAAGTTTGCCTCCTACCTTTGATATTACGAGGATGAAAAATTTTGGCAGTTATTTCATATAACGCAATTCCAAAAGGTAATCATTTACTACATTTTTCATCATAACTATACAAAAATAAATATATTACTAAATTAATCTAATTTTCTTATAAAATATCGGTGAATTTAATACCGATTATCTGATTAAATAGTAATTATTTAAAGGATTTATAAAAATAAGCAAATTATCAAAGGAATGCCCGGCGCCTCCACCATATGTCGCCAAGCTAATAAATCTTAATAATTTAACAATATAACTGACTCTACTTAATCGACTGCAGCTGTTTTTATGTGTGAAATTATGTCAGTTATTTCATATAACGCAATTCCAAAAATTAATCATTTATTTTTCATCATAACTATATCAAAAAAACGTGTATTATTAAATTATTCTAATTTTCTTATAAAATATCGGTGAATTTAATACAGATTATCAGATTAAATAGTAATTATCTAAAGGATTTATAAAAATAAGCAAATTATCAGAGGAATGCCCGGCGCCTCCACCATATGTCGCCGTTCCAATGAATACTTAAAAATTTAATAATATAACTAACTCTACTTAATCGACTGCAGTTGTTTTTATGTGTAAAATTTTGTCAGTTATTTCATATAACGCAATTCCAAAAATTAATCATTTATCACAACTACATAAGCAAAATATATTATTAAATTATTCAAATTTTCTTATAAAATATCGTCGAATTTAATAACAAGTAAACAAACGTGAAAGCGAATGAAATACTCATTACATAAAATAAAGTTGCAACGAATTTATTAAACACATTTTACAGAATGCTTTACTTGCGAGGCCAACATATTTCTTATTCAATGTTCATCATACGGCAACAGCAGGAGGAGTGAAAGCGAAATATTTCCGCCAACACTTCAACTGTAAAACAATCAACACCGACCGCGTCAGACACATATATCTCAAAAATTTATTATCTCCAGTTTATTGTAGGACGTTTTTCTGACTTTTCCTACACGAGAAGAGAAAGAGATAATTACATCCGATATCTGTCAGATACTATTAGTTGCAAAATTTATTACTCCAGCTTTCCGCTTTTCATAGTGCTGACGTCCAACCGTCGAAGGACTGAGTTTTGCACTCATTCTCCTTCTCCGTCTCGCATTCTCTTTCCTTCGGTCTCTCTGACTAGCTTAATTTTAAAAAATCTATGTATATTGAATGAATATTCACCACATATGAAGCCTGTATGTATTTTTTGTGTCATCTATCATTACTTATCGCAAAATGTGCAATTATTTTTCAGTTCTATAGTGATATTTAAGAAATATAAATTTCTTACGTTAGTTAGTTGATAGCATCAATTTATTAAAAGTTGTTTTGTGACAATAACTCATCTTCAATATAATATTCACACTTCTTTAATTGTTTAAGAAGTGTTAAGTAGAACATCAATCACTGGATTTTTGGTAGGAATTGACTCTCACCTTAATGGTGTAGTGCATATCTTAATTTAAAACGTCTAGCACTGTTTTTGAGTTTTTACTGAAGATGACAACTTGGCTGCCGAAATATCTATTCAAGTAATTTTAATTTTGTTGTGGTTTGGGAATTTGTTTCCATTTGAGAATTCAAGCTACCATATTTAGAATTAGCACTGTTATCGGAAATATGTATTTTCAAGGAATGCATAATTGTTTGAATGAAACATCAATAATAATTTTTAAATATTGTCATACGTAAATTAATCAAACAAATAATACCGTTCCCATACATAACGTTATCTTAGAATAATTGTAAGTAATTTGGTAAAACATCTAATAAATATTCGAAATAATATCTGTACTTAAGTGGATATCTATAATCAATACCCAACTAATCAAGAGAAACGTAATAACAGAAAAATAATTAAGTATTCCTTTTGAGTTTGAAAACCGACAAAATATTTAATAAGAATGTCACATGATAAACGTGCTACATTTGTTATTTGTAAATGACAAGAAAGATGTATTTCCAAATGTGTGCTTAAATAGCTTTAATTGAGTAAAACTTATAAGGCAAACTTTATTCTATTAAAGAAATATTAAATTGATGCTTAGAATGTACATCAAATTGCTCTAAATATCATACCAAATATTATTAAAGCTAATGATTTTTTACTTTCTTATAGGTATTATAAGAAAGTATTGTGATGTTGAAAATTTTCGACCTCGAGATTTTTGCAGATGTCCACGTTCTGAAGTCCGCTGACATCGAAAAAGTGGTCTCTCTCTCTCTCTCTCTCTCTCTCTCTCTCTCTCTCTCTCTCTCTCTCTCTCTCTCTCTCTCTCTGTGTGTGTGTGTGTCTGTGTGTGTGTGTCTGTGTGTGTGTCTGTGTGTGTCTGTGTGTGTCTGTGTGTGTGTGTGTGTGCCTTATCGAATAACGACTTTTGCAAGAGTACAAAAGCATATAGAGTTTGATTTGAAATATTTTTTGTATAAATGAAATTTCAAAATTCGGACCGGAAGTAACACTTTTACTCTAATAGAATAGCGATTTTTGCAAATATTTCTTAAATTGTGCATTCTATATATATTTGTCAAAAGTACAAAAGTATTTTAGAGTTGGATTTGAAATATTTTTTGTATAAATTAAATTTCAAAAATTCGGACCGAAAGTAACACTTTTACTATTATCGAATGACGATTTTTGCAAACATTTCGCAAATTATGAATTCTATATATATATATATAATAAAACACAAGTGTATAGTTTCAAAATTATTATAATGTTTAACACACTACATATGTTTCGCCACACTGTGGCTTCATCAGGTGGATGAAAATACAATTTCAAAATACAAATTAGCTCCTATATATATATCAATACAAATTAGCTCCTATATATATCAATACAATTGATTGTATTGATATATATAGGAGCTAATTTGTATTTTGAAATTGTATTTTCATCCACCTGATGAAGCCACAGTGTGGCGAAACATATGTAGTGTGTTAAACATTATAATAATTTTGAAACTATACACTTGTGTTTTATTATATATATATATAATGGAGTTTCAACATGTATCTCCTTCGTCGATTATTAATTCTATATATATTTGTGAAGGGTATAAAAGTATTTAGAGTTGGATTTGGAATATTTTTTATATAAATGAAAATTCAAAATTCAGACCGGAAGTAATACCTTCACTCTTAGCGAGTAGCATTTCTTTGAAAATATCTCACAAAGTATGTATCCTTTAGAGATTTATTAAGAGACTGGAAGTACTTAGAACAGGATTTTGAATAATTTAGGTATAAAATAATTTTCAAAATTGTGTGATTTGAAACGCTCATACGTATAAGAAAGTCGTGTGGTGGCCACACCTCATTTTTTTAATTTTAATTAGCACACTTGAAATACAAATATATCTTAGATATTCAGAAAATGCAAATTGGTAATTGCTGTAGATAAGTATTTTGTATTTTTAAATCATATCAAAATATTTACAAACGAAGGGTTTGAGAGTACAAAATTAATTGAATTCGCTCTTCTCATTGGTTGGAAATTTTGGCGAACAAGATAGACTTAGTTTTTAGATTAAAATCCGATGTTATCGATATTCGTATACAGTAAAATTTCATAATTTACATTTTTTCAAATATTATTAAATATTAACAACTAAATAAGCAACTATTAATTTTAAGTATAAATTCAACTTCGATTATAAATTTCCTTTTGAGTAGATGACATAATTTGGAACAAATAGTAAGTCTATTCAGGTGGATTAAATATATTGGTTAAATCACTGAGATCAGAAACACATTGACATTAAAACGATCTAAAGTGTTTTTAAATCCACCAAGAAATTCCCACATTACCATATCCTGAGAATTATTACCGAACCAAACTTTTTAGCATGAATTGATCCTACTTTCCTTAGTTAAAAATTGCTTTTATAAATCCGGTCCACAGAAACTACCTAATTACGAATGCTGACAGATAATTTCCGAGACCTTTTGGATCAAACCAACTTCTAAACACCTGAGAAGTTTCAAATATAAATCGTATTTTTTGTTATGTATTTTGTCGTAAAACTTATGCAAAGTGTTGAACCTAACATTACGTTTGGTTAGAATATCCCTCCCATAGAAAGTATTTAGAAAATCATTTATCTTCAGTTCCATTGTTTGTTGATAATAATAAATCATTTGCATTAAGTAATAAAAAATTTCATATCCAAATAGTGTTAATATCTGTCTTTCTATTTATGATTGTTCGACTTAGATCCAATATTTTAACATTGATCTTAAATTTTATATCATACTTAAGAAACTTTGAATTTTAAATGCTGGTGTTTATATTACAATTTTAATTACATCATTTTTCTATATTTTATTATGAATTATATTGAATTACTGTGACTTACATATATACCTTTATACGTAAAACGTATATGTATATATGTATGTGTTTGAGATTTCATTTTCCTTTTGAATTATATTGGATCAAATAGTGTGAAAGAGCGGTTTTATATCATTGCAACAAAAGTAAATTTTATGCAGGTGGTTGTAGATACAAAGTCACACCCTCTAGAACAGCATTGTGTTAATTACGTACCTTTACACTTTCGATATTTCAAAAAGACCTTACGCATAGTATTAAAACACAAAGTCATATATTTATGTGATTAATCTAGCGGGAGTCTAAATAACGCCATCAAACTTTCAACATACGTATGGTAATAGAAAGGCGCGCTTCCACTTGGCTGAAAATATGGCATTGACACATTACAGAATACATTTCTTTCTTAGCAATAGTGTACTAAAGATAACTAATAATTTTGAAACACATATCTGCTGCTGCTCTGTACTTAAAAGCTTCCAATCCGATTTTTAATGTGCACATTTCTACATTCATATTTTATCACTAGTGGGACATTTAACACATATGTTGATATTGTCTGCCACGTAGTCGTGTTGTTTGTGGTATCCGATTAAGCCAGGTTATTCTTCCAGAATCTATAAATGGCAGTCTACTTTTCTAATTAAATATTTTGTTACTAGCTTTCCAATACAGCCACTACGACAAGATTAACATAATAGATATAGTATCTTTGCCAATTAATTAATCAGTTAAGGTTTTAATTAACTGAAAAAGATAAAATCTAAGTTATTTGGTCTGAAGAATTATTAAAATATTATTAAACATTATAAACGCTCAACACATAATTGCATAATTATTATTAAATTAAATACAAAAACTTGATAGTCCTGATGTTTTTGAAATAATGTCTTATATAAATTTTTCGTTTATTATATAACACAATCAAATGATTCTTCACCTATATGCAATCTATCTTACAAACTATAAAACAGAGGTTTAAGTCTTATCTGTGCTAGTGAAACTTAAAAATATTTAGTATTAAAGAAGAAAATATTAAACCAATTAATTACACTATATAATTGTCTGCTGATAGCACTCTACAATAAAAGTTAATGTTTCTCCGACCTTTTGTTTTGGTAGATACATATTCAATTTCGAGTGTGGTATACTGGAGAATTACATACATGTGAAAACAAGCTCCCTCATTCGTGTTTACAATGATTAATGAAAAACGAATAAAGCGACTGTCAGAAATAATTTATTTTCTACAGTTTCCCCACAACACTAAACACTCGTGATTGAATGTATTTGTAATTTATCATATACCCCTAACGTGTCTCTAAATGACAAATATGTTTTTGAATAATCTATTTATTGCCTAATGTAGAGTTTTAACAGTATGTTATTTGGTTTTTGATTCTTCTAAAACTACCATTTTTCACGAAAAGCAACACGTTTTGTTAATTTTTATAGGTAGAATTTCCTTTCTTTGAAATTTTCAAAATTTGTAATTAATAAAAAATACTGAAACTTTTCTAATTTTGTTTTATTTTATAGATTATAAATAAATAAACATAACATTTAAAAATCTGTTTATAAAATTGTGCAAAATTTCAATCCATTTTCAGTATTAATATTCCGGAAATCTGCCAGTCTACTGGCCGGTATTTATTTAAGAAAGACAAAATATTTATACTAGAACGTTAAGCGTTTATTGTTAAGATGTTGACTAGGTGTAAAATTAGTATCTCACTAAAATAAGCTAATCAGTACCAAAAAATATAAGAAAAGAGACCAGCTAAGTGACTGCAAAAATATCTACAGGCTAAAGTATATGTAACCAAATCTGCATTCTTATAGAGTTGGTTGTTACTTGTTGGAATTCCATTTTAATAAAATGTACAAAAACACTTAAAACAAAACAACGTGTTTCACTTTCCAAAAATTGTATTAACAAAAATACGACTAGTTTCGCTCACACTATGGCTTTATGAAGTATACAGCCTGTCCCAGAAATAAAAAAGATGGAGTAGCAGAAATCGGAAGCTAAATTGTGTAAAAACGTATACTCAAAATTCAAGTCTTTATTCGTGCGAAGAAGGCAGAAAAAAAATAATAAAAATTCAATTGGCCTTACGCTGACCCTGGACGAATATTCACCTGCTTCACTTTCACAATCGGTCCTTTTCATGACCACCATATTACTTGTGTTAAAAAAAAGGAGGAGGAATAGATACTTCATAATAAATATCAAACCATTAATTACTTTAATTTTACACCTGCTAGAAAAAAGTAATTACTGCTACTACTACATAGCTGCGTTATCTAGACACATCGGGCAAAAAATATGTTTTATATGAATGAGTACGATTTAACGTTTTTTTCCCGTTTTATACAAATAAAAGTGTATTTTTCTATGAATGTGTGTTCGTTTCTATTTACAAATGAGCATTCTTGCGTGTATTTATAAACATACATTCTGTGCCAGGTCCGTAATGTAATTTTTTATCTAAAAAACTACACAGAAAATTACATTTTTAATTTCTTCGTTATTGCGGTATATTTGGGCCTGTTTCTGTTCGGACTTTACATACCTGCTACTCCGTCTTTTTATTTTTGGGACAGCCTGTATAACACTAACTACACTTACGAGCTATTTGAATTCATAATATTTGTTGACATTGGTAGGGGTGGTTTCTTATATAATTTTATAAGTGGGAAGTTAGATACGTCTAATTGGTTATTTAATAATAAATTTGTGCTTCTGAATTTGTTGATTTCTAAAACTTCTAAATGATTTAAAAGGACACTTCTATTTGGTGTATACAATATTTTAAAATTGTCGTCCAAATCGTGTCCACCTTCTAACAAAAGTTTTGCATAATGGGAGTTCATTATGACAGGACCCCATGTGTTCTTTAATTCTCGTATTAGAAGACCGACCTGTTTAGCCTATATAGAATTTTTGGCAACTCCCACCTTTCAACTCATATACTTTTTCACGTTTTTCCTTTCTTCCTTTATTATTTTTTATAATCTTATCTACGGTGTTATTGGTTTTAAGTGACATATTTATGTTTAGTTTCCTTTGACATTTGAACACTGTACATTGCAAACGGGCCAAGATAAGTCAAGGATCTATATATTTTTTGTTCTTTGTTTTGTGTAGGGAAAGTAGAATTTACAGCTTGTTTTAATTGCTTCTTCCTTAACATATTCTCTAGTTGGGAAAAATTCTATACAGACAGAACGGTCTTTTAATACTAGAATTAAGGAGCACATAAACATTTGTTAGAATGTGGGCACGATTTAGACAACAATTTTAAAATATTGCATACACAAGATAAAAGTGTCCTTTTAAATAATTTAGAAGTATTAGAAATCAACAAATTCAAAAACACAAATTTATTATTAAATAACTAATTAGACGTATCTAACTACCAATGTCAACAAATATAAATTCAACTAGCACCTAAGTTTAGTTAGTATTATTTACATAACAAAGCCAATGTGCGAGCGAAACATATCGTATTTGTATTAATACAATTTTTGGAAATTGAAACACGTTGTCCTTGTTCAAGTGTTTTGTGCATTTTATAAGCAAATCTGCAAATTTGTGTCACTTGTAATTATAAATTTTGAACGAGTTTATTAAAATCACCCGTTAAATAATAAAAAACATTCAAAACAAACTTTATTATTGAACATGATATTTCCAAAATATTTAAGGAGAAGATTTTCAAAATTTATTGTAAGAGTTTTAGCTACCTTCCAAAATTAAGGTATTCTTCTTGTTTCTCAAAATAAATTCCGATCTATTCAAACAACTTTTTATGCAAATTCAAATTTGTTATTTAGAAAATTCAGAGATCTATTGAAAAGAGTGGTAAAAAGTTACCAATTAAAACAAAATTTAAGAGAAACCATATTTTTATCAAGGTTATCAAAAGACCAAACAGATACTATTAACAGCAAGCTTTTTGAAAGTACTAGTTGACGTTTTTATCTGGATATTTATTACTTTTAGTACACAGTATAGAGATCGGCCGTAGTTTGTAGGAATATTCGATCAGTTTAGGTATTTAATTCAAATACTCCACGTAATTGTACCTATCTGCGTATTGTTGTCGAATACAACGGAATTACATTGGAAACTAGTATCGTCAAGGTAATATTTGCATTCAATAAGTACTGGAGAAATGCAGACTCTCGAGCGAGAAATTCCTTTGAGTAACTCAATCTTGTACGGAATTATTCTACTGGAGCACTCCATACAAGATGCATGAATGCTCGCCAAATCGTGAATCTATTATGACTCCGTTAATGCATACGTTTCTCATACTCATTACTTTATTGAATTGTTGGAAATATACAGAACAGATATTCTCTTTAGTTTCATAAAGAAATAAACTAGAAGTCTTTCAAATCTAATGCACCATCCCGATGTCATTTATAACTATTATGCACAAAATATTCTCCATCTTTGACATTATGACGTTTCGGCAAATTTCATGTTCTACAATTTGTAACATTTATATATAGAGAGAAATGTATTCTACAAATAGGATTGCAAGAATGAATACAGCTACACAATGTTTAACCAAATACAATCGTAATGCATGGCGTATACACTAAAGAATTTTGACACGACATAAAATAACCGATAATAGTATTTACAAGTGTCTTTGGAACTTCCTCTTCCGCTTCGAACTTTTCATCATTGCATTATTTAAACTGCTATATTTAATTTTATTGCTTCTCGGAAGCCACCATAATTAGTCCTACTAATAATCTAAAAAATGATTTCACCACTCAAGTATACATACACGAAAAATTTCGTATATGAATAAATGTATGAATGCACATCTATCATAAACAGGCATTGCAAACAGCAACGTGTAGACAGCTGTTTCGACCTTACATTGGTCTCATCAGTGCACGAACGTGTTGTTCACAATGTCTTTAAAAACTTAGATTACCTGACATAGTCAACTTACGTACCAAACGCCATGAGATATTCCCAGCGGCATCTGTTACCCAAGTGCGACATCTCAAGATAGTGAAATGATTTCGCTCTTGGACATGATCAATTTCATAGTTTTTTTAATTTTGTATGAAAGTTAGTCTGCTTAAATCCCCTAATCACAACATTATAACCTCCATACTGCAAGGGGTAAACACTTTTGCCAGGAGGCTTATCTTTCAGAGACGTACCCCGATCACTAACTAAAGCTCACTTTGGGGTGATCCTTCACTAATCTGCCATCTTTGCTTACGTAGATATTAATCTATGCCAGAAAGTAGACATGGAAAACTACATCTGAATTAACATTATTAAAGAAATTTCTTATTTTTATAGATATTCGAAATGTCTTCCATCTTGTTCAAGGCAATATCGCGCTTGAAAGGCCCCCTCCTCATTTCTGAGTACGACAGGCATAACAGAATCAAACGGGGCGATGGAAAAACAAGCATGTTGTATAATGGCACAAAATTTGACATTTTGCTACCCTCTTGTAATTAAATTAAATTGGCCGAGGCCTTAAACAAACGGTACCCAGAGAATTCCAAGAAGGTAGTGAATTAGGCACCACCACGGTAATTAACCTTCTTTTTAAAATTTTAAAAGGACGCTTGTCTATTAATTAATCACCAACTTATAACACTCAGTCTTACCTCTTACTTCCCCAAGGGTCGATGTTAAATATGGGAGTCAGCACTGCCTCCAGCTACAGTCAGAGAAGGGCGAGTTCGAACACCGTACTAAGTCGAAGGTTATGATGTCAGGGCGCCTATCCGTAATAATGTGCTGAGCCCAACAGATATTCAGACCCCGGACCAGATCCAATATAAACTCCCCCAGGTGATAAGTAAATAAGACCAGTACACACTCATTCAACTTAACAAACAGTTTATTAAAATTTAATCTCAGATTTCAACAGCGTATTTCCAGTACTGTACAAAACCGGCTATATATAAAATCTCTTACTTCCAAGAGATGTTTAAGCAAAGGCAAAAAAAAACAATGAAAGTGAAACACAAGCGCAACTCGGTTGCAAATTTCCAGTGACGTGACGTTACTAAATTTAGAAGTTCAAAAGTGAACACAAGTACAACTTAAAACTAACATTGATTCACCAACAATATTCTTATAAGTACACAGTAATAAGGCAATTTGCCAAAAGTCCCTCCAAAGTCGAACAGTTCGTATAATGCAACACGTCAACCAAAATGAAACACTCTGTATACCAGAGGCATCCGACAATCTATTCGACGTTAGAAAACAGACTCTAAGTTGTAAAATATCTAATTCTATAAAAGAAATAGCGCTAGTTAACTATGCTTTACAGGTAGAATATGCAATTAAATAAAATTCATTAGTTTCTTACGGAATTATACCAAAATTAAATTACAATCATTGATTAAATGCATCAAATATTATCTACGAATTTACACAAGACCGATGTGAGGCCACACTGCCCACACACATCCAAAATTTAATTCAATTTCTAAATCCAAAAATAAAAATGGCTACGTAACGTCTCCAAAAATGTCAAAGTAACCTCCAAAATGGGGTCACTATTGTTAATAACTACGTTAAATTAATTAATTCAAAAAACATAAAGGCTCACAGGCCATAAGAAGTTAAATTAGGAATTTACGATTACTTATTTGATAAATTAGGCCGGAAAATTGAAATTCACTGTTCAAATTGTACGATATTGACACAAATTTAGTCAAACTGTTTAGTCAATTAAATTCTGCCCTCTGGATAATAACAGAGAAAATTTACACAGACACAATACCTTTAAACATCACATCCACAGCTTCCAAACACGACAAATCCTACGGATCCACACGTTACCAGGAATATGCCCTCCTATCTTCGGCTTACGACACCTCAAGTGATAGCGTTCGAAGGCTACAGTGTACCAATAAACTGCACCTTAAATGTGCCCTCACCGCAAGATCCAACGACAAGTCCTGGGCACCGTAAAATTACTAGCACGTGTTTCTCTCGTATTAACTTCAACCCAACAATGCTCAAATGAGGGTTATATCAGGCCTAACACCAGCAGCTAAATTGAATATAGAAACGACACAAATTAGGATCGATTAGACACGTGGAAAATATACTTACAGCAGCTTAACAAATCCCCAAGCACAGAAGAAATATCCTCGTAAGACTCAAATAAACGTCAAAAATTTACCAATAATCCCTGAGAATCACCATAAAATCCGCTTTTGTTAAGCGATTATAAACGATACAACTCAACTTTCCATATTCTCAAGGCAGCTAAGGGAAAAGGTTCTGCTCTCGTGTCTAACCTTTCGCAACGATCGTTAAAAATCAAAAGAGAAAGATCTTAACATCTCAAAACCGACCATACAAACCAAACACGTCAAACGCGCTAAGAGAACAAATGAACCAACTAATACTTATAACGTACGACAGAAATACAGGTTCAAATAACCATAGAAAAATGGAAAATAATTATTACTAATTTGTTGCATAACTCTGGGCCCAAAGAAGTTCAAAAAAAAAGAAGTTAGTCAAAATTAAAAGTAACAAATTAATTAAATTAACAACAGACGCCATCTACCCGGCAATACCAGATTTACGTTACACCCACCTATGCAGGGCAGAACGCGTGTAATAGGAATCTTAGGCACTCCTACGCCAGATGGCAGTAATAGTAGGAAGATGACACAAATTTAATCAAAAACTAATTACGTATTCCGTCACTAAAATAAACCATTAAAAGGGTAAAATACAACAAAAAAAAAAACGTAACAATTCCTCCCTTACCACAAAAGGTTATTTACTTGTAAATTACCGTTAAGCCAAGAGTTATGAAACCAGGAACTGGACTGTGCGTAACACCACATATAACATACGATACAAGGAACCAAGTTAAAAATCGACGACGACTAGGCAAAAAGGAAGACGAATGTGCGCGACCATGTCCGACAGCAAACGCAGCATCACCAAACGCTTGACCAAAACCACCACGCGGTCCTTCGGCATTCAGCCGGTACGAGGAATTAACGAGGGATAAATAAAAAAACATGGGTGTCGAGATTCTGCACAGACGCGCCCCGAGACCTGACCAACCGACAGCCCAGTACCACTGATAGCATCAAAAAGGAAATGGAGTAGACGGGTTACGTTACGGTGTGCCCGGCCGGCGGTGATCCTTACGACGGTCGAAGGCACAGGAAATAGGAATAGATACTACCAATAGACCAAGACGCGGGGAAGGCAACCCCCGGAACGACACTCTGCAGACACGCGACGGTAAAAGAGAACTTTGGGTGAGGCCCTCGGTATCTCAAAACAAACAAAAATAAAAGGTGAACTAAAAATGGGTTTATTACTAAAGATACGGGATACAAAGCGGAATAAGGAGAGGTATTTAAAGATAGGGTAGCGCAGAATGGTGAAACTACTAAAGACACGGACGGCACGTCCACGCGACAAACGTACATTCCGGAAACACAACAATTGAAGATCGCCAAACAAAAAAAAGGACATAGCAAAAGGAGTTTAAAGTCTGGACCGGCGTTGTCCCGACTGAAACGCTGAAGGCGAGCGATAAAGCCATAAGGCGAAAGTCAATATCAAATCCTGGAGGTAACATTTTGACAATAACACTAGCAAAAGAAAGTCGCCAGGACACGACCCTTGGAAGGCTGAGAACTATCAAATAAAGACCGTTCTTCTTTATACCTTCGCAATTAAACGTCTAATCAGGAAGAGAATGTCAGTACGACATATCCAACACGATAGAATAACTATCAAATGCAAATTCTAGACCATACGATACGTAACATAATCCCAAAATGGTAAAGGTTCTAGAACTGCTATACGGTACGAAGTCATAAAATCGTTATTACTTAATCGTAAACACTACGAAGTCATATTCGGTACGGAACGTCAAATCAGTACGGAAGAGTCGAAATCGGAACAAAAGTCAGAATCGGTACGAAATACATAACTATCAAAGTTACACGGAAGTCGAAAATAATAACTTAACTAACGTAAGTTATGCGGTACTCAAAGGTAACATACAGAGTTACACGAAATTAATCCACCCAAATCAATCGTCGCTGTGTGGGCTATCGACAAAACATAGGGAGAACATCCCAAATCAGAACACGTAAGGAAATACGTCGAACCCACGACAACTAAAATTGAAGATGTTAAAAGAAACGGGGGACACTGAGAATTTTTGGGACGCCTTTTACGCCCAGGCATTAAACCCACAGGTATATTCGTTAGGCCTACCTGCAAACCGAAAGACTTGCAAAGTTCAATCATCGTTAGGTTGTGCTTTAAGATGTTCAACACTCCATGTACCCGGACAAAAAACTACAAGCTCGGAGATATACTTCCTGGATCGATCACAAAATCAAAGTCCAAGAAACATTAGCAGATTATCAATAACTACAATAAACCAAAATAAAAGTCTGCTAAATTCACCAAAAAAAACACAAGTGGCTCATACAACACCACTAACTGGACTATAGATCGTAACAGAGCTTAATCATGACGATAATTGACAATTGAACTCATACGGAAGATAACGAACAAAGTTCGCTACAGGAAATCAAAAGATTTCAAGACATACAACACACAAGTGTAAAAGTTACTAAGGACCACAAAACTAAACAGCACAAATGGGAAAACTCTAATAACCATAAAAGAAAAGATGGATAACTACTATCTCATGAAGCAATTAAACCAAGGTAAGAATACAATTACACCCGTTGACTTCTGACGTGCAGATACAAATTATCCCACATATGTGGTTACAAAATACGGTACGAGACGATACTCCAAAGCGATACGATAACCTTCCATTTAGTTCAAAAATCCCGAATTATACGTCAACTACACGGTACTATACGATAAATTAGGTGAACAGGTAGAAGGCTCCACACGATAAGCCAAACTGTAAAAGTGAAATTCAAACAGGTTTACACTTCACGAAGATAGGGAAAAAGGGTCAAGAAAATTTAATTATCCCAATACGTAACTACAAATATTTCTCAAATTAGACAAACGAAAAATGATCCTATAAGGGACAATCACACACACTTTAAAAACATCTCTTTTGAACATTAACCGCCAAACTGCACACATGGGGTACCAAATTTGTTAGAGTACTCAACATAAGAAACATTGTAGCGCAATCTACCCACAACATAACAGAATGAACTAATGGTATCAACAACATTAACGATAACAACGGCATGAACGGTACGGAAAGGGTTACCGAAAATAATAATACGAAAATATACCAAACGTCATAATTCATTCCAATCAAACATACGATACACAAATTGTAAAAGTAATATTCACGAAAGGTCAAGACAACTGAAGACCACACAAACACAGCCAAAGCCAAATCTTAAAAGCGATTCAAATTATCCGCAATAACATTAAGAAGTGACAAATCCCATATAATCCCATATTATTATTATTAAACAACCTATTACACGAGATCTATTATTACTATTATTATTACTATTAACTCAAGGGCGATACAACAACAAAAAAAACTATGAGACTGACTGCATAAGCGATGACCAACAGTGACGAAACAGATTCGAAAATATTAATTCTACTAACTAACGAAATAATTAAGTTCAAAACAAATGATAGATTAACACATACAAGTCATACTACCAAAAATAGTAAAATCACGAAATATTATCAAACAAATCCAATAAGTACTCTAAACATTCATACTAAACAATCAACCGCCATTTTGAAGGTCAGAACCACTATGCCGGTAGCCTACACAAGATACACAAAGTTGTAAAATACAAGTCACCACACAAGACTTAAACTCGAAATGTTTTACAGAAGTATTACTCAAAATATTTAAAGGACGAGAATTTCTCACAAATAATTTGGCCCTATACTTCGCAATTGGTTCTCAGATTTCCAATACTGTTATTTAACAACGTATACGGTAAGTGCTCAAATGTACGAAAATATTCAAATATACGGAAGTAATCAGATATACAGAAACATTCAAAAGTACGGAACATACATTAGCGATAAAGTATCAAACATTCTAACATTCAGTAACTAAGGGCCAAAAGTACACATAACATTCAAAATCACACACAACGTAAGACGTAACTGTGATATAAGCTGGTATATACTTTACTTTACTCAAAACAAAATATGACAAGGTCTCCAATGCTAAAATTAATTAACTCCGGAAGATGATTCAAAAGTTTCTGAAAATTCCCAAAATCTAAAATTCTTGATTTATTAAAAAAAACGGCCGCTAAAACCCTTTCTAAGGCCCCACACGTTGGGCGCTAAAAATCCTTGCTACCCTCTTGTAATTAAATTAAATTGGCCGAGGCCTTAAACAAACGGTACCCAGAGAATTCCAAGAAGGTAGTGAATTAGGCACCACCACGGTAATTAACCTTCTTTTTAAAATTTTAAAAGGACGCTTGTCTATTAATTAATCACCAACTTATAACACTCAGTCTTACCTCTTACTTCCCCAAGGGTCGATGTTAAATATGGGAGTCAGCACTGCCTCCAGCTACAGTCAGAGAAGGGCGAGTTCGAACACCGTACTAAGTCGAAGGTTATGATGTCAGGGCGCCTATCCGTAATAATGTGCTGAGCCCAACAGATATTCAGACCCCGGACCAGATCCAATATAAACTCCCCCAGGTGATAAGTAAATAAGACCAGTACACACTCATTCAACTTAACAAACAGTTTATTAAAATTTAATCTCAGATTTCAACAGCGTATTTCCAGTACTGTACAAAACCGGCTATATATAAAATCTCTAACTTCCAAGAGATGTTTAAGCAAAGGCAAAAAAAAACAATGAAAGTGAAACACAAGCGCAACTCGGTTGCAAATTTCCAGTGACGTGACGTTACTAAATTTAGAAGTTCAAAAGTGAACACAAGTACAACTTAAAACTAACATTGATTCACCAACAATATTCTTATAAGTACACAGTAATAAGGCAATTTGCCAAAAGTCCCTCCAAAGTCGAACAGTTTGATCGTATAATGCAACACGTCAACCAAAATGAAACACTCTGTATACCAGAGGCATCCGACAATCTATTCGACGTTAGAAAACAGACTCTAAGTTGTAAAATATCTAATTCTATAAAAGAAATAGCGCTAGTTAACTATGCTTTACAGGTAGAATATGCAATTAAATAAAATTCATTAGTTTCTTACGGAATTATACCAAAATTAAATTACAATCATTGATTAAATGCATCAAATATTATCTACGAATTTACACAAGACCGATGTGAGGCCACACTGCCCACACACATCCAAAATTTAATTCAATTTCTAAATCCAAAAATAAAAATGGCTACGTAACGTCTCCAAAAATGTCAAAGTAACCTCCAAAATGGGGTCACTATTGTTAATAACTACGTTAAATTAATTAATTCAAAAAACATAAAGGCTCACAGGCCATAAGAAGTTAAATTAGGAATTTACGATTACTTATTTGATAAATTAGGCCGGAAAATTGAAATTCACTGTTCAAATTGTACGATATTGACACAAATTTAGTCAAACTGTTTAGTCAATTAAATTCTGCCCTCTGGATAATAACAGAGAAAATTTACACAGACACAATACCTTTAAACATCACATCCACAGCTTCCAAATACGACAAATCCTACGGATCCACACGTTACCAGGAATATGCCCTCCTATCTTCGGCTTACGACACCTCAAGTGATAGCGTTCGAAGGCTACAGTGTACCAATAAACTGCACCTTAAATGTGCCCTCACCGCAAGATCCAACAACAAGTCCTGGGCACCGTAAAATTTACTAGCACGTGTTTCTCTCGTATTAACTTCAACCCAACAATGCTCAAATGAGGGTTATATCAGGCCTAACACCAGCAGCTAAATTGAATATAGAAACGACACAAATTAGGATCGATTAGACACGTGGAAAATATACTTACAGCAGCTTAACAAATCCCCAAGCACAGAAGAAATATCCTCGTAAGACTCAAATAAACGTCAAAAATTTACCAATAATCCCTGAGAATCACCATAAAATCCGCTTTTGTTAAGCGATTATAAACGATACAACTCAACTTTCCATATTCTCAAGGCAGCTAAGGGAAAAGGTTCTGCTCTCGTGTCTAACCTTTCGCAACGATCGTTAAAAATCAAAAGAGAAAGATCTTAACATCTCAAAACCGACCATACAAACCAAACACGTCAAACGCGCTAAGAGAACAAATGAACCAACTAATACTTAAAACGTACGACAGAAATACAGGTTCAAATAACCATAGAAAAATGGAAAATAATTATTACTAATTTGTTGCATAACTCTGGGCCCAAAGAAGTTCAAAAAAAAAGAAGTTAGTCAAAATTAAAAGTAACAAATTAATTAAATTAACAACAGACGCCATCTACCCGGCAATACCAGATTTACGTTACACCCACCTATGCAGGGCAGAACGCGTGTAATAGGAATCTTAGGCACTCCTACGCCAGATGGCAGTAATAGTAGGAAGATGACACAAATTTAATCAAAAACTAATTACGTATTCCGTCACTAAAATAAACCATTAAAAGGGTAAAATACAACAAAAAAAAAAACGTAACAATTTCTTGTCCAAAATAAGCAGGTGTACTTAAACTTGTCTTATTGAAGAAAATAGGCAGAGCAAATAATATGACGAAAGCATTACATCTTACTCTGTGTAACAAGAACCTGACCAAAACGAACATATTTAAGCAATCCATTAAACCAGTTATGACATATGGGTCAGATATATGGGTGATAGACAAAAGAATGAATCAAAGGTTGCTTTCCGCGGAAATGACATATTGGAGAAGATGCTGCGGAATAACTTTATACGACCATATCAGAAATGAGAACATCAGAGATAGAATAGGGGTGAAGAGACTATTATAGATGCTATAAATGAAAGGCAGCTGAGGTGGTATGGACATCTGCGTCGAATGGAGGAAGAAAGATTACCAAGAAGAGTATGGAATTGGAATCCACTTCAAAGGAATAAACGAGGCAGACCAAGAAGGAGATGGATGGAAATATAAAAGAAGAAATGAGGAAGAGAGGTTGGTATCTACGTACTTTCGGTACAACCGACAGTCCATCGTTACTAAAAATATTTTCCTGAGACAAAGTCGATAATGCAATCAATGTAAGTTACCATCTAAATGTAATTCCTAACTTAATTCGTAAAGGAGCTATTTTATCCTGATGCAGGACCCTGTATAAACACGAATAATAATACATTTTCCAATATTTCTTTTGTTCTAAAAAGCAAACACTTATGTATTTAACATCGTACATATAAAATAAAAGCTTAGACCTAATTGTAAGGAATCTAAACAAAAACAATCATCTACTGACAGTGGTAAATTCTGTGTTGTTACCGACAGGTAGTTAAGTAATTACAATACCACGAAATGTGTACATTTTTTTATTTTATCGAAAACTTAATAACTCCACGTAACAGAATTAAGTACTGCGATAAATATGAGATAATATAACATGCAGTCATTATTATATTTTATTATGAACGCTACGAATGCCCTAGTAAACTCAAGCCTAAAACCAATACGTACAGTCTATTTCAATAATTCATTTTTCATATTTATATCCAAGCATTAGTGTGTATCAGGGATAGAGACATGGGGATTGGATAAAACAATTAAAGCACTGCTCCACTGAAATTGTATTCTAAAAACCCGTTTTTAATTTTGAGGGTATACTTGCTAATTCATAGGATATTTGACAATACTTCTGCAGCTTTAAATTAAAATTAATTTCTAAAAGTATGAAAGTACACTGACAGGCAAAAAAACCGGCAATCCTAAAATATTTAATGAAGCTCTATAAATGTCGATTTTCTTTGTCTAAATAAAGATTTGAACTGTTATATTATTAAACTTTAATTTTAATATTCGTTCATTCATTTATCTGTATCCTCTTTTGCCGTTAGGTGTCGAGGCGTTCTGCTTTGCAGAATTTTCTCCATCCAGTCATATCTTTAGATATTTTTTGAGCATCTTTCCAGGTACTTCCCCGATCCGCCAGCAGCTGCGCTATCTCCTGATTCCATACTCTTCTTGGTCTACCTCCGTTTCTCATCGTGTTCCAGCCGGCCTCCCATATTTCTTTCACAAGGTTCGTGTTGGTCATTCGTGTGAGGTGTTCAAACCAACTAAGTTGTTTTTCCTGGATTTTTTCTATTAATGATGTTACACCTAGTTTTTCTCGTAACTTCTGATTTCTGATTCTATCCGGTCTGGTAACACCAACTATTCTCCTTAAAATCCATATTTCGGTCGCTGTTATTCTTGATTTCAGCGTTTTAGTCAATACCCATGACTCGCTGCCGTAGCATAGTGTCGGAAGGAATATTTTTCTGTAAATCTTTGTCCTTGTTTCCCTGCTTACCTCTCTCTTACTTAAAAATATGTACTTCAGTGCATGATATAAACAGTTTACAATTTTGATTCTATTATTCTCATCTGCCTCTATATCGGCTTTGTGACTGATTATGGTTCCAAGATATTTTAAGTTTTCTGTCACCTTTACTGGATAACCATCTATTGTTATATTTGTTTCTTCTTCATCTTTGAAGACTGCCAATACTTCCGTTTTTCCTTTATTAATATTCATTCCAAAGTTCTTTAAGGTTTCGTGCCATATATCTATATTCCTTTGCAGGACATTTTTATTAGGAGCTGCAATTATCAAGTCGTCGGCATACAAGAATTCCTTGGCTATTATAGGTTGAAGGTTTCTGGACCATACATAAATACCCTTTGTTAGGCTATTGGCACTTCTTACAATATCGTCCATAACAGTTAGAAAGAGAAAGGGACTCAGAACTCCGCCCTGTCTCACCCCTTTAAGTGTGATAAAGCTTTTTGAATATACGCTTTCAGTTCTTATTATGTTGCTCGTGTTGGTGTACATACTTTTGACTGCCTTTTGTAGTTTTTTTTAATCTCTCTCTTCTCCAGCGATGACCATATCCTATGCCTCGGAAGTGTATCGAATGCTTCTTCTAGGTCAATTGCACATAGGTACGTTTTGCCGTTACTACCCAGAATTCTGTCCGAAATTTGCCTTAAACAGAATATCCAGCCTAATTTTCTTGGAGGGTTGAGTCTAAGTTTGCTCTTAATCGCTTCTCTATTAAAGCTCTGTAATTGGAACATGTCGTATTGTCACCTTTTTTATGTAAGGGGATGATAATTGCTATTTTCCAGTCCACGGGGATTGTTTTCCTTTCCCATGCTAAGTTTATCATTCTAAATAATAACCGTGTAGCTTTAACTTCCATGTATTTAGCATTTATGGCATTAAATTGTCAATTCCAGCTGCCTGTCCTGGTTTTATGTTAAAATTAATTATTTAATTAGAAGATTTTGAAATTCACATTAATAAGCTAATAGGCATTTTTAAGCTTTTTTTCTTTTCAGTTTCTTAGAGGCGCCAGTTTGACAGTAAAAACAATTTTCACGCGTTTAGAATGCCGTTAACTAGTGCAAACGTTGGACAAATTATTGCATTAGTTGAAGATGGTCATAGTCAGCGTTATTCTAGTCTCGGTTTCTAAAGACTGACACATTCGAAATACGTGCAGGATCTGGAAGGTCAAAAGCATCTAATGCAATTGATGATTGCTTTATTGTGTTGAATACATTAAGGGATCGTAAAATAACTGCAGTGGATGTACAAGATTGCTTGCTAACAGTGCGTCGAGTTGAAATAACTGAAAGGAATATTAGACGAAGGCTTGTGGAAAGTGGTCTAAATTCGCGAAGACCAGCCACAGGACCAAAATTGTTATTTAGACATCGACGAGCAGATCTTCAGTTTGCAAGAATATATGTAAAATGGAATCTTCAGCAATGGAGTGTAGTTCTCTTTACAGACGAGTCGCGCTTCTGTCTACGATCACCTGATGGTCGAGAAGGAGTGCGGAGAAGAAGAAATGAGCTACGTGCCGAATGCACCATCTCTGAACGGGTGTCTTTTTATGGTAGTTCTGTTATGGTGTGGGCAGGTATTCCCACAGAAGCACATACGGATCTCATAAATGGTAGAAAATGGTGTTTTAAACGCTAATAAGTACGTGGAAGATATTCTACAAGAACCAATGCCTGCAACGTTGCAAGAACTACGATTAGCCCTTTTAAAAGAATTCGAAGCAATTCCACAAATTTT
Source organism: Amphimallon solstitiale (assembly GCA_963170755.1). Taxonomy (NCBI): domain Eukaryota; kingdom Metazoa; phylum Arthropoda; class Insecta; order Coleoptera; family Scarabaeidae; genus Amphimallon; species Amphimallon solstitiale. The sequence continues at coordinate 74,985,401 of OY720683.1, read as the reverse complement.
CTTAACAATTGTGGTAAATTCAATACCAAGACGACTGAAAATCGTAATCCTGGCTCGAAGAGGAGTTGTTATCTTCAGTTTTAGTAATTTAAGTAAAATTAAATTATTCAGTTATACTTCTTAAATTAAACTAATTTTTGGCCTCATTGTTACAACAAAATATAAATTTCTAATGGAATTAATAAACATGTAGGTATGTGTTTTCGTGAATTTTTTTAGGTGGCTGGTGTTTTTTGCCGGTCAGTGTAAATTGTTCTACAATTTTAAATAAAATGCCAATATTGATTTAATTGAAGTAAGAAATAACGAAAAGGACGACTTATTCATTAAAAAAGATAAAATAGTTTTTGATAGCTTATACATATATCTTTAATTAGCTATGGCATGGTATTGCAAATTATATCATTAATTGACCTTAGATACCAATGGCAATAGTTTTAAAACCTTAAAATAAGGCATGGCGAACCTATGACCCGTGGGTCAAACTTGACCCACGCAAGCTTTTTCACTGACCCACTCATTGGTTTTTTTAAATTAATTTTTTATATGAAAAACAAATATTTCCAATTGGACATGGGCTAGCTGATTTTCTATTTCTTTCGTATCACGATACCTGTGCTGTGGAACTTGACGCGCACATTCGTTGCTTCATAGAGTGGGGGGAATGTACCAGTCACCAGTCAGTACCAGTGCTGAACTAACATAAGTGGCATCCATTTCGAACGCATTTAAAAGTAATGTGCATTATTGTGTTTGTATATTAGGTATGTTAATAAAAAAAAATTCTGAAATTATTGTATTCTAAATATAAATATTTTTAATTGTAGCCCTGTACTATGTCGGCGGTTAAAAAATTAAAAACAAGCGTTACAAGTTCAAGACCATATCAAGCTGAATGGTTTGATAAATATGGTGTGATTGAAAGGAATAAAATGGTTATGTGTGTTATTTGTAATGAAAAAGTGACTTCACGTACGTATAATATAAAAAGACATTTTGAAACGTTGCATTCTAATCTCAGAATGTCAACAGATGAAGAAAGAAAAACATATTTTTTTACAAAAGAAAAAAGAGATTTTTTCTCAAAGCAGTGTTTTAACAAGTTTTTTGGTTCCAAAAAACAACATTACAGCTGCTAGTTTTCAAGTTGCCCATTGCATTTTTCGCCACGGGAAATCTCTTTCAGAAGAAGAATTTGCAAAACAGGCGTTTTTAGAATGTACTCCTACATTTTATGAACTTGATATCTTTAGTAAAGGTTTAGAAATGAAAATTATGAAATATTTTTCGCAAAAACATTTTGAAAATTCAATAATTTTTGAAAATACGGCCAAGAAAATTCAATTAAAACATATTTAGTGATTCTCCGGGAAATAAAATAAGCTTTTGAGGAAAGATTCAATCAATCTAAATGTTTGGAAAATACATTTAACTTTAATTTATATCCATACAAAACTGAATTTGAAACAATGGAGTTAATCGAATTTATGTGGCTAGGTCTAGATAACTTAGAAATGGAATTAGTGGAATTTCAAAGCAGCGTAATGTGGAAAACAAAATTTGAAGACTTGATTTCTGATGTAGAAGGAAAACTGTATAAAAGTAGTGCAGATAATATTGATCCCACAGTGAAAATTGAAAATATTATATTGAACGTGTGGGATTCTTTACCAAGTAATTTTATATCAATGAAAAAACTAGTTAATGCTCTTTTAACATGTTTGGGTCCACTTATTCGTGTGAAAAATTGTTTTCTTCAATGAACTTTGTAAAATCTTCTAATAGAAATAGACTTGCAAGGGAATTAACTGCAAAATGCGTCAAACTAATGAATACGAAATATGAACATGATATTAAGAAATTATCTGAAAATAAATAGCAACAGATTTCTCATTAAATAATTTATGTTTATACTTTGTTATATATTTATAAATATGTATACATATATAAATATATTAATAAATAATATTTAATAATACATATTTTATGTAATTTTCTTTACCCCTTGTTCATTCAAACACTTAGTGAACCACAAGCAAGTACTAAAAAAAAATAGTGAACAAAATTTGACCCTCGTCTCAAAAAGGTTCGCTATCGCTGCCTTACAATATTAATTATTGAGAATTATTATCAATCTAATTGACGTTCATTATATTTATAATTAGTACAGTCACGGTATATGTTCCCAGACGATATGATAAATATCATAGATTGAGAGATAACATTTGGAATATATAATGAATAATTTAATAGAGAAACTGGTAAATGTAATATAAAGATCAATATAAACAAGTTAAAGGTGATACAAATAAGCAGCATATCTTTAAATCAAACGAAAATTTAGTACAATAACAAAAGAATAGGAAAAGTGGGCGAACAATTTAGTGACCTGAGACTAAAAAGCAATATTATCAACAAATAAATTTCAAAATAAACTCTGTCAAAAATAAGCAAAAATGCGAATCGTGGACAGCTTTAACAAAGAAGTTGAAGCTATACCTGCAACAAAATTGATATTTTCAAGAAATTTCGAAGGAAAATCCAGAAGAAGTAAATTAAAATACAAATATTGAATTTCGAAACAAGCCAAAACAGAATTCAAGAAGATGAAAACCGGTAAAACAAACATGTTTTTAATCATCAAATGAGCTAGATTCCAAAATACACAATGATGGAAGTAAAAGAGGCGGAAGTAAAACAAAATATAATATTGAAGGAGAGGACCAGTATGACGATATGGCAAAAAAGGTAAAGTACAGTAAATGAATTTCAGTTGGGAAATAAACGGAAATTATATGATATTAACGTCACTGAAGGCAATATTTTGTACTTAAAATTTGGAAGATCTACCGAAACATTTAAAAAATACTTTTAAATCGAAAAACCTTTCCTTTTAGCAATAATATTTACATATATTCCCTTAGTGGAATGTTTTTCGATCTATTAGAATATACAAAGTAAACATCCTATTCTGACAGAAGCAGATACTATTTATTCACTTTCAGGTTACGTCTAAATACAAATTACTCATATTATTTATACAAATTTTATCAATATTAGGCAGGTTTAATGAAGAAATAAACTAATTACCTTTTTTTTTTCTCCTGGCAATTCTCATAGCATATTGAAATATTCACTTTTTTGGATTACATTTATATGTACATAAACGAATAATTTCTTTTATAATTTCAAATTTTTTTAAATAATTGTATGTAATTAATACAAATTACCTTAAACAAACAACTTCATTACCATTTTGTCTTTTGAATGATAGTACATGTCGAACCTATTAAATATAGGAGGTTTCTTCCTTAATTACATTTAAAATAGAATTCTTTCTTACACATAACGTAATTCATTAGTACATAGTTGGTTTAAAATCGGACTAAATGTTTTTCTTTTTATAAAATTTGTTCAAAGGCTTCCTGGTTACTTTTGCTTCTGAACTATACTTGCCTTTGGCTAGGTGTTTCTTTATATATAAAGCCCAAGAGTACGTTATTTCTTATAACCTTACTACTCTATGATCATTACCTTGGAGTTACCTAAACAAAGTTTATAGTATATTTCTCTTTGTAGGTCTTAAAACCATACAAGATTTCCACAGTCTATGGAACTCCTGTACTATACATACAAGTTCATGAATTTATATTTTTATTCATTCAGCTGTTTAAATTCACATTATTTATTCTGCAATATTTTCGTCTCGTGCAAAACGAATGTGAACCTGTTCATATAGTTTTTATAGTGTTTAAATGAGTCCCTCTCTTTTATTAGCGTTAAGTACCTTTTTGTCTTTAAGCAAAGGTATAATACTTAGGATATTTAAAACTATTTTCACGCCTTGTGAAAAGTTAGGTTGCGTTTTGTTGTACACAAACCATACCTCCTGTTTATCTTCTCTACAAAAGAAATATATTGCTTAGACTTATTTTGTCTTTATTTTGTACCTATATAATACCTAATTTTAATTCTTATCTAACCTATAATGTAACAATAAAATCATTTGATATTTGAATCCTCCATATTTAAATATATGTAACCCATCATACCCTTGCGTTACTTGTATTGCATGATGTTAAAATTTTAATATAAACAAGATTGATATTACGATTTCTTTTCTTTCTAACACTTAAACTAATTCTTAATATTATTTTTGTTTTTAAATATGCAAGGACCACGGCAATATATAAAACAAACAACAGTTACAAATCAAACATAAATGTGACATATCACTTTATCCCTGCAAATATTCATTGACACTGTAATAACATTGTCGCAGTAGAAATGTTTTCAATGCTATTTTAAACTGATGAGCATTATGCGTGCCCTTTACCTCCGATGGCAATCTGTTATATATGACCTGAGCACCATATGTTGGTGACTTCTGAAAGGAAGCAGTTCTATGCTGGTCAGTACGCAACAAATGGGCCTGCCGCGTCGGGTATTGACCACCACAGCAATACCTACCCAAGTTATCCCTCGCATACCGTGCACATTGGTAAATATACACACCCGACACTGTCAAGAACCCCCCCCCCCCACACACACACAAAAACTGGTCCGCACGAGTCATCAGACTTTAGGTTAAAAATTAAGGGTATTATTCGCTTCTGTTGAATAAAAACACGCCTAGCCCTAGAGGAATTACCCCACAGAGCAGTATTATAAGAGAGAACCGAATACACCAGAGCATAGTACACACTCACTACGGAGTCATGATGGAGGCTATACTTTAACTTTAAAATGGCATAGTAAGCGCTGTTAATCTTTGCACAGACACAATCGATATGATTACTGCAAGTTCACTGTCCATCAATATGAACACCAATACCCAACACATCACAATTCGGAAAATCATACCCATTAGTCCCCGCATCTCTGCGTTTATAAAACTTAACACAAGCCGATTTCTCGTATTGAGTAACAAGCCATTCACTGAATGCCGTCAAAATCCGACTTACCTTGGCAAAAAGAGAGCAGCTAAGACCACCAGCTCATCAGGACTAACGAATTCAGACAAATCATTTATAAATATTAAAAAACAACAGTGGTCTAAGCACAGATCTCTGTGGCACACCATGTTGAACTGGATACTCAGTAGATGTTACGCTATTTACTCTAACGGTCGTTGTTCTTCCTGCTAGATATGACCGCAACCACTGAAGCATTGCTCCCTAATGCCCAGGGAACACAACTTTTCCAAAGGAAACCCATGGCGCATAGTATCAAATGCTAATGTCAGATCAAAGAATAGTCCAATCGTATACATCCCATCATCAATGGCCCTATAAATTGCATCAACAAAACAGTAAGTAGCCGTAGTAATTGAATAACAAACACGAAAGCCATGCAGATATAGGTCTATATTCTTCAACACATGTGGCGTTTATGAATGGGCACAACTGATAACTTTTTGAAGGCAGTTTGAAATGTGGATGTGCTGATGGACAGATTAAACAAATAAACAAGGGTCGCAATAAGAACTCCGAAGAACACTTTATCAGTATTGTTGGAAAACCAGCGCCACCAGAACCACTCCTATTCTTTAGCTTTTTAGTCGCCTCAAGAATCTCCTCATGAGTGATATCATGGAAAAACATATCAATTAAGATAAAAAGATTTACCTGATGAGATTATGCTTCAGTTGAATTGGATAATTTTATATTGTAACAGAAAATATCTAGAACAGTACCGTTGAAGACTCAAATATGGAAAACATATATTGCTGTGAACCTTGCAAATTAATAATGTAATGAAATTATTAAAACTCTTTATTCTTAAAATTATGAAGATTCATGCATATATCCCAAGAAATAAGCCTTACGCTAATCTGAGACCTTACTTCTTCTGCAAAATTGTGGGTTAGGCATTGGCACACTTCACCAGCTCAGTTAATGGTATCTCTTATTATCTTTTATCTCAGGTGCAGAATTATTCTTTCTCCAAATGATTGCACTCTTAAGTTTTTAACAGGTCAGATACATTAAACAAAAATACAAAAATATCTTACAATATAATTTATTGAACATACTAAGAGAAAATACCGATAATAAAATTTAAAAAAATTATTGTATTCACAAACAAAAGAACTGTTCTAAATAACTTATTTACAAACCATCGTACATGAGATTAACATATAATAGTGTATATAAACTAAAGTATAGATCGAAATCATGTATAACACATGAGTACGTGCTTAGTTTAAAATTTTCATGCTTTCAACAAAACAAAAGAAAATCTCTAATTTTTAATCTATAATGTGTAAAGACTTATATTGGTTATGATTATAAAACAAAACAGTATTCTTATTTTTGTGCACACACTAGAAAAAGGCTTTGCTGTGATTTTAATGCTGTCCGAATGCCTTTTCTTGCTTCTAGACGACATTCGTAAACCAAATTCACGTTAAAGAGTCGGTCAAGGTCCCATCCTATGAGTTTATCCTTTAACTGATTGAACGCACCCTTAACTCACGTAATAAAGTGTCCAATCTCTAATGTGTACAAGAAAGAATGAAAATCATTCACAAAGAAAAACTTAATTACAAGTGTTTTGATATGCATTAAAATGCTGACTTTGTACTGATATTAATTTCACTCAAATGCCTTTTCTCGCTTCTGAATGATATTCTCATCACAAATTCATGTCAGAGAATCAATCAGGGTTCCATTCTACAATTTCATTAATTGCATAACTTGTTTAATGCATCCCTAATTCATAGTCCCAACACATCAGACTTCAATGCAGAAAATAAAAAAAAAATAAACTCTAAACAATAAAATATAAATTTACCAATCTTATTAACTTTTAATATATCACCACACAAAAAAAAACACATTATATACACAAGGAAAACTCTATACAAACTACCTTATTCATAATTTCCAGAATCTTTTATCGCAACTTGTAGGGTATGGCCATCATGTTTTAAAATAAAATATTCCGTTTCTTAACAAATATCCTAATATATCCTAACTATAATTTAAATATATTTATTTTTATTCCAAAAATTAAAAAAATGGTTTTTAATTAGAAATTATTACAACTCCATGAAATTATTTCTTGAAGATTTTTACAAGTGTCCGCAAATATTATTAGAAATTTTCTAAGACCAAAATAAAAATTATTTCTTAAAACTTTTACAAGTTCGAATATAAAATTATTAATTGAGACACCGAATGCTTATTTGCATTTAGAGTGGTATGCACCAGCATCCAAAATCCATTGAAAATCATCGTGCACGGCAATTTATAACAATCATTTTAAGATAAAAAAAAAACATTACCCCAACTCTTTAAGATGAACATTTACTGGCATCGTCCCTAGCGGCGTGTATATATATTATTGCTTGAAAAATGTAAACAAACAAATGCATCTTTAATATTGATGTGATTATGTCAATACAGTATACGATATTCAAAGAAAAACCAATATATAGGTATGAGAAAATCTGTATTATTGCAATATCTTGATTCAACACGATTAATAAAACCAATTCAACTGTTATACAGGGATATTATTCCAATAGTAATTTTATAAATAAAAATTATAATGACATTATTACATTGTTTTTCTTAAATTAATATAAATTTACTACATCCTAACTTATAATTTTACAATAAATATTTCTATACAATGTGTATTATTTAAATTTAAACTAAAACTAATATAAAATATTAAAGATAAACATTAAATTAATTAAAGCTAATTGTGGTCTTGAGAATACTTATATACAACTTAATTTTAACTCAAGATCACTGCAATATGGTTAGAATTTGTCTCCATACCTATAGATATTTCAAAAGATCTTGAATCAGTGTATTCTAAGGTCATATATATAAGATAGATTACCTATTTTGTTCTTTATTTGTTTTTGTTATTCTAACATATTTTATGTATAATGTGGCATTTTAAAATCAACACAGTATATTTCTCTATAGATTATTTCTATATCCGTTAGGGGACGGACCGAAATTGTATACAGGAAAATGACAGTATACTGTATACATTAATTTATGCTTGAAAAAAAACGTGTTTATGATGTTTTTATTAATTATAGTTTTGAAAATATTGTGTTAATAAAACTGTGACACATTTACGAATAAATATCACCTATATGACACAAAAACAAATAGACCTTTGCGTGAGCGTACTGTTTATGACAGAATTTCTTTAACACATGTGACTCTATCACGTAGGGCTCATAAAAAGGTGACATCGTTAATTTATCGAACGCAGTTAAAGTTCTCCGTCTAGCATGTACACTAGTTTATGTATGCTTGTTTCTTTCAGTGTTCAATTTTCTCATTTTATTGCTCGCCATCAATTTCAGTTGTCTTTTTAGGTAATGAAGGTCGTCTCAATATAACTCTTATTTACACTATTTGATGTGTTCATTTTGAAGGAAGAAGAAACGACCGGCGTTTTCTTAAAAGGAAATGCTCACGATAAAGTCGATAAAGGAAAACGCTCCTCATGTTACGGTGCTGTTAATTTTATGGTGAGTGGGATATGTTCTAGTGCTATTTCTGTATTTATTTCTGTGGGAGACAAAATGATTCGAAGACTTTGTCATAAGAAAGACGTAATATTAAAGTGCATGCTTACACTTCCTTCACAAATTTCATAAAGCTGTCTTTATGATCGAGAATAAAGTTTTTCAACGATATCTGGTAATTCTGGTTTATAACGAAATAATATACTTCTGCTTTGGTATAGTTCACACTTTGAATATGAGGAACTTTAAAAAAATATCATTTCTGGCCAAATAAGCAAACCAAAATCTCGATTTTAGATAGTGCAATTTTTTATTTAAAACAGTTAAGCGCCTGAATTCTTTTTTTTAAATTTTGATGTTGAATACGCAAAACATTTACCAAAACAATGTTTTAGAACTAAATTTTTGATGATGTTATTTTCTGTATTAGTTTAACAAAAGAGAAAAATAATGTTACTTTAAAGTAACGCTAGGCTCTAAAGAAATCAAAAAAAAAAGTTTTAAAAACCAATTTATAAATGAGTGTTCTAAACGCAAAACTCGCTAATCGACAAACATTGAAAATATGAGTTATGTATGCCATATTGTTAACATACACATTATCTATTACAAATCCAAATAGCTCAGCGCAAAAATGACTTTTTGACATAGAAAATTCCTTTAGAAATTAACGACTTGATACAAAACTCCCTTTTTGCATCCAATTCAACAAATTGCCTCCTCGATAAAAGGACTCGTCCTTCGGACTTGTCGTTTTATCAGGTAATTTGTTTCGTACAGTTACCTAGCAACAAAAATTTTTGTTAAAAAATTAAAATTTATCCAGAAAAAAGAAAGCTCTCGTGTAATTATAAGTGAAAATAACATTGACGCTGAATGTAGTAGTTTAAAACAATGTGAAGTAGATATGTTCATATAATTTCACTAAACTTGTAATATTCTTTTTAATTAATAAATCCCAATATGAATAATTTCGGTTCCTTTGCAATTTCTATTAGGAATTGTAAAAAACTCGCTTTTTAAAAGACTATGTTCCAAACTCACTAAATGCTTTCTTCTTCCTTTAATTACAAATAAACTCGACATATTTTTTAGAATAAATTCTGGAAGCAGTTGGTAGTGAACAAAGTCAAGGGAATGAAAGCACTTTTTGGGCTTTTTTTCCAATTTTAATTCAAATATATTTTTTTACGATTTTCTCAATTTGATGGTTAACGCAATAAGCAAGTTTTGTATTAAGGACACTCAAATATTATTAATACATAACTTTATTAATTATTAGCGTGAACATGACAAAAACAATCAGTTCAAATTTCGTTTTTTCTCTGGCAGGCAGTGTTGACACAGATAACCATTTTTTTATCTAGATAAGATAACAGATAATTCCGAAAAATATTAACTAGATACAGATAAAAGATGATTTTGCAAATGATTATCTAGATAAGGATGACAGATAAAGTATAATTTATCTAGATAATTCAATAGATAATCTAGTAAAATTCTCAGAACTTAGAATTTTATTTTAGAATTCAACGTGGCTAGGTATCGATTGATATAGGAAGGATAAGGATGAGGTTTTTGATATAGGTAATGCACAACGTTAAACATGAACAAATTTAATATATATTCTTATGTTTATTTACTAATGCTTTAGGGGCTGATTTCAAGTCGGATTTGCGTGGTCGCTACTTTGTGTCACTGATTTTCATATTCGTATTACTAGTTACTAATTAACAAGATTTATGCTATTCATACAGTCTTCAATTTTTTTCGTTTTGAAAACAGATAAAAAATGGAAAAATAACGAATACAAAAATCAGTTATGCAAGTATAACTTGAAATCAGGCCTTAAAGTTGCTTGGGCAAATTAACATTTCGAAATGTTTGTCGGCAGTAGGATTTTGGCGCCCATGCTGAAAAGTCTTCCGACTGGTGCTGAAGATGGTAGTTATATTTAAAGAATTTTTTTAATAGTTTGGTATGCATGTAACATTTTTAGTTCTTTTTTTTACAATTTAGATAACTATCAATATGTGAAGTGTTCCCATTTCGTCTCTTCTTTTCGGACCCTTGTCCCTTGGCAGAACGATTTAAAAAAAATATCGTGGCTGTCGTTCGTTTCGAATTCACTATCTGTGGACTGTGATGTCAAAAAAAGTAAATTCTTTGGTGAATATTTCTTACAGTAATTAACAAGTCTCTCAAGAATCCATTTGAGTTTAAAGTTGGGACTGACTTGCTGGGGTGATTCATTGCTAACAGAATGAAATCTTTACTGCCGGCTAAGTAGATTTCCATATCAAACAAGTGTTGAAATCTCTGTTCAATCCCTTTGATTATGGCCACTTTTATTAGAAAATTTTCCATGGTAGAATTTGCTTTTCTCCAGAACAAAATGTTCATGTAGTTATCAACTTATCAATATCACATGCATACATACTTACACATGCACTCACTAACATGAAGCATGAGTAACTGCACACTGTACCAGCTATCTTGTGAAAAGCTCACAGAATGTGACAAGTGAAAAGTGAAAGTGACATTTAGTGATAATGACAAGCAGCGTTGCAACAACGAATTTGTCTAAAGTATTGTATTACATTGTACGAAAGTTGAAAACCATATAGATATAAGTAGAGTTACAGAGACGGCGATGGTTTTATTGGTTTCGTTACGATCTATGAGGCACTCCAAACAAAAATTGAAAACCTGCGAAAAAAAATTATCTGTTATCTAAAACCTTCAGATAATCTGCTTTTTTATCAAAGATAAGATAATAGATAAATGGTTGTCGTGTCATCTAGATAAGATGATAGATAACAAAACTGTTATCTAGATAACTTATCTAGATAAAATCATCTAGATAATGCGCAACACTGCTGGCAGGTCGTCCACCATCTAAACGAAGGGAGCTGTTGCTTTCCAAAAACTTGTTCGTAGTCGGCTCTTGTCTTCTTGAATTATTACCTGGATACATTTCAAAGTTAACCAGTTATCCAGAGGGGGTGTTAAAGCACTACATTTTGTAGTCAAAATAATTTGGTTTACATAGGATAAACGGCTTGCAGCTTTGTCTTCCGTAATATCTTATCATACTTTCGTCATAATTCATATTTTGTTCGGGTTGATAACATGATAGGCACTTTTCCTTTACTTTGTCCAGGAGTGGCCGAAGCTCCAAACCTTATCATTGACTGATGTATTATTGTCAGTACAATGCAAGAAACGGGAAATTTATAAACACTAATTCCGTATTTAGCAGGCTCATTGCTGATGTAAATCGACATCGGCCACTTATTCACAAAAATGTTAAAAACTCTTCGAATTGAACCAACGATATCTACTTCTGATCGCTCTTCTTTACTGGTTTTGTCATCAAATCTAATTCTTTTCAATAAAATATATTATATACTATTGTCTTTCTAGCTAAGCTCAGACGGTAGAAATAATAATTAAGCATGAAAATAAATAATACTCTCAGGATTCAATTCTTTGGTAAAAGTTATTTTACTATTTATTTCAAAATAATATTTTATTCAAAACACAATGTAATGTATGTAGGGTAAATAATTTACGTAATAATGTAAAACTCTTTTTACAACTAAACAACAATTCAATTTCAAAAATTAACTTCTCCTCCTTAATGAAAATCACCAATTCAAGAATATAAATATGACTATTCAGATAATATAAAATAGAATCATTTTTTACAACAAAGGATAGATTAATTCTTTTATTCTCTTTAGCTCTTCAAAATTTCACTTCATTGCTTGATTTTAACGATTATTAAATGAAGGGTACGGGGAAGAAACAGGGAATGTCCCAATTTTTAAGAAAGTGACATTCTTGCTCCATCTAGCAGAAAATACGGTTACTATTCGCTGGATTAAGTGTCATGCGGATAAAACCTGAATCGTCCTTAGAAAACTGCGTACTAAGTTATAAGGTGTGGGTTAAAACCAAGGAATGTCCACAACGTAAGGGAAAATAACTGGCAATGTCTATTATATGTATTACCGTCTTTCTAAATTAATGCTCCCTGTAATCGCAGTTAATGTTGCGTCAAGATCAGCTGCTAGTTTGTTGATTTGAGAAGTTTCCTATCAGTGTTAAAATGGCTCCATCGGGCTGTGATAGTGATTTATCTGAGCAGAAAGATAATACCACCAAGAAGCGGAAGAAAATGGGGAGAATGAGTGATGTCATGAAGAAAATGAGACTACAGTCCCATGAGCATGGACCACCGTGCAACTGCACTAGATTAAAATGTCACGAAGCTATTAATAATGAGGAAAGAAAAAGTGTATTATAGGAATTTAATAACTTGAGCACAAACGGCGAACAAAACGCGTATCTTTGTGGACTGATTACCATTATTCCAGTTCAACGTCGGAGATCCCGACAAACCGAAGAAGAAGCTAAATTTCATACTGCAGCATTTTCCTATAAAGTAAGAGTGAAACTCGAAGATGTTGTAATAGAAATTCCTGTATGTTACAAGGCATTTAAGTCCATACACGGAATATCCAAGGGTAAGCTTGAATTTTTGCAAAAATGTTTAAAAGAAAATGGGATATCTCCCAAAGACAGACGGGGGAAGCATATTTCTCAACACAGATCTATAAAAGAAGACTTTTACAATGCTGTCTATAATCACATCAACTCGTTTAGAGACAGAAAGTCGCATTATAGTATGCATGATTCAAAACGAAAATATCTTCCTGAAGATTTAAACATCACAAAGATGTACAATATGTTTAAGGCACAATGTCCTCATGTTAGGGTTTCTTATGACACATATAAGTTAATTTTTAATACTAAATTTAACCTATCATTTGGGTATCCCAGAACAGATACATGCTCCAAGTGTGACGAATTTACTGCTAAATTACAATGTTTAAGTGTTGAAAACGACGCTGTAAAAATCCGGGAATTAACAACACTCAATGATCTTCACAAACGAAAAGCTCAAGCATTTTACGATCGTAAAAAATTTGCTCGCAAGAAGGCCCGAAAATTATCAGAATACGTTGCAATAGCATTAGATTACCAGAAGAATATTTCGTTGCCTCACGTAACTACGAATGATGTGTATTATCTCCGTCAACTTTCGATGCTCTCCTTCAATATTCATGTTCTTGCAACGGCACAATCAATATTTTACACTTACCCTCAGACAATAGCAAAAAATGGAGCAAACGAAGTGGTTTCGTTCCTGTTTCACTTTATTGTTAACTATTTAGATGAAAACTGCAAGCATTTGCATATTTTCTGCGACTCTGCTGGGGGTCAAAACAAAAATTTTGTAATGTTTCGTTTTATGCATTATATTGTACATACAGCGAAATTACTGGATTCCATAAAGATAACATTCCCTGAGAGGGGCCACTCTTACTTGGAATGTGATAAAAATATGGGGTTAGTGCAGTGAAAGTCAAAAATGGAACTTCCACGCGATTGGATTGACGTTTTACAATCAGCTCGAACAAGGCCATCGCCCTTTGATGTCATTAGTGTTACGCAAAATATTGTAAAACAGTGGGATGTATTTCTAGCAGGCAAATATGTGAAGAAATGCCCATTCCCTACCCAACAAATTAAAGAAATTGAATGCAGTCCAGAACATTCTAAACCAATGAAACACAGATCAGCCTTTCACGCTACTTGGTCAAGAAGCCCAATTGTACCTTCAGGAAAGAAAACTACATCAACAATAGTACTTGAAGAGGGTGAATTTGAACTCCCACTTCAAGCATACAATGGTAAGGAAATCTAATTGTCTGTGATTTATTAAAACTAGCTACTCTTCTAGGTTTAATACCTATCAAGACCGATAAATACAAGCATTTAATGCTACTAAAGAAATTTTGTGGCCCTGCTGCTCAACTATACTATACGGAATTACCACACCAATAAAAAATAAATGGACATATCTTGTTTTTTTCGCTTTTGCTTCGTAGTTGGAATGCATTTAATTTCTTTTTTATTTGAATTGGAAAATAAAACCCTTTTCATTATTAATATTAATAAAGTTTATACGTTTTCTGACTTGAATTAATTTTTTTACAGTTCCAATGTACCACACTTCAGTATAAATAAGTTGCTAATCAAAGAAATGCAATTATCTCAAAATAAAGACAAAGTGACAGTCCTTCTTTTTTCCCCATACCTTTCAAATGATTGACTTTTAATAATGTTTAAAAATGTACTTTACGATTTTTCTGTTTTCATCATGTGACTGATCCTCTTCACAAAATGCATCTATCCTGGATTGCAGGTACATCCTTATAAGGTCCTGATAATACGTCATATAAGATCCAAGTTAACTGCATCCAATATCCTCGTATTGGTACACTCGTTATGGAATTCTTCTATTACAGTAAAACGTCTCCTATATGTATTTTTCTCAGTCTATAAATCCAATTCCATTTATTTTATACGTAACATTAACATAATTCCGGCTTGGTAATCAATTTAATCCAATATATGAGTTTCGCATGTCTTACGACTTCCCAAAACAAGCAGATGATGATAATCAACTTGTAAAATTAAGTATGTATTATTTTTATACCAAAATTTCTATATTAATTCTTCTTTATTCCAAAAATCTCGTCTCAATCAATATTTTTCTACCTTTTATGTCAAAATTTACAAATCATCTATTTTTGTTTATAAGTAACCAGGATATTTTTCTTAGTTTCCATATATGTATTTGATTTTTCATAATAATGAAATTTTTTTTCTGTATAGTAATTTAAGTTGCCTACCTTATCTTAACAATATTTCTGACAACGCGATTTTTTAAAATCTTTCATTAAGAAGTACGATTACAATAGATTTAGATTAGTGTGGTTCGAAAAATACTTTTTTTTTTTATTTCAGATCGCTATAGTGCACAAAAGTTGCCATTGGTATAGACGTGAAAAAAGCACTAATTATTATTTTTTTATTAATTTGTCTTCCGCTCGCGTAATGCTATCGAAGTTAGCAATAAATTGTGAAAAACCTTAAATTTTCATCATTTTTTTAAGCACGCCAGATGGTTTTAATTGCGTTCCTGTACCATGAATTAACTACTAAAAGTATGTAAAATCAATATTGAAATAGGTAACTAATATGAGCGAATAGCGCTGTATATTTTTGAATAAAATTGAAGGATTATTAAATTTTTTTACTTATTTTAGCATGACTGTAAATTTAAGATATTTCAATTATAAAGAACAGTTGAATATACTTAAAGCATAGTTTATTGCTGTTATAATATTTGGTATACATTGAAGTAGACATTTCTTGAAGGAGTGGTGGTGGAACAGGTTCTGTGTCGTATTAATTTTCATCACATTCTGAAAATAGAGATTTAAAAGTTATTACTTTTGTTAAAATGTGGATTATAATTTTGTAAAACTTGTCTAATTAACAATATTGTTAAGTAAAGTAATTTAGTGTTGAATGTTGAAATATGAATGGAATTAATTGGTAAATAAGTTCGCGGGTAAAGTTTAAAAAAGCGGAACTGTCAAAATTGACATTTACATATAAAATGTTAGTAAAGTATTTTGAAATGTAAAGTATTAGAAATTCATTATAAAAAATTAATAGAGATTTAAAATGAAAGGTTTACTGAAATTTGATAAACACTAAAACTAATCAATTAGTTTGAAATAAACTGTTTTGAATAAAGATTTTGAGGAAAGGAATTTCATTGGATGTAATTTAAAAACTAAGGATTGTCTAGGAGATAATAAAAAAATAAAGGAGAATTAAAAATTTTCAGAAGAAGTAGTGTGTAATTTTCGGATAAACGAAGATTTATTCCGAAAATAGTATAATAAAAGCGCGAAAATCGCGAAAAGTAGTGAATAAAGTGTTTATTTCAGAGTGGAAAGTATATTAGACGACAGAATATAAAATATTTGGTAAAAGAGTAGAAAATATTTAAGATATTTTCTTGTACTCACAATTACCAAGATTATATACGTTACAAGAAGATATTTATAAGAAAAGGAATTATTTAAAAATGGTACTTACAAATTTGTAATCGATAACGAGGTCCAAAGCGAAGTTTAAACTCTTCAAGTGTACGTAAGGGACAAGCTGAATTCCAAATATCAACGGTCCAGTTAGTTTCATAAATCCGAGAAGTATCAAATAGCCAGAAACACACAAGAAGTTCAGGAATTATTCAAAATTACCAAAAGGTGCTGTTGACTCATGTAATTCTGAAGAGATACAGTTCCAGTATTTAGTTGTAATGTTAAAAGGTACAGCTGTTTCAATTAATCCAGAAGAAAACCATTAATCTACGTGGACACAACAAGATAGAGCCTGTACATCACCTACGTGGAGTTCCAAGGTCCAGATATTGTTCGAGAATAGTTAACTCAGCCAGAATATTGTACGTGAGAAGATCCAAAGGTTTATATTTGCTGCATAACGTTCCAAGGAATGCTGTTTTTCTTATAAGGAAGTTTACATAATTTTACCCAAGCAAATTAATTGAAGCTGTAAAGAAAAATTGATATAGTACGTGAGAAAGGCCAGAGATAGAAGAGAAATTTTATAAAGAGGTTGTATAATTTTATATAAAAGGAAACAATTAGAAATTTTATATTTTTATCGAGAAAATGTCATGAATATAAATAAGATATACTTATAGTCATAAAAGTCATATATGACTAATCGTTGTAAAAGTTTTAAATCTCTATTTACACCAGAAATATCAGAAATGAAATTTATAATCATATTTTTTTTTAAAATAGAATAATTTTGACACGTAATGATATCACTGAAAATTATTGAGCGTTTAAAATTAGATAAATTTTGTTAAAATCGGATCTGTGTATTTTAATGTATACTCAGTTTACAGATTTACCTGTAATTGTTTGTAATACATACCTTATCGAAGAGATAAGAGTTATTTTCCATCCTTCATATGTCAACAATAAACAAAGTTTGGTTAGGCAGGTTACCAATTTGATGTAAATGTCGTAAAAGACTGTGTAATATTCTTCGAATTTTAATTGAAGTTATTATTATTATTAAATGGATAATATATAAAATTCTTCTTTTATTTGGTAAAGTAGGAACATAAAATTAGTAACTTCCATATAAAGTATAGGAATTCGAAAGGAGACATAAGTATTATAGAGTTATTTGTTTTAAATATTGAAGAAAGACCATACATACCCTATCATATTATTCCAAATTAATAAATAATTTATGAGTATAAGTCAATACTTATTCAGGAGGGATATATTAACAAAATACTTAAGAGAATTTAAAGGTTGTGAAATAGTTTTCGTATTACAATGGAGATTACCATTGCTAACAAGTTTGTAAAAATAAATGTACTGTAGGTACTGCGTTATCAAAATAAAAACTAGTTTCATTGTTGAAAATTCAATGCAGTTGTGAAGTTAAATATTTTAGTAACTATTGAAATCAATAAGAAAGGAAATGTTTGATCACATTTATTAAAGAAAGAAATTTATATAGAATATTTGCATAATAAATATTATAACTGAGTTAGTTTTGGGTATAATTAAATAAAATAATAATATTTGAATTATTGAAAGAACATATTATTGGATACATAAACACTTAAATTTAAATCTATATACGGAGGAGAGCTAAAAAGTTTTGTTAATATAAACTTATGTTTTTTATAAATATTTGAATGTCTAGGTGAGTAAGGTGTTGCATATACATTACAAATACCAAGAGTTGTATTATTTTGGTTATAATAATAGTTATAGGTTTTTGTGATTTGTATTACCCCCTCCCTAGTGCAATATATATGCACTTATTATACATTTGTTTCATATCTCGCCAACATAGTATAAAATGAGTAAAATTAGTAGTTTTTGCAAAATTTCAAAGTTTGACTATTTAGTACATTTTAATAATACGACTTTTAGAGATGCTATAGTTTAATTCTATTACAATAATATCTCTTCTCCATTACAACGAACTGCCACCTTTTCCAACACTTAAGATGGAAATACAACAGGCCCAATAGGATATTCCAAACCGATTGGAAAGTCCCTACTTGATTGTGAAAGACTACCAGTTGTTAATTTTAATCCTATTGATTGTGAGATTACAAAACTTAACAAGCGTATTCTTAGCAAGGACCAATTGTACTTGCTTGAGATATCAGACGTCATCAAGTCAGGACATTGTTCAGAAGACTTTGTAGTACGTAATCCTGGCCCAATGTCACATTCAAGATGGCTTACTACTGCAAACCGAGTTTTGCGCCTCAACATCAGTGTGTCAAGCCCTTCTGAAAATCTGAGAGAGATTGTCACATTCATTCTCAAATATTATATGCCTATGTGGTTTCCGATAAAAATAAACCACGAATTCACAGATGGGTCTGGGCATGTTTGCAAAAATATTGAATCTACACGGTACTTACCAGAAGAGTTGCTTCAAGTTGTTGATCCCGTTTTACAACGCAATGCTTACTTTGGCCGTCCCGAAAATTTACTTTTAGCTATGGTAACTGATGAAAGAAACCATATCCGAGAGCTGGGCGTTAGGCGTATCATGAAGGCAAAGCAAGCAATATCTGAAAGTGACTCTATCAGAATCTTTAAACCACCAAACCTAAACTTTGAAGATAAAGATTAGTTAAAGATTATACCGAAATTATCAAATGGAACACCAGTACACTGACTCCTCCTCCACTGTTAAGAGCATTGACTAATGAAAAGATAAAAACGTATGTGAGCATTGACTTCAAGCCTGTTATGAGTATAGATGCTTTCCCATGCCATACACAGGCAGTTGAAAGATGCCTTAAGCTAGTGACCGAAGCTTCAAGTAAAGTGTGTGGACACAGTTCCAGAGACGGCTATATTAGAACCACATTACTGTCACGCTCAGCGATGCCAACTTTTTCACACAAATCCGAATTTCAATGATTATCGATAGATAAAGACTAGAAAGAAAACATAAAGAGAAAGAACGCGAAATAAATTTGTACATATTGTAAATAACACACCCTACATTGGATGGTTGGTTGGGGTAGGGTGTCGGTGGAACTCGAAGTGCAGCCACCTCCCCGTGGTGAGTTCTAGGTCGTTTTGTAAACAACATGAACGACGAGCTGCACCAACAATTGAATATTGAAACAAAAAAATTACGAAATATTTACTATTAGAAAATAAATTATCTGAGAGGAAACATTGTCAAACACAAAATTGTCAGACAACGATAATGGCTGCTACCTGCTGCGAGGCGAGCGCATCGCTGGCATTCGTCATGTTCGCCACGTCTAGTAGGCTACTTTGCTGTTTTTGACGAAGCTGCTCGACCGAATTCCACTTGAATATCAACGTTTGTTTATCTTATATGGTTGGATTTTAAATTTATTATTGTAATATGAATTAAACTATAGCATCTCTGAAAGTCGTATGATTAAAATGTACTAAACAGCCAAACTTTGAAATTTTGCAAAAACTACTAATTTTACTCATTTTGTACTATGTCGCGCGACGGGAAGATATGAAACTAATGTATAATAAGTGCATATATATTGATTTTACATACTTTTAGAAATTAAAACCATCTGGCATGCTTAAAAAAATTATGAAAATTTAAGGTTTTTCACAATTTGTTGCTAACTTCGATGGCATTGCGCGACCGGAAGACAAATTAATAAAAAAATAATAATTAGTGCCTTTTTCACGTCTATACCAATGGCAACTTTTGTGCACTATAGCGATCTGAAATTAAAAAAAAAAGTTTTTTTCGAACCACCCTAATTTAGATCCTATCTAACATTTTATACATTTCACTACTATACCAATAAAATTCTTCTATTTTATATACGAATGATCCGTTATATGTATAACCTAAATTAATTTTCTTGAGACGTTAATTGTTTCTATACTATAAATGATGACAATTTAAATCATTATAATATAATCATTGTTCCGACATTGTTGCTAAAAAATTATCAAGCGCTGTTCCATCGATAGTCCACAATTCGTTCGTATTTAGATGTCCCTTCTTTACTCCGACTAGATATGTGTAGCAAGCCCAAAAATGCCATCTCGTGGGCGTACGTAACTGACTCGCATGTTATCTAACTTCTGATTTGTACACAGCACAATATCTTGAAGAACATATATCGGGAAAAAATCTCTAACAGTCAACAATTTCAAATTTATTTCGTGTTTCGAACACTCTAGGAAGTTTGTTTACTATGTTTTGACGTTTAGTTTTAGTTGCATTGAGTTGTGGTAGGTGTTTTGGCCAGGGAGGGCGTTGTCTTTCTTTTAAAATGACAAATGAGGGGGGTCAGTCGTTAGAATTTTTCTAACACTCCGAGAATTGCGGCGTGTTAAATTATTACTGACAATAATAAATACAAAACGTCTCTAATTCTCTCACTTCGTCCAGTTGCTCGAATATGTGGAAATTTGAGTAATTTTTAAAGAAAAAGTTTTCAGCAAATAGAATTTTGAATTTTGATGGAGGGTTAATAATTATTTACTCATGAGAGCAATATATTTTCAATATTTTAACATCAAAACTACTATAATATCATTCGAAATTTTATATTACATTATACTTCCCTTGCGAGATTTTATCTTTCTGTACAACAATCAAAATAAAACCTAAATAATTGAGCCGCCAAATTACGCGTGCAACACTTGTTTCTGTATGACACGATGCTGAATTTAACAAAAAAATATTCATAAAAATGTATTTAAACATCCTGTAAATTAGTAAAGCATTAAAACACATATGTTGAATAGCTTATTCAAAATAAAATAGCTACCTAATACATTAGAAGGGCAGCAAGAATGTATTTCATCACTAAATACCCATTATATTTAATAGGTGAAAGTTTAATATGTCGTTACAAATATATTTTTATGTCTTTATCGCTAATAGTAATTTATCTACATTATCGATGCTTATAACCTTCATGAAATTGCTTTAAAAGTCAAGTTAATATTTTTGGATACCTCACTAGTGTAAGAACATTAAATTACAGAAGAAATATTTTTCTTTTTCAGGCTTGAATACAAGACATGCTCGTTCTTATACAATTTATGGTGATGCCAATAGTATTTTCCTCAAAAGTGAATATATTTAAAGAAGGTAATTCAATTTCATCTGAAATTCTAAGGCAATTTATTGATTATCATATAATAGTACATTATGATAACATTACCGTGAACGAAATAGATCAGTTTCTAAGTGGTACAGGTATTCTAACAACATTTCTAATGTTTAATTACCATATATGGGATGAAACTAAGAAGCGACCAATTGGATATAAATACGTGCATTTAGTTTATTTAACTAATCCATTTCTCTTTGAGACTTTTTCCTCTGAAATACACAATTTGGAATGTGAGGATATTGTACTGTTTATTCTAACCAACTTCGAAAAGAAACCCTTGGCAATTGCAAATTTCCAATTGAAAAATATTTGGATGCAAAGAGGACTGGATAGCGGTGGATCAGTCATGCTGTATGATATTTCTAAAGAAGAATTTTATTATGTCAAATTTTATTTTGGAAACTTCAGCGGAATGGTTAATAAAATAACAGTGCAGGAAAAGGGTGAGTTACCAGATTTACCGAGCTATATGAATGAGTTCAAGGATTTTAATGGACATGTATTCTACGTGGCCTATTATCCCTATGCGCCCTTCATCTGGTGCGAGAGGTAAGCTGACAATGAGGACAGGGACAAGGGGGCAAAGAGGGTCGGCTTTTGTTCTGTGCCCGGACTAGGTCTTTGCCGCGTTTCACCTCGTGTTATTTGCTTTTGATTTAGTGCCTGCCTGAAAATGTAAAATGTGATTTTGGCGGGCGAAAATTATGCGTTACGAGTTAGATTTGTGTTTGAGAAACTTTTTGTTGACAACATTTAAAATTATAAAAATCAAAGAACGACATGACAAACAAAGGACTTTCACTTTTGTTTTGACAAATAATGTACACACGTAATAATTGTTTTAAAAGTTACTAATATAATAAGTGAAAAATAAGTGGGTTTATTAAGAGAACTAATTTATTAAACAAAATCTTTTACATAGTAGGTAGTAATTTAAGCAAAAGTTTTATACCTGACTTTGCTATTTTATGCAATTATAAATAAAGTTTAAAGTCTTTAATGCATGGAATACATACATACTGATTAAATGTTTCGAAAATTTAACATAACACGCATTCTATAAAACTGTTTACATATATACATTTATACGCAAAGCATATATGCATATATGCGTGTGTTAGGATACACACAGACATCGTGTTTCGTACTTTAAAGCCTCGTCAGTATACGTGCGACTGGCGGTAATGAATTTTAAACTAGGATCACTACTTATGTCGTATTACGTGGCAAGTGCCCATGAGAATATCACAGCGACAATTGTTATCCAAAAGTGACACCGAAAGCGATGGTTTCTGATTGCATTCATATACCATAAAGAAACCTGCATGTTAGAAGTGTATTCCGCATAGTAGAACATTTAGGTGGCACCACCAATCAATATGAAAATGAAAAGTGTTAAATACTTAGATGTTACAACTAACATCAATAGGTAATACTATTTACATATATACAATTATACGCAAAGTATATATGCACGTGATAGAATAAACAGATACATCTAGTGTCATTACCGACAATCAGCGCACAGGCACCGTGTTTCTGCCGTTAAGGCCTCGTCAGTGTACGTGACAAAGTTCGGTGAGAATATCGCAGCGACGTCTGTCACCTAAAAGCGACACCCAAAGCGATGGTTTCTGAATAAAGAAACCTGCATGTTAGAAGTGTATTTCGCATAATAGAACATTTTGGTGGTACCACCAATCAAAAAGTGTTAAATACTTAGATGCTACAACCAACATCAAGAGGCTATTTTCACATACGTATATACATTTAAACATGGTCTCTGTGCGTTGATTGTCGGTAATGACACTAGATGCATGTGCGTATTCTAACACATGCATATATGCTTAGTGTATAAATGTATATATGTAATTAGTATTACCTCCTGATGTTAGTTGTAGCATCAAAGTATTTAACACTTTTCATTTTCAGGCAGTCTAGGAAAGGTAGACATAACATTTACCATACTCTTACGATCTGTTCTATTTGAAATCAGAGCTTATGTCGGTTTTTACTTGCTTTTGTTATCCCATGCGTCTTTGTACTGCCTGAATTAAATTTTCTGCAGTACCTATACATCTTTCACTTTAACATATTTTTTAATATTGTTTTTTTAAGTCCCGTCAAAGTTTTGAGCTCAATATTCCATTAATATTTTATAACTATATTAATTCAATTTTTCATTCTGCAATTTTGATCGCGCTATATTAAAGCCATACTTCTTGTGTAGGTTTCGAACCGGTTGGCCGATTGGGGTCATATTTACATAATACATATTGCTGTGACTCTTGCAAATTGATGTTTATATAAAAATAATTTAAACCATTCAGTCAGTAAGTAAGAGCAGAATCAAGCATACATCTTAGTGCTAGGCCTTATGCTAGACTAAGGCCTTATGCTAGACTAAGGTTAAAATAGTAGGTTAGGCAATTTTACATTTATCTAGCTGAGTTTAAAATTACTAAAATAAAAATTTCTCTCAGGGGCAGAAAATATAAATAAACTCTCCAACCAAATGAATGCTCTTCAGTTATTTCCAGGTCAGATAAAGAACATAAAATGCAAAATATTGACTTAGCCCTGATTAGTTCTGCCTGGCGCCTTTGCTCGCTCTCAAGACAGTGCCACCAAGACCAACTCGTGCTTTAAGGATTCATCAATGCTCCATGCTATGAATTAAACACCTACTTAATTCATTGCACACATCCCTGACCTATTACCCAACACGTGAAAATCAAATACACAAACACAATAAAGTATAATCAATGTAAAGAAAATATATATATAAATAAAGAAAATTACTTCGTTCTAGGATTCCAGTATAAAACACCACATAAGAAATTTGTACAACACTATATGTACATTAATAATGAACATTAATAAATCACCTTAATTCCTCATACAACACTTCAAATTCATCCATCTCAAAAATAAACTTTAAATCTCCGAAACAGATATAACCTTCTTCACAGTATGAATATCCTACATGTATATAAAACAAAAAAATTATTAAACTATAAACCTCTTTTAATTTTGTTAAAAAAATATTTTAAAAACGCAGAGTGTTTATACTTATTTTCTAGTTTCATAATAAATTGTTGTCATTAGGTTGTTAAATTAGATCATCACAAACACTAAAATGCTCTACCATAACACTGTGTGTACAACCCTGCATATAAAAATAAAACATTCTAGTAGATAAAAAAAAAAACTTGCTAAAAATTTTCAAAGTTCTAATTAGATAAAAAACTGTTCTAAATACAAATAATTATTTCTGAAAAATAATTACAAGTCCCAATGTATACGAATCTTCTGAATTAAAAATGATATCTAATTCATAAAAATATTCCCGCTTCGATTGAAAAATTTTCTAAGTACAATAAATTCTTAAAGAAAATATTATAAGTTCCGATACATGAATAAGTTTCTGTTAGAATAATGTTTAATCTACAAAATATTATAAGTCCTAATTTTATCGAAAATTTTTCTAAGTATAATAAATCGTTTTGGAAAAATATTCTAAGTTCCGATTCATGAATAAACTTCTATGTTAAAATAACATTTTGAAAGTATAAACACCCGTAGGTATTTAAGTTTAAGCGGTTCACACTTGCTTTAAAGTCTTTTCTTTTTAGAGAGCGGTTTTCACCAAGCATCTAGTCCAAAATGTATGTGTCGCCGCCTATATGCATATTTTTCTTAATAAAAAAGTACGGTCATCCTCGGTACGATACCGATTCCACCTCTTCAATTGCATTTCTATAGTGCTGCACCTATCGGTAATGTGATGTATTATTTATATAAAAATGTAAACAAACATCCATCTCGACGTCGACTTGTTTACGTTTGTGATTGTAAATAGTATCTCGCGGGGAATATTGTTTCGCCCGGGCTGATTCATTGAACGTATTCGGTCATAATATTTTCTTGCGCTGAAGCATTGCGGGAAACACTTTCTTGTGAATATACCAGGCTTATTTTAATATTAGCTTCTTGAATAAAATTACGATAGCATTCTTATATTAATTTAAATTTGCTAAAATACTAACTTAATAAATATTTATATACAGTTGATCATGATAAAATAAATAAAATAGTAATTAATTAAATTAAATCTAGAAGTGATCTTGATTATGCTTATTTACAATTTACCACCAAACTCAAGATCACTGCAATATGTTTTCTCGCGACGATGGTTCAAAGCTACGCTAGGATTGATAGGTGGCGCTGTAGTCAAGTTACTGACAAATTCTATAATTATGGGCAAAATTGTCTCATATTTACAATATATGTTGGTTTAGTGCTTGAAAAGAATATCACAAAATCTGGACCAGATAGGTGGCGCTCTGTTCGATATACTGATCGCGCCACATACAAGAAACAGCAGAACAACGGCCAGCTAGTTTGAATATGTAAACACATAATTGCTATTTCAAAAAATTCTGAACTTCTTATTTACAAATTTTAGGGAAAATTAAGGTTTCCCACTTCTCTCGCCGTTTATTAATTATGGACAAATCAGAGTAAGGAAATACCAAAACCCATTTTTTTTTAAATAAATCTCTACCATGGACTTCGATTTACAAAAAATTATTTATCATTTTCCAGAAACATAATCCACTTATCATTAAATTATGTAAATGATTGATTTAATCTTCCACAAAATTATCCTCATTTCATCGTTATATTTTATACGATTGTCCGCTATTAATAGATCATTTTCATTTTTTTCTTGTCTTATTAAAGACAATAGCTGCCGCTACCGGTTTATAAATGGTCTATTATCACGTAGTCGCAATATTAAGGAAACTCAATTGTACAATTCTGTTGCAACAAAACTATCGACAGCTATTTAGTGTTGCTTGTAAATACAAGTTTTACTGTATTAGTAAAGAAAAGCCTAACATCTTTCTTTTTAATTTAATTCGAAAGGCAAAGATTTTAATATTGTACACAACTAGATAATTTGCTTATAATATTAACTTTAAAAGAATAATTACCAGCTTAGCTAAAATTAATGTTATGTAATTATATTTTTGGAATATACCCGTGCTCCCATATAAATTACTGCCAAAATTATGTGCATTCAATTTATATAATCTAAATTTCCAGTAATTGATGTAATATTTATGTAAACACATTAATTGAATATCTGTTGGTTACTTCGTTGAGAAACTTTTCAATAGTAGCAAATACAATTTGATGGCATTATTTACTTTGGAAATTATTTCCGTGTTAATTAATCTGTGTTACATAATATGAAGAGTAACATGTAAATTTCTAGCGGTATAGTGGACGGACCTGGATGCAACGTGAAGGGAATAGAGGGAAACATGCTATTGCTACTAAGTAAATATTTGAATTTCACCTTTGTCATGAAGCATGCCAAGACTCAAACTGCGGGCAGTATTTGGAGGAATATGATTGAAGATGTAAGTACATTTACGCAAGTGTTGAATTGTTTTTTAATTAGTGGAAAACAGTCGACGAATATGTATATTTCTGTAAAGTTATGTGGTACATAATATTTAAATTTCTAATGATGGTTGCAAATACTGTATTTATAATAATATATATACCGGGTGTACCAGCAGAGCGACAAAATCAATTATTGGTATCTAATAATTTAGACGGCGAAAATTTTTTAATACAAAAATTATAGATAATCATAAGACCTACAATATAATAGTATATTATGCAATGAGCATTTAATCTGTCGGCCGTGGACTTTTTGGTGCCAACGTATGCAACGCGTTCGACTGATATGTTTTTAGTTGCCAGAGCTCGAACAAATGTTATGGTTACAACACCGTTAACCCACATGACTAGAAATGCAAATACTTTATATTCTGATCCCTTCTTTAGTTAAACCTTCGCCTGCTGCCATGAAAATTGTTAGTTATTTCATCTAGTTATTGTCAAGGACCCCGATAAGATAAATACAATACTCTGTAAGGTATTTTGGTGTATATGCTGATATAATACTTTGTTGTTTTTTTTAATGGAAATATACTGATATATTTGTTTGCATTGTACTAGAATTTAATTATTGTTTTGTACTGTAAATGGATTTTATCGGTTGGACAATAAAGTTTATTATTATTATTATTATTATTATTATTTAATGATGGCTATTAAGGCACGAAAATGAATATGAGTGTCTTAATAGCCATTAAATACGAGTTGCATACAAAATTTTTTCTACGACCCCTTAATAAAACGTTATTTTTTGAACATTTCATTTCATAAATTGAACGTAAAACTTTCCGTACGTTTTTGCGAATTTAGCTGGTAATAAATTGTTCGTGGCTACTAAGGCTTGTTCCATAATTTCTGGTGGAGTCAAATTTTACAATTCACTGTCATTATTCCTCATTTTTACCGGTTATACTTTCAAAAAAGCATAAACTTTAACTACTTTCTAGTAAATTGCAGAGAACTGTCAAGTTTAATTAATTTTTACATCAGTCAGATATGAAATGGCCATCTTGAATACTGATGAATATTGGAATCTCGCATTCCTATTGGATATAAACTTGTATCTTGATGAAAATCTTTATCATAATGGACATCATTAAAGTAAAGGTTCAGCAGATCTAATAATACAATTAAAGTATGGAAGTAGAAAAAAATATTTTAATTTATACAGAGTGACTGACGACCAGCACAAACTTTTTTTTTAAAATGGGATGTTATGCATTCTTTTACATGATAGCCCTGAAAGAGCTGATAAACCTAACATCAATTTGTATTTGTCGATTTTTAACTGTCTCTGAGATACGGCGATTTTTCGTTCAAAATTGGAAAGTTGCTAGAAATAACGATTGATGATGAAATACCTATTATGGGCTCAATTAGTAGAGATATCTTTTTGAGTACGCGAATTTAATGTTTATTTTTACATATCTACACATACAAATGTTGTTTAAAATTACATACCATTCGAAAAAGTTAAAAACTCCATCAAATTAATTAAGACCCAATTACCACACGAATCGACTTCAACAGTCGTACCACATCATTTTCGCAGCACCAAGAATACTCAATACGCTATAGAACAATACATTCTCATAAAATGCTCGATGAAAAGATCAACGTGTCCGACTTACACTATGTCGAAGAAGAAATTGTCGGAAGTCATGTGGACGACCTACACTAACACGTAAGACAGCCTCCTATACTTACAAACCGTGAAGTACAAATTGCCAACATCGCAAATATGAATGAAGGTAGTCCTATGATACCACCTATGGTAATCACGATTTACATTGTCCATTTGAAGCAAAAACAATTTTAATTATTGAAAATTATATTATTATATTAATTTAATACATTAATATCAAATTAATATATTTATTTCATATATTAATATGTATGAAATATATGTAATATTAGATGATTGGTAAATAAAAGTCATTTAGTGTGTATTACTTTATTCATTATACATATACCAATAATTACAATAATAATGATAGTATTAGTACTAGTAATAATAATATAATGCGAACACATAATTAGCTAACTTAATGGTTGTAACTTTTTTTGTGAGAGAACTGAATTATTTTTTGATTTTATATAATTACTTAAAGCAATATTACTTATTGTAAGTGCTATGGAATAAAATATATCTTTGAGATATTTTCCAAAATGACATTTTTCATTGAAATTAATTGCAGAATTATCATATTCTAAGCTGTTAATGGTAAGTGAGGACAACAAGTTCTGATGATTTGTTTTACGAAAACTATTAATTTTAACTGATAATTACTCATAATAAGAAAAATATTTCTTTTTTAACGCAAATTCAAAATTTAAACCTGTGTTATAGGGTGTTCAACTTTAAAAAAATAATCTTCTTTGTGCCACTGATTTATGGATCAGCCTGTATAAACGCATATGTTATTAAATTGTGAAGCAATGGTAACCCTACCAATTATAGTACGAGAATAATTTATTATATTCAGCATTACAGAGTCAGATCGTTGAATCACCCGATATATATAAATAAATTAATTGGGTCGCAAATATTAAAAGGTTGAGAAATGCCGGGTTAAAACTTAGAATTATATAAATATATGTTGTCTTAAATCAAGAAGATTCCCCAATCAAGACTAAAAATCAAACTGTACCAGGTATTTTTCCAATGCATTATTTTCTGTTTTTTTAAGTGTCTGAGTTTACGGTCAAAATCGTACATTTACTTGAACTTTGCAGTTTTTAATGAAACAGTATATAATATATTTTACATTTCCATAAATGCTATTTTATTATTTTAATATCTCAACTTTAAGTTTTAAGTTGCAGGCAGTATAACAGGTTCTTATAATCGAGGTCGCATCGTTAACAGACAATGATGTATGAGATGCATGACGATTTTATAGCAAAATCTTAAAGTGA
The DNA here is from genome assembly GCA_963170755.1 of Amphimallon solstitiale. Classification (NCBI taxonomy): domain Eukaryota; kingdom Metazoa; phylum Arthropoda; class Insecta; order Coleoptera; family Scarabaeidae; genus Amphimallon; species Amphimallon solstitiale. Next base: position 74,955,360 of record OY720683.1, on the reverse strand, counting down.
AATTAAATATAATGTGTTCCATTTGAAAAAATAATATTAGGATCAGTACTGCTATTCTGATACAACCGGTATAAACTAAAGTATTTCTAGGCAATGCCCCTTTAAAAATTAAACAACATTTGTCTGAAAAGTTTTTTTGTACCTTTGAACGGTATAGAGATATCGACCGATACCGCAATACTGGGACACCCGGTATAAATGAACGGTTATTTGGTTAATTATATCCCAACATTTGAGACTGAAATGCGATTTTTTGAAAAATAAAATTGAACAGACATTAAGTTAAAATGTTATCTAAATAATTTGCATGCATAATATCTATATCACAGAAAATTACACTAATAATAAATTCCTCAATTTTACGCTTTTCAATCATGCTGGTCATTTTATCTACGTCTTTTTTACGCTTAAACAAAGAAAATTGCAATTACTCTAGTTGTTGTATATTTACTGTAAGGCAATTTTATGCTTTGTTAGATAGAATTTACTTTATAACTAACAATTTAATTCCAACCAAGAAATAACCAACATCGCAACTACATTTAATTATAAAGATTGTGTTCAAGTACACTTCTTTAGAAAACTTTTACGGAAAAAGTAATGAAAATATTTTTACACAATTTGGCAAAAAGGAAAAGTAAACTGATACTTCAGGCGTTATGAGGAATGTAAAATTATGAAAGCCGATTTCCTCGTGAAGTCAAAACTTTTACACAAAGTTCAAGTCGTCGAGATTTGCCACTTTTATTCCTTTATTCGAGTAAAGTTTCCCAAAAATAGTTCACAAAAAATTTGAATTTCCTCTGTTGTTGAAACTGTTCCTTTTCATTACTTGTTTTGCCTTCTGTTGCTTGTTCCGCCTTTTCTTACTGTCAAATTAAATGAAGTTTTAAATGCTCACGCAAAAAGAAATAACGAAATTAAAAATTCACAATATATTTAGTAAGGATTAAAGTATGTTGAATATTACATATAAAATATTACATATAAAACTTTAAAGTACAACTTACAAAGATTTTTTTACATGTTTTTTTGAACGAACCATAATTTCAAAAATTTAATATTTAGTCTTATAATTATGTTATTCCCTAACATTCTCCTTTTCAAAATTGTAATTTCGTATACATGGAGTCCCAGAAATAAAATGACGGAGTACCAGGTATGTAAAGTCCGAACAGAAACATGCCCAAATATACCGCAATAACGAAGAAATTAAAAATTTAATTTTCTATGATGTTTTTTAGATAAAAAAAATATATTACGGACCTAGCACAGAATGTATGTTTATAAATACACGTAAGAATGCTCATTTGTAAATAGAAACGAACACGCATTCATAGAAAAATACGCTTTTATTTGTATAAAACGAAAAAAAACGTTAAATCGTACTCATTCATATAAAACATACTTTTTGCCCGATGCGTCTAGATAACGCAGCTAGGTAGTCGGTTGTTGACCCAGATGGGCGATCCACTTTATTGCAGACAATAAAAGATTGTTTTTATTTTTAAAATAGGAAGGTTGTTGCTCTTTAATGTGTTTCTAGTCGGAAACAGCTGATTATTATTATTTTAGAATATTCAATAAATCGAAGTCTTTCTTTATTACAGTAAATATTAAGAATGTAATTATTTTTTTCTAGCAGGTTTAAAATTAAAGTAATTAATGGTTTGATATTTATTATCCTTTTTTTTAAACACAAGTAATATGGTGGTCCTGAAAAGGACCGATTGTGAAAGTAAAGCAGGTGGATAATTTAGTCCAGGGTTGGCGTAAAGCCAATTGAATTCTTTATTTTTTTTTCTGCCGTCTGCGCACGAATAAAGACTTGATATTTTAAGGGTACGTTTTTACACAATCTAGCTTCCGATTTCTGCAACTCCATCTTTTTATTTCTGGGACACCCTGTGTTTAGTGATAGTTTTGGAAGACATATACATTATGTAAAGTAATGTGGTTTTCTATAGGGAAAAATATTTTCATATGAGTTTTAGGAGAAAAAACTTTTTTTTATAAAAAATTTTGATTGTATCAAAACCCCATTAGGTACATAAAACAACCAGTAATGATTTAGGGTATGACAAAAAACTTGAAATTATGTTGAGTAGTTTATTTTAAATATTAATAAATCCAAATTTTAAAGCAGTATCGCATTACCCATGTGTTAGTCTTCCATCATGACGAGATCCCACCTGCCTGGATATTGTTTCTCTATTTTTGCAATCTCTTAATGGAACCTTTTCCCCTGTTCATCAATGGTCTTTCCTAATTAGCAGGAAAGAAACCCAAATGTGAACGAAAAAATGTACATTGAGCGACATTTGGCATCCTTCATTTTTTTTCTAACAAATTAGCCACGATATCTTGGTAGTTTTCACCCTTTTGATTTCCCAGAAAATATTTGCAAACGTTTTCAAAAAGAGTCCATGCTGCCAGGTCTAAATCATTCAGGTACGTTCAAAATTTTCATCTTTGAATAGCTTCCTAACTTTTAGACGAAAAAATATTCCTTCGCGAAATTTCGCATCAGAGAGCTTTGGAAACTTGTCCCTTAAGTATTTAAAACAGTTGCCTTCTTTTTCTGGTGCTTTGACAAACTGTTTAGTCAATCCTAATTTATTGTGTAGAAGGGGTAGAATCATCAAATTAGAATCCACTAACGGCTCAGATTTTATATTAAATTCTCCAGGAACAATGCTGCTCTGTGGCTGCCATTCATTTATTTGGTAATGATCGTGAACTATTCGACCATCCCACAGACACAAAAAACGACAATATTTGGTAAACCCTCCATGTAGTCTAAGTAATAAGGAAGTAACCTTAAGGTCACCACAGATTTTCCAGGGATGATTTGCATATTGCATGAGATTTAATATAGTTGATATATTGTCATACGTTTCCTTTGTGTTTGTAGAATGAGCCTTTGGAATTGACGATTTCGAGTTACCATTATAAAACGGCTTTGAGACTTGTTTTCGACGAGTTGATAAACAATCGCTATACTGCAAGTTTATATTCAACACTCATTGCATACAAAAGTTGATTTACAGTAAGGTTTTATACCCTCAACAGCAGCAGCAGCAGGGAACGCCCGTTGGCGGGGGGCCCACGGGCCAAGGGGCTAATCGAATCAAATCGACGGCGTCCTGATTCATGATTGCTCCTTGTCCTGCGGATTCGCAGCTTACGCTCGCTCCACGCCACTGCTGCTGCTAAAGATATAAAACGTTTTGGTTTTCTAATTTTACAACTTATAAAGAAAATGCATATATTTCTCAGTTACGTAAATGCCGGTCTTTCCCTTTCATAAATATCTAGGTCTGGGTAATAACTTAAATAAAGGTGATCCTGTAGACTTTGATCACTATCTCGCGCAATTAAATGATATTGAATATAATCATCCAAATGTACATGAAGGTGATAAACGTTATGCAACAGATTTCTTAATTGAATATATTTATGCATCATGGAAATATACATTCCCTAATTGGTTTTTTGGGGTTGTCTGGCAAATATTTATTTGAAATTGAATTCGGTCAAATGTGTCCAATGCACCAAAAAAATTAGGCGGCAAATACGGGAAAACAACTGGTGAATTACACGCAGAACAAAGACAATACGCCGAACGCCAAAAATACAAAAGTTGAAGGTGGTTGCGACAATTTGGAACAGCCTGTATATTTGTAAATAAAATTATAAAATGCACAGTCGCATAATATATACGTACATAAAGTCTCAATACTAAGCACCGGTATATATAAATGTGAAAATCACATATTTATTAACAGAACACCTATTTCATCCTAATATATAGGTGTGTAATATCTAACTACAAAGACGATATCTATCGGGGATATTTTCAAAATGTTACTATCACTGGAGTAGTACATGAATTCACAAGTAATAAAAATAAAAACAGAAAGTTTGGGATAATTAATGCACAGTATCCCCAACAATTTCATTAGAGCTTCTTAAAGGTCAACGGTCCCGTACTGGGCAATCTTCTTCTCACAAGGACTTGGTATTCGCTTACAAAAGCATTCTGACGAAGCAATATCTTGTAATGAAACACACTACTCCGTCCCAGAACTAGTATACACAGGAACTACAAAGAAAATGGAGTCGGCATTTAGTAGTTTGCGAAGTTCAATTTGCCTGTTTATACGGAGCCAGTCTCAGCGGCCCATTTGTGGTGTGTTTATGGTGCTAATGTGGTTTCGCTAACAATCCTCCCTTGTTATCAGCGAGAGGTTTAACTGCTGTCTTATTTTACGTATTTACAGAAAACATCAATATTATATAAATTCGTAAATAACATATTTTATCAATCCTTACAAGTGGATGTTGTTCCATGAATGGTATTGAGATATATTAATATTCTTGAATTATATTTTCTGTATAGTTTAATTGGAACTTGTTTCGTAAGAACTTAACAATACGGTAATTTAAATTGTACATTTAATATTACAGAAAAGTAAGTCTATATTTGTATTTCTTATAGACTTCTTGTACATAGATATTTTGCATATTCTATTACCGTGCCTTCAAATACTTTCCTCGTTAGAGACGGTCATACTTTTTTAATAGTTGGTGACAGTGCACGTAATCAGACACAAATTTTGATAGTTTGGTTATGTCATGTAAGTGCGTGTAATAATTAGTAATTTAGTTTTTGAAGATTGTTTTTATTAAAATTACAAAATTAAAAGAAAATAATACTAAAGCAGATGTTGAAAACATTGACCATTACTTTGAAAACAAAGTTGAACTCCACGTTTTATACAAAACCATTGATTAGGATTTCTTGGGTTATGTCACTACAAGAATTCACAGTTGCATTTCGAAGCTCTTCGATTGTGTAATGTCTGGTATTCTTTAAATATGGAAAAATAAAGTAGTCTAAAATTGTTTGGAGGAAAATTAATATAATTAATATCCAAAAATTGTTGCAAAAAAGCAATTGTTTTTTTTTTAAATTTGTACACTTAAGCATTATCTTGCTAGATATATCCTTCCGTCAGATCAACATCATGGAGTTCATTAATATAAGGCCCATAATTCGTCTTCTGGAAACTGCTAGCCAGACGCCTATTTTTTATGGATGTACCGTAATTTCCACAAGTTTATGAGAATTTTATGAAGACCAAATCCTCATATTTTGCTTATTTAAATATCCTGAAAGATGGAACTAAGCCTCATCCGAAAAGAAGCATTTGTCGAGAATTTCATTATTATTTATGCAAAAACCATTGACAGTAGTGTGTTCTCGTACCAAAATCTACCTGTTTGAGTTCCGAAACTGCTTAAATTTTATATGGAAACTACTTTAGGTATTTTTTTAAATAGTTTGACATTATCCCTGACTGACAACTAAACTTCATGAGCGAGCTTTGCTATTGATGTTTTGGGTGAGTTATCCATTCGATGTTGAATATTCTCTCTATAGCCTGCTGTTCGTTTTCTGGGTGCTGAAACGCCAGTTTTTCGAGTTATTGTCCCTGTTTCATCAAACTTAATAATACAAGCACGAATATATTTTTGGAGTTGTGCGTAAGTAACTGGCAGATTAGGAAACTCTTGCCGGAAATCCTGTAAGCACTGATTAATAGAAGAAAAACTCAATCACCATTTTCTAATTTTTGGCCAGTTCTATAGTAACTTTGATTTGAGATGATCAACTCAGCTTTAAGTTGGCTCCTCAATATTGACGATTCTCTCTCTCTCTCTCTCTCTTTCTATATGCATATATATTAAAGAAGCGTATAAAATTAAACTAAGCTGTCAGTCTTGACCTATTGAATTCATTGTACAGTTTTTGTTTATTTTTGTTATTAGCCACTATTTCAGTTTTGACAAGACAGTTCATGCGATCATGTCTCTTTAAGATTTTCATATGACTGCGTGAAACACGTCCTTCGCTTGGTACTTACTGCCTTATACTGCTGGGTCTCGATTGGTGGGCAAAATTGCGTTGGCTGACTACGTTTCGCTCTTATCGGTCCGTTGATTCGGTGAGGATGGGTCATCCTCGCTTGTCGCTGTTATCCAAATGCTCGCTAGACACCTGTCATAATCTCTTTTGTTTAAATTATCTGAATGTTTTCGATTTCAATTTCCCCGCGTATTATATATATTTAGATGTTCAACCTCGGCTAGAATATTGGTTCAGTCGAAATCTCTATTACGTGACCTGGCTTCTTGATTTTGGTATAGCGAAGATGTTTTTCTTTCTTAGCGACTGAGTATATATCTTCGTCTTGTCGTACATTTATTGGCCGTTTTTTTGTCCAATGTAACTATCAGCACACCTTTTGCAGGGTATTTTTTAAATTCCTTGGCTTTCTAAGTTTATCCTTTTTATTTGGATGTTTTGACCAAATTTTCTATCCCGAGATAGGTTGTAATACCATTTTGCTTTCGAATCTGCGCAGTCTCTTGGCAATTTGGCGGTCGTTTCCTGTACGTACTGTTATGAAAATATAGGAGACAACAAAGGTATTTGTCACTAAATTAATGCTTTTTAGAAACTCTTTAATCGTTGCAGTATCATCCCTCACTAATATTTACTTAGTTTATACTTTAAAACCCAATATTTGTTTCTATAAAATAATGTAGGAACCATCACTGACTTTTATATTTCTATTTTAGTTTCTGGTTATACTTGATGGAAACTATTCGGAGTATGTGAGATATACATAATTACCAAACCTATTTTTACGATAGAAAAAAGAAGAATTATTAGAGACTACTGAATTTCACAAATATGTTTTACAGTTATATTAATAGTTTGTTAATATTTTAATGGTTTCATTAATTTATTTATTAATTTACAAAGATAATATCAATATCATTGAAACGTATTAATTTTTGTACTGTTTGAGTTCATTTACGGCAGCTAAACTACGTAAAAGAATAGAAAGGTAATACAACGGAATATACTTCCATTACGTTTTAGTAAATATAACGAAGTGAACAAATATTTTACTATTTTTTTTTTATAAAATTACCTAAATGCGAAAAAGCAGGCTTACTGATAAAACAAACAACATTTACGCAACATTTCAATTGGGAATGTTTGTTTCCAGCAACAAAGCAGCGGATTATTTTATAAATACCGAACGAATTTCGTTCAAATTTCATTCTCCTAGAAATGAATTATTCAATATTGCTACATTGAAATAAATTATCACACATTTTGAATTAAAATTTTATTATCAAAATGAACAAACATTTATTTAAGATACGGTGTTTCGTTTTAATTGCTTGTGTCTGTATCCAGTGAGACGAAAAATTATTGTGAAAAGGGTAATATTAACTTTGTTTGAAGTATTAACGTTAGCAGAAAAAGGCCGAGAAAAAAACGTGTATATATAATTTCATTACATTAGAAATGAAAATCAGCGATAAATTGTGTCCTGAAATATATTAAACGAAAAAACTCTCTCTGCTATTTATTTATACGTTAAAAAGGGCTCTGCCCGTATTTATAGCAATACAACGGAAACTACTTGCATTTGAAATCGTGGAATACGAAAGGTAATAAAAGAATAAGGCCGGGTGTCCACCGGATCGGACCGACCACAATCGGAACGATTTGCGTCGGCCGATAAAGATTGTGCAAATATATTTCTATTGAAACCTGTCCACTAACACAATTCACGTCGTACGCGATCGTACCCGACTACTGTCGGACCTGAGCAGTCGGATAAGACGCTGCTTGCAAGATCATTATCACTGGTTTGTCGCGACTCATAACCGTACATAACCTACAATTTTTACAATTTCAAAATATATAGGATGGCGGACGATGAATTAAAAGACGAATTAAAGTTAAACATTGATTTGTGCGTCGAAGTAGAAAAACACCCGTGCTTATACGATATAACACGAGATGATCATTCGAAGCGACAAATTTTGGAGAAAGCCTGGGCCGGAATTAGTGGAAAAGTGGGATTATCAGGTAAACAATGCATCTTATTTTTATTATGTATTTATATACACATTGACATTATTTATTGAACTTTGAGGTAAAATTTTAAAGAGAAAATACTAGTCTTCTCGGTCCACACAGTATTTCCATTGCCAGCCGATAACCCCTTCTTCACTTACAAAATAGTGAGCAGGGTAATCACGGTACGAAACTGGCCGTTGACTATCTAAATAAAAATCTCTTGGTTCCATGTATGCTGGCCTCGTATTTTCTGCTTCTTCTCGATTTTCTTCTTCTACGTAAGCACGACCTTCTTCGTACAAAATTATGCAGAATGCAACACGCTTTTATAATGTTTTCTATGTTTTCTCTACTGGGAGTCACAATGCAAGATTTTAAGATTTGGAGCTTCTGGCTCATCATACCGAAAGCACACTCCACAACTTTACGAGCACGGCTCAGTCGGTAATTGAATATTCGCCTTATGTTAGTCAATGCTCGTTGGTTATATGGCGTCAAAAGTCTAGTTTTCAGTGGAAACGCTTCGTCACCGATGAAATAGAATGGAAACTGTGTGGAGTTTTTATCTTTTGGTAAGGTTTTATTATTAGGTATTTCCAAGCCTTCTTTATCTATCCAATTTCCAAGCCTAGACTGACGGAAAATTCCCCCATCACTCATCCTTCCATAGAATCCAGTTTCAACAGAAATAAAGTTTCCATCCGCATCTGCACATGCCAACAGAACAATAGAATGATAATTCTTATAGTTGTAATCTAGCGAACAGGCATGTGGAAGTTTCTGAAATCGGATATGTTTCCCATCTATACTGCCAACGCGGTTGGGAAGATCCCAAAGAATCTGAAATTTATCCGCAATATTTTGCCACATATTTTTATCAGGTGTAGGCATGTACTTGGCGTAAAGGACATCCCATATAGCCTTCACAGTTGATGAAATTATGCTAGATACGGTTTTGTGTCCTCCAACGAAGTATAAAGCTAGAAAGGACATAGATGCTCCTGTCCCCAGGTACCTTAAAATAACAGAAATTTATGTAAAAAAGTAGAAAATAAACTGAATTGATGTTTAAGACATGTTTTTTTTACTTTTAGCCGAAGCCTGCAAAAAACGTTGGGCGAATTTGAGAACTGTGTTCGTTCGAAGGAGATCAAAGCCTCCAAAAAGCGGTTCAGGTTTTAAAAAGGAGTATTACTTGAACAGGTATATGCAGTTTATTATACCACACACTAAGCTAGCTGTCGAATCTACTGGAAGTAACTTGCCGCCTGTTCCTAGAGTACACACTGACCGCAAAAAGCAGCCATCGACACTAGAAGAAGGACAGTCATCTGAAAGTCAAGACACCAACAGACACAACCGACCAACAATTAATCCAGAATCTCGTCAATATTCTAGTAAAAGATAAAAACCTTTAGGCTCGGTTGACCGAGCCTTTTTAGAGTACTTCCACTCCAGGCGACAAAAACGGAATCTTGATTCAGAAAATCCGCGAAAGTGTTTTTGGTTGAGTTTACAGCCAGAACTCGATCAACTGCCTGAATATCAATTCAAAGTGTTCAAAAGGCGCGTTCTTGCACTTCTGGATGAGCTTGATATGTCACGTCCTAATTCATCTTCGAGCATGGCATCCCATGACGAATGGGGAGACCGCTGTCTAGCTATGACTCCTAATATCCCGTCCAGATTGGACAATACACATGAGAGTACTCATTCACCGGTGGAACAGATGCAGCATGATGCAGGGAGTGAACCGGAAAAGGGTCATGACCTCGAAACGCTAGTATATCGGTTTTTGCCTTAATGTCATTACTTAATGTAAACTTTGAATATTTTACTTTAAATAAAACTATTTAAATATTTTTACCTTAATGTTATAAGAAGCCTTTCTTCAACAGTAATACATTTCCTGTAGTTAGTATCTCTTTTGCAAATTTTTGGACGCACAAGTTCCGACAAAAGCCGAAAGCTGGCTTTGGACATGCGATACATAGATTTAAACTTGCTTTCGTGATTTGCGGGCACATATGAAAGCACCTTTATTTTCATTATTTTTTATGTAGGGATGTACCCCAAAACTTGTGACGACGTTTTCTTCTTCGCCTGTAGTACGCAAACATAATAATTCTTTCGTCTTCACTGGACGACATATTACACGAGACTGAACAGAAGAATCCGACCCGAACTAGTGGACATGTACACGCAATTTCGGTCTGCACGATCAATTTTTTGCACGACTATTGATCTGGCCGATTACAGTCGGTCCGATCCGGTGGACACCCGGCCTAATTGTTTGGCGTTTGACTACATCATGTAAAGACATCATTCCTTAGAGTTACAGAAAAATGTTTTTACCACAGACTACATTTTTTTATATCTTAATGACTAGAGTATTTTGTATGTTTGCAAGTTACTTTTTTCTTCAGTTTATTAATAATAGAGCCACTGACTTTGAATCGTTTATTTTTTTTTAGTAAGTCGAAAAATATTCAGTTTATCTACTTTTTGATTTTTTTGTTGCACACATCACATACGAGGCCTGTTTTTAAGTACATATCGTTTTCAAATATGATCGCTCAACTCTGCGTCTACAATTCTGCGCATACGTTCTAAATAACTTTATTTATTATCTCTCCACAGACACCATTAGGAGACATTATTGTGGCTTAACGTTTACCTATGCATTCAGGTTTAAAATGACCAAGGTTAATCAAAAATCCCGCGGCATATGAAATACAGACTGTCAGTTGTTTCTCAAATTCAAGAGACGTAAAGGTAGTCGAAAATGAGTATCAGAATAGTGGGTGTATAGAAACAATTTGTTCCTGTAATTAATGTTAACCTTAAGAAGTTGTACAATGAAGAATGAAAAGCGCGATCCTTCATTGTTAAAGATGAGTGGGTGTAGTGTTGATGAAGAAGTTGAAGAAAAGAACAACGCTGTACGATTTCATCATTAAGTTATGAGTTACTGTAGGTCTTAATAAGTGTTCAGAAAATGCTGACTAAGTTATACAAAACTAATCTTATGGCAAGCAGTTTGATTTCGTCGCCATATTTACCATTAAAGGCAATTCACACGTGTTGGCGTTCGTATATGTATGAAATGCGTCGGAATGAAAATCCCACCGATTGTAAAATCCACATCGTTGCTTAAACGCAATAGACTTAAAAGTTGTCGAAAATTAGTGGCAGATTAGTGAAGTGTATGGGAAAAACCTTATAACCGTTGGAATCGCAAGAAAATTGGTTCATGCGTTCTAGGAATAGACACTGAGGCATGAAATGGCCTACTCTTATTTGCTAATGATGACTCAGAGCACGCAAAAGTTAAAGAAAGACACCCTGGGCGATTTTTCAATAAGTGTTCGAAACTGCTGACTAAATGCAGAAAACCAATCGTCTGGTCAGTGGTTTAAGTTTCTTCAAAAATACTGCTTTAAAGGAGAAAAGTAAATGCTTATTTTTAGGTTTTGCTAATGTTTCGCATTTCTTGTGCTTTTCGCACTGGTTGATATTTTAAATCGCAACTTTACGAGCGTGCCTGATATATTTCTGGTGAACTAGTATGACATGCTTATGTCTATTGTGTAAACTCATTTCTGTTTCTTAGATTAAATTTATTGAAATCTAATTTTTGGGTCATTCACCCGATAAAGTTAATTTCTTGTGTGGGTGTACTTAAACCTACGTTTAAAATAACTATTTTCCGAGACCATTTATATTGCTCTGACCTACCTGCATTGTGTACGTGGTTATAATTTTTCAGCTGTAACATTGTTATTTTCATCGACATTTTATGTCTCGGGCTCCGACAACTGTGTACACTTGATTGTCTCCACCTTAGTTTTACTGCTTTCCTGTCACCATATTTGTAGAGGTAAATATTGTGTTAGAATATTCTTCTAGCACCTTGCTTATTTTACGACACCTGAATCAAGTACTGTGGCAATCGCATAACCTCTTTTGGCGTTATAGACGGTTCTTTGCTTAAAAAGAAAGGGTATATTGTGGCATGAGAATAGCTTTAGACTTCGTGCATACTTATTTTCTTCCTTCCCGGACATGCACTTGTCGTTAACAGTGGGGCCGTCCACAGAAATTTCATTGTCCGTGTCATCCAATGTACATAACCTTAAGATGTAAATCGTCGTTCGTTATTTTATGCCTGTAAAGTACGTGTAGATCGGGGCTACGCCCGTCGGTTCTTGTGCGTGCGTAATTTGGTCAGATTTAGTCTATTTACCTGAGTTCCGGACATTTATAATGTGTGATGGGGCTGATTAGCGTTTGATCTATTTGGTTAGATGTCATGCGTGCGCTGGTGTAACTGACGGTTCGCGCAATGCCAACTTTGAGGCGTGAACTTTCCTTTCACATTACCTAACTTTATAATTTTACGTGCATTGTAGGTGTATTTCAGTAAATTTTATCATCATCTAGATTGCGAGAATGTTTGTGTTTAATTATATATAGGTCACGTTATTGACGCTCTCTTTTGTAATTAAGTTTTGTGTTCGTTAATTTTATTTGAATTTTTCCCGCTTTCTATTCTGAGCCATTTCCGTGTTACGTTATATTTGGGGCGTGCGTGTTCGTTGTCGGACATTATCCAAGGGAAACACGTTCTCAACTTCACTTTCCAAGTCCATCTTGCCTAAAGAACAATAGTACAGAACTGCTTATTTTCGTTTAGTAATTTTATTACTATGTCTAGTAGATATTACGCTTAAGCGGCTCTGAAGAAATAAGTAGTGAATGTCGATACCTTAGTATGGGTGAATTATCGTAAGTTTTATCATATTACCGCTTTTCGAATTTACGATGTACCATTTGATGGGCTTTTGAATTTAAATTTTGTGCTTTTGTGTGACTTGTGTAGTCGATTTCGCGGATCTCCAGTAATCTGGGGTAAGTTGAGCAAATCTTGTGTTAATCTTCGGGGTTTTATCTCTGTTTTCTTTTCTTTTTTCTAATTTAATAGGATTTTATTGTTGGGTACGAGGCTAAGCCTTCAGTAGCTATACACTGAACATGGCCGCCGTACATTCCTGTTGAGGAACATAGTGACTACCATCGTCGCTCTAATAGTTGTACCTTTCCATCCTTCTCAGTGGCTTCTGGTGGAACTTCTCTGACCAGCTAGGGAGTCTTCCCCGCACCGTGGCCAGATAAGTACAACTACGTACATAATTTGCGTCGAGTAATTCGACTAATTTGTCGAAATTTTGTGCCAGTGAGCTGGACATTTTACTTTACTTTTTATGATCTAAGACTATTTAGGTGGTTATAAGATACCTATTGCACCACTTTATCATATGCGTGGTCACATTTATGCCTTATTAAATTATTGTTAAATTGTAAAATTGTTTTGCCGTACACAGAGTGACCCTAAGTAGGTGTTGATTAGGGCTCTCGTTGATGTGTTTAATTTTTATTTTAATAAAAACTCTAGAAAATTCATTGCCGTTAAAACATTAATTTTTCATGTATGTTTTTTTCTAATTTCTGAGCTAATTAAAATTATTTATGCAATTGTAAATTCTATACCGTAAGCTCAGTAGATTCTTTTGTGTTAAATACTAAATTTCCCTTTGTTTTTTTGGCAAAGCGTCGTTTAATTACTTAACATATGTAAACAAGTTACTTTAATTAATTCTCATTTTTGATTTTGTTATCATAACCATGTTTTGTAAATTTGATGATTTACCTTTTTATTTTTCTCTTTAAAGACTTAATGTGCTAATCTTAATTCAACTTTTTTTTTTAGTTGTGTAATATAAAACACATATCGTAGAAAATCGCCGTTGGTGGCATTTTATATTATATCAATTGTAGAAAAGCCTGTGAGGCGACGAAACGATTCTGCTGCCGACCATTCCCTGCCGATGCGCAGAGGTTATGTCGTTTAGATAGTTAAGATTCACTTAATTTAATCATGTTCAACATTTTCAAATTTACAATCTAATTTGTTATTAACTTTCTAAATTTCAAACAAATCAATTTAATATTTGTCATTCTTCAATATCTTTAAAAAAAAAAACAATTTAATATATATCATTCTACATATCGTAATCTCCCTTTTATTTTACATCAACATATTTTGTATAACTTTTGTGACTAGCACATGAATAAGGTTGGGCGCAGCCGACCTATACAGGGTGATCAGTAGGAAACCCGCTGGAGGGACACAGCCAGTGGCTGTTCATAGGAGACGCAGGTAGGTTACCGTTTAAGGTAGCATAGTGTCCTGGTGCCCGGACAACGTCGCTCGCGTCGTCGCCGACCGACGCTCTATTCTTTGTTCTTATTATCTGAACCGTCACGCCGTCTGCGACTTGAGTTAGCTCGGCCCTGCGTTTTCCAGTTTCATCCATCTCTCTACAGTGATCTCCTGATACCGTAACTTATCTTAGGCTATTATCTTAGTGCGACGTTGATGCGGGTGTAACAACTGGTGACAAATCGTAGTCTGTTTCTGCTATACTGGACCCAAACTAAGGTGTATGAGAAAATGAGAAAAACGCCTTCAACGTCACCCTAAAAAGTGAAGTTTAACCAAACAATGTTCGAGGTAATACCATAAGAGTTTGTGTTTATCCGGGCAAACTTTCACTTTGAACTAAAACTTTGTAGCTTGGTAATCGACGTGAACAAGCAACCACCTTCGTTGTCGCGATTTTACCTTTTGCTATTTGTTCGAGTCGAGTTACTTTTAGTAACAAAGTTCGAGTTTTGTCAAAACAAAGGTTTGTTCCGGTAATAAACACAAGCTCGTATGGTATTTGGTAAGACAATTTAATAAATCATTTAATTAATATTAATAAACAAAATTATTTTTATTTAAACAACACAAAAAGACAATATTTCTTTGAATACATAGGTTAATAGTAACTTAATTGTTACTAAAGTACAGTTAGAAAATGTACAGTTATTATAAATTGTCTTATTCGTGGTCGACTGAACACTATTTAGATTACTTTGGTTTCTTAAATTTGTAGCAATTTCTGAGTGATGATTTGTATCAAACTGGAGGTAAAATTTTAAGGATATTGTTTTTGAATGACCTGTTATATTAATGATTTGTAGATCACTTACTCCAGCTTTGGATAATGTTGAAACAGCATTTGGTCGATTTGAATTAAGCATTAAGGCTAAGTTTGATAGCTGAATTTCTGGTCGATTTAAAGAGTTCATTTGGACCAATAGGCATATCTTTGTACCATCCCTTGTTATCTTCTTTTTTATAATACTGATGTTTGGTCCTCTTTTGCTTAGAATTTTATAAAACAGTCTAACACGACATAAATCATGATTTTTTTTTATTTTCCGTGAGCCACTTACTATTGTTATGTTTATCTACACCCTGGACTGTTTTCGAAAATATCGGATTGTATCGAGCCTACCTACTTCTGTTTTAAAATAATGAATTTTGCACAGTACAGCGTCTGCCCCTCTCCAATCAAAGGCAGCAATATGGTAAAAATTAGTTTGCAATACATTTGGTGTGTTCTCATCCCATAATTTTATCATTTTTACAATTTATTCCTTAGTTAAAACAGTAGCACTCGTTTTTCTATTATTGGGAATGCTTTGAAGTTCTTTTCTTTTTGCGTTTTTAGCGCTGCGATCTGACTGAAAGATAATATCCTTAAACGCGTCAAAAGTTACGCCAAATTCATTGAAATATTGTTCTTGAATACATTTTGCAGCGGTGTTCCAGAGAGTTTTGATAACGTCTTTGTGGTCAGTTCCATCCCTTTTCTTCGTATTATAGGTCGTCTTCTGGTATTCTAGCAATTACATTAACTGGTGTATTGCCGTCCAATTTACAGTTGCTCTCGGAGCAAATTTGCATGAATTGCTCTCATATCGTGGTTTTCGTGTCTTTTATATTATTAGGCATGGCATTCGATACACATCTTTTATTTTTTCTGCAGTAGCACTGCCGAAACGATACATTTTCGAAGAGAAAAATTTATACAAAAGTGTATATATAACATTTATTTAAACGATACTGTCAGAATTGAATTCTCGTAATCATGGCAAAATCAATATGCAGTTTATCCACTTGCAAACACATTTACTATACTTTTTTTTTAAATTCTACGAAGTAAAAAAAAAATAAAAATGTAACGTAATTGTTCCGTTAATGGCTCAATTCGAAAATACCGCTAAAAAGACAAGTCCAGCACAACAAGGCACAAATATAGAAACTTTGACGTTTGACGTATGATTCATATTTTATGCGAATAGGTATATATTTTTTATAGTTTCATCGTATGAAATTATATTATATAGAAATCAATTTTTAAAATGTCTGCAACATTTGCTTCCGAAAAGGTAATTTTGATTATATATTTAGTATTTCAAAGTATGTATACAGTTTTTTCTTTATAATTTGAACTATATCACATAGATGTCGTTGATGCCATTATTTACGTCACTCTATCGTTTAAAAAATGACGTGTTTTAAAATTTAATGATTTTGACAGATGAATTAAATTGTCACCCGAAAAGTTATGTCTCTCTTACCTGCAAATCTTTTGCCCTGGATTAACACAATCAATGCTGACACATATTGTGACACCATACATAAACTGCGTCATGCAATTCAAAACAAAAGGCGTAGCAGCTCAACATAGGGGTCGTTTTGCTTCAAGAATATGTTTGGTTACATGTGGCTTATCCAACCCAAGATATCATTGTGTCAAAAGCATCTGAATAATTTAATCACCCATCAACGATGTCAATACAGTAATTCAAAAGCGGGTTGTGTGATACTATAAGTCTCTATACGTGAGACCGAAGTTCAAACTGTCCTCTAAAAATATACGTCTTCATTTTTTTAATATCAAACCTGCTTAAAAGATAGTCCTCCTCTTACATACATTTTATGGTCAAATATAGATTTACGTATACAGATTGGCGTATTTAAAAGTTAATATGCATCTTCAAATACACACACATAAACATGTACCTATGTATGTATGTATACAGCAGTTCAAGAATGTGGCTCTCGATTTACCCACACCACCATAAGACCGGTGGTGTGGGGAGACCGAAAGCGCGGACACCATGCGCGCATGGCATTCGTTCCGTATCTTTAGAGAGTGAACTTACATCGTGTCTGAGCAAACTCGCAAATATTAAAATAAAATACCCTTAACTGTCGAGGAAAAAATACAGATTGTGTTATGGTATGCGAGGGATAATTCGTACAAAGACGTGCAAAATTTATTTGTTGCGGCGTATGAAAATCGTCCACCTCCCTCTGTCTGAAATGCTATAGAATGTACGAAATGGGTTTTATAATCGTTTAGGGTACTGCTTGATGCAAGAGGGACAGACATTCGAACATCTTCAACATTAAATTTTGTATAGTTCATTAAGTATAATATTTTGTTTCGTTTTAAATGTGAGAATTTTATTTAATTTTTTATAAGAATTTTATTTTAGATACAAATTTTATAGAGTTTTGTTTCAGTTCAATGTTAATACATTATACATCAGTTACCAAAATATTATACAAAAGCCGTACATAGCGAAGCAATTCCTTAGAGCAAACGTCTGCATAGTAAAGATGGCTCCTAGTAAATATTGCTGTGAAAAATGTGCTACAGTAATTGATCCACAAATGGAAAATAAAATATTATATTGTGCAAATCGAGACTGTAATGTGTGTTTACATCATAGTTGTTCGCCTTATAAAGTTTCAGAAATCAAAATCATTATGGAAACACTGAAACAAAATATTAGATGGTTTTGTGATCAGTGCTGTAAACAGACAAATGGTATTGATGTTCATGGCCAAACAACGGCAAAGGTAACCGCACTCGAAAAGAAAATTGATGAGGTAATGGAATCTGTTAAGTTATTATTAACAAAAATTAATCAACAAAATGATATTATTCATAACCTTCAAATCAATAATGGAACAAATAAGAATACTACAGAGTCAACAAAGAAGTATCCAAGTGAAAAGAAACCTGTAAATGAAAAGGGTTCTCGTAAGATGTGTACTCGATCACAAGCGGCAGATGGAGTCTTGAACCTGATAGACACAACGCTGTCGGTCACATATAAAGAAACTATTAAAAAGAGAAATAAACCTGAAGGAGAAAAAACTCTTGTAAATACTGTAGAAAAAGGAAAGCAGGACATTGACTCTATGAAAAGTAAATACCCAAAAAATATACGTGGAATAAATCTCAATACAACACTAACAGCAGTTCAAAACCGTAAGTGGATTTTTGTATCTAATTTTGTCAATAGTACGAAAGAGGAAGACATACAAAAGCATCTTGCAGGTTTTAATATTATATCACATGCATGCGAAAAACTTTTAATAAAAAATACAGAGATTGCTGCGTTTAAAGTGGCTGTTTCGGCGGAAGATATAGAAGCGATATTTGATTCAAACAAATGGCCAAGAAACGCAATTGTAAGACATTTTAAAAATTTTCGGAAGAGGGCCTCAACACCGGTGATGCTAACCCACAATTAATGACACCGCGGACATCACTAAATATAAATATAATGCACCAGAATATACAAAGCATAAATAATAAAATAGATGATTTGGAAATATTTTTGAATAACTACAAGAATGATGTACATGTACTAGCAATAACTGAACATTGGATTAAGAGCTGCAACTTACAAAGTATAAGATTAAGCAACTATTTAATGGCGTCGTGCTTCTGTAGAACAGTTGGTACGCACGGCGGTTCATGCATATTTGTGAGAAATGATATTAAATTTAGTGAAATAAGTAATGTAAAACAAAAAAGTATTGAATCAATTATTGAATGTTCATGTGTTGAGCTGCTGGATTACAATGCAATAGTGATAAACATTTACAGACCACCAATGGCAGATATAGAACAGTTTTTTATACTAATGGATGAAATCTTAACATTTTTACTACAGGGAAGGCAGAAATATAAATTGATTTTAACCGGTGATTTTAACATACATTTTGAAAAAGACAGTGACGCTCATTCTAAGAGAATGAGAGATTTTTTGAATACATTTAATTTGCATCTTACAATTCACGAACCTACAAGAATATATGGAATAATGCGGATGGGTATGATAGCAGGGTGGTATATACTGCGTTGGCAGATCATCTGGCGCAAGAGATTTCTATTGCTTTTAATCATACAGATACGAAAAATAATAAAATCACAAAGAAGAAGATTCTATTCAAGGAAGATGTAGCGATATTCAGGGAGTGGCTAAAGACACACAACTGGAATCCGATTTTGTCTAATACAAACATAGACATGTGTTACAACGAGTTCATTCAAATGATAAAGGCAAAGTATGATGAAGTATGCAGGGTTAAAACGGAGACAGAGAAAGTAAGACGGGTGAAATGGATTACGGAAGAAATCAAATACAGAACATCTATAAAACGTCAGATGTATGAGGACATGGTGTATGGACGAATTTCAAGGGATAGTTATCGGTCATATTGTAGAAAATTAAATCGAGATATACGAAATGCAAAAAAACAAGCTAATGCAGAGTTCATCAATACTTCCCATAATAAAGTTAAAGCAACATGGCATCTGGTTAGAACAATAACATCAGATGTGAAATCACAAAACTCATTTCTGAATGAAATACAAGCGAATGGTAACACTGATGAAGAACGATTAACATTTATTAACGACCAATTAAGAGGAATGTGTGATAACTTGGCGAAGGATGTTGTAACGGATATGAGCAGAATTGAGTATAATCACAACACTTTCATGATGTTCCCAACAAGTAGTGAGGAGTTGTGCAATATAATTATGGAATTGAAAGATACTAATAGCGTAGGTGACGACGGAATACCAGTACAATTACTAAAGGGGTGTGCACCTGAATTTGCCGTGCTTCTGGAGCCTATATTTAACAAATGCTTAAAAAATGGAATATTTCCTAATGAATTAAAAAAATCTAATATCATTCTAATTCACAAGAAGGGAAATAAGGCTGATATCAAAAACTATAGACCGCTGTCTATTTTGTCGCACTTTGCCAAAGTTGTAGAGAGAGTTATCTTCAAGCGACTTACAGTTTTCTTAAACAAATGCAACATCTTGTCATCGCAGCAAAATGGGTATATATCTGGTAGATCTACTTCAAGAGCAATTTATCAGGTGCTAGCTGATATAATCGAAGGAATTAACAATAACCAGTGCACAGTTGGCATATTTTTGGATCTACAAAAGGCTTTTGATTATGTGAATTACGACGTAATGTACCAAAAATTAGAACGAATAGGTATTAGAGGACCGGCTCTGGAATTAATTCGATCTTACTTGTGCGGTAGGCAGCAGTGTGTAATTGATCGTGGCACTGGCATGAAGTCTGCATGGGTGTCTGTGGAGAGGGGAGTACCACAAGGATCGGTGTTGGGTCCTCTTCTTTTTTTGATTTATGTGAATGATTTACCATCGGTGACGACGTATACAACTGCACTTTTTGCTGATGCCACCTCAGTTATAATACGAAGTAAAAATAATGATATCAATAGAGAAACAACTGAAACATTGTGTTTGTTTGCGAATTGGTTTCAACAGAATCACCTAAAGCTGAATATGGAAAAAACAAATATATTACATTTCACATATTTCAAGGAGGATCCTTTAGTTATGGAGTACCGACATCATGAAATAAGAACAGGGCAAGATGTGAGATTTCTGGGGCTGCAGGTGGACTCGCGGTTGGACTGGAGGAGACATATTGAGTACCTGGCGGGTAAGATATCGTCTTTTAATTACGCTTTAAGAGTGATAACAACATCAGTAAATGAGAAGGCGGGTCTTTCTGCGTACTATGCGTATGTTGAGTCCAGACTGCGCTATGGTATTGTTTATTGGGGGGCATCTTCGGATGTATCCAGAGTTTTCATTCTCCAGAAGTTATGTATTAGAAACATTTTTAAAATGGGAAGAACTGATTCTTGCAGGGAAGTTTTTAAAGAAAAAAAGATTCTCACGCTACCGTGCCTATACGTGATAGAATGTGCCCTATTTGTTAAGAAAAATTACGAATTATTTAAAGAGCAGGAACTTCATCACTGTTATGGGACCAGGGGAACAAAGCAGGTTTCGATTCTACCACCTCGGACTTCCAAAAGTGTTGTGCAGAAGAATGCAACTATACAACTAGTAAAAATATACAATCACTTACCACTTGATTTAAAAAAGTTACCAGTGAATATTTTTAAGAAAAAACTTAACACAATTCTAATTAATTGTGCTTTTTACACATTACAAGATTTTTTCACGTACAAATTCAAGCTTGTGTCACCATGACTTTACTACTTTTAATACTGTGATATTGTTTATACTATTCTGACGTGTTCAAACATTAGATATGTAAAATGAACTGAATAAAGTTATTATTATTATACCATCTTTCAACGTTTTGCACTGAAGCCTCGGTACCTGGTATCCCGATATGAACTCATCTGTACTCCCCTATTATCGTACCCCTCCATTTCATGTTTGCATGCACATGTGTGCGTGTATCTGTTTCCCTATATCTACTTTTATTTCAGTCAAACGGTATATTTCTGAAAACTCGTATGATATTTACATATCTTCTTGTTCTCTCCATTTCTCTCTTTTGTTTTAAAAATAAACTTACACCATAGTACAATAAACACTTTGTGTCAATAAATTAGTTTGTGTGCATTTCGTAAATAATATACATACATTTATACATGTAATATTCAGGGAAATGGATTCATCTATTCGAGAAAACATTGCTTGCTCATCTTTATATGAATATGTAATAATGAAATTTAATTATTTTGAACAAGCAGCACCAAGTACTACTTTACGAAATACATATAATGGGTGTAGATCCTTTCTGGTTGTTTTGGTAAAGTAACTTAGCAAACTACCTAGTTCCGCTTATAATGGATATAATAGTTAAACATTTGTATACATGTACATAAACGTGTTGTAGGCATTGTTAAAAGTATAAACTACTTTAATAATTCATTCGTCAAGTTGGACTCATTAGAAGTAAAATTCTATGGCCTATGAAGTGTTGTGTTACACTTTTTTTGTAACTGCATTTCCAATTGGATGGAATTGATAATTTCACATTCGAAAACTGTTTGACTTAATATTTTGTTATGTATTTTTATTGTGAATTTAAAGAGTTTTACTATTTTAATATCCAAAAATTTTCTACTTAATATCTACTTTACTAAAGTCTGTGGTGTATTTAATGTTTAATGTTTAAAATTAATTTGAATATTTGAATATCTACTTTTTTATTAGCAATCACTATGTTCATCAACATGTGAGGGGTGTAATTACTAGGTTTAAATTTTCTATTAACTGAGTTCAACTTCTTTAGTTACGTAGCTAGTTTATTATTATATTCAAGATGTCCAACACTCTCTTCGAGCTTGAATCGCCTCTTTGCGTCCGCTTACATCTTTTCACTAAAATTTCCTGTACGCCAGCACTGCCACGATGCTTTCTCTAGTATCAGATTCTCTAAAGTTTTGACAACGCCCCCCTGCCTACACATGTAAATTTTTACTGCCAAGTGGATTTCTGTTTTGGAATTATTTTTTTACACAACAGTAAGTTAGACAGTGAAGAGCGAGATAAATATTATAATGATAAACTTAAAATCGTGTTCAAATCTGCGCATGAACAACATGCTTAATGAGCGCACCATTTTTATTGAGACAGTCCACAACATTCTTCTTTCTTCCAAAGTCTACTGTAATTGACAACAAAATTAAAATATGTACCTATGTCAAGACATATCAATAACCCAGTCATATTTTAAGATGGGCATACATACACAACAATAATGAAAATGACCCTCAAATCCAATTTAACAATGTTTTTTGGCAACAGAAGATAAATGTCATTTGAAGCAAGGTCTTATCCACTATAATTACTTAAAGTGGAACTTTTTTTTTGATTTTAAAATTCTGCTGAACAGATTATGAATAGTACTGGACTATCTTTCTGTAAATTAAATAGCTACAAAACATTTATTATTACAGTTTTTTACAAGTTTTTTAACAATGAGTTTTGCAGAATTTATTTTAGGTTTCTGTTCGAAAATTTACCAAAATACCTGCAAAGGGAAAAATTATAAAATGCTGTTATATCGAATTATATTCACTGGCTACCCATAGCAGTTAATAATTTTATAAATATCAACTAACTAGTTTCATTATAATTTTTTATACTATAATAAAGTACTGAAATCCTAAAAAATATCGACCTAGAAATTTCATCAGCTTTTCAAAAAGCATATGAATGTTAGTATGTGTAGGTGTGAGCGCAATAATGGCCAAACGGTAAAAGCTATTAACGCCAAATTTTTATATTTAGTAATCTAAATACTTCAGGTGGGAAATAAAATGTTACCAATATCTCGGCTACTCCTAGGTTAAGATAAATTTATATGCTTTACAAACGCATTCAAAGGCGAAATTGGAAATTTCTGAACCTTTAACTAAGAAGTACGTCAGTATCGCGCTAAACGCTAGGATTTTTCACCGATAAGATCAATGTATCAAGTACAAATACACGAAATAACGTTTTAGCGGTTGATAAGGCGATTGAGTTATTGTCACGGATTTGATGTTATGTATAGAATACACTAGAGCGAATAACTATGTAAGTGTAATATATTTTTTTTTATTTTTTTTAATTTGTTTTTTTTAATTCCCCACCACAAACATTTTATGTTGCGCGTATTCACAAAAATATTGTAATTATTTAGTATTAAAAGCTATGATATTCATTCAGGAATTTAGTAAAAGTTAGAGACTCGAGTCGACTGACCAATGCGGAGTTGAAAAGCTTTACTCAGGTTACATGGGATATGGATTCTGAAGAATTTAACGAAGTAATTTAGAGGTGTATTGTCAAAAAGCAACCAGATGGACAATTCAGCCTACTGAATACACCCACAGCGATTGTTCACCGCTTATTTGGGGATATAAAAGGGAATAACAGGAATTTGACTTGTTATAACTGGTATTCGAGTTACCTCTTGGCAAAAGAGCTTTTTCAAGACAAAATAACAACGATAGGGACCCTTAAACAAAAATAAACGGGAACTGTCGGCAGAGTTTTTGCCTGAAAAGAAAAGAGTAGTAGGTTTATCCAAATTTGGATGCCAGTAGGATGTAACGATAGTCTCTTGCGTTCTTTAGCCGAATGCCTTAGGGCGGGGCGGCAGCCTGCACTCTTTTGGGTGCAGATGAGATATTTAAAGTCTCTTGCGTACTCCGAAACAACAAATGATTTTAACAATGAACTAAAACTCTAGCATAGTTTCAGATAACGACATATCAAAAAATTATTCTAGATTACAACTCCAATAAAGGGGGATTGATGGAGTGGACAAAATGTGTAATGCGTATTCTGTATGTAGGCGATCAAGAAGATGGTCTCTTACAGTTTTTGTTCAATTTCTAAATATAGCAGGCATTAATAGTCAAATTTTATATAACACCACTCATATCAATTCGCCATATAAATACAGAAAATAATTTTCCGAAAGTACTTTCTTTGTCTCTGATGGAACCACATCTTTCTAACCGATCAGCAATAACAACTTTGCCTACAGATATAAAAAAATGTCTGTCCAAATATAGGGTTATTCAAGAGCGGACAGAAGAAAATCTACCTTTAAACATTCGAGCCAGATGCTTCATCTGTGATAGAAAGAAGAACCGCGTTACAACTGTAATATGTAACACATGTAAGTGATCACTATATAAAGAGCATATAAAAATTGGTATTATATGATACAATTGTAACGCAAATGGCTCTAGTGAATAAGCGGTTTTATTAAAATGTTATCTTCATTTTTAGAATTTATTTTTTGTTTTAATACCCATTTACTGTATCTCAATGAGATGTTTTATTAAAGTGTACACTTATCAATCAACATTCTATTAAAAAAAAATTGTTGAATAAATATTTGTGAATACTACAAATATGAAGAAAAGTTTAATACTAAATACATAATATACCTTAAGTCTAAAGTACTCCACAACACGCGCTTCGTAATCGCCAGTAATCGTTTGCTCCCAAAATACGTATGTTATAAGATACTTAGTAAGAATAATACGATCCCTTTTACCACATATAAAATTCGAGGTTTCGACGTTTTCAGATCATCGTCATTAAGTTTAATAGAGGTAATATACAGTTTCAGTGTCTACTGTTTCATTAGGATTTACTTTGGTGGGCGTCCAAAACGGTACACTGTAAACCGCACCGCTGATAGTAGTGTACCAACGCCTTGATCGACGAAGCAAATGATAGCATACCTTTCAATAAATAAGTCCATTATGATGTACCTTTGAATCTTTGGAGTATCATATTAAGCAACTAAAATTAATTAATTATTATTCTCGAGCAACAAATAAATCAACCGCTTATTTTAGTATAAAATTAATTTATTTTAGTAAAATAACCATAAGCTAAATCTGTAGGGATTTTAATGATTTAATTATAATTTGCTACTAAAGAGAATAGATAAAACAGAATTAATTGGTTTGATTTACTATAGCTATATATAATATGCGATTTCTCTGATAAACTTCAAAATATACGGAAAAAAACAACATTGACATTCACTTTTATTTAATACGCATGCCGATACAAAACTTAGGTATTATTTTGAAATAAAAACATTCGTCCAATTACGATTATTATAGAGTAGTGTATATTAAGAAAATAGTAGAGATATTTTGATTTACATTAAGACAAATTCTGGAATACTTTGAATGTGTCTCTGAATTATCTCAAGTATCTATCTTTTTATGTCAACTTCACAGTATCGCAAAACAGAAGTTACTCATACTAAAACGCCATTAAATTTGACCTATATCGCCGGAGGGTAATACAACCATCGAGCAGGGCATGCATGTAATTCAGATCATTTATTTACTATTTATAATCTGATTCTTTTCATAATACAAATTTTCAATTACTATATTACGAGGACGGGTCAATATGTCCGTGACTTTTTGAATGAAACACAGGTTTTTGAATAAAACATCATTTATTTTTCAACATAGTCTCCTTTGAGCTCTATACCCTGTTACGCTGTAAAATTTACTTTTGTATTTAGTTCTCGAAAGATTATGTGACTTTGGTGAAGTACGTAGAATATGTTGGGCACGAGACTTTTTGAGTGAACCTTGTACATCGTTCGTTTCACCGGTTGAAAAGACCGTCTGCCGTATATCTATGTGTGTGCTAAATCGACTATTGTGCTCTTACAGCCCTAAGTCCCGAACCGTGGAATTGATAGATATGTAATATGTATTATCGAGCAAATACACTCTTTATGTGAAGGAAACTCTGTATCTTGTGAACTAATTCTAATTCTCTTATCTCTAGCTTATTTTACCCTACCTGTAGTTTCGTATTTTCTGCATTTGCAGTTACTTTTTACGCCTTGTTTAAGTTTTTTCAGTATCTACTTATTTATTACCTCCGAACTCTACAAAGTGCATTTATTTGTGGCTTTAAATTCTTCGAGACAACAGTCAGGCCGTTGTATTTACTGTCTCACGTGTTTATGCGTATTTCCAAACACAGTCTCTCGAGCATGTCCGATTATTATTCTTCCTTCGCAGTTATGTCACTGAAAATGTAGGAGTATTAAATAAGGAAGTACTTGGAATATGGGGCATACTATTAATTGTTTTGCAGATCGCTGTTGTACTATCATTGATATTCTCCGTGTTAGTAGCTTCTGCTAATTCTTCCATGGAGCTGCTGTAGGGGTTAAGAGTCGTGATACTCTGAAATATAAGTTTTGATCGGTTTTCTTAACCGTCTTCTTGCAGCGTTTTGATTAGAGCTTGCATATTTCAATAGTTACCTGCAGTATCTGCTTTCCTTCCGTAATAAATTGTATGTACACTTCTGAGGTTTGTTTTGGTCGCTATCCGTCAAACTTTTGGTTATGTCGCTCAGGTGACCGTCCGCGTCACGTTTGCCAACTGTTTAGCATGTATGTCCCTCTCGTACTGCCGACTCTATATTTTCTACGTACAATTGTGGAGTGTTTTGCTTATTTTCTTTTCGTCTAAGTTATGTATAGGGTTGCGTTTAATTATATACAGGGTGTCCAGAAACTCTCCTGACAAACGAAGACCGGAGATTCCTCAGATAATTTTAAGACAATTTAACCCAATTCACCCTAGTCCGAAAATGCTTCCTAAGGGAGCTAGAGCTCTTTGAAGTTGGCGCCTTGTAATTAGTTTTTTTTTAATATCTCCCGAACGCTTCTATTTAGAAAAACAAAAACTGGTATGCTTATTTATCCTCCAGAGATGAATCGATTCCATCAATTGCGAATTTCTAGTACCGGTTATAGGCGGCCGTTTTGGGTAGGTAAACGGCTATTTTAACGCATAACTTTTTTGTCTTTAACTTTTAAGCATTTGTGACACTAGATTATTAAATTTTCAGGTATTCTAGTACTAAAAGGTACTCTTACTTTAAGTCGGTAGGATAAACCGTTTTCTAGAAAAATCGATTTGAAAATTTTTCGTATTTTCGTCATTTCATCTTGCGTCATTTCAACTTCGCGAACTGACAACAATTTGACAATTAAAAACGTAGGTTTTATTTCTGTTGGCAGTTCAGAGCGAACTAGTGCAAAAAATAATAAATTGAATTTTAATGACGAAAAAACGAAAAATTTTCAAATCGATTTTTCTAGAAAACGGTGTATCCTACCGACTTAAAGTAAGAGTACCTTTTAGTACTAGAATACCTGAAAATTTAATAATCTAGTGTCACAAATGCTTAAAAGTTAAAGACAAAAAAGTTATGCGTTAAAATAACCGTTTACCTACCCAAAACGGACGCCTATGACCTTAGGAAGCATTTTCGGACTAGGGTGAATTGGGTTAAATTGTCTTAAAATTATCTTAGGAATCTCCGGTCTTCGTTTGTTAGGAGAGTTTCTGGACACCCTGTATAAGTCACGATGTCGACTCCCTTTATTGTCAATCTAGTTGTGTGCCTATTATGTTTATTTGATATCTCCCGCCTTTCGTTCAGTGATATTTCCGGGCTTGTTACTTTGCGTGTAGCTGACGCGCATTAGATATGGAAGAAGATTCCCGTTTTGGCTTCACTTTATAGTCGAATCTTGTGTGAGAACATGGTGTGCAAATTGCTTATCTCCCTTTAGTAACTTGGTTACATTATCTATGAAGATATTTTCGCATAAGCGGCTTTAATTGGAGTAAGCAGTAATTACCGTTACCTTAATTTTGGTTATTTTTCGTGAATTTCTACCGTTATACCGTTACCTAAAATTCACGTATGGCCACGTGCTGGTTTCTTTAATCTAAATTTTGCACCCTTGAGTGACTTGTGAAGTAGTTTATCGCGGAATCTCCATTATCATATTGGGGTAAGTGTTTGAAACTTTGTGTTAATTTTCGGGATTTTATCTTTGTTTCTTTTCTTCTCTAATTTAATAGGATTCTTTTGACGGGCACAAAAGCCCACAGTAGCCATATTTCTGGCTTTATCACCCCGCATTATTGCTGAAGAGCGCGGTGGTTTCTATCGATGTTGCAGTAGTTGCACCTCTACATCCATCCTGCCTGTTGAAGTGGAATTTTCATCAAGGGGGCCTCCGCCATTTTGATTATCGTTGCGGCCATCCGACGTCCATTTTGTCAGATAAGTGCAACTAATGTTGTAATTTACATCTTAATTTACGACTGATTTTCGACGACTTTATGCCAGAGTGCAGGACTTTATCTTACCTAAATTTGACCTAAGAATTTTGAGTGGCTATAATTACTAACGCACCGCTAGTTAACTGCAAGGTCACATATTAATCCTAAATAAATTACCGTTATTTTTCTTGTTTTTGTTATGCAAACTGGTTTTGCGGAATACAGGGTGACCCTAAGAAGATTTGATAAGGGCTCTCACTGTTATGTTGAATAATTAGTTCATTAATAATTTTAGTAGGTCATTACCGTAATTATATAACTTTTGTTGTGTCGAATATTTAATTAAATATTAATTTTAGTAAATTCTTTAACGTAGCACTATATCTCCTGAAAGGTCAATCTTTAATTTAGTAGTCTATCCAGTAATTTCTTTACCGAAAAACATATTAGTATTTCTCTTTGATGTGTTGGATTTTATTCTTGTTTTTTTATATTAATTTTGCACGTTTATTACCATAAATTAGAAATGTGACTTTCGCGTATATTTATTTATTTATCTGAGCTATTGCAATTAGTTAAGTCATTGTAGTAAAATTTAGATACCGAAGCTCAGTAGTTTATTTTATACTAAAACTGGTTTTCCTTTGTAACTTTCAATAGCGTCATTTAATTGAATAGTAGATGTAAGCAGTTTATTTGGATTATTTCTAATTTTTGATCTTGTAATTTCACGTTTTATCTGTCACTTAATTATTTATATTTCTTTAAGTCTTATGCGCTAACTTTAATCAACTTTACCTTCTGGTAAATATTTAATTTAGAACTTCGCCGTTGGTGGCATTTATTAATAACATTTGTATATTGGCCTGTAAGGCAAGGAAACGTTTCTACGCCGACCATCCTCCTGCCGAGGCGCAGAGGTTCTATTGTTTTTTTGTTGTTGTATATATTAAATCTATCTTTTTTTTTCGTCAACATTTTAATTATTCAAACACTTATATATTAAATCTATTTTTATCTGTCAACATATTAATTATTCAAATCATTTATATTGTTTTTTTATTTGTCAACGTTTACATATTTTAAAAAAAACTTTTGTGTCAATCCTTTCTCAATTTAAACTGTCTAGCTTTTACTTATTTTTCAAAAAAAAAAAGAACTTTTTGATGAATATAGCACCTTTCTTCACATCATAATTTCTTATCTTTTAATACAGGGAGTTCAATAGGGAACCCGCTGGAGGGACACAGCCAGTGGTAGCTCATAGGAGGCGCAGGTAGGTTATCGTAAGGTAACGTAGTGTCCTGGTGCCCGGACAACGTCGCTAGCGTCGTTGCCGACCGACGCTCTACTTTTGGTCTAAGTTTACCTGAACCGTCACGCCGTCTGCGACAGAGTTAGCTCGGCCCTGCGTTTCTCAGTTTCAAACATCGCCTATTGTGATCCTTCGTTATCTCAACTAAATTTCGTCTGCTATCTTAGTGCGACGTAGTTCCGGTAGCAACCCTTTGTCCAACGTTCCTCCAATTTTTTTATCCCTTCCAAAAAATAAGATTTGTCGAGGTCATCAAAATAGGTATTTGTTTGTGAGATGATTTCATCGTTGGAGTCAAATCTCTTTCCGCCGAGCTATTTCTTCAGGTTTAGAAACAATAAATAGGCACCCGGGGCTAAATCCGGAGAATAGGGCGGATAAGGGAGCAATTCGTGGCCTAATTCATGGATTTTTGCCATGAAAACTGCACATGTGTGCACCCTTGCATTATCCTGATGGAAAAGATTTTTTTTCTGGGCCAAATGCGGTCGTTTTTTTCAAATCCTCATTAAATCGACTCAATAGGTTGGCATAATATTCACCGTTGATTGTTTTACCCTTTTGAAGGTAGTCAATGTGGATTATACCACGTGCATCCAAAAAACGGTCGCCATGACTTTATTGGCTGACAAACCCACCTTGGCCTTCTTTGGCGTCGATTCACGCCGAGAAACCCACTGTTTTGTCTCTGGGGTGTTGTGGTGGATCCACGTTTCGTCCACGGTTGCGAAACGCCGCAAAAACTCGTGCATATTGCGGTTAAACAAAGCCAAACACTCCTACGAAGTTGTCACACGATTGCGTTTGTGGTCGATTGTGAGCAAACGTGGCACCCATCTTGCGGAAGCTTTCTCATACCCACGTGATCATTCAAAATTGAAACCACTAAGCAATGTGATATGCCTATGGCTTCCACAATCTCTCGCACTTTCAATCTCCGATCGACCAACACCACATCGTGAATTTTTTGTTTCGGGTGTAGAGATCTCAACTGGGCGTCCAGAACGTTCGACATCTTCTGTGTTTGTACGGCCACAACGAAATTCAGTAAACCACTTTTTACCATTGAAATTACTGGTGCAGAGTTCCCATAGTATTTATCAAGCTTAACTTTGGTTTGAGTGATGGTTTTTGCCGCACAAAATAATGCTTAATGAGCATACAAAATTCACATTTTTCCATTTTCTCCTCAAATCACGCGGCAGTCTGCTATCAATGGCTGTCAAACACAAACTAAATGACGCAGCTTGTTCAAATTTTGACAGGAGTCAACTGACAGATATCTCGTATATTACAAATAGTTGGAAACGGAGTGTTGTAGAAATGAATTTTCAAAATATCACATATACAATATATATACTTTTCTGAAATCTAAATTATATCACTTTTTTGATATAAGAATACTTTGCTCTTTTGTAATACTTTCATAATTCTCATGCTAACAGTAGAAAAACATCTGATTGAAACTTGAAGTAATCAGTATAAATAATCCTATAACTAAACTTTTATTAAGTGAATATTGTCAGAATAGATTATAACGTAAACTAATCTTAGAGCATGTGTTTAAGTATGAAATGAAATATATATTTGGTATGAAGGTAAATAATACCTTGGCAAAGAAAAATAAACTATTAGTCAATTTATATACAAAAAAGAACTGAAAAAATATGTATTTCTAATCTTATAATATGTTGTTAAGACCTATGCAAAAAGCAAGAAACCAAATGTGCAGCTTCCAAAGACCCTTGCTATCTACGCAGCTTCAGAAACACAACGAAAATTTAGAAAGATTTTTCGATTATTGGTTAAAACTTTCGAAAGCATACGTCCTACAGAGTGGGTCTCTTATACTTCCATTTAAAGTAGGCAAGGTATTATAAAATGTAAACGTCGTATATCCAGAACTTTCCCAGTACAAGCTCTTCAAAAATGATGAGTTTTTCAAAAAGTAAAAAAAAAATGTATTGTGGTTATATATTTTGCAAAAAATATTAGTAAAATTATTTATCCCAATATGGAAGTAGTAATAAATTTCTAGCAAATCTATTTAGTTTTAAATAAAAATCAACAGGATAGTAGAATACCATAAATTCAACAAAAATTGATTTTGAACAAAATCAATTGTATGCTAGACAAATAAACTTTAGTTCTTGTAATAGAGTTAATAAAAGAAGATGCTCTAAGACGTTTAAAATTAAATCTGAGTGATGTTATGATTATGTAATGTTAGTAATTTAAATTTAATACAAATAATTAATATGAAACCACTTTATTAATTTTTAAATGTTTAACATTAAAAATTAATAGGTTTGCTCCAAGCAGCGGTTTATGTACGATACACGGACCAGTACACGCACAAGTTTATGCGCATGCGTTGACATAGTACTAGTTTTAACTAGTTCATGCGATACCTGCCCTATGATGTGTACTAGGTTGGCCGTATAATTACGTAGTTGCTAAGCTATCAGTCAATCTACGACACACTGGTCGGTTGGCACGTCATTTTTTAATCGCGTACTGGACCCTCACTGTACCGCCCTTGGAACTATAGAATAGTATCTCACAATCGGGAGGCTACTCAATTTACTTAAACATTATTTCAAGATATAGTGCGAATGCAAGCTCCCACAGGTTGCTTGAACACGGCAGGTGGTACGCAGTAAAAGTAATCGATGAGAAAAGCACGCTACAGGTCAGTATTGTCACTAGTTGATTAGAAATAATAAAAGGGTGCGTGTATAATAATATGAATTTATATCTATACGAAATGTTAACTCCGCTATGTGAAATACAAGAATACATTTTGCTCGCTAATTTATTCTGTTAATTGTAAGAGATATTATGACTGAATTGAATGTTAACATTATTAATTAATATTAATGTCTTTATTTTCTTAATACACTTAAGCCGACACAGATGGTTTCCTGGTACTTAAAATTTATGTTTGCCGGATTATGGAGGGATTAGCATAATAGATCCTTAATGGTTTTGTTTATGACGTGGCACTATATCTTGAAATAGACTATATGTGAAAATTACCAAATAACAAATTACAACGTGTATCTCTATGTGGAGATGGATATTATACAAGGGAGGCGTACATTATTTCAAGTTAAATGCATATTCTAAGGGTAGTACTAAAATGTATCCTTCATTTTATTGATCATATTTTACTTTGGACTCTGAATTAAATATATTTCTCAACAGAACAATGTACTTATAAAAAATTGTTAATACTTTCATCAAAATATTTTGTAAATTGCCAAAAAATTCTTCATGCTTCATCCTTTAATCTATTTGACAATAAAGAGAAATCACTAATTATATAATATTAATTATAAGTATTAGTATTACTTTTACGGCACAGAATGAACATAATATCTAAATAGTTACAATGAAACATACATTACTTTCTTGTAATACATATAATTTTTTCCCACCTATAGGCACTTTAGCTCTCCAAACGTAGCATTTGAGAAAATATCATCCCTTTCTTTAAGATGACACGTTTACGCAGAATTATAATTTATTTCACAAATAAATTCACGACGGTATCGCAGCAGTACTAGATAAATGTTGCCTGAGAGTAGAACAGCTCCGAAAGTATTGGTAATTTCTCTAAGAGCCACCTTAATATTGAATCTGGAAGGTGAAAGATTAATGTAGTGTCGCCTTTGATTAAGTGCGTCAATTGCTCAAGTAAATAAACCCGAATTTTCTACATCAGACGTTCGATTTCTTGCAATTTTTTTATTTTCATCAAAAGCAGCTTATGATGAAAATAAAAAAAAATATTTCGAATAGATATATAATAATAATGTACGAAAACAATTTTGAAATATGTACTTTATATATACGAGTATATATCTGTATCATGGATTAGATCAACATTGACAGCGTTAATTACTGACCATATCAAAGATGGATATCTATAATGATTCAGATGTGCTGTAGAATACGAGAAAAAAAAACCGTAAAACGATAATCTAAATAGTTACTTTCATCGATCAATTGTCAAATTTAAACGTCAGAAAGCCGACAAATTTCGGACAGTTTGAAAATGAAATATGCATTTCTTTACAGCCATACACGTGATTTTGACATTTCTGAATTCTTAATAGTTTGAAAGTGTCGCTTTTTTGACTTTTACTTTCCGCTCTCATTTGTTTATTTTTAATTTTTTATTTCTCTTAGCTTGAATTCATGTAGATAGGTCACCCTGCTGCTGATAATC
Source organism: Amphimallon solstitiale (assembly GCA_963170755.1). Taxonomy (NCBI): domain Eukaryota; kingdom Metazoa; phylum Arthropoda; class Insecta; order Coleoptera; family Scarabaeidae; genus Amphimallon; species Amphimallon solstitiale. The sequence goes on along the minus strand of OY720683.1, from coordinate 74,921,144 downwards.
TGATGAGATAGTAATTTCTGGTCCATCTTTAGTCGAGCTAAGATGTCTGGATTGCGGGAGGACTGTTTCCCTCAGTTCCGAAGGTGTGCAGTCCTTGAAATCTTTACTACTCAACATTCCTTTTAAAATCTTTTTATCGAAAAAACTGACGTTTCTTTATTTGACATTTACGTTATAACATCACAAAACTGTCAAATCTATATGTCAAAACCTCTATCGAAATTTTTATCAAAATATTATTAATCGTGTTGTTGTAAATAAAATAGTACACAAACCTCGGCGAAAAGGTTCATTCCTGTCTCGATATAAAATGAACCGCGACGCCTCGTGTTTCTGTTAGCTTCTTAATCTCTCGAGAGTAATGAAACGCTTTCCACCTTGGTATGCAATATACTATTATTTAGCTGATCTAACGACGTCTAAGGTATCAAATGCGACTGATATTTTCGATTTTTGGTGAATAAAAACTCTAAATTTATGGAGTTTAGAAACTACCGTCAAACATTTATATGGGTGCGAATGAGCAGTCATAGTATGGATAGACAAGAAATTAAAAAAATGCATGTTCAAGTGTGATAATTTAGTGAAATAAGATACCTATTATATACGTATTATTGTTTTTAGTGTTGTATGGTTCTTTTTTAATGTATTTGATCTATGCTGAAGGCACTAATATCTAGTAATAAAATTGTCAATAAAATTAACATAAACTGTAGGATAATACAATAAATGGCAGTTTTTTTATATTATATAAATGGTCCTTAATGCAAAAAAAGATTAGAAACAATTGCCATATTTACTTATGCCAACAATGACATTCAATTTTACAATATAGTTCTCTCAATAGATTTTTAAAATTTATAGGAACGAATAGGCGTTAACTAACTTTTGACGTAATGACAGTTTGTGCAAAAGTTTAAATTAGACGTATATACAGGGCGCGTCATAAGTTTCGAAAATCGAACTTTAAAAAAAGCATAATGGAAATGCTCACGTTTTACAGGATATTGTAATAAAGGTGTAAGCGGAAGCAAAAGAGGCGAATTGAAGCTCGAAGAGATTGACAAATTCTAGTGCCATTCTAATACGTTATATATCACTGAGCTTGATTCAGCTCTCCATACGTGACACAATCACAATGCTGTTTAGTTTTTATTATTATATCATCTACTCTTTCTTGTAAAATATTATGATTGGTACATCTTCCAGTTTTATTAGCTAATTTCATTGACCTTTTTAATATTTATAGGTTTTCCTTTGGTATTTTTGTCAGTACTTGCATTATTCATGTATACATTTTCATCTTACAGTTTTTGCTCAAGAATTCTATGATCATGCTTCTGCCCTTTAGTAATCAATAGAATCTTCGGCAGACACAATTATCTCTCTTGCTTACGTTCTTACAGTGCTTTCCTAATTTTTCAATGATTTTCTTTAATTAATGTCTTTGGTGTCCTCAAAAGCTCGTTGGAGATGTATGACAATACAGCGTGTCCCAGGATAGATGTTACAAGAGGTGTGCGGAATTAAAAATCTTTGAATCTCAATTTGATCTTTTGTAAGTAAACCCTGCTTGGTTTGAAACTCATTTTTAGTATAGTTTCGAGTTTGTGAAATCACGTAGGCCTTGACAGTTGAGCAAGATTTATTTCCGTTTCAGGTAAAGTAGCTTTCTTGTTCACAGTATGCTAAAATATTACTAAGAAAAGTTCTTCAAAATGACAAATTATGGCCCTCTACAAGATTTCATGGATATCTACCTACTTTGATTAAATCGTTATTTTTTAGATTCAACAAAATAAAATAATATTTATTCACAAATTAAGCGTACAAAATGTAATAATAATATAATTAATTGTAGAGCAATAGTACTATTACATTTTGTACACTTAATTTGTGAATAAATATAATTTTATTTTGTTGAATCTAAAAAATAACGATTTAATCAAAGTAGGAAGATTTTCCTGATATTTTGTATAGGGCGATAGTTTGTTATTCTGAACAACTTTTCCTAGTAATATTTTAGCATATTGTGAACGAGAAAGGTACTTTACCTGAAATGGGAATAGATCTTGCTCAACTGTCAAGGCCTACGTGATTTCACAAATTCGAAACTATACTAAAAATAAGTTTCAAACCAAGCAGGGCTTACTTACAAAATATCAAATTGGGATTCAAAGATTTTTAGTTCCGCACACCTCTTGTAACATCAATCCTGGGACACGCTGTATTTATGTTGTATGATGGCAAGATTCTCCCATTATTCCTGTATTCATAATTATTGGCCATTATTCTGTTTGGGGAATGTAACAAGGTGATTTATTTGTCTTTGTCACATACTTTCTGGCTTCGTACTATATTTATTGTTATTATTCCATGGCCCCAATACTGTGACTTTTTTTTATATATTTTTGATTACTGGATATAAACATATTTCTTTTACAGGGTTTGTGTTGCTCATTCGTGTGAGGTGTCCAAACCAACTAAGTTGTTTTTCCTGGATTCTTTCTATTGCTTTATTATGCTTTTCCATTTTTTTTGTATAATAGTTTCCTGTTCCTAAACTTATTCTCTAGTCAATACCTTCTATTTGGCGTAAAACTAGTTCCTATTCGTGTTTCTTATCTTACTTTTTCTTGTTCCTATTTATCTTCTTCTGGAATACTATTCACTAATTTAAGTCTAATCTCATTTGCCTTTAGTGTGATATTTCTACAATCATAGCGAAGATTGTATTAATGTAGCCATTGTCCAATGTTTTGACGAATTTCTTCTCCTTCGTTACATCCTTCATCTTTTTATTGCACTCCATTCTGATCTATTATCTTCTTCAAATTGCTCATTAAATTTTATTTAGAATTCATTTTCATTATTATTTCGTAAGCGTGCATTAGTTATTTTTGTTATATCCCATCTGCTCGGGGATGTTTTGCATCTTGCACTTCTTCTTACTGTCTTCCTTATTAATGCATAACATACCGCGGAAAAATAATTTGTTGATATTGTCAACACCATATTATAATAAAAATTAAAGTATTGTTTAAACACGTCAAATAACTAGCATTTTATAAATTTCACTTTAGATACTCTTTCATTAATGATTATATTCCGAATCTTTCCTAATTTTTTTTTCTATTTTATTTACTAACAAACTGTTTAAAATCGAAACTTTTCTTTAACAGTGGAAATAAAATCAGGAAAAAAAAGTCGTATACGGAAATTCATATCTTCACCTCTTTTATTTTTTGCAGTGTATTGACTGTTTAGTACGTAAAAAGATTCAGTATTTACAGTATCTTAAAAATAAACTAATTAAACTGTTACAGTATAAAATTAATTAAACAATAAATAACTTAATATATATAGATTCAAGAAACAAATGGTCCATAGCTAGAAATATTGCAAAACAAAATAACTAAATAAACAATGTTATTTCGTATAACGCTATAATATATGATCACTGTCATATTCAATAGAATTATAAATATAGAACTTTTTTTTATGATTTTTTAGGTACACTATGGACGGAGAGATTGGGCTGTTGGAGGAATGTCTATTTCATCAGAAAGATTACGTTTTACTGATTTTACTACAATGTTGCACATGGAGAGTTACACAACTTTCTATGTCAGTTCACAAATAGAGTTCAACACGTGGAACAGTGTATTGAAGCCTTTTAAATTAACTCTATGGATTCAGTTACTTTTTGATATCATATGTATTGGAGTGATTATTAAATGTATGAACGCAATACACAACTTTTCAAAATATTTTCGTTTGATGCATTCAGTGTCAGTAAGTATATATTTTACGATATTTTTATAGATATAGACTTATCTAAAACACTTACGGATATAAATTTTTTTATGAAATATGTTACCCATGTAGGTACGCTACAGATCAAATAATGAATATATTACAAAAGTATTAAATAATTCCATTTTACTATAAGAAACTTTAGCATTTTAAAAGTAGCATAACACATATTTTTACATTTTTTGATTCTAATATATTTTTTATATTATATTTTTCAGTTTAAATGTAGGTTTTCCCGTAATTTTTATTTAATTACTTTTGATTTGTAATTTTTGGTCTAGGGTATTATAAACACGTCAGAATTGCACTAGAGCAAGTGGTCTAGTAATCTTTTGTATTTCTAAAGTGTTCAATAATGTTGTTGCTTTACCTATTCGCTGTTAGAAAATAGACATTGTTGAACTGGCACAAATACATTGAAACATCTTCGGCGCTCTACTAAAATATGCGACTCTCTTACCACCAAGCCATGGTGTCGAATTACTCTTCACTCATGTCGTTTAGCTGGTTTTTGAATTCATTGCAATATTGTGTAATCATATATAAAGAAACATCTTAATAGAATAGATATTTTTAATACAATTTATATTGTTTTCAATATAACAAGAATATGTATATCAAGAATATTAAAAATAATAATTTCAGCATTAAACTTGTTCTTGAAATGGAATATATATCTAACGGTTTCCTAATCCAATTATGGTTAATGTAAAACTGAATAAGGTAATTTAATACATTATTATTTAAATTTGCTTGTGTAAATTATTGTATTAAGATTTTATTGAGATATTATTTGTAAAATCTAAATTTCTGTTCTCCAGTAAATTAATTTATAATTATATAAATATAAATTCTTAATATACAAAATTATATTCATAGAGAAATATAAATATCCGTTAACAATAGGTATACAAAATTACATTTCAAGACAATAATTGAATTTTACCATAAATGAAGAAGTTTCTTTATAATTTCCAATAATTTTTATATAGATTGCGACACTACCTTTTTAAAACGATGAATCCTGTAGATGGTGTCTTTTATGATCCCCTTCAGAATATTAGAATTGATCCACTAATTGGTAGAATCAACCAACTCCAATCAACATCTTGAATTATCCTATTCAAATCGTCAGGAAAGAATGTTGTAATATAATCCTAACCAATATTCTGTATGCTGACTTATCTCAATAGTGTTTCACAAGTTTTAGCTGATCCTCTGTTTGATGCGTGTTTTCAATATCAATGAAGACTTATTCTTATAAGAGTTTGGAAACCAAAAATATATATTGGTCTGTCCTTTTAAAAAACCCAAACTAATTATCTTTTTTATTATTTCATATCCACTTAGCAACCTTCTACATTAACCAATTACATATTTCTTAAATTAAAATAGTTCAAAATACATTTAACGAAATTGTTAATTAAAGATATTTACTTAACATTTATGCATATTTACATCTTTAATATTCCTTCTATTTTTTTTTTATTATCACATTTTAAACTATTTTATAATCATTCCACATGGTATATTAAATAGCTTCTTGTGCAAATCTCCAAATAATCTTCTTTGTAGAATTACGGATCAGAAAAAGCATAAATTTTCCATACATACATATTTAACTACCCTTAATTAGCAAGAAATAAATTATTTACTGTCTGCGATGACAGAAATAGGATTCATAGGACCTTTACATACAGCTTTGTGATGCTTCCCTTTGTCTGTTTTCAACCTTTATCAGACTTGCGAAATTTTTAAAAAACATATGTTTCAAAGATATTATAATTAAATATTTGAAATGTAAGTAAACAGCAGAATTAGAACAAACAAAAGACAGGATGTTAGATATGTTAAGAAAGATATATGTACTTACATTCGCTAGTTATTACGTATATCTCTTATTCTGATATCTTACTTGACTATCGATGCCTTGTAGTACAAATTCTTAAAAATTTCTTGTAAATATTAAATAAAAAACAACAAAATATGCATTAAATTGTCCAAACAATTATAAAGATGCTTTTACATCAATTGTATACACACAATATTATAACATCAACCTCAATTTAACAGTGGAAATTAAATCAGACAAATCCACTTCGTTTTTGGACATACTGAATACAAGTGATAATAACAAAGTTCTTAAATTTTTAATCCAAAAAATGTAAAGATAAAATAAATTTTATCAATTAATTATTTGTGTATAGTCAAATTAATGAAATATATAAAATCTCTAATTTATCAAAAACGATATCCAACAAGGCAACAATGCTGACTTTAATAATAAACACAGAAAAAAGCAAACGCAAATAGTGTAATTAAAAGTCAAATAATAAACATCCGCTATTATCTTTATATACTTTCATTAGAAGATCCATACTTACTAATGAAACTATTTGGATGACAGTTTGTTACCCTGTTGTTCTTTATGCTATTAATTAATCAACATCGCCACTAAGTCATAATGACAGATTATTTTAAATACATTTTCTGTATATTGGCTAAGAATTTTAATATATTTTACTATTGCCTGAAATGGTATTACACAATAATGAGTGCATACTAACTACTTTAGACATCTATGGATTTTTTTGGAATTGACATTCTTAAAGTACTACTTTACACACATTCCTCTAATTATCACGCACTTTCCTTGTAATGCCATATTGAAGAAACCAAATAAGATAGAAACGTATATGACTATGACTACTACACCTCTTATTTAACACTTTCATGTTGGATTTAAAGAATTCTGCATTGCAATTACTTTTAAACTTAGTCAGTGTTATTTGTGTGATGAAATTAGAAGTCGTCTAAGATAAATCTAGATCTTCTAATTGACCCACATGAATGGTATGAATCTGCCCTACCCCTGAATATTTTTTACAACTGCTCTTTTAATAACACAAATCGCGTCGGTATTATTTGCGTAGTGGTATTAAATTATGTCTATGATAAATCTGGATTTTCTAATGAAACTATATGGATAATAGGCGCTGTTCTGTTTGAATGTTTAAGTTTTATTATTAATTACACAATTTGCGTTTGCTTCTTTCTATGTTTATCATTAAACATAGAAGTCGGCATTCTAGCCTTGAAATATTGTTGGATATCGTTGATGAAAAATCAAAGATTTTCCAATGATTCTACTTAATTGTATTAGTTTTCTAATAATATTTTTTTTATTGTTTGCTATTTTTAATCAATTTCACTACAATGAACCTCTTTGGATGACAGTTTGCTGTCCTATTGTCATTTTTGCTATTAATTAATGAAAATAACCACTAAGTCATGATGAAAGATTAATTTAAGTATATGTAGTCCGCGGATGGAGCGAACAACAGGGATTTTTTTTTATTTGGACCTTTACGTTAAAAAATCATTCTTTATAAAATTCTTGCCTCTCTCAAAACCACCAATTCTGAAACAATAATCCAAATATTATTTTTAGCAGCTGAGAAAATTACAATAACAAAAATTTAAGCAATAAAGTTTCATGTTTTTGGTTTAATCATATTATCTTGTTATCTTGCATGAAACGTATATGTAAGTCAAGTTCCTTGGCATCTGTAATTTTCATTATGTATTTGTGAATCTTTAACGAGACTTACTTAATAGTAATGCTAACTTTAGAACAATGAGTTTACCTCATTGCTTTACGAAATTTGATAGAAAATTTTGAAAGAACGGGTAGTTTACTTGACATCAAGAAAAGAAAAAGGATACACGATGAAGAAGATGCTGCTACAATACTGGCTCTAGATTCTCTAGAAACATATCCGAAAGTATCCTTACAAAAAAGGTCTCCACAGTTAAATCATTTAATTGGCAAATGACATTTACAAAGAGTTTTTAAAGAAAACAAAATCAAACCTTATAAACCGATTTTTGTACATAAATTGCTATTTTGCTTATGGGTTTCAGAAAAAAACCATTTTGTAAACCGTAATTTCTGCAAAAACATTTTTTTTTCGGATGAATCGACTTTTACAACCAATGGGATGCAAAGCAAAACTGTAAATTTTGGCCGAGAGAAACTCCTAATTTCAGAATTTCAACTAGAAGTCAGCCTTACAAAAAGGTTAATGTGTGGTATGGTGTTATGTATGGAAAAATCATCTGTCTTTATTTATTTAATGAAAATACGAATCAACATACGTATTTGGAATTGCTTCAAAATTTTTAATGACAGCAATAAGAAATGAACCTAACTTGGAAAGTGTATTTTTTTGACAAGATGAGTGGCCCTGCTCACTCAGCAGTGCTGGTTAGAAATTATCTGCAAGAACATTTAGGAAACAGATGGATAGGTCGTTACGGATATGTTAATTAGCCTGCTCGATCCCCTGATTTAAGCCCGTTGGATTTCTTTTTATGGGGGTATCTTAAACAGCACGTTTATAATTCTAATTTAGATAACAATATCGAAATTTTAAAACAAAAAATTACGGAAGCAGTCAATTCTGTTACTGAAGATATGATTCACAATGTTTATAAAGAATTTGTACGTAGAGTTGAAATGGAGGACACAACGTTGAATAAAATAAAAAAATTTCTTTAATTCGAGTGTGTTTTTGTAATTGCTTCATCTGCTAAAAATAATATTTAGATTATTGTTTCAGAATTGGTGGTTTTGAAACATGCAAGAATTTTATAAAGAATGACATTTTTGCCTAAAGGAGCAAATAAATTGTTGTTCCCTATTGGTCAGTTCATCCGGGGACACACTGTATATGTATACATACGAGGTATGATCAGATTGTAACAAGAGATTTCAAATTTCGCGCGCTATATTTAATCTAACAAATTGATTATTTTTTTCTGTGTTGACAGCGCTGTTAGTGACAGATACGTAACTTACTTAACACAACTGCGACGCTTAGTTTATGGTTGGCGAGCGAATAAGAGAGCGGTATTCAGTGTGTTCGGCTAATTGTATGTGTCGAAATGTCAGGTCAAAGAATTTGTTTGAAATTTTGCGTTAAAAACGGAATTAAGTGCAGCGAAGCGTTTAAAATCTTAAGGAAGGCCTCTGGTCATAATACTATTGTGAAGGAACCCCTATATCCAAATTAATATATTTTAATGTAGAGTTTAAATTTTAAACTAAAATTGTAGAATGTTCTTTGATTGCCAGCTCAGCTCAGATTCTCTCAGGGCGATTCGGATTACTAGAAATGATTAATGAAAAAGATTCCTGAATATTAATTTATTTTAATAAAAAGAAAAATGCCATTATAAACTTTAAATAATACTTATATTCCAAATCAATGAATTCTGTATATTTTACAGACAAAAAAATATTCTATACAACATAATGTTTTTTAATATTAAAGAGACAAAAATTACGTTAATATACAGTTCAAATATGCCTTTACAAATATTATATTGAAACAAATAGTTATGTATATTATTCGATATAGTTAGACGTAAACAACAGATGCAAGAATTCACAACGTATCCTGCATATACGCTTTATGTATGATTATATACATATACAACAATGCCGAAACATATTAAGCTACTTTATACTTTATAGTATGGAGACGATGTTTGTTTAACATTCATATTTATTCAGTTCGTCTCTACTCGAAATTTATTTTACAATCCTGAATTCTTTATTATAAAAAAAATGCATTCATTTACAATAATCATTTAAAAAATACCTTATAATAATGCTTCTTTTATCTTCACAATATTTTGATTGCGAAGATACAACACTTTGCACATTTGCTATATATGTGCTACTTTCATTACTATTTTATTACTTTTACAAATAACCACAATTCTTATGTTTATTATTTTTTTTTTAAATATATTAACAATGATTCTTATGATCATTGCCGACTATTATTAGGAGTTTGCCTCTCGATACTACATCTAGCTGGCGACTCATGACTTTTGAAAGCGTATTTTCTTTTTATATAAGAATGTCTGTGAATCCCCGCTTTCTACATAGTCCGGGTGTTTCCATTCACATTTCACACGCACACATTCTTTTAACTGTGAGAATGTTAATCAATATCGGAGCGTTTATCGCCTTAATGTAAACTTTTGGCGTCACAATTCTTATTCATAAATACATACTAAACTTATGACTAATTGCGATTTAATATTACCATAATACATTCATTGATTTTAAATATTTTTTTTAGAATATTAATAAACTATGATTAATTAAATCCTTTAAAATAGTAAAAATATAAAAGTAATATACGGAAATGGGTTGTACCATTACACTATGCACAACCACGAGATTATGAATGGTACAGACGCTTTAACGGAGCTCGAGAGAACATTGTAGATGACGAGAAGACTGAGCGCCCTTGCACGCCCACCAGTAATGAAAATGTGGAAAAAGTTAAAGCGATTACACATAGAAAAATTACTATCAGGGAGGTTGCTAAAGAAATACGAATTTCATATGAGTCCCGTGAAGCAATTTTTACTAATGTTTTGAACATGAAACGGGCAGCGGCAAAATTTGTCCCTAACTGCTAGGTTTTCAACAAAAAGAGCATCTATTCCTTAAAAGACAATGTTTTTCAACGATAGATGAGATAAAGGCAAAATCGCAAATCCAGCTCAAAGCTATATCTAAAGAGGCGCCCCACCAATGCTTCCCAAACTGGAAACTACATTGGCAAAAGTGTATAATATCACAGGAGATTATTTTGAAGTGGATGGTATAAACATTGTATATTTAATAAATACTTTCTGAAAAAAATCAAATTTATCATTTCAATTTGATCACACCTCGTAATATTATATTTATTTATAAATGTTGGTTAACTTCTTAAAAAGTATATTATGTTATCTAGACTTACCACAAGCTTCATCAATTTAATTGCAAGCACAAATATAGGTGTACTTATTAGTATGGTTTTATGCATTGTGACCTGAACTGTAGTTAAATAAATATTATTTCAGCAATGCTCTCCATGTTTTGACCCTACCATTTATCTATACACATTCGCATTTGAAATGCTTTTGTATTTGTGTCCTACGAATCTCGTAAAATCTAACATTGTTTTGCATTCTTCGGGGGAAAATAGAGTCTACGATTATGTAGATGGCGAATCATAAAGAATATATGTGAGGAAATAAAGTATTTTATGTTCAATATCAAAATATATCCTGAATACAGATATCGAGATCGTATGGCCAGACCGTGTAGTGTTTCCCATTTTTCCGTCCGCATATTTTTACCGTATTGCCCTCGGATAGGTTTACTATTTTTAGTGTTTCTATTTTGCAATACACTGTCTGTAAGCATTATATAATTCGAAAATGTAACAATAGATATTGCTTACTATCGAGTTATCCTTGAAATTATTACCTGCACTTATCATAAAGGTTATACGACGATTGATAGATAGAAATAAAAATTTGTGAGTATGTAATTGTATTTAAAATAACTCCTAATAAATATTATTATACCCAAAATCTTGAGTTTTCTATTTATAACGTTTCTATGGATATAGCAAACAATTTACGAGGAAATAAATAAAACTAATTACAATATTTTCGTAGAACACAAATTGTCTTCTTTTGAAAGATGTAGTTGAAAACCGTCTAATTATAACAAGAAGAATGAGTGTGCTTAAAACCACACGGCAGAAGTGAAAACTTCATCAATTACATTTATCATGTACACACGCCTATAATTTTCAGTAACGTATTAAATAAAACGTAAGCCTCAACCATCCCCGTATCTCAAATTTCACATTCATACGTCAATTTTCAAAAAATTCTTCCGCCATTTTTTTTTTGACATTTTGACTTTGGATTCGTGATCGGCGATCTAAGACACCCCCGTATCTAAAATTTCACATTCATACGTCAATTTTCAAAAAACTCACCCGCCATTTTTTTTTACGTTTTGACTATAGATTCGTGATCGGCGACCTAAGACATCCCCGTATCTAAAATTTCACATTCATACGTCAATTTTCAAAAAAATTCTTCTGCCATTTTGCTGTTTTTGTCATTTTGACTTTGGAATCGTGATCGGCGACCTAATACAGCCGCGTATCTAAAATTTCATATTCATACGTCAATTTCCAAAAAATCTTTCAGCATTTTGTTTTTTTTTTGACATTTTGACTTTGGAATCGTGATCGGCGACCTAAGACAGCCCCGTATCTAAAATTTCACATTCATACGTCAATTTTCAAAAAATTCTTCCGCCATTTTGTTTTTTTTTGACATTTTGACTTTGGAATCGTGATCGGCTCTCTCGTTATAGACGGCTAACAAAAATATAAACAGTTAAAAACAACAAGTATTCCCAATTCGAAATTGACTACCCATTTTAGGTATCACCAGTAAAAAAGTTGTTTTAAATTCAGAAATACATGCAACAATCAAAAATAACTTAAACACTCTAATAAGACCCGTATTTCGATCCATAAAAGTAAAGCTAATTAAAGAAGTTTTCCTAGAAATAAAATTACCTTGTTAACCAATATCTATATCTATACGTATGTACGTATGGGTGTTTCACAGGGCTCTCTCCGGAGGCCATCGTTATTTTTGATTTTTATCAATAACTTCCCTAAATGTCCAACTGGTACTGCGAAGGTGATGCTACTATACGCACGCCAATGACATAAATATAGTAATTTCATCGAATAATGTTGGCGATGTTATTAGTGCTGCTGATGTGGCAATATTTAAAGTAAATAAGTGGGTAAAGTTAATAGTATCGTCGTGAATATCGAGAAAACACAGCGAAATACAGGCTTATCATGACTTACTCACAAATTGATTTGGTTAGCAGTTGTAGGTTGCTCGGTGTCAATGTCGACGAGGGATTAAAGTGGTCGGAACACATAGACCAGTTGTTTTCTAAGCTCGCCAAATCGTGCTACGCTCTTTTTCAATTAGGCAAATATTTGTCCGCACTAAAGTTTTTACTATTCCGACTTCTATTCAAGGATGCGTTACAGAACCGTGCCACTATGATCATATTGGCAGGTCCTGTACATAGAACGACTACTTTTCCGAAGACCCTGACTTTTGTGGGTTGTAAATTATTTAATGTGTTGCCAAAAAAAATCGAAGCATGTCTTACATTACGAGTTTTTCAAATACAATTGAAGGACTTCAAATTTGTTGTTATAGTGTACAGGATTTGTTGCATTGTATTAAATATTAAGAAATAAAAAAAAATTATTGTTATTTATTATATCTATAGTGTAACCCGATGTCTAGGTTGCTTTGCACTATAATAGACACTTGTTGAGCCATTCTAAACTCGAAACATGAAAATCCTGCAAATGTTGTTATCTGCACATCATTATGCTATCTGTCTTCAGCAATATACTGGCAAAATACATAATTAGGTTAAAATAGCGACATAATACTATAGATCAAACGTTTGGAATAATCAACACTTATACATTTGCAAACCGAAAACGCAGTAACTGTTTTCGTAGCTATATGACAGGCATTTGAGAAGATCTTGCACCTTGTTATATTGTGGAAACAAATAACATATCCAACATATTATATACTCCATACTACAATCCTTTCTGCACACCGAGAGAAATAAAATGTTCAATCAACCAATTTCTAGTTGACTCAATAGTTTTCGTTGGTTCCCGGTGAGCAATAACTTCAGAATTCTGAATCAAAACGCATGGTTTATCAAGTTTAAGTTATTGAATCAATGACTTCGCGTGTTTGATATAATATTGTATAGAACATTATTTAAACTTGAACTTCGAAAGAATGTTTCGCGTTGCTAATGCTACACCGTCAATTTATTTGAACAACAATTTACGAACAGTGTTCGATCAAAAGTTGCGAATGACTGAATCTCAGTCAATGAGCAAAAATGTTGAATCAACAATACTGGCAATCAAATTTTTAAAGTAATTGCTTCATTAGGTTGCTTCTGCTTGTCTGAATAGATTATTTGTTCTCCCAATTTTTTGTTGGTTCAGTCAATGTGTGAAAGGTAAAAAGTCGAAAAACTATTGACTGAACAATATCAATTTTCTCAGTGCATGAAAGGGGTTTTATGATAAAACATGCTCAAGAAACAAGCAATACTGATCTAGTTAAATCTGCTGTACCAAAAGGCAGTACACTAGGACCAATACTTGATTTATTTTTCACGGCCGATATCTCCACAAATACAAACGTAATTTAACACTTTCAGGGCGTCTACTACTGCATTGACCTGAAAGAGATTATTTTAAGGTATCGCAGTAGTAAGATGTCCCAGTTTCAACAAGAACATCACCAGAGCATTCGACAGGGTCTGGCACCAGGATCTGATTTATAAACTAAACGTTTTCGGCTTTCCAAAACACCTTATAAGAATCATCAAAAATTATCTTCACAGATAAACTTCCCTATAAAAATCATCAACACAGTCCTCAACAAAAATCCTTACAGCAGGAATCCCACAGGGATCACCATTATCACCTCATCTGTGCGCAATTTTCACATCTGACACAGCGAAATCCGACAAAGCAGTTTTACCAACATACGCAGACGGCACTGCCATATTAACTCAGTCCTTTCAACCCAAGATGGCCATTAAACTTTTTCAAGCAACACTAGACTCCATTATCAAATGGTGTCACACCTGGAGAATTGCAATCAATGCCGACAATACCCAAGCAATCATTTACAAAAGAAATACCAAGCCCTACCTGTCAACATTAATCATAACCCAATTCCGTGGTCCCAATTTGTTAAATACTTAAGCGTTAGTCTAGATGAGAAACTCACATTTTTACTTCATCTACAACATACAGCAAAGAAAGCAAATACAACAAAGATACGCCTTTGGCCTATATTAGATAGATTCAGTACCCTGTCATCATCAATTAAGTTCAGAATCTACTAACAGATTATTAGACCAATTATCTCATACGCTGCTCCAATCTGGATCAATGCCTTCCCCAGTCACCAACAAGCACTCCAAGTCATTAAAAACGTCACCCTGAAAATGATTCTTAGAGCTCCATGGTACACGAGGAACAATCAGATACACACTAAAACTAACACACAACAATGAAAAGATTTATAAAGGAACTTGCAGCACAATTTTACAATCAGATGAAAACACCCCCCCCCCCAATACAGACAGTGAAGAAACACTTAACTACGATCCTCATGTACCATAGAAATACAAACGCCCCCGGCAATCCATCCGTCAAGAAGATTAAACTGCAATAGACTATAATATACTCTAAATCATGAACATCCTCATTGCGATTAACAGTAAAGGGCCATAGGCCTAACTCATAGCCAACAATGAAAAAGAAGAAGAAGAAGAAAAAGAAGAAGAAAAAGAAGAAGAAGAAGAAGAAGAAGGAGAAGAAAAGGAATAAGAAGATGAAGATTTCGTAAACTATTCTCTGGGATTTAGTTTAAGAAACTTTGGCAGAAGAAGCAGAGATGCCGACGCGGTTTCAACCCAGAAGACAAACAGTTATCAACGACAAATGTGGAAGCCTGCTACTTAAATAAACATTGATCTTGTTATTATACATTGCATCATGATCTAGATAAAAACAATTATTGAAGAATATATAAATGGCACAAGTTCTTAATGTTAATTAAAGAGCGAGTCTATCATTAACATTCAGCACCAGTCGGCTATCATGATAATATTCCATTGCCTTTTCATTTCCTTTATGTATTAGTAAATCTTTCAGATTTCCACTAGCTCTGCACTTAAATTTTCAGTAAAAATATTCTTGATGTCAATGGAGAAAATGTATTTTAAGCTCATATTGGTCCCTGAGATCTTGGAGTTTGTCAACATATCTTTTACCAAATATTTATATTATGTTTAAAAGTTTATCACTAGTATGAAAGGTTTTCACGCTTTTTGCCCGTTGGTTTCTGCTAATGTAAATAAATCGATTTTATTTACCAGTATTTACAACAAAACAAAGCTAGGAAAAATAACATTTATTTAAATATCACAAAAACACACACTAACTTGCAAAGTAATTTGATTCGAAAAGGACATGGTTAGGGCTGTCATTTCATTAAAATTAAATTACAGATGAGACAATGAAGAACTGTAGAGATTAAAAATAAATCAATAATATCCTACGTAGAATTGAAATGGTACATTTTAAAAGTAAACACAACTCCCTGCATGTACGATAGATTCCATGAAACTAATTGCAAGATTAAATTAGAGGAAAAAACATAATAGAGATTGATGAAATGCTACGTAAGGTCTATCTGTATTAATAAATGATTGGTAAGAAGGGGACTTTGACATCCAGACTAAGATTAACTTATAATGACACTAAAGCAATGCATATTCAAATGAGGGTGGTTGACATATAATACTGTCGCTGAAATACTGGAATAATTAAACAATTCTCAGATATTTCAAAGTGAATTCTATTTGCCGACTTAATTGACAAAAAAAAAGAAGAAATACAAATAAAATTACATTCGCCAGACATGTAATAAGTCATGACTAGTATGCACAAATACCTGAATATATTTTAGCCAAAGAATTAGTAAATAGCATTAAGCATTAACAATATAATTTAATGAAACCTAAATAAAAGTAAGTGAAATTAATACATATCTATTAACATCAATCAACCAATAGAATCAATTATAATCCAATATGTTTAAAATGTCGTTAGAACCGCAAATATCCTTGAAAATCGCATGTGTTACTGAATGCTAAACCCTACAATATGCAGAGAGAATTTACCTAAAAATATATAATTTTAAAAGAGCATTGCATATTATAGTGATTGTACATTATGGAAATCAGTAATAAACAAACATATTGCTGTGACCTCCACATTATTGAAATAATAATATTAAGAATTAGTTTAGTTATTGAAAAAGAACACTAATTTTATTTTTGAAATCGTATATTTAAGATTTAAGCATTAGTCAAAACATGTAATAGTAAGTAGAATAAGTTGCCTACATTTAAGGAGGAACTGCTGTACCAAAAATAAACATGAATTGTTGATACACATTAGACAAATAAATGTGAATTTAAATATAAATAATCGTACCAATTCATAAGAAAGTTTTATATAATTAAACTTAAAATATAGTAAATACCTGTAACTTATAAATAAATGTGTAAAAAGGATATAAATCAAAATATTTCCGGTGCGAAGTGACAGATCGTAAATAAGAATGTTTTATGTAAATAGTAACAGCATGAATTAAAAATACGCATGTTAGTTCTTGTATGTATACATAGGGGCTTCAAAGACAATGGAAATGGTTATGTGTGGTTTAAAAACCTGCGAAAGGAAAATACAGTGTTAATGTCGTTCACAGCATTCTGCAAATCAACGTATTACCTGAAGAGAGACCATGGATAGAAATTGGCGACAGTGTGACGAAAGCAACCAATCTTCGCAACGCGGGCTCCACAAGAAAAATTCCTGTTGTTTATAACGTCTTTCCCATACTACCACATCGAAGAATTTCTAAAGGAAAAAAATAAGAATAACATTAGTTAATGGAAAAAGGCAATGCATTCATATACAAGTCCAATGAAGGACTATACTGAAGAGGAAGAAAAGAAAAATATTCTTACTGAAGATGGGATATAACAAGTTGGTGAAAAACAATAATAACAAACAGTTCGAGTCGTCGCCATTGGTATGTAAGCTGTCAGGACGATATGCGCGTGTTGGTGCGACTATGAAGAAAGATTTTATCACGAACGTTTTAAAATCAATGCCAACCTAAAATTTAATTAGATAACAGAGGCGCTACAAATTGTCGATATCCTTTTGTTTCAGTATATAAGGCGAAAACAAGAATAATAGACTTGTCGAAGATGAACTTAATAATTCAAGCAGTAAAGACGTTAATTTTGGAAAAGAATAAAAATTTTGAGATAGCGAAAGTGAAAGTAGGGGTTTATATGCACTACTTATCATCTCAAGATTTGAGAATCTGTATTAAGAATTAGATTTCTATTTTATTTAGTTTCCTTGAAAACAAATTCATTCAATTAATTTTCATTTTTATTAATTTAATTTTTAAGATGGAGGACATCAATAAGAATGAATTTGATAAAATGTACGATGATATGAAGTAAGTTATAAGATATATAATTCAATTTAGATATAGTTAATGGTGTTAGACGTGCTGAAGGTACTATGTGAAAATCTTTGCCTTTAGTCGTTCGTTGGGCATCATTAAATTATTATATAGTCATTTAATTTAGTAATACAAATAAAATAAATACGAATAAGGGGGGATGTTTTTGATGGGCAGGTGCTAAGCTGCTAGAGGTACAATGTGAGAATGTTTACAACTAGCGATTAGTATAGGCCAGTTTCAGAGCATTCACGTTGCAAGGTTCTAGATTGCCAAAGCACTATGTGAAAATGTATGTTTTGGTGAAATAGAGTTGACTTCATATTAATAAACAAACTATTAAGAATCAATAATTTTTTTTTATTTAAGGAAACAAGATGATTATTATTTCAGTTATCATTATAGATGTATAAGTATTTCACAAGCATTATTACTCTAAAAATGAGTATAAATGTTTTCATTTCTTTTTCTCTCTTTATTTTGTGAAACAAAAAAATAACTAGATACAGTGTGGCAATGTTATTTACGATTGGCATTTTTAAAAAAATATAAATATAATTTTTATATGAGATTTAGACATTTCATTTAATTTTTGACCTTATCCCAAACAAAACTAAATAAGAGGTGTACCAGAACATAAGAAGTAAATCACTGCAAGAACTCATAAGAACATAAATAAGAAATTTATGCTGTTAAGGAATAAGCTTATTAATAGACTCTTATAAATTTTATCATTCATCAGCATTGTTGCATCCACAGCAATATGTTTTGAATATTGCACAGAAATCGAAAAATTCTCCGACAATAGTTCACAGACGGAAAGCGTCCTGTAAAAAAAAATCCGTCACTGGAAATTTCTCCTCGTAAACAATAAAACAATTGGAAGAAATCCATAAATTAGAAATAAGCGAAGAACAACAAGGCTTCAGACAAACTATGTCGACAGTGGACGCAATCTTCATCCTCAGACAAATAATTGAAAAATCTCTCGAATATAAAAAACCTGTTTCTCTGCCTGATAAATCTCAGGAAAGCGTTCGACTGAGTGCAAATAGCCGACATCATAGATATACTCCATTAAAACAGGATACTTGTACCTTACATTGACGTAATAAAAGAGCTCAATAAGAATAACACCACAAAAATCAAAACATCACAGGGATTTACAGAGCAAGTATCAGTACTAACTGGAATGAGCTAGATCGATAGTTTGAGACCAATCTTGTTCAACCTAATTATGGATAAAATAATTAATAGGATAAAAGATGTTGATGGAAGATACAGAATAGGACAAGAATCGATGAAGGTACTTATGCTATGTTGACGACGGAATTTGATGGCGGATAATGAAGACGATCTATAGCGACTGCTATTTAGGTTTCAAACAAGAGCGAAGAACCTTAATATGCCAATATCTATAGAAAAAACAGAATCAGTTGTCATTGAAAAGAAGCCCGCTAGATGTAAACTGGCTGTAAACGACAAACCCATTAACCCATTTGCCTAAAAACCTAGCTGGCAGATACCATTTGCCTAGGAAAATAGCTTTTGAGCAGAAATAAATGATATGGAGCTATTTACCAAAAATGACTATTAGCCTACGACATATATATGGTATTAGCGGCCTTTCATTAAAAGTCAATAGTTAAAGAAACACAACCATAAAAAACATGAATTAGACGTTTCGATAAGTTTATACTTCTTCAGTATATTCCGTCTAGCGGTAAAACCAGACTCAACTGTAAAAATACAAATTCTAACTAACAAACTAATAAACTATAACACAATTATCGACGAGAAAGCAAAAGAAGATGCTATCCGATAGTAATAATATGAAAAATGAAATTAAAAGTAAGTTCATTAATATACGAAATAAATCGAAAATTAGTAAATGTGTTGATTTTTATACATTCTTCGTCAGTTCATATAAAGCCCATGTTATTTTTTGTATTTGCAAAGATTTTTAACTAAAATTAAAAGTACACAGAATATAGTGACAACAAAGAATATAGATAAATCTGATTTAATTTGTAGGCAGAGTTGTATTTGAAACGTAAATTGTCCTTGTTGTAAAAACTTTAGATTGTCAGATCAAAACATATAAATTTGTAAATTTCGAAATGTCACAAAAAACAATTGTAGGTTTCTTGGGAGTTCTTTTTATTATATTTTAATAGAACGACAAAAAAAACGAATTTAATTTTATGTATATTAAAAGTAATTAATCACCTTGGGGTAGCAGCAACGAAATGCAATAGTAATTAATAATAAAATGACAATTGGACAGCAATCTGTCGTGTAAAAAGTTTCATTGACTAACAAACTAAGTAGATATAATACAACTAAGAAATGTGTAAAAGTGAAAATGTGAACAATTAAGCATAGAATAGCCGCTGCTATCTATGTAGTTTTATTAAAAGGCCATGATCTATCATGGACATGCACTTAATTACACAACACAAATAATATCCACACAAATTGTATAATTAAAAAAGTAGTGTTAAAATTAGAAGTAAAGCCGTCGTATAATATTCATATAGGTTAATCAGAAGATCACGTTTACCTTAGACAAAGATCTAATATCATCACACAAATGATATGTGGGAATATACATTTGTCCAAGGTAAAGCCGAGGCATCAAGAAAAGCCAATTCTATCCAATGCTTCCGTGATGATGTTTGTGGTTTGCCACTAGATAAATATATTTAGCACTCATGCACGGAACGGCAGCTGCAGCGCTGCAGCGGCCACATCTCAAAACAGTGCTTACTTAAATATCAGAAGTCGTACAATACTTATTTTCCAAATAATTGTATACATGAGAAAAACTAAGCTAAAATAAGGATCACTAAATGAAATAAAATACTGTGAAGCATGTTTTTAATTATACAGGGTGGGGCACCTCATTGGTTTATATACGAAAAGCGGTAATATGTTTTATTTTTATTTTTATTAAAGGTTGTGTAGGTTCATTAGGGGGCCGTTTTAAAATTATTTTGAAATAGACAGAGTGATCCAAAAAAAATTGGCACACTAAAGTTATGAAAATTTAAATCGAACATTCTGTATATTATAGGATATTTTGATGCTATAGGCTAAACTAAGGCCACTTACTGTTATTTTCCCTATACCTAACTCAACCTCTTCTCGAGATATTTCACTATTTTTGAAAATGTAGATCAAAATTTCAGAGACATTGCTGGCTTCCATATTTGAGGGAATTATTTTATATTGTATTTAATGTATACCCAAAGCATTAGACTCTAAGATAAGCTAAAGTTGATATCTAAAAATTATACAGGGTGTTTAAAAACTACATTTGTTGAATTGATTCGGTCTTTACTTGATGAAGATCCATCGTATTAATTACTAAGTAAACAACAAATGTTGGATTTTCACTATTTAATATTCTAAGTAATATTTGACAATTGTTTCGCCAACATAGTGGCTTCTTCAGAAAAAAAAAATATATATAATATGTTGGCGAAACAATTGTCAAATATTACTTAGAATATTAAATAGTGAAAATCCAACATTTGTTGTTTCAGAAAAAAATATATATATATATTATATATATTTTTTTTTCTGAAGAAACAATTGTCAAATATTACTTAGAATATTAAATAGTGAAAATCCAACATTTGTTGTTTATTTAGTAATTAACTACATTTGTGTTTTGACTAATATTAAAGGCAAATAACTTTCTTATTTTAAATGGAACACCCTGTACTTATTGCCATATTTAGATTCTAATTTTAGTTGTTTCTAAAACTGTATTAGGGTTTCCTATACCTATCTCTTATAGTTTTTTGGTAATTTAGGATTTTCAATTTCAAACATTAATTTCTTGCAATTTTTTCCAAAAGTAGGCTTTGCCGCTGTTATTCATACTTCAAACAGATAAATTATTTAACAGTGACAGTACATATTAGGTAAGACATCAACGCTATTCGACGTCGTTTAAATAATTTTAATTATTTAAAATGATAACCTACTCTGAAAACGAAAAGGTGGATATGATTTTAGTAATCGGAGAGTGTGGCGAAAATTGCTTGCTAGCATTAAGAGTTTATGCTCAAAAATATCCTAACAGGCGTGATCCTGACAGGCGGTTATTAGAAAATTTATTGCAAGTTTTCGGAAGAACAGGAAGTGTGCGTTATCAGAAACCAGAACGGCAAAGACCAATTACGGGAAATGAAGAAAATGATTTTGTTGTTATCGGATCTCTGGCAGAAAATCCGCATACAAGTCAGCGAAAAATATGTGAAGCCAGTGGAATAAGCAGACGGAGCGTCGGAAGAATTACAAAAAGGCACAACTTCTTCCCGTATCGTATTCAATTATACCAAGCACTTTAGGAAGTAAATTACGATAGACGACTTTTATTTTGTTTATGGGTTTTAGAAAAGTTTAGTGAAGATGAAAATTTCTTCGATTTTGTACTTTTTTCGGATGAATCATCATTCCACAATAACGGATTAGTAAATAAACATAATTTTCATTACTACAGTGACGAAAATCCCCATTTTTTTAGAACTATTGATAGGCAACACAGATGGTGTGTCCATATATGGGGTGGAATAATTGGAACGCAAGTGGTAGGTTCGTTTTTTTTTTTGATGGTCACTTAAACGGCGCCATGTTTCTTCGATTTTTAAGAGACAATTTGCTGTATTTTGGAAAATATACCACTTAGAATTCGTCAAAGGATGTGGTTACAACTAGACGGTGCGCCAGCGTATTTTCAAGTAAATGTAAGAAATGAATTTGATAGGCAATATCCCAAATTGGAATTGGCCAGCAAGATCCCCAGACTTAACGTGTCCCGATTTTTTCTTATGGGGATATGCCAAAAATATCATTTATGATACACGACCAACCACACCCGAGGATATGAGAGAACGAATAAGAATAGCGTTTCGTTCTATAACACCAAATATTTTAACATGAGTTAAACAGTCCTTTCAAGAGAGAATTCGATTATGCGTTGAAACAGATGGACATCATTTCGAGCACTTGTTAAAACATTAGTTTTCTTTTACAATTTAAGTTTGTTGTGTGTTTAATAAAGTATGTATTTTTTATTTACCTAGTTATGACGCCTTTTAATTAATGAAAAACAAAACCAATCAACCTGATAGGTTAATAAATATTAGCATTTTGCAAAAAAATTTGCAAGAAATTAGTGTTTGAAATTGAAAATCCTAAATTACCAAAAAACTATAAGAGATAGGTATAGGAAACCCTAATACAGTTTCAAAAACAATTAAAATTAGAATCTAAATATTGCAATAAATACAGGATGTTCCATTTAAAATAAGAAAGTTATTTGACTATAATATTGGTCAAAACACAACTGTAGTTTTTAAACACCCTGTATCATTTTTAGATATCAACTTTAGCTTATCTTAGAGTCTAATGCTTTGAGTATACATTAAATACAATTTAAAATAATTCGCTCAAATATGGAAGACAGCAATGTCTCTGAAATTTTTATCTACATTTTCAAAAATAGTGAAATATCTCGAAAAGAGGTTGAGTTAGGTATAGGGAATATAACAGTAAGTGGCCTTAATTTAGCCTATAGCATCAAAATATCCCATAATATACAGAGTGTTCCATTTAAATTTTCATAACTTTGGTGTGCCAAATTTATTTGGATTACTCTGTATATTTCAAAATAATTTTAAAACGTGCCCCTAATGAACTTTTAATAAAAATAAAAATAAAACATATTACCGCTTTTCGTATATAAACCGACGGCAATGAGGTGCCCCACCCTGTATATGAGATTTAACAATATTTAGATTTTATAACCGGAACCCTGTCATCAGTAAAATACTGCATGATACTTCAAATTGTTTAGTTAATTAAAGCGCTTGCTTAAAGCTAAAAATATACTAATTGCACTTAGAACCAAACAAAATTTACCATTATTACAGGAGCGTTGAAATACTAATACCTATTCGAAGTTTTCATACATTTCAGATTCCGTTTTATGCCATCGTCGAACAAAGCATTTTGTCCAATTTACGGATGCGGGTGCTCAACATGAAATTAATTTTGAGTATCTGGTTTTTAATGTCAATTATTATTACTACGGCCTACAAGAGCAAGCTCGCTTCGACCATGATAAAGCCGAGTAGAAGGGAACCCAGCTCCATATTGAATCTATATGATGAAGGGTATTTATTTCAGGTAGGGCAATACGTATATGCATTTGCTTTGATCGTAATATTTTCCTAATAATTATAGTAAAATTTGTATAATATTCATATTGACTTCATTGATATTATGTTATATGATAATGTAAAGGTATTATATTATGATTTATAAACACATTGAAGTTGTATGAAATTATTTGGCGAGCTTAAACATAAAACTTCTTAGTGATTTGTTTTTAAGGGGGATACGGTAGATTTAAAAAAAACTGTTAGAGCTTTTAAATTCCGCCTTTATTTGTAAAAGTAGGAATGTATAGGGTATGTATCATATAAATATATGACGAATATGTAAAAAAAAAGTGCAATTCTGGGTATTTGAATTTGAAAAAGTTATCATTTTATTTCAATTATAAGTAGAGATTGAAAAGCGCATATTCGAGGCATGGAATATATAAGCCGCAAGATATGTCTTAGTACTTTTTTTTAAATTTACATATACAGGCTGTCCCAGAAATAAAAAGACGGAGTAGCAGATATGTAAAGTCCGAACAGAAACAGGCCCAAATATACCGCAATAACGAAGAAATTAAAATTTTAATTTTCTATGTTGTTTTTTAGATAAAAAAAATTACATTATGGACCTGGCACAGAATGTATGTTTATAATTCACGTAAGAATGTTCATTTGTAAATAGAAACGAAGATGCATTCATAGAGAAAAATACGCTTTCTTTTGTATAAAACGGGAAAAAAACGTTAAATCGTAAAAACATATTTTTTGCGGGATGTGTCTAAATAACGCACCTATGTAGTCGGTTATTGACCCAGATGGGTGACCTACTTTCTTGCAGGCAATAAAAGGTTGTTTCTGTTTTTAAAATAGGAAGGTTGTTGCTCTTTAATGTGTTCGTAGTTGGAAACAGCTGATTATTAGAATATTCAATAAATCGTATTTTTCTAGCAGGTTTAAAATTAAAGTAATTAATGGTTTGATATTTATTATGAAGTATCTATTCCTCCTCCTTTTTTTTAACACAAGTAATATGGTGGTTCTGAAAAGCACCGATTGTGAAAGTGAAGCAGGTGGATATTTAGTGCAGGGTCGGCGTAAGGCCAATTGAATTCTTTATTATTTTTTTCTGCCGTCTGCGCACGAATAAAGACTTGATATTTTGAGGGTACGTTTTTACACAATCTAGCTTCCGATTTCTGCTACTCCGTCTTTTTATTTCTGGGACACCCTGTATATGTATAAGAGAGTAGTAACAATATAAAGTTGCAAATAAATTGCCCCTCAAAAACCCTTCCATTTTATTGCTTGGGGTGTGTGATAGTATGCTAATAGTTCCACAATTGCATATTTCGCACAGATTTATGGTGTTATCACAATGCACATTAGTGTAGTATTTGTAAATATTCTACTACTTTGTATACTGAGTGGGCCACCGAAAACGAAACAGATTGAATATCTAGAAGGAGAAAACTTTCTTGAAAAAACGGGAAAACAGGTCGATTTTTGATCCAAGGGGGACACCCTTCCATCATATCTTCAACTGTGATACGTCATTCCCCTCCCCTCCATCACTCTAACCATTACAATTTAAATAGGGAAAGTACTAAATACGATACATCATTGAAAAGGTAATTGTACGGAGAATTCAGCAATGTGATTGTTGGTTGCGCTATTTTTGATTTTAGCGCCCTCTAGCGGAAAAAAAACGGTTACGTATTCCACAATGTGACACATCATTTCAAAGCTAATTTTATTAGCAACTAAATACGTAATATCTTTGACATTTATTTGTCATCATTCTCAAGTACAGACTGTCAGTGTCTTTTGTAAACTAATAAGTTCGTAGTTTCTAATATTAGAGCTCTGCAAGGTGTTTCGATTATTTAATTTTTTTTCAATTGTGCATTAAATTGCTAATAAAATTAGCTTTGAAATGATGTGTCACATTGTGAAATACGTAACCGTTCTTTTACCCGCTAGAGGGCGCTAAAATCAAAAATAGCGCAACCAACAATCACATTGCTGAATTCTCCGTACAA
Organism: Amphimallon solstitiale; assembly: GCA_963170755.1. Classification (NCBI taxonomy): domain Eukaryota; kingdom Metazoa; phylum Arthropoda; class Insecta; order Coleoptera; family Scarabaeidae; genus Amphimallon; species Amphimallon solstitiale. The sequence continues at coordinate 74,895,037 of OY720683.1, read as the reverse complement.
TTACCTTTTCAATGATGTATCGTATTTAGTACTTTCCCTATTTAAATTGTAATGGTTAGAGTGATGGAGGGGAGGGGAATGACGTATCACAGTTGAAGATATGATGGAAGGGTGTCCCCCTTGGATCAAAAATCGACCTGTTTTTGCGTTTCTTCAAAAAAGTTTTCTCCTTCGAGATATTCAATCTGTTTCGTTTTCGGTGGTCCACTCTGTATAAAAACTGGACGTCCTTTGTTTGTGCAGGGGTATTGCGATCTTAATTTAGGGGAATATTTTTATCGTATTTTCAGTTCCTTATGTCATTTGTTTTTCATGTTATGACGTCACCGACTTTTTTTTGAATGACAACCTGTAAGTCTTTTAATTGATTTCGATAGTACCTTCAATTCTCTATAGAATGGTATAAAAGTTTTAATACGTTAAATTGGAAAAGAAAATTATAAAAAGAGTCTTAAAGTTCAAATATTAAAAACTCATTGCTTTGGTAAAATGAATTTAGTTACCGATGCATGAAAAAAAAAAACGGCTGCTAGAATAAAATAAGTTTTCATAGTCATAATAAAATAAGTGTTATTTCCCTTTTCTTAATCAGAATAATTTACATTTTGCAAACTAGTTTATTAATAAAAATCATGCTACTGAGCGAGAGACAGAGAATTGAAGTGCTAATAATGATTGGTTATGCCGACAAAGCTAGATCACATCAAGAAGTGTGTCAACTTTTTAGAGAAAAGTACCCGTATCAACTAATATGTCAATCAATCTTAATAGGATTTGTAAGAAATTTCAGGAACATGGCACTGTAAAGAATCTTCAAAAAAACTGGACGTCCAGTGACATTAAATAAAGACGGACAGCTTGATGTACTGCTAGAAATTGAAAACTATCAAAATTTGTCTAGCAGAAGCATTGCCTTGGACCACAATGTAACTTTTACAAGTTAAAAAAATTTAAACTTATAAGCTATAATTGGTTTATGAGTTGGCAGAAGGTGACTATGATCATAGGCAAGAATTCGTTGAATAAATGATGGAAATTTGTCTTCGCAATCCATTGTTTTCCCAGCGTATTATATTTTCGGATGATTCACCATTTTATTTAAATGGAACGGTTAATAAACAGAATACAATAGTATTGATTGAATCGGCCGTTACTTGCTGGAACTCCATAATAATTAAGGTTGAAGTAAAAATAATTTACAACTAATTTCCAGTATAATCACACTTTATTTAAAAATACGACATGTTTCGCTACGATGTAGTTTCTTCGGGTATTACATTACTACTAAATATATTCTACAAATTATGATTTTTCCAACACATTTTCTACACACTTGTTCATTACTTAATTACTATAAATCTCTTAATGACTATTTAATGTACTTTAAATATATTCTTAAAACTCCCTACGTCTTTAACGGTACCAATTTAACAGCGGGGAATTATTTAGATCTATTTGGTCATTTAACAATACATCTGAATATTTAAGCTTATTTATTTCTAAGGCTTCAAGTAAATTTAATTTTAAACCTTTTTCTTGAGAATGTAGTATCTCAAATTCGGTGTTGAAATTATGATTATTTTCTAGTAAATGAATTGCATAATTTGAATCTGTTTTTTTATTACTAAAACTCTTAAAATGTTCTTTTATTCTTTTGTCAAAGCACATCCCTGTTTGGCCTATATATGTTTTATGGCAATCCATACATGTTAATTTATAGACCCCTGATTTTTTACCCTTGTTTATCTTTGATTTATTGTTTTTTATATATTTCCCCAAAGAATTATTTGTTTTATATGCTACATTTATATCTACTTTATGTAAAATTTTCCCTATTTTTTCGCTTGTTGATCCTATGTAAGTTAATACTTTATAATTACTTAATTTCTCTTTTTTTATTGGGTAAACCATTTCTATTGCCTTTTTATATTTCTTTTTTTCTCAAAATTTGATCTACTATATTTGGGTTGTATTTATTGTTTGTCGCTATTTGTTTTATTATGTTTAGTTCTTTAAGAAAATTGTCTTTATTTAATGGAACTGATATCAATCTATGTATCATAGAGTGGAACGCCGCTAATTTTTGACTAAAAGGGTGACAAGAGCTATTGTCAATGATAACATCTGTATGTGTTGGTTTGTGAAAAATTGAAAAAACATGTTTGTTGTGTTCTCTTGAAATTGTAAGGTCTAAGAAGTTTAAACTGTTATTTAATTCCTTTTCTATCGTGAACTTAATATTTTTATGTAGATTATTTATATATTCTAAAAATTGTTTTAATTGTCTGTCTGTTCCACTGAAACAACCCAATACATCATCTACGTATCTATGCCAATACACAAAGTGTTTGAAATTTGGATGTTCTTTAATTTGATCTTCTAAATGATCCATAAAAATCTCCGCTAATAGCGGGCTTAATGGGTTACCCATTATTAAACCGTCAGTACATTAAATAGTCATTAAGAGATTTATAGTAATTAAGTAATGAACAAGTGTGTAGAAAATGTGTTGGAAAAATCATAATTTGTTAGAATATATTTAGTAGTAATGTATTACCCGAAGAAGCTACATCGTAGCGAAACATGTCGTATTTTTAAATAAAGTGTGATTATACTGGAAATTAGTTGTAAATTATTTTTACTTCAACCTTAATAATTAAGAATACAATAGCTATATCCAATATAATTTTAGCTGAGCACTTGCGAATCATAAAAAACTTCATTGTAATAGACACCTTTCTTTTCCCATCATGAATAATATTGGCCACCACACGACTTTCTTATACACATGAGCCGTCAAATTATACACAAATTGCTCTGAATGGTTTTAAATACTTTTATCTTAGTGTTACTTCAAGTTCACATTTTAAGATTTTTTTTTATACAAAAAATATTCAAAATCCTATTCTAAATACTTTACTCTCTTAATAAATCTCTATCGAATGCATACTTCGCGAGATAATTGATAAAAGGCTACTCGATAAGAGAAGAAGCGTTACTTCCGGTCCGAATTTTGAATTTTTTTTTATACAAAAGGTATTGAAAATTAAGTTCTAAATACTTTTACACTCGTACCGTACCTGCCTAAAATGCATGACTTGCGAAATATTCACAAAAAACTGGCTAATTTTTGACTAAAAGGGTGACAAGAGCTATTGTCAATGATAACATCTGTATGTGTTGGTTTGTGAAAAATTGTAAAAACATGTTTGTTGTGTTCTCTTGAAATTGTAAGGTCTAAGAAGTTTAAACTGTTATTTAATTCCTTTTCTATCGTGAACTTAATATTTTTATGTAGATTATTTATATATTCTAAAAATTGTTTTAATTGTCTGTCTGTTCCACTGAAACAACCCAATACATCATCTACGTATCTATGCCAATACACAAAGTGTTTGAAATTTGGATGTTCTTTAATTTGATTTTCTAAATGATCCATAAAAATCTCCGCTAATAGCGGGCTTAATGGGTTACCCATTATTAAACCGTCAGTACATTAAATAGTCATTAAGAGATTTATAGTAATTAAGTAATGAACAAGTGTGTAGAAAATGTGTTGGAAAAATCATAATTTGTTAGAATATATTTAGTAGTAATGTAATACCCGAAGAAGCTACATCGTAGCGAAACATGTCGTATTTTTAAATAAAGTGTGATTATACTGGAAATTAGTTGTAAATTATTTTTACTTCAACCTTAATAATTAAGAATACAATAGCTATATCCAATATAATTTTAGCTGAGCACTTGCGAATCATAAAAAACTTCATTGTAATCGACACCTTTCTCTTCCCATCATGAATAATATTGGCCACCACACGACTTTCTTATACACATGAGCCGTCAAATTATACACAAATTGCTCTGAATGGTTTTAAATACTTTTATCTTAGTGTTACTTCAAGTTCACATTTCAAGATTTTTTTTTATACAAAAAATATTCAAAATCCTATTCTAAATACTTTACTCTCTTAATAAATCTCTATCGAATGCATACTTCGCGAGATAGTTGATAAAAGGCTACTCGATAAGAGTAGAAGTGTTACTTCCGGTCCGAATTTTGAATTTTTTTTTATACAAAAGGTATTGAAAATTAAGTTCTAAATACTTTTACACTCGTACCGTACCTGCCTAAAATGCATGACTTGCGAAATATTCACAAAAAACTGGTTTTCAATAAGGGTAAAAGACCTACTCCCGTAGGAATTTCGAAAAGCTTTTGGAATAAAATTGTTCTCAAATTTATTTATGAGCACATATGAATTCATTATAAATTTGTTTAAACTTAGTAGTTGACGAAATATTGATAAAATTCGATTTTTTCACAGAAGTGTACTACAACTTCCGGTCTGCCGATTTTACTCAAAATCTAAGTAGATCTCAAGACGGTGATTATAAATGCAAAATGTGGAATTGATAGCTATAGCGGTTTGACCGCTATCGTGGTCACACACACACACACACACATTGACACAGAGGAAAGAGAGAGAGAGAGAGAGAGAGAGATTTCTTAAAAAGCACTTTTTCGATATCAGGGGACTTCAAAACATAGAAATCTCGAGGTTGAAAATTTTCATCATCACAATACTTCCTTATACTAGATAGTAAATATTGCTACCCCATAACATTTTCTCTGTGACAGGAGATAAAAATGCACCCGAGACATTAAAAAATTTTCTATATCATTTCAGTGATTTATTGGGCAAGCATATTCAATTGATATATTTATGTATATAATAATTTTTCTAGATTATTATCTTCACGCATCATCAGAATATGAACGAATAGCATTAAAAAATACAGCCTCTAATAGCATCCAGTCTATTGTGATCATATTTCAAAAATTTAATTGGTATTCCTATAATATAATGTAATTTATATTTAAAACATGCTTTGAATCCAAGAATATTGACTTTCCGATTACAAGGCGGCAAAGGTTGGGTAGAAAGTTATAATTACATCCCAAAAGAAAAGCAACCTATTACAAAACACTTTGCTTTCTTTTACCATTAATAATAAATAAAAGTCTTTATAGAACGGAGATATTCGACCTCATTTTTACGCAGCTAGAAATTCTATGTTCACATTTTGCTGTAACTTAATTTGTAAAGCCAAATATAATTATTACAAAGATTTCAAACAATTTAGTGTAACAGGGTTCATAATAATGCTAATTTATATATTCTCTAATTTCAAATAGATATTTCAACTATATTCATAGTAAACATCTTTAAATATGAAGATCATTATCTGCAGAAAGTATTCCTTCGATATATCAAGAATTTTTATACAAATCATTTATGTAAATTATGTATAAAACTGAGTCTTGCACTAGAACTTTGGTGCTCCAAAATGTTTCACGTCAACAACTGTCGCCTCTCCGTCATCCAGATAAATAAGTTGACTGCGTCCTATGAGATTCGAACGTAATAAATAGAGAAGTGATCCGTTAACTTCGCAATATTCGAACTTCTGCAACAAAATCTCGCCAGGAGCATAGTCAAACGGTTTAAATAGTTTACACAATGTTGTAGAACTCTCTGTTATATTGTCAAGTCGTTCGCAATATGCTGAAAACGGTGAGTGTGAATGTATTTGAATGTTATTAAGTTAGAATGCACTTGTATTGTTAAGTCCTATCATATGATATATTAATTAAGAGCAATAAAAGTTATAAAACTATTTTTCCCGGAGCAAATTCTTTCAAAGCGTTAAAAGTTACTTTTCAAAAGCATTGAAGTCGTATGAAAAGAAAATTTCCTTTATTTGTATACTTTTTTCGTTGAATGAAATCACACAAAAAGCCGAGTTCAATATACACTTGAAGGAGCAGTTGAGGTTATTTAACACTAGCTGTCAGTCGTAAAATCTTTCCTCAGAAGCTTTAGTATCTTTCAAGCGAATTTATTCGGGGAACAATAAAGCGCTAAGAATAAAATTAATTTCCTCAATAAAGTGACACTGATCTTACTTTCTTCCGGTACGAATTTTATACAGCATGCGTAAAATTAAATTGGGGATAGGACATATTGCTGTGACTCTTACAAATTGAGATTTATATAAAATAATTTAAATTATTCAATCAATGAGTAGGTAAGAATCAAGCATGCATCCTAGTGCTAGGCCTTATGCTAGACTAAGATACAACAAATTTTCTGCTAGATAGTAGGTTAGGCAATTTTACATTTAACTAGCTCAGTTTAGAATGATTAAAGAAAATGTTCTCTCAGGGGCAGAAAATATAAATAAATTCTCCAATCAATTTGAATGCTCTTTAATTATCTCCAGGTCAGGTAAAGAAAATAAAATGCAAAATAAATCTTATCATCTAATTTATTAAAAATAAATATTAAAGAATGAGAAATTTTAAATTACACAAATATATATATATATATATATATATATATATACAAAAAAATTAATATTTCAAAACATCATCTAAAACTACACATATCATAATCAACAAGTCAATATAATAAAGAAATTAAAATAAATGAAAGCATAACGTCGAGAAAATTTTATATTTTAAATATAAACGTGATTATCATGATTTATATTCGTCATAGATACATGTAAACAATCAACATCTTTAATAAAATAAAATTTATCGCATATGATGAATTGTACTGGAATATGAATAACCAAAAATTACGCAATTTATTATTTACAAAAAAAAATATAAACATTAAGGGAGTGGCTTTGCCCTAATTAGTCCTGCCTGGCGCCTTTGCTCGCTCCCAAGACAGTACCATCAGAAAACAAATTCACACTGGTAGGTACCCCAAAGTTCCACCCTACGAGTATGCTTTTTAACTCGTTGGACACAACCCGAACATACACCACCATGTGCTCACCCCTTAAGGTATATATATAAATTTTAAATTTAATAAAATAAAATAAAAGTCTTTGTGTATTTAATTAATTAACTCAGCCCTGATTAGTTCTGCCTGGCGCCTTTTCTCGCTCCCAACACAGTACCACCAAGACTAATTCGTGTTTTAAGGATTCACCAGGACTCCATGCTATGAATTAAACAACTACTTAATTCATCGCACACATCCCTGATCTATTACCCAACACGTTAATATCAAACACACAAGTACTATAAAATATACTTGATATACATAAAGGAAAATATATATATATTAAAATAAAACTTTACCTCCTTTTGAGATTCCAATACAAAACACCACTCAAAAAAAATTGGTACAACACTATACACACATTTATAACAAACATTATCAAATCACCTTAATTCTTCGTACATCACTTCAAACTCATCCATTATTAAAAATTCGATCACTGTTCAATTATTCTATATATACATAAAACAAAATTATTAACCACAAATCCTCTAATCTGATAAATAAAATAGTAAAGAAAAATCTTTATAAAAAAAAAAATTATTACGCTATTCAACTTGATCATTACAGTCACTAAAATGTTTTATCATAATGCATGGTGTAATAACCCTACATATAAAACAAAACATTCTAGAAAGATAAAAAAAAACTCAAAGTTTTAATTAAATAAAACTGTTCCATACGTAAGTAATTATTTCTAAAATAATTACAAGTCTCAATGTAAATTGAGCTCCAAATTAAAACGATATCTAATTCATAAAGTTATTCTGAGTTCCATCTCAGTTAGAAAAATTCTATAAGTACAGTAAAATTATTACGGAAAATATTACAAGTTTTAATTCTTGTTAAAATTTTTATAAGTATCGAAAAATCTCTTTGAAAATATTCTAAGTTCAAATTCATGAATAAACTTTTAAGTTAATATAACATTTAAGAGGAAGAAGAGGTTTTCACCTACTTCTCCTTTTTTCCTCTTTTGAGTGCGGTTTACACCAAGCAACTCTGCCGTTTTCTGATCGGTCCCGGTTTATATCGATAATTTTCTTCACAAAAACGTCCGGTTCAGTTCGGCAGATACGATTCCACTTCCAAAAATACATAGCTGCAGTGCTGCACCACTCAGGAAACCAGCGCATTACTAATTTTCAAAAAGATAAACAGATATGTAAATATAAACTTGTTTACACGTTCATGACTCATCCAATGCATCTAGCGGAAAAATATTGTTTTCGCCGAGCCACACTATCGATCTCTCCCGGTCACAGTATTCTTGGTGCGGGAAACACTTGCTCGTTATACTTCACGTAACATTTTATGCTTATTCTAATCTTATAGTTTTTATAAAAATTATAATAACATTCTTTTATTATTTTACTTAAATAAAAAATAAATTTTGGCAAATTATTGACATAATGGATATTTATATACACATCATAATAAAAATAAATAAAATAAAAAATTAATTAAATTAAATCTTGAAGTGATCTTGATTATACTTATTTATAATCTACCACCAAACTCAAGGTCACTGCAATATGTATACTATGCATATCGGCAACAATGCGCAGGTTGTGCCAGTAGTAAAGTACGATTATAGATAGCATTTTAGTTGATTACAGTCAGCCGACGGATGAACATGTATTTATCTAGGCATGCATCACACGCTTCCTAAATACATATTTACCAAATAAGAATTCAAAATACTTCTGCGAGTTTTATTATATTGCGTATACAACGCAGTAGGAAAATAAATGCACAAATTCTAGTTAAACATTAATTCTAAGTAAATTATTCTATAAATTTACTAAGTAAATAAAAAATATGCAATGATTCAAATTCATTTTTTTAAAAAATGTAATTCGAATGTAAATTATTATTTGAATTATAAATTACGAAGAATTTGTTTTCGTTTTGCATAATACCGTTTTAGAACAGTTTTATAATCATCCATAATTGCGTTGTATACGCAATATAATAAAATTCGCACAAGTATTTTGAATTCTTATTTGGTAAATATTTATTTAAGAAGCGTGTGATACTTAGATAAACACATATTCATCCGTCGGCTGACTGTAAGCAACTGAAATGCTATCTATAATCGTACTTTACTACTGGTACGACCTGCGCATTGTTGCCGGTATGCATAGTATACATATGTCCTATCCCCAAAATGATTTTACACATGCTGTATACTTTTTTCTTTATTCTCAAATTCAGAAATTGTTATAAATATTGTATACTGTTAGTACAGTCTATGCGGAATGCATAACTTTCGAAATAGTGCTAATACCAAAAATAATACTTCCTGTGCGTATTTTAAAAGACCCCTGTACAAAAGTTGTTCTAAAACATTTTCTGAATTCTCCTGCCTCATTTCTAAATCTTCAAAGAAACACTGATGTTGGGAAAAAATTGCGGTGAAATAATCCGCCTCTTCCTATAAAGCGATTTAGTTTGAAAGCTGATAAAGTCTTCCTGCTAGAATTTCATGCACACATTTCAATATGGTGTTAATAGTTTTAGCCACTTAGATTTAATTTGTCAAGCGGTGTATAATAAAATATAGATAGCGCTATTAAATACTCATAATAAAGTTAATAAGCTACTGAATATTATAAATAAAGTTTTCCGTTAAAAAGCCGTTGACAACTGGACTAAAAGGAATAAATTGTAAAACATAGGACATATAATTATTGGTTCAATATTTTTAAATCTAACATGTAAAACTTTTTCTTCGATTAACTCATTTATGCCTATGGTTACAATAACGCAACGTCAACCAAAAAATTGTATGTAGAAACGTTACTATTTGTAATATCTAACAGGTGGTATTTTATTAATGAATGTTTGAAAATGATTTTTTTTCTACATAGATATTTCCCTTTCCGGAAGAGAATGAAAACAAAGTAAAACAATGATTTTTGATACAATCTTCTTATAAATTGTTTTGCAATTTTTAAAATGTCCATAATCTGTTTCGAGTCAAATACATTTCAAATAAATGTTGTATGACAAAAAAGTGTTTACCAACTTATTAATAAGGATCAACATGTTTTTTTGAAAAATATCAGGTAACCAAATAAGTTCATGCGGTTTTTTATGGTAAAATATAAATATTTATTAAGAAACAATAGTACAATATTATTCATCAAAGTAATTACCATCACACTCAATGACCTTTTGCCAACGTGACACCAATTTTTTTATGCCGGTATTGTAGAACTCTACGGATTTTGAATCAAAAAATTGACGGACTGCGTCTATTACATTAACTCGAGTTTTAAACTGCCTATGTCTCATACAGTTGTCAAGAGACAAAAAAAGATGGTAATCACTTGGCGATATGTCAGGGGAATATGGAGGGTGTGGCAATATTTCCCAGCCAAGTTCACAAATTTTTTCCCGGGTCACTTTTGCTGTATGCGGTTTGGCGTTATCTTGTAAGAATATCACTTTCTTTCGATTGATTAAAGAAGGCTGTTTTTGGATGAGTGCTGCTTGTACTCGCTGAAGATGTTCACAATACAAGTTCGCAGTGATGGTTTGGCCCTTTTCCAAAAACTCATAATGGACTATTCCATTTGCTGTCCACCAAACACACAATAAAATCTTGTTTGGGTGCAAGGAAGCCTTGGGAGTGTGAGGTATTGCATCAGTAGGCGACAACCAATGATACGAACGCTTAGAATTTGAGTATAATATCCATTTTTCGTCGCAGGTTAACAACCGATCAAGAAATGGTTCATTATCGTTGCGTGAAATGTTTGCCGGACAAATGGTAAGACGACTTAATTTGTTATCATTTGACAATTCATGTGGAACCCATTTGCTCAACTTCCACGTCTTTACTAGCTGATGAAGATGCAAACGAATGGTTTCGTCACTCACATTGAACCTTTCTGCAAGCTCTAGGCACGTTGTACTGGAATTTGCCTCCACAACCTGTTGAAGATCCTCGTTGTTAATGATCTTCGGTCTTCCAGAGTGTGCTTCTTCGGTTAAGTTGAAATCTCCCGAAGAAAATTTCTTGAACCACTTCTGTGCTGTTCGATCACTTACGACATCATCTCCGAATGCGGTACATATTTTTCGCGCCGCCACTGCAGCTTTAGTACCAAGTTTGTACTCATAGAGTAAACAACCTCGAATTAAAGTTTTATTCGTTTCCATTTTCAACTATTCAAATTAATAATTAAATAATTGTCACGAAATGTGTATGTATTAAATGACAGAAGGATTGATACTAAAGTGGATGACAGATAACAGACAAGTGCTATCGATCAACAACTTAAAGAATATTCATGGCACTCTGCTGTATACAAAAACCGCATGAACTTATTTGGTTACTGATATAAGCATTTAAACAGTATTATTTGACTGTCTCAGCAACATTAACTTGTTACAATTTAATTTACGTTGCTAACGCATATTTTCTTGTACCTATTACTTGGAGGTACTCTGTATATATAGATCTCGTTCACGTAATATTTAGAATTCCTAGTTACTCTTTTGGTACTTTTATTGGTAGAATTTCTACTTTTCAGTTTAGTGAAATTTATTCTTGTCTTTGTTATTTATTTAATTGGGAGAACATTTACTTTGTTTCTATATTTAATTACCATTGGTGGATTGCTTGTTTGATTTTCTTTTATTTATCGATGTAAAATCGATGTAGATTTAATTATTGATCGGGTATATTACCGACATCTATAGGGTAAGGTTGTAAATGCCGAACTTTCGAAGAGGGCTGTTTCTTACCGCAGCGGTAGCTCCTGTTTAACAGCTATAGATGGCGCATGCCAATTTATATTTAAATATTTATCGGAAATTCTTTTCGGTGGCGTCATACTTTCTGCCTCCATGTGTTTTAGAACAAGTGGGTAGCAATCTATTGCTTAGAAGAAAAAGTAGTACTCTGTGTTATTTTACTAAATCTCTCGAAGGATTTCGTCAGTAAAGATCATACATTACTATAGTAAAAGTCGTGAGTGGTTTGCATCTGATCTATACAATCGAAAAGAAACCACTCGTTTACGTGACCAAGGAATCACAAATAAAGGAAAACGATATTCTCTAAATCAAAATCTGCCTCAAGGGAATATCTTGGGCCCTCTACTCACTATTATATATTTTAATTATCTGTACTGAGTCGAAATGCCATCTGGTAATAGCAACTTAAGAACAATGAATCATGCGGATGATAAGTCAGTTTTACATGTGGAAATAAGTATGACTCTGTCAACGGTATTTGTCAATATTGTGCATCCTCTAATAATTTCCTCTTGTTGAAATAGTTTTCAAATACCTCTTCACCATTCAGTCCTTTATGTAGATATACAGGGTTATTTTTTTAAATCTTGACATAGGCTAACTTTTTTATTTGAAAAGATAAACCTATGGTCCCTGAAAAAAAGTTTTAGGAATTAGTCCAAATAAGAAAAATGCGTGGAAAAAATAAACGCTTTGTTGCCAGATTGGGCGCTATTTAAGAAAAACCTATTTTCTTAAATGGCAACACCGCGCTTTTTTAATAATTTCTAATACATCTTGAGATTCTAGGCAGAACAGAGAGGATGCAAGTTTTTAATTAGAGTGGCGGTTTACGAGCTAATAGTGTCTAAACTTTAATACATTTTCCTCTCAAATGTTACATGATGTTAATAAAAATTTTGTTGTTCGTATTTGTTGCTTCAGAACCTAACAAGGAAATCAGTTCGAACATTTTTTAAAAAATAAATATTAGGTAATTAATTTTTGTTCTATTGCTATTTTTTTAATGCTGGAAAATAAGTTAAATATAGGCACCATTAGCTCGTAAACCGCCACTCTAATGAAAAATTTGCATCCTCTTTGTTTTGTCTAGAATCTCAAGATATATTAGAAATTGTTAAAAAAATGCAGTGTTACCATTTAAGAACGTATGTTTTTCTGAAATAGCACCCAATTTGGCAACAACGCGTTTATTTTCTCCACGCATTTTTCTTAATTGGACTAATTCCTAAAACTTTGCTTCAGGGGCCATAGGTCTATCTTTTCAAATAAAAAAGTTAGCGTATGTCAAGATTTAAAAAAATAACCCTGTATATTTGATATTTTTCTTCAAGAATATATTGATAGTGAACTTCTAATTTGGATGCTTCCCAAGTTTTAGACCTTCTTCAGGATTAAGGAGTCTATGATCTAATCTTTGTATATATAAAAATATTTGTGACCCTTTTATAACTTTTTTATTTAAATAAAACTGACATATTTCGAATTAATATTAATTATTCGTTAAACATTAAATTTTCAACCATGAAAAATAATCTATCAATAACAACCTTTTTTGTTTATTATTGTCCATCACATCCCAGTTTCTCGTATTATATAATCATTGTAGCTACCCGTGAATTTAATTGCTTTATGAAACTTCTTCACTTAAAACTTAATTAATCCCAGAAGAAATCCCTGTTTTCTAACATTTTTAATAAGATAATATGAAGAATTTATTTATCTTTTAAAATATTGTGTTTATTAAAAATTCTAAGTAGTTTCATTCAACTTTAATACTTTTATAAGCTAAATTTATATTATATCTTTTATACAGGGTTATGATAAAGTAACGCACAAAATTCATAAAACGTACAATGTTCATTTTTGAAAAAAAAAACACGTCAAACAGTGTATTTTATTCCGCGTCTTTTAACATAAGTCAAAAAATAAAACGTCAAATTTGTCAAAGTTATGACGTCATCAATATTTTTTTTAAATATGAAGCTTGGTTTTTTTTTACTTTATTTGATAAAGCTTGTTTTTCTGCATTATAAAGAAATAGTTGAAGTAGGGATCACATAACAAAAAACTAAAAAAAAAAAAAAGAATTAGACATGAAATGACTCGTATAACTCCGCAGATGATCGAAGACTCTGTAAATCAGGTCTACCATCGTCTTGCCTCTTATCGTTTTGGTTTAATGGACTGTTTAGTTCATTTAAATGTTATTACTAGAATAAATTTGTTTTTTATTAATTCTCTCAGTTTTTTCTTATGTGACCCCTACTTCAATTATTTCTTTATAATGCAGAAAAACAAGCTTTATCAAATAAAGTAAAAAGAAACCAAGCTTCATATTTAAAAAAAATATTGATGACGTCATAACTTTGACAAATTTGACGTTTTATTTTTTTGACTTATGTTAAAAGACGCGGAATAAAATAAACTGTGTGACGTGTTTTTGCATTTTTTTCAAAAATGAACATTGTACGTTTTATGAATTTTGTGCGTTACTTTATCATAACTCTGTATATCGAAATATCATGTTGGTATAAATACTATTTTTAATGAAATAAAGTGCCTAGCGTTTTTCGACATTGTTTTCTAAAAAAAAAACCTTTTCAATTCCAGGTTAATACTGAGGACTGGACAGTTTTAGAAGAAAATTTAGCAAATGCTGCCGATGTACGATATGTCAACATATTGGAACGTTGCCGTAATGATCTTTATTTCTGTGATGCATTGGAAAAAACCATCCATAATAACGTGGCCATAATAGACGAAGATACTGGTTTAAAGTACATTGTAATTACCAATTCAAAAACCTATTTTTAATTGTTTTAATAGATACCCACCTGTTTCAGATTCTAACAAGTTGCAACAATTACACCCGTGAAGAGATGTCAAGATTTCGAATAGTAAGGGAAGAATTATTTCCAAGTACGCATGCTTGGCCTCTAAGATTTGGCGCACCTTACAGGAACAGGTTTTCTATTGCTTTTGGTAGATTGGTAGATTCTGGTATAATCGAGTATTGGTAAGTAAAATTAGAAAGTATCAAAAATGTTGTTTCAAATTATGGCTACTGACGTAATTGGTTGCCAAATTTCACCGTGTTTGTGGTAATTATTGGGGAAAAAATATAAAATCTCCATGAAGCAGTTTTACCACAAATCAATCATAGGTTTTATTCTCACTAATTTTATATGTTTGGGGCATAGATAATAATATTTTCATAAATTTATTACATATTTTTATTTATAGATCTTAAATAATAAAACTAAACTATTATAATTTAAACTACTCTTTAAACACTAAAACAAAACAAAAGAAATTAAAAAAATTACTTTACTAAAGTCAGAGCCGGTACAGAAAATTAGAGGAAGAAAGAATGGCTCAGAAGATATACTTTAAAACTTAAAGTGAAAAATGTTTAAAAAAATGCTAATTAAGCTTATTCAGAAATGTATTTTCAAAATTCAGAAAATTCTGAAGGAAATAATTATAATCGAGGGAAAAGTCCGATTATTTTTCAAACTAGTGGTAATCAGCTTTCATCAAATCAAAGGAGTCCCAAAAATTTAAATTCAGCGGAAGAGATGTTATAAACTTCTAGATTTTAGAGTGTAATATAAGCAGCGTTGTACACAGATAACCATTGTTTTATCTAGATAAAATAACAGATAATTTCGAAAACTATTATCTAGATAGAGATAAAAGATGATTTTGCAAATGATTATCTAGATACAGATGACAGATAAAGTAAAATTTATCTAGATAATCTAGTGAAATTCTCAGAATTTTTTTTTACATTTCAACGCGGTTTAGGTATCAATTGATATAAATAGGATGAGGATGTGATTTTTTGGTATAGGTAATGCACAACTTTAAATATAAACAAATTCAATATACATTCTTATGTTTATCCACTATTATTAATGCCTTAGGGGGTGATTTCAAGTCGGATTTGCGTGTAAGTAGGATTTGGGCACCCGTCTTTCGACCGTTGCTGAAGATGGTGGCGTCTTGTTATATTTAAAGGTTATTTTTTAATAGTTGGGTATGCATGTACCATTTTTAGTTCTTAATTTTTTTACAAATTATAGTAACAGTCAACTTGTGAAGCGTTCACACTTGTCGATTGGCAGAAAGCGACTTGAAAAGAATATCGTCACTGTGAAGCCAAAAAGTAAATTTATTTATGAATATTTCTTTACAGTAATTTACAAGTGCCTCAGGAACTTATTTGGTGATAAATTTGGGCTGACTCATTGCTGACAGAATGAAAGCTTTACTTTTGACTGGGTAGGTTTCCACGACAAACAAGTGTTGAAATCCCTCTGTTCAATCCGTATGATTATGGCCACTTTCAAAGCACTACTGTAAACAATAGATAAGCTCTCAATCAACTTGATGCGGAGAATGAATAAAGTTGGAGCAACAAAACCCAGAAAATATTCTAATTCCTCTTGCAGTCTATCTAACAAGCTAGTAGCTCCATCACACTGCAGTACTCTTCAACAAATTGGAACTCAATGTGTTTTAGTCTTTGGAGTTTCAAATTTGGGAACAATTTTCCTATTTTCTTCTTATTTAGCAATTTTTTTTTGTCGCATGATAATATGAATTCCATCTAGTAATGATGTGTACAGGAAATTTGCATTTATATACTTCATATGTTAAGTCTGAAGCAAGTTAAGTCTGAAGCTCGTTAAATTCCGAAAAGCCTGAATGTAGAACAATAAATTTTCTTGTAGTCGGTTGATTTTTCCAAAACCTTATTTGCATCAGTAGTGGCAAGTAAGTTGAGAGTGTGCAGTAGTGTGCACGATAGACCTCATGTAACTTGGCAATATAATTCAGTCTAGTTCATCATCTGCCGTTTCAGGGTCAGGCCCAGCAAGAAGGTGCTCTAAATTTATTGCTTGCATATCTTATAATAATAGAAGTAATATTATTGAAAAAATTAAGTAATTTCCAGATAATTACACGACGGTAATAAAGTCTTCTTTATTAACCATTATACATTATAAAGTTAAAGAGACATTTCATTCATCAGTAAGGGCGAAAGAAATCATCTGTTATCTAAAACCTTCAGATAATCTGCTTTTTTTTTATCTAAGATAAGATGATAGATAAATAGTTGTCGTGTCATCTAGATAATATGATAGATAACAAAATTATTATCTAGATAATTTATCTAGATAAAATCATCCAGATAATGCACAACACTGAATATAAGTTTTGGTTTCACCATTCATACTTCGACTACGACTATTTCATGAAGATCTATACCCAGTCAGTGAGGAATGAGGTCAAATATTTCACTAACTAAAACGATTCCCAATAACTTTGGGAAAATAAATTAAAAAAAAAAAAACTTTTTCATAAAATATTCTACCTAATCATAACTCAAGCCAGTATATAAATGGAAAGTGTCAAAATTTTGATTTTAGTTAAATACTTTATCCGAAATACGCAGTTGTTTAGTTATAGAAAACCTAGCAATTAAAAATAAGTTATTTTAGTTTTGGAATCACAAATTATATAATAAATAATTAGTTACCATCCAAAAACGTTGACATTGTAAACTGAAAATAATAACTAAACTTGCTTAAGAGGAGCGTTTACCTCTCGAAAACTAAGACATTGCCGGTTCGCGTTTTTTGAATTTATTTTGTAATTCTAGAATCTCAAATTTGGGTTAGTGATGCAAAAGGCATCAATATATAATGTCAAGGTCAGTTTTTGTACTAATCTATTTTCTTAAAAAAGTTATGTGTCTTAGAAATAACGACAAAAGTGCATGAATTTAATTAATATCTACAAACTAAGGCTGACACACAAAAGAAAAAGACCACATCCACGCGCCAGCTGCACATTTAATGAACGATATAAAAAAAAAACTTTCTGTAACTATTTTTGAAGCTAAAAAACAGTAAATAGTAGACATGTGACACACATTTCACACTACAGATTCTTCACTCAATATGTCTATATCGCCACAACAAAATGTAATATGAGTGTGTTTGTTGTAATTGAAATTCCATTGAATGTGTCGAAGGTGAAGTAGAAAACATTATATTAAATTTAAAATTAACAAAACAGACCCCACGCAACAGATTCATATGCAAATAGCCTTTATTACATTTGTAAATAATACTTGTATGTCAATAATGCGATTAATGTATAAAAGCCTATCCACTTGATGTTGTTCCTTTCCATTGAGTAAATCGAGCGAAACATCCTAAATTGGCAGATACAGATATGTCCATTTATCGAGGAATCGATATTTTCTAAATCGCACTTAAAACCTTTCCAACAATGATGCCTGCCCTTCGATCCGATAGTACCCGAAAAGTGGCCGAAATCTTTTTACAAAACCTCTTTCTTATCGCTGCCGAGACAGTTCGATAGTCTGGTCATCGAATGTCGCTACTTTTTCGCAGATAAGGAACTTGTCTTTTTTATGGCGCATTCAACTTCTCTTTCTAAAGATTTCCCACAATTTCTTTGTTTCCCTGCTTACTTTTTTTCTGTTTCGTTGGTTTGCTTCAAATACATTTACGCAAACAATAACGAAATGTCACAAAAGATTTGGAAATTTCAAGAAGATCGTATATTTTTCCATATGTTACTGTGTAGCACAAAATAATGTTTCATTCTATATGACCTCGCGAACACGAGAAACTTCTTTTTCAATCTGTAACATGCATGATATAAATTAGTTTATAATGTAAGTGCTTATGTCAGAGTTAATACACGAACTTTTTATTTCAAACATTAGGCATGAAAATGTATACATTACATCCAAGTGCATCTATACAAACGCATTTATTTAGTCATTATTTGTTTATATCCAGGAAGCTAAAAGATTATACCAAAATAGATTCCAGAAAACATTGTGTAAAGAATACGAAAATATCCGTATAGTAGGTTCAAATAAAACATAAGAGAGAGAGAGTGCCATATACTTTGACAACCTATGTAAGACACTATCGTACAACTAAGTGGCTCTATGTGGATAATAATTAACGCCTAAATTACTGTATCATTTACAGGTATGCTACTGCATGCAAGTTCAATAACGATTATAATATCACATTACAGATTGTTCTACTCTATAAATTCCATAATCGATCTGAAGTAAATAATTGTCGACCTATTAGTAATCTATGCGCAATGAGTAAAGTAATGGCCTTATATACCAATTTAATAACCTCTGAACAACATATCTACCAATGGTAGAAATTCTGAAACAAATTTGTTACTGTACAACAATTGCATTTTATATAACATGACCTGTAAAGTTCAAGTTGATCCCATTTATACCGAATTTCACAAATCTTTAAATCAAATTAACCATAGTAGTCTACTTTGTAAATTGGAGCATTATGGTTTAGTTGTGAATATTTTAGTTTGGCTAAGGTTTAATTTAACAAGTCGTATTCTAAATGTACTGTAGGATGTTTAAATTTAATTGATATAATTGTGAGCTCTGGTGTACTTCAGGTGAGACACTTGGGTCCATTTCTTTTTATCTTTACATCAACGATGTAAAACTTTATACAGGGTGCGGCAAGAAGAAGTCCCCAATTTGAGAGGCAGCGTATAGTGGGTAGCGACAGAGTAGAGTGGGGGGGGGGTGTTCTTCAATAGCTGCATATGTGCAGTTTCCAGTGTACGCCATAGCTTGGTCAGGTAAACATCGCGCGTTTGTTGTTGAGCACTTTATTAAAAATGGCGAATCGCCAATAACTACTCAACTACTCAACGTGCCTTCCGCATTCGCATCTCCTCGACGTTCGGCAAGAAACCATGCATCAGCCTTACGATTACCTGATCGAAGTGTGAGAAAAATCTTGCACCGAGATTTGAATATGCATCCCTATAGGATTGTGATCGTGCAAGAACTGAATAAAATATATTACGAAGTCTGTAGTAACTTGTGTCATTTCAGATGAAGCACATTTTCATTTGTCAGGTGCAGTAAATAGACAACATAGCAGGTACTGGTCTGAAATCCAACACCCAGGAACTCCATCAACAACCACTCCATAGTCCCAAAGTAACAGTGTGGGGCGCTGTTTTTAATTCTGGTGTAATTGGTCTGTATTTTTTTGAATAAAATGATGAAAGTGTTATTGTAAACAGTAATCGGTACTGTGCCATGCTCCATGACTTCCTACATCCAAAACTGGACAAACATTTTGATGACCGTGCGAATGTGTGCTTCCAAGAAGATGGCACTAGAACCCATACAACACGTCAATCACTGGCATGGGTGAGGGAAATGTTTCCTGGAGACGTCATTTCTTTGGGTGGTGATATTGGATGGCCACCACGTTCGCCAGACTTGACGACCCGTGATTTTTTTCTGTGGGGCTATCTCAATTCCAAGGTATACCAACATCGTCCTCAAACTTTAGAAGCCCTCAAGAAAATAATAACTCAAGAAGTTGAAGCAATCACGTCCGACATGACTCGTAGAGTAATGAGCAACTTCAGAGAACGACTCAACTAATGCATCAAGCATAAAAGCCGCCACTTGAATGACGTGTTGTTTAAAACACATAGATACTGATACTGGTATGTCTCTTAACGCCTCTGAAAAGGTAGTTGCGTTTTCATCTGCATATTGAAGAAATTATTCGGTAAGCGATGAGGTCTGCCGATTTATTAAGCATGCGACTTTGCATTACTAGCATTGCAACATCATTGACATAATTCGGTTTTATTATTCCTTGGGACGACTAGTGGTTGAATATTGTTCTATGGTATGGAATCGGTACTCCAAGATATACACTGAGAAAGTTAAGAGATTACATCGGAATATGGTCAACAACTTTATTTTCAAATTATCAATAATGATGACTGAAAATGTTATGTATACATACAACCTATTTATTCCATTTCCGCTGTACAATATAGTTACAAACACTAAATTTGTCTATCAGAAATAGTACGAATATGTGTTAAAATATGATTGTAGTCAAGAACCTTTGTATTTTATAAATTGTATTCTTTGTACGGACTTTTAGAATATTAATCTGGAAGTTATTTTATGACGCTAAAAGTAATCCCTAACAGTGAGGTTTATTAAATTTTCCCTTAGTATTCAAAGCCACTAGATGAGTGTTGTGGTTATTGTTACAAAGAGACAGCTTGTCTTTTGAAAATTTTATTAACAAAGGTTATATGATAGACTCTCATAATAAGCTTGTTTTCGACCAAAGCTGAAAGATAATATAAAATACAGAGGTAAAATTTTGTTATGTTTTAGATATAAATAATCCCTCTAGAACTAAATATCTCGTATAAAATTATATAATTATTCCTAAATATTTATTCCATACAAATATATAAATGGATATACAGGATTTCCCAGAAATAAAAAGACGGAGTAGCAGAAATCGAAAGCTAGATTGTGTAAAGACGTACCCTCAAAATATCAAGTCATTATTCGTGCGCAGACGGCAGAAAAAAAATAATAAAGAATTCAATTGGCCTTACGCCGACCCTGGACTAAATATCCACCTGCTTCACTTTCACAATCGATCCTTTTCAGGACCACCGTATTACTTGTTAAAAAAAGGACGAGGAATAGATACTTCATAATAAATGTCAAACCATTAATTACTTTAATTTTACACCTGCTAGAAAAAAATAAATACATTCTTGATATTTACTGTAATCTAGAAAAACTACGATTTATTGAATATTCTAAAATAATAATAATCAGCTGTTTCCGACTAGAAGCACATTAAAAAACAACAACCTTCCTATTTTAGAAATAAATACAATCTTTTATATTGTCTGCAATAAAGTGGGTCGTCCATCTGGCAAAAAATATGTATGAATGAGTACGATTTAAAGGTTTTTTCCTGTTTTATGCAAATAAAGGCGTATATTTCTACGAATGCGTGTTCGTTTCTATTTACAAATGAGCATTCTTACGTGTATTTATATAAACATACATTCTGTGACAGGTCCGTAATGTAATTTCTTTATCTAAAACATAGAAAATTAAATTTTTAATTTCTTGGTTATTGCGGTATATTTGGGCCTGTTTCTGTTCGGACTTTACATGCCTGCTACTCCGTCTTTTTATTTCTGGCACACCCTGTATAAATATTAAGTGCTCCTTATTACGGCATTATTATTCTGTTCCTGTTGGTATGTAGTATGCCTATAAAACATCTAAGCCATAACGTAAAACATTTGCTTGTACTTCAGAGGGACTATGGAAACAATTTTTTTATATTAATATTTTCATTGTAGTTGAATAAAGTATAAAATATAAATATACTACATTAGCACTACATATTTGTGTGACTTCTAGAGAACCTTTAGCGACAGTATTCTGAAACACATAGAAGAAATTTATGTTGCACTTTATGATTAAACTTAACAGGTAATTTACCTGTACTTATTATTTGTAATTATTATTAGGAGTAATTTTTTGTATACTTAATGTTATTCACAGCTGTCTGCCAATTTGAACGCTCGAGATGTATTATTACTATTATTATTATAAGTTAACAAAAATCTCCTTCACTTAATTTTACTTTTTAGGTATAAATCAATGGTAACAAACAGCATTCCTAAAAGCGGTGTATACTATGGTGATCTAACAAAAGCTGGTGTTTTGACCATTTCTAGCTGCTACGGACCAATTCTCATATTACTGGTTGGACACACAATGGCCGTTATAGCGTTTGTTGGTGAAACTTTACATTTCAAGTACTATCATGGAATACTTTAAGTCGAAATGGTCACGTATGCTTATGATAATATAATATGTTATTAATTTATCTCAATAACTGAATAATAAATAGGTTATTTCTTGGATATATTAGGTATCTTTTATTCGTCTCTCTTCTTTTTACAATATAGAAAAATAACATTTGTACTTTCATTTTACAAGTAAATTAAAACTTCCTAGTCATGCGAGTAGTATAGCTATGTGGATTCTAGAGCAAAATCCAATATATTTTGTTAAGGAAATTCATTTTGCATTTTAAGGTTATTTAAGATTTGTAGAGGGTGGAATCACTTTTGGGTAAGAAGTAAGTAAATTCAGTGCATTTCTATGAATATTTTTGTGTGAGCATTTACCTGTTATGAAACTATTCGTACCTGTTCAACTCTTGTGGGTGTAGCTAACTTCAGGCCAAGCTTTTAACAGCTTTCCAAGATTTTTGAACAGTTTTGGAAGAGCATTAAACAGTTTGCTAAAACCATCGAACAAGCGTATCTGCTTTTGAACAACTTTTTGAAGTTGAAATTTAATGTTGTCACCACTGTTTATCTATATAAACAGAAACCAAGATTTTTAAGGAAAGACAAATTGAAAAAGTTGCCCGAAAAATTGGAAAATTCGGCAAAAACTGAAATTGCTTTTTTCCATAGGATTTTTGGATGAACTCAAGACCATAACTCAAGATTCGAAGGATGGACAAGCGTAATTCTTTTTTTTTTTGGGATTATGGTCCTGGAAAAGTTTTCTGGGGGAAGAAAATCAGGACAATTATGAAGGAAAGTCGGAAAATTCGGACAAACAACAAAGATCATAACTTTTGAATCCACTTTCGATCATAAATGACGATAGGAACGACATTGTTTCTCTTTTATTTTGTTCGTTACGCTCCTTGGATGAAAATAACTCAATTGAATGTTTTCAATTGAAAAAAAATCTGGAATATCTGGAGAAACATCTGGAAATACGCATTCCAGTCTAAATTAAAATCAAATCACATTTGTTTTTACTTTTGTATTGTTTCGCAATATGTCCAACAAAAGTAGTTGTTTTATTTCTATTTATCTATCAATTTATTGTCACTACGTAACCAATTGACTTGATTCACAATTTGACGATAAACTATCAAACGACATTTGCGTACTTACTGAAATACATTGAAATAGAAATAAGTACATTTTATTTCTATTTTACTAAACCAGCATATATTTGTTTTGTCGAGACTATTGTTCATAACTATGCTAGGATCCGATAGGTGGCGGTTTAGTCGACTCATAGCGCCACCTACCGGAAAAGGCAGAACAACTCCTGCCGGGCGACCTAGTATTTAAAAACTAAGAAAATTCATATCAAGTTTTGTAAATTAACAAGTTATTCTCTGTAACAGGTCATAAGAACAATATTTTACAATGTATTACGGATTGCAGAATTTGTTATGTTTGTCATCATCATACCTAGCACACCTACTAAACAATATTTTGTAAGTAAACAAGTAGGCTATTTACAATAATATATATTTTATAAATAGTGTCAGTAGGCTAAGAGCAATAGATGTAAATAGTAAAAGCAGAATAGTCATAAGGGCTTTCTCTGTATTATTGTTATAATGATACCTGTTATAACAGCACATTAAAGATGATACCAAAAATAATGTGTTTAAGTAAATAAAGTAATTTCGCTCTAACGTATCGCATTCAGCTCAAAGCCAAATTTTACATGGCGATCCTGCCAGTCCTAAAATGAAAAGACTCCTGCGGCTGTATTCTAGTAAAAAAAGATGGAAAATAGGGCAACAAATAAGGTTATAATTGCCAAATAAGAAAGAGTACTGGGTCCGCTCTGTTATTCTACATTCAAAATATTTCATTCGCCATTCACATAACATCAGGTGCATATTTTTTATTGCGCAATATATTCAAGAAATTGTTATTGGTGTTTATATGCATTATTTTAACCAATAATCAATAATTATATTAACTCATTAATGTTAAAGTTTACTAACTTAGTACAAGGTAATATCGAAATTTTGCTCCTGCCTCTTCGAAGATAGATATTAACGTGCAGAAGCATTGATTGGGGTCCTTGTGGATTTCATTGTGTTGTTACGTTTAAATAATCCCGAAGGTAATTCGAGATTGTTTATCTTTGTGTTGGTAAATCCATTTTTCGACGAAAATATGCTTCTGTTTACATCAGATGTAATAATTCACACAGGCTCTGCCTTGACTAGGCGTGTGGGATTCATGTTGATTTTATCCCCTTATATATGTATATTGGGGACCTCAGAGAAGTCCTACAGTCCATTATTGGTATCTAATAATGTAGATAGCAATTTTTATTAAATACAGACATTATAGATAATCATAAGGTCTACAAT
The DNA here is from genome assembly GCA_963170755.1 of Amphimallon solstitiale. Lineage (NCBI taxonomy): Eukaryota > Metazoa > Arthropoda > Insecta > Coleoptera > Scarabaeidae > Amphimallon > Amphimallon solstitiale. Next base: position 74,870,286 of record OY720683.1, on the reverse strand, counting down.
TTAAAAATTTTATGGATATTTACAGAGTATTCTAGTACAATGAACGAACACACGTAGTCGTTTTTTTTTTAATTGATTGGTATGCATTTTTTTACATTTTGTGGTAGCGCTTTAAAAGCTGATTAAGTTAACAGAATTTGAATTAGTCGATTTGCATATGTTTTTCATATATAGCGATTTTTGACAAAAAATGGTAAAACTTTTGAAAAATTACTGTACAGCAAAGATTAATAAAGAGTACCTATAATAGGTTCAATTAGTAGAGACATTACTTCCGTACGAATTTAATTAAATCTAAAGTCATAGAATCTAGAGAACTAAAGGTATATTTATATGCCACTAAAAAGTACTAATAACTACGTACTTGTATCTGTAGGCGATATTGCAAAAGTTATAAAATAGATTATTCAAAGGTCATTTGAAACAAACATTTATTAGTCATGTTTATCATACTTAATTATAAATACATTTGTCACTAAATAAACCAATATGACATCTTCAACACATGTTCAGGTTTCTGGAATTCGGGAATTTGTCACTTATATGTCATTTTCGTATAGGCTAGTATTCAAAATGTCAAAATTTTCTGACATACTAAAGTATTTTAGTAAAATATGCAATTTTATCATGATCAGATATAGGCTTCAGCAACCTATAGTTAAGTTAAGTTATGCAGTATGTGTCAAATATCATTAGGCATACAGAATCAATGTATACGTATACATACCTACTCCATTCTTCGAAAATGGTCCTATTTTTTGAAAGTATTTGGTTCACGGGTGAATCAATTTCTGCATTGCACGGAAAGGACAATCCAATCACAAATGATTTTTTTTTGTTGGGATGTCTAAAAAATATTGTTTATACCTATGAAGTTGGTAGAGCCGAAAACCTAGTTGCCTTGGGAGAAAAAATAATTGAGGCTCCTAATTCAGCAACTGCCCAGATGTTAGCAAACGTAAATGCAAATTTCTACGATCGTCTAGGGCAATTTCTTGCTGTGCAGGGAGGAATTTTTGAGCCCCTTCTATAGTTTATTATTAGTTGCAGAATACCTTCTTATTTTATTAGAATTGCGCTTTTGTTTGTGACATGCATCCTGCACGCAGCTTAAGAAATCCTTGTATCTACTGAAAGAAAAAAAAATGAGGTGTGTCCACCACACGACTTTCCTATACGTATGAAAGTGTTACTTTCGGTCCGAATTTAGAAATTTCATTTATATAAAAAATATTCCAAATCCAACTTTAAATACTTTTGTACTCTTCATAAATATATATAGAATGCATAATTTACGACATATTTGATAAAAACCGATTTTTGATAAGAGTAAAAAACCTACTTCGAGTATGAATTTCGAAAATTTTTTTTAATAAAATTTTTCTCAAACTTAGTTTTAAGTACATATGAGTTCTTTATAAATTTGTCTAAACTTAGTAGTTGACGAAATATTAGCAAAATTCAAGTTTTTCACTGAAGTAAACTACTACTTCCGGTTAGCCGAATTTGCTGAAAATCTAACCAGTTCTCAAGAGAGAGATTATACACTTAAATACAAAATTTGGAATTGATATCTCCAGCGGTTTGACCGCTATCGTGGTCACAGGCAGACAGAGAGACAGACACACACAGAGACATTTTTTTAAAAGCACATCTGCAAAAATCTCAAGGTCGAAAATTTTCATCATCACAATACTTCCTTATACTGCGTATAAGAAAGTAAAAACCAATCCTTGTAACTCGTAAATGTTATTTTCGAAATGCGTTACAAACATCCAAATCGGATATTTGACACATGCGGTATATCAAAATATTAGGTTTTCGTAATTTTTCTTTGGACAATAATGACATTTCAGTAAGACAAAGATATGCTGAGGACGTCGCGACAGTGCAAACCGTGTTGGTGAAAATCTATGCACAAATTTACCAATTCCAAGACGTACACAAGATTTGCGGTTATTTGGGGCGCCTACTTAATGTATTTTACGTAAGGATTTGGGCTTACATTCTCACAAAATTATGCTGACGCAATGACTAAAACCTATGGACCAATGCAAATGTTGTGCATTTCACTTTAGAACAATTTGAAAATAGTGATTATTTTCGAAAAAAATCATAATCTCAGATTAAGCTCATTTTGACATTTTTGAAACCATGAGAAAGCCAAATTATCATTATTGGATTGGAAACTATCTAGAAGGCAGTACAGATCAATGATAACTATTTTTTTAAGGCTAGAACAGAGTTATATTGAGTTAACATCTAATTCCAGCAAGACGGCGCTATGTGTCTCAAGACTAATGAAACAATTAGTTTAATGCGTCAAAAGTTTGATCAGTTGATTAGTTTCTGTAATGTCCTGTCAACTTGTAACGGACTTTTGTCCGTCCCTGTATAAATTATCAATCTAATATGTATTAATGCTTTTTATTTAATTTTAGATTAATAAGTTCGATAATTCTATACGAATATTCTTATAAATATCTAATTTATCTGATGTGTATGTTTGTCATTTAGTAATGAGGAAGATGATATTTTTATTAATATTCTACCTGCACTTTTGCACGTGATAGTATCGTGTGTTTAAGTACAGTACATGTATTTTGCAAATGATACTTCGTTTGTTTCATGGCAAAAATACTGTTTTAATCCATTATTTATGCGAGTCTATGGCTATATAAAGCCACGATTTTATTTGGGAAATCAGACCTTTCAAGCTGTTAGTGAAAGAATTAACTTAATTCTCCCAGACAGTTCGTGGGGTAATGTACTTTGTTTTTCCAGGCATTTCGTGGAAAAACACCCCGTTTCTCGTAAGTCCTCCAGTCCCATAATAAACTTGTTAACAGTCTTTATGTGGTAATAAGTTTGTTATTCCGTCTCTGCGTTAATTATTATGGTCATGTCAGATAGAGTAACTTTTGATTTCACATATACTAAAGTAATTTCATTTCACGTAATATTTGAATATATTGCTTTTGTCGAGTTTTCCATTGAAAAATAGCATATGTACGGACACACGTACTTGCCGATTTGTTTCTTTTTGCCGAACTCGTATAAATACCATCTTTCTCACCGTAAACAGTAATTTTATGTATTTTGTATTTTCTTTAATGAATGTTCACGCCAGAATGATTCATAGTTATTTATTTATTGTCACATGTAAATAAGATTTAACTAAATGTGAGGTTAATGTTAGTACATGGATTTTAATTACTTTTGTGGACAACAAGTATATATGACTTTCTTCTTTATTAATCATGGATTGTAAATATATATCTAAACATGTGTAATTAAAGCTATGTCATATGTAAATAAAAGAGTTGACAATGATATTTCGTTTTCTCTTTATGTTAGCCAAAAAATAAGATAAATAAGAGAATAAAAATGCTAAATAGGGCATTACCTTAAATTTACTCCGAAACTGAGCAAATCCGTAAAAGAGCATTTATTGTTGGCAAATTCACGTTTGCTAGGCACTAAAAACACATTGACATTAAAATATTTCGTCTTCTCCTTATGCTAGGCAAAAAATAAGATAAATAAGAGAATAAAAATGGTAAATGGTATATTACCTTAGCTTTACTCCGAAACTGAGCAAATCCGGAAAAAAAGCTTTTATTGTTGGCAAATTCACGTTCACTAGGCACTCAAAACACACACATTATTATTATAATGTATTTGGTTTTCATGCTTAAGAACTAATCAACTGTCAAATATGGATAGTGCAGGTGGATGAGTGCCAACCGTAATTTTAATCGATGACAAAGCCACTCTAACGTTAATATCCCCAAGAGTGAATACGATATTTAGTTATCTATTGTTAAGTGTAGATAGGCAATTAGTTTAATTAGTTAACATTTAATGAACTCAAAAGAGCAGGCTTGTCACAAACTGACCTTCAGGAACCTATTATTTAACATATTAAGGTTTCGTCCTTTTGCATTATTTAAAGTCGATTATTTATGAGAATAGACCATAGATAATACTAGCAGACTCGATTTTTATAACTGACATAACATTCCAAAGTTTTAGCATTTTTGCATTGTTTTAAACATAAGAACTGAATTGTAACATAGGGTGTCACGTAACATTTTCAAAACAAAATTTTTAGATGTTTTCTTATGTAAATCTACTTTTGTATGAAATGAGTGTTGAATATAACTAACCATGCAGAATGGCGATTCTTTATCGACTCGTCGAAACCAAGTCTCAAAGCCGTTTTAATTTATAATGGTAACTCGAAACCGTCAATTGCAATGGCCCATTCTACAAACACAAAAAACGTATGAATGTCAACTATACTAAATCTCCTTCAATATTCAAATCATCTTTGGCAAATCTGTGCTGATCTTAAGGTTATTTCCTTATTACTTGGACTATAAGGAGGGTTTACCAATTATTGTTGTGTTTTGTGTCTGTGGGATACCCGAGCAGTTCAGCATCATTACCAAATAAAAGAATAGCAACCACGGAGTATCATTGTACCTAAAGAATTTAATATAAAATTTGATCCGTTAGTTGATTTTGATTTGGTGATTCTACTTCCTCTACACATTAAACTAGGATTTATTAAACAGTTTGTCAAAGCACTAGAAAAAGAAGGCAACTGTTAAAAGCTTCTGATGCGAAGGAATATTTGTTGGACCACAATTTAGGAAGCTGCTCAAAGAAGAAAATTTTGAACGTATCATGAATGATATAGATCTGGCAGCATGGGTATCTTTTAAAAATGATTGCAAATATTTTCTGAGAAATAAAAAGACTGAAAACTCCCAAGATATCGTGGCTAATTGACTAGAAAACTCTAAAAAATTTAGGGTACTGAATGTAGCTAAAAGTTCATTTTTTGCATTCACATTTGGTTTTCTTTGCTTCTAATTTAGGAAAGACAAGTGATGAAGAGGGGAAAAGGTTCCATCAAGAGATTGCAGAAATGAAGAAACGATATCATGGTAGGTGGGGTCCCGTCATGATGGGAGATTTTTGCTAGTTTTTCATTAGAGGAAGCCACAGGCAACATAAGAAGAAGAAATAACTCTATTTATGCAAAACTTTGATAGGTACATCAGCAATTTTTAATTTTTCTTTGTGTGCAATAAGTGTTTTTGTGTCCTTGATACTAATTAAGCATTCAAGCATTTGTTATGTTAAGATGTTTGTACTTATCTAAATCTCTTTATAACTTCTGTATAACAAATTTTCTAAATACAATATTATTGTTTATCTACTAGTGGAGTATGATTGTTACTCTAAAACTAGACGTGGTGGAAAGACTTGGTTTTTGGTAATGCATTCAGTTAATAGAGAGTTTTTCAACATAGGTTAATCAAATTCGGTCTTGCAGGAGAAGCAGAGGCTGTCATTTAAATAATATTGTTGTTGAAGCTTAATTGCATCGATAAAACAATAAGGAAAATTGTTGTGTTGTTGTTTCATTTAAATGTAAAAATATATCGTCGTATTGACAGAACAATGCATTACAATAATTTAATACAAATTTTCAAGGAACACATCCTTCGGCTATGAGCTATTAAAATTTGATAAAACGAGCTAATTTATTTATGTACTTCAACAATAAAAAATCTACATAAACAAAATTGAAAACGTACTGTAGTAATATATTACGCAGTAAGGTGGATACACTTAAAATTCATAAAAAGAAATTTAAATATTACGCCTACCTTAAGTTTTGAAATAAATTAAGCCGGCATCAACTTACCCTGTCCGCCTTTTCCTCCTTACTAATTAAGAAAAATTAATATTGAAACATCAAGGATGCCGCAGGCGACGATCTCATGAAGAAGAAGCGGGACTCTTCGTTGTAGACGGTGTTAATGAAGCAAATTACAATTTAAATAACACAAAAAAGAGAGGCGAACAAGGGTGCAGGGACAGAAAGAGAAATAGGAACGGAGACAAAGAAAGAGACAATAAAAACGGCGGGGAAACATCGCTCGCAATAACCGTAACGTTTCATTACGTAAAAACATTGTAATTACCGCTAATATCAGAAGCTTTGTACGGGAGTCCCGAACAAATTGAGACGTTAATGTTACTTTAAAGTGAGTTTGCCTACATCTGTTTGTCTGAAATAGACGTAATGGAATTAAGTCAATATGGAAGTAGGTAGAATCTCATTTTATCGGAAGTAACAAGAGACGTCTTCTCGAACAGTGTTATTTTTGTTTAGTGATTATTTATTAATTGACGCAAGGGTAAATTCGCTTTGGAAATTTATAGAGTACACACTCGTTTTTGTTTTGTTAATTAAAACAGAAAGATTAAGACATCTGATGTTTGTAAATGTTTATTGTTATAATTGCGTTAAGTACTTCACATTTCAATTACCGCAATTATCTCAGAAATACATTATTCTTTATTGTGTACAGAAATTAATAACCAATGATATTAGACCAATCATGTCAATCGAATCCATGCATGCAATTAAAAATGGCTTTAGTTTATACAGTTTTACTACAAATAATAACATCGAATGTTTGAAACATCGTTTACACTTCGCTAGTCATTTTGAATTTTGAGTCACTTGACAGCCTTGTTTGACAGTTTGGTTATTGCTTATGTTTTTTTCATCGTAGTATACGGACAGGGTGAGTCATCTCTGCAGGTAAGGCCGATTGTGCCTTTACGAGTAAAGATATTTCGAAACAGTTTTACTTCTTATACGTAGTATAAGGAAGTATTGTGATGATGAAAATTTTCGACCTCGAGATTTTTGCAGATGTCCACGTTTTGAAGTCCCCTGATACCGAAAAAGTGGTTTTTAAAAAATGTCTGTGTGTCTGTGTGTGTGTCTCTGTGTGTGCGTGTGTATGACCACGATAGCGATCAAACTGCGGCACATATCAATTCCAAATTTTGTATTTACGTGTATAATCTCCCTCTTGAGATCTGATTAGTTTTTCAGTAAAATCGGTAGACCGGAAGTAGCAGTTTACTTCTGCGAAAAAATCAAATTTTGCCAATATTTCGTCAACTACTAAGTTTAAACAAATTTATTAAGAATTCATATATACTTAAAATTAAAATGGAGAACAATTTTTTCTAAAAAGTTTTCCGAAATTCCTACCGGAAGTAGGTGTTTTACTCTTATCGAAAATCACTTTTTGCGAATATTTCGCAAGTCATGCTTTTTAGACAAGTACGTTACGGGTATAAAAGTATTTAAAATATAATTTTCAAGACCTTTTGTATAAAAAAAGTTTCAAAATTCAGACCGGAAGTATCACTTTTACTCTTATCGAATAACGATTTTTTGCAAATATGTCGTAAGTTATGCATTCTATATATATTTATCAAGAGTACAAAAGTATTTAGAACTGGATTTACAATATTTTTTTGTTATTTGAAATTTCAAAATTCTGACCGGAAGTAGCATTTTTACTCTTAGCGAGTAGCACTTTTTATCGAATATCTTGCAAAGTATGCATTCTATAGCGATTTATTAAGGGAATTAAAGTACTTAGAATTGGATTTTGAATAAGTTTTGTATAGAAAAATTCTTAAAATTGTATAGTCTGAAACGATCATACGTATAAGAAAGTCGTGTGGTGGCCACACGACTTTCTTTCTCACACATAACTTGGTGGCTAACCATTTTAATTTTTTACACCCTATATATTATTACATTTTTATATTCCCCGTATAATTTTTAGGCATTTTTAGGCCTAATGTCTAAAACTTCCGATGTATGACCATTTTTCTCAAAAATTCAATGTTTGTATAAAATTATATTTCTCGAAAACGGCGTTTTAAATGCACACAATTTTGTGTAGTACCGCGCGATCATGTAAATTCTAAATTAGAGCAGGCTGTGAAATTTAAATTAAGTTGGTATATAAGTACTAATTTACAATTTGAATTGTCAAAGTGATGTTTCACAATGTTAATTAATCAATAATTGACATTCTGGACAACCTAATAAAAAAAATCCCGCCTGCTATAATTTAGAATTTAAATGATCGCGTCGTATTGTTTATAATAATAGAAACTCATTTTATTTTATTTTCAGTTACCAATTACACGTGCAGGAAAATTGGATTAAAATTACATGACGCGTTTTTGTATAATATTCAATTTTTTCAAATCGAACATTCTGTATATCAGTTCATTTCTGAATTGTTTATTAAATTCCATATCAGAAACATGTAAGACGTTAATACTTTAAAAGTGACTATTACAGGGCTATTGTCGGTTTTTAATATACTTTTGCCAACTTTATGTTTTTTATTTGAATACGGTAAAGTGAGCCATGATATTTGTTGCAACATTGATAATTGAATGGATGTCATTTAGTAAGTTGTTACTTAGTTGACAAGCATGATTTTATAATGAATTTTTCTAAAAATTAGCTTAAAGATATGATTTCTATACCTGTTGGGGAATGACAGAAAAAATGTTTACTAGCTTAAGATTTTGGGTAATTTATAAAACTGCATTTCAAAAATGTATAATATACCATTACTCTTCTTTTTTCTTTTACTCCTATAATTTTGGTAAGTGTTTCATTTCTATATCTACATATTTATACAAGAATTGGATGTATCATACTTACAATACACCCTATGCATTTCATAAAATATATAAAATATGGTACAATAAACAAATTTTAAAACAAAACAAATAAATACCTTAATTATACTAAGTGCAGAAACAGGAATTAGGAGGTTATATCAACTGATATGTAGTAAGTGAAAAAGAAACTACAAAATAAGAATAAGTATGTTTACTAAAATAACCAAAAATTATTTCAACAAGTATGTAAATGACTTTCCATTCACTTCTAAACACTTTTTAATGCTCTTCTTAAATGATATATCGACTTTAAAAAGAATTTGAGGACTGGTGTTTCTAAATATTTCTCGAATATGTTCCCGCGTTGCTTCTTTTGTTGTTACAGGGATTCTGTACAGTTGTTTTTTTTACGTGTCCCCATAGAAAAAATATAATTTTGTGGGGCCTCCACGACCCATTTTCCTGGAAACATTTCATTTAAAGTATTTCATGCTTGCAGTGTTGAATGTGGCGATGCACCATCTTGTAGCATCCACATGTCTCTTCTTAAATTTAGTGGAACATCATCCAAAAATTACACTAAATTGCTTGAAGGAAATTTCTCAAAGCTTGTCCATTGATGCTACCTTCAAAGAAGTACGGGCCTATCATTCGATTTCGAAGAATGCCTGCCCATACATTTATGCTTCGTCTATATTGATGATCTATTTGTCTAGTGACATGTCATTTGAATAGTAATGAAAATTTCTTCTGTTGACTATTCCGTTACCATGAAAACGAGGTTCATAAGTAAATAACACATTATTAAAAAAAATGCCAGGGCAATAATTTTAGTTATTGCCCATTGGCAAAGCACTCGTCTAGCTTCAAAATCATAGTCGCGTAATTCAATATTTAAATGTATTTGATACGGATGAAATTTGTTTGTTTTTAAGGTAACACAGTGTTCTATTTTTAATAAGAATGTACTTAATTTATATTCAGAAAAGTTGATAAATTTTGATGTAAATATAACCTCAAAGTAAACTCCAGAAATTGTAAATTTTATTCGTCGGTCACAATACTTACATTGACGTACTACAACTATTACATCAAGGATTTTGATCACGACGGTGGATTCTTTGGTGCTTTCTAGTATATTTAGTGTCATTCCAGCTGACATATTTAGCAAGTGTGGTAATGTATGAAGTCCAAAACTGTTGAATTTTAATTTGCAAGAAAAACTTACATGTGGCAAACACCTATACACGATAAACGTGGCTTTTATCAATTTTGTGGTATTTCATGTACGTTTGCGCATATTATTATTTAGATGAGCGCTAACCAAAAACCGGGAGCACGGTATAACGCTTCTACACACATATAATAAATTATGTACATGGAAATGTTTTGCCCGTGTAAATATTATTTAGTATACCACTAGGAATCCGATAATTCCGATAATATATCGATGTATGTTGTGACTGCCTATTAATACACAAAATTTCATGTGAAAAATAATGTGGCAGCCATAACTGGTACATAAATTAATTAGAATTAGCTGCGGATGGCAACGGCAAAGGCGTTTTTTTTCTGATGCGAGCTCATATATTTGTTAGGAAGGCAAATAAATATATGTGTATGTGGTTGTAAGTACGCGCTGTCATTTAGGTACGTGACATTAAATATTATTGTTATGTCAACTGCACTAAAGCATAATTCAAATTCCGTTTTTAATTTCGTTGTTTATACGAGTAAAGTATAAATTTAACATGAATCCTTTATCATGAATCCATTATAATGAAATATAGTAAGTAAAATTTAATACGATGTATTGGAATTTTTTTAATACGCATTGGTACATTTGTTTTTTGTAATCTATTTTTATAATTTAGTGCAAGTTCACAATATGATATTTAGCAAACATGATGCTACACGATCATTAGTAAATGTAATAAATCTGAAATAATTTTTAATCATAGAATGTAAAAATTCTCACTCTTGAGTTAGAATATTTATTCTGAAACATTGACTTTTTATATACAGTTACGGCCAAAAAAAGTACGAGCGTTTTCTCGCCTATGTGCTAGAATTTTAAAAAATTTATTTGAAAATTATTTAAGGTATACCTGATATAATGTGTGTTATGTGGCAATTATCCGCATTGAAACAACATATTTTCTTTTTCTCCTTTTATCTGTTTCTCTCAACTACAGGACATAAAGCAAATTTTAATGGTTCCAGAATAATCTTCAAAGAACAAGACTACAAGAGAAGAATATTTCTGGAAATACTTACTATTAGAGCCATTGACGATAATCTCAACTCGAAAACAGATTCAAAGATGTTTAGCAACATCTGCGATATATCTACTACATTTAATGCGTAGAATAACCTGCAAACTTACATAAACACAAGAATACAGGGAGGGAACGTAGATCTACCAATAAATAAATGTTTAAGTGTTTTGTTCGGTTTTATGATTTTGTGGTATCGTAAAATTGTGATTTTTTAACATGTATCTGTAAGACATCATTTACATAATGTGTCTTAATAGTAAACCTATATAACAGTAGCGAGAATAAGTTGATTCAGATGTTTCTTCTTTTTTGTAGAAGTTTTATTTTGTCCTAAATTTTGTTAAACAATTGTAAATCCACAATATTATAACACATATTCTTTCCTAATAAACAGATCTGACGACGGTTCAAAATAGCAGCCAAAACGTCACAAAGCTAAAGACAGTTACTTTTATTTAAAGATTTTTTCAAACCCTCATCCCGGTTCGATTAGAATGGTAAACTAAATTATTTAATTAATACATAGTGAAATACATCAGTTTAAAACTGAATTTCGTCAAATTTATATATTGTATATCTTATTTATATAGGTTGTATTGTGATGAACCTTCGGTCCGTGTATGTGTCCGAGTTTCTTGTCTGGCTTGACTGTGTGTGTTTGAAGGTTCAACACAGTACAACTCGATTGGTCAGCCGATACCCCTACCGCCGGCCCCGCCACAAGAGCTAGGACACGCAGACTCGAGCAACACACACAAATATGCCCGCCGCATACGGCTTGTCTCTCTTCGACACAAAGTACTACGAGAAGCAGCACATCTTGAAAATGGCAACAGCGAGATTGCCGAAAGCTCGAGACAACAGAAGTCCACATACGGACTCTACGATAACGCGGATCAATTCCCGAAGCTGAAACGACATAACTGCCGCAAAAACCTACGCACTACCATATAAATGTATTGTATATAAAATATATTAAAATGACAACAGGCTCTCATCTAAAAAGTGTCAATGACTAACGAAGATATAATGCAAAAAATTGAAATGTGTAAAAGTGAAAAGGTGAACAGTAAGACATATTCATAATTATCAAAGTTTATTTAAGATGTCAATTTTACACATGCTCATAATATAACCGTGGAATCTGTTTGGTTATAAAGGAGAATTGATAAATTACGTAATACATTGCTCATTGGAGTTGTAATAAGAAAAGTCTACTGTGAAAAATACTAGACATATTATTGTTTCTATCATCTTGGAAACGGGCAGATTATTATTATTACTGATTATAGAAAAGTCAACATCGAAATTGAGAATGTCGAATTAAAAATATTGTAGTAAAACGATACAACTGAAAATTACATTAAGAGATGCATTAAAAAAAGAAAAATTACATCAGCAGTTGAAGAAAAATGGACGTATAAGAATTTTACATACAGAATACACAAAATTTTTACACAAGAAAGTTAGTTATTTAAATTATATAAATTGGGAGAAATTAAATAATATTATAAATATTACTGTAAAATAATCATCAATATGAAAGTCAAAATTCATACTATATTATTTTCAAACTTCATATATACATATATTCATATATATTGTCTTTTATATTCTTTAAGAAATAAAACGACAATAAATAATTAAAATCCTCCTATAGATAACGGGGTTTTTGCAACAGTTTCAATATTCTATTTTAATGGAAAAGCCTATTTTACAAGAAGCTATTAATTAATTTGCTTTTAAATAGCACATAATAACCTAATTTCCTTTACGATTCTCTCTATTTATCTACTTCCTAATTAAGTCATCTGACAGAATTTTTACAATTCGTACATTATCAAAATTAACTAGTCCAAATCACCGAAAACAACTCATAGAAACTAGAACTTGCTTGCATTTAATTAGCAGGTGCTTTAATCCGAGGAATTCTCTCACGACTTCACCCAATCCATACCAGAGATACAGTAGGATTGAATGAAAAGAGAAAACTCGCTTTTCCCAGGAAGATCTTTACAGCATATCGCCTCGAAGCAAAATGAATGAACTGAAAAAAAGGTAGAAAAAGAAGAAACCCTTCAAACTTCGACCTCAATCTCATTTAATTAGGACTATATTATCCCTTGTTAAAAGAAGTAACACAAAAAGTGGCATATGCAGAATATAACAATACTCTTAAATTGTTTTGCAGAGGCGAATGTATGCTCGATGTTGTAAATTATTTTATTTCAATGATCAAGTAAACTTTCTAGTTTTTTTTTATTTTAAACTTGTTAAAAATATTTTTTTTGCGACATGCTGCAGCTCAAAATGTAACAACAACAGTAATGACAGTAATGAGCAATAAACAAATAAAATTAATTAAACAAGTGAAAATTTCAGAGTTACTTTTTATAAATATGAAATCCGATGGCCAAGTAAATACAGTAAAGAGATTTTATATAATCAATACTAACCAGTGAATATAAATATGAAATATGCAGAAGCACTATCCAGACCAAATGCACAATTTAATAACTGTAAAACTACGCCTATTCGTCATATACGATTAGTCAGTAAGACGTATTAAAAGCCATTGTCAAATCTTCTACAGGGTGTCACAGAATAACTATTCCTAATTTTCAGAAATGATAAAGAGCTCTTAAATAAACACTTTTTATCGATAAACTAGTGTCTGGAAATTTCTCGGTGTCAAGAAAAACTAGAAATATTTAATACCAATCTCAATTACAACAGGAAAAATATAAGTTAAGAACATTTTATTATAAGTAATAGTGGATCAAACTTTATAAAAATTGTTCGAAGTTATGATAACCATTTGCGATACACAAGTTCTAAAGATTTGCAATCGAATGCCAAATTCTTCGGAATAGCTGAGGACGTTCACGAATGTTATAAAACGCTAGAATAATTCGAGCCACTAACTCTTCTTCTGTATTAACAGGTGTCTCATGAACCAGTGATTTAATATGACCACAAATACAAAAATCAAGTGGAGTCATATATGGTGAATGTGCAGGCTAAGAAATCGGTCCCTCTTTTCCGATCCATCTGTTTGGAAACTGTGCATTAATATTGGCAATTTAATCCAAAGTGTGCTGGTTCACCATCATGCTGGAAAACTATATTTCTTCGAATATTAAGTGGAACATTTTAAACCAATTCTGGTAGAGTATGTTAAAGAAAAATTCTATTCACATAACGATCTAACCGTGCAGGCAGTAAATATGATATCGTCTATCTTTAAATAGCATTCAATGATAGTTCTAAAGTCATATGTCTGAATTTAAGTTATTGCGTTGTAATCAAAACTTCCTACTTACGTATTGTAACTTTACTAAATATTTTATAAAACGATTAATAACATCACTAAAACGGAAATATTTATAATTATGTACAACAACTTTCATTTTATATTAATATTTTGTTTAAGCTCCATTTTCAGCAATAACTAACTCCCGTCTATGTGGTATAGATTCATATAGCATGTCAATATAATCGTTTGGTATGTCTTCCCATGCTGTGTTCACGATTTCCAATAGTTAGTTTTTATTTGGAGGTCGCACGTGCTGTTCTTTAATATTCCTCATTAGCAAACCCCATACATTCTCTATAATCTTCAAATCCGGGCTATTGCCCCGCCAGTTGAGAACATTAATGTTATTTTGAGCAAATAAATCAGTCACTGTACGAGAACTATGCACAGGGCAATTCTCCTGTTGGTATATATAGTTGCCTTCTAGGAAAAATAGTGTGACAGAAGGAAGCATAACATATAGCAGTATATTCATATATTTAGCACTATTAAATTTGTATTCTATATGCCATAATACACCAAATCCACTTCCAGATATCCAGCCTCACATATTAACCAAAAAACGTCCACTTTTGTTTTGTTTACTTATGCACTTTTTTACATATCGAGTATTTCTGGGCCTATAAATTCTAATCCTGCCACTATGAGTAGATTGAAATACTTTTTCGTTCGTAAAAGCAACGTTTTCCAAAAATGTTGATCTCTGGTAATAAATTCAAGAGTAAAACCTACACATTCTTCTTTATGTCGATCATTTAATAATTTTTTTTGGGCAGCTTCCGAATTTCTCAAACCACTTTCTTTCAATCGCCGTCTTGTAACCATCCCAAGATCATTGGCTAGATGTTTTGATCCAATAGGGATGGCACTCCAATATGTAATTGATCTCGCTTAATACTTAAAGCGAAAATTAAAAATGTTGCCCCTGTAACTCGTTAGTCGTTGCGAAAGGTCGTGGGTCAGAAGCGCCACATATTTTTTATTAAAAACTTGAAAACAGAGATAAGTCTTATAGCGACAGCAATTAGACGCACAAGATTTAATTAATCGTATAATTAGTAGTAAATAAGTATAAATGAATGAACACACAGCAATTGTATAAAATAAAAACAGACTGTCAAAAGGCAGTCATTTAATGAACATTGTTCTCAAAATTGTAAATACACATGTTATGATTTGTAACAGCTGTTAGAGATTTACTATTGACTCTTATATTTAGGCTACATAAGGTGGTATAATGTGCGTATCCTTTAACGCAAATACAATGAACTACAATTCCTCCAAATAACAACAATAGCCTTGTATACAACTAAGCTAAGAGATGTTAATAGTCAAATTATTCTGGAGCCCTTGCATTGAGCACACAAATACAATGAATTACAATGCCCCCGAATAACAACAATGCCCTTTGTATACAACCAGGCTAAAAGATGTTAATAGTTAAATTATTTTGGAGCTTTGCATTCGACATACAAACTACAGTTAGACCTACTTATCTTATAACATCTGCACAGGCGAATGTCCTGTTGAAATAGATATGTTGATGCTTGTCCGTCTCTTTGTTACTGTAGCACAACTGCAACCGATACTGGACAAGTTGATATTCTTGCACAAATAAATTGTGATTTTATACAGGTATCCAGGTTACAATACTTCTCGTTCACTAGCATATGTACTTGCAGTGGTATGCCGATTCTGAGCTGTCTTGTATCTTGTAATAATATACATATACATCTTACAGCTTGCCATAAGCAGAGACGTCGCTCACGTTATATTAAAACCACGTGTCTGCATTCTCAAGGACAAGTTGATATTCTTGCACAAATAAATTGTGATTTTATACAGGTATCCAGGTTACAATACTTCTCGTTCACTAGCATATGTACTTGCAGTGGTATGCCGATTCTGAGCTGTCTTGTATCTTGTAATAATATACATATACATCTTACAGCTTGCCATAAGCAGAGACGTCGCTCACGTTATATTAAAACCACGTGTCTGCATTCTCTGCCGAATAGCTTGGTCACATTATTTTAATGAAACTCGATCCTAAATTTACCTTAATCTAGTAGATCGTTTGATGGTTACATATAAGTTGCCACTTGCAATTTCCTTTTCTTTTAACAAGATTTCCTTTAAAAGCCTAAAAGTCGAATGTACAACTAGCACGGTTTTTATTTGAGGTTAAAATACAAGCGTCGCAAATAGCGCTTGGAAAATTACAAATAATTATTAACGATGATAATGCATTGCTTATCATTATTAATACATATGATGCCTTGAGATTATAATTCAACGATAATTAACAATCGAAGTCACCCTAGTATCTTATGAGGCTTTTACTTTTTAAAAGATCTTAACTTTTCTTTGCCTCTCATTTATATGTCTGCCAACTTACAAAAACAATCGCATGAATATGGTCTTAAACCTCGGTTATCACACATGCTACTTGTGAATCATATAATAGGTATTCCTAACTGTTACAGTCTTCCAGTGTGAATCGAACCGGGAAAGCTTCCTACCTCAACTGTTTTAATAGCCGACGTGAAAGTAAGTTCGATTACTTCCAGAACTAATATCGCATCTTGTTCTAGAGTAGATATCCTTTTTGGAGAACTACCTACCCTTTTTTCTTTCAATTGCACTTTCCCAATTCTATTTTATTACTATTCTTGAAACAGTACTATTACCAATTTCAAACTCTTCTGCAACATCCCTTCTCGACCAACCCTTTTGCAATTCTTTAAAAAAATTTGATTCTGTTTGACAAGGCAATATTGACATGTGGCATATTGAATGTGTGACAGTATGTTGATAGTACACAAAACAATGACATTTCAACGATGACTGCACATAGCTGAAATTCTTGCATTTTGGTATTAAGACCTGAAACATTTTTCCATGCTCGTGGCTGTACATTTTATACGCTTTAGCTAAGTTTGCCAACATTGAGGTACCATATTTAATAATAATTTCGTTATTATATGTCCTATACAAACTTCGTATAAAACATTTAAATGTAAATTGATTATTTTCTTGTAGACGTTTAAATAGTCATTACCAAACCTTTTAAGAAACAACAGGGAAAGCTTACTGCAGCTTTAAGACGAAAGAAATTAAGAAACCGGACCACGTCATCCTGATCGATAGCAACTATGTTCGTGGCCGCAGCAGCTCGACTAATGACGCCCCGTAAAAACGTTTTGCGCTCCTCCTAGAGTAAATGTAATTCATTTGGATCCATCACGTTCCACCTAAAAGAATATTTACCGTGTTATCGACTCTATTTTCAGCTCGCTCTATATTTCTTTCCTTTTCAAACATGAATGTGCCACAAATTTACTCCGATGCGGTTTTCAATATTGCAGGAAAACGTGGAAAAATAATTTCTGTAATATTAAGCTTCCAATAAGTACTGAAATCAAATTAAATGGTGAAAGGTATCTTTCTACCCCACAATTATAGCCTCTTGCGGGATCCTTTGTAAATACAGAGATACGCGAAGAGATAGTACCTTGCCTTTGGAAAATATAATTATAATTCCAAGGGATCTTATTTAATCGATTGCAATAAAATCGAGCACGTTTTTCTTTTCTACATTGGTTGCCACATTACCTCATTTGGAAAGAAAAAAAAAACTTAACCACTTTTAATGTAAATAATTATTTATTCATGTTTCCGATTTTTAAATTTTTGCTCGAACTGAATTATACTCTGTTATTTATTTATTTATTTAATTTTATTTTCCAACAGGTTTCACACCCAAGTACAGGAAAATATTGCTTAAGAAATACAAAACACAAAACACAGTAAGTACATAAACAAAAATAAAGAAAAAAAGCCTATTCACAGTATAACAAACTATGCCGTGCATTAATTCAGTATGAGATTGGATATTATGTTAAATGTATGATAATACAAATCAAAATCATTATACCGTAGTCGACATATTTTAATTTCTGATACGAAAGTAGAAAGAGGAAAAGAGCGCGACGAAATAAACTAAAGATAAACATAAGGGAGGCTGCCAAGACAGTACACTCGACAAACGTTTCCTATGAAATGTAAGGCGTGAGGGTCCCCCGACACTGCGTTGCTCTCCCACCACTGTTAGCAAGCAGGCATCGCTGCATATTATAAGGTAATCTTCTGCATGGGATAGAAATATAAACCGAAATTAAAATTTGACGACTACGGTATATCCTGTAACACGTAGAGATAGCCGATTTATATAGCATGTTAGTCCTATTAGCCTTACTATAGAATGTTCTACGTTGACGGGGATTAGTATGTTTTGGAACATTGATGTTAACTTTATTCAGTAGCCATGCACAGTCAATATGATCATGTAGGAGGCTACATATGAATTTAACACTAAGATTTATTCTTCGGTAATTTAGCGAAGTAAACTTGAAACGTGTTAGCATATCTTGGTAAGCGAAGCCCTTTCAGGATTTTCATCATCGTCAACAAAGACCAAAAATTTTAAAAATTTTCTTTTTAGTGCTTCTATGTTGCTAATATGGTGTTGATAAAGGGGATATCATACCAGTGAAGCATACTATAATTTTGATCTAATGTAGGTGCAATACAAAATACTCAAGCATCTAGTGTTAAAATCTCGAAAGTTCCTGTAGATGAATCCATACATTTTGTACACGCCAGCTACCATCTGATTGACATGTTGGGCAAAAGACAATCTGATGTAACAGGTATCACTCAGGTCTTTTATCGTGTATTGCTGAAGTGGTACAGCATTCAACTTACAGTCAAATTGTACTACATCAATCTCCCTAGAGTAACTCATTGTTTTACATTTGTTTGAGTTGAGACAAAGGTGGTTCCTCTGACACCACACACCAACTGCATCCAGATTCCTCGCCAGCCCCAGGCAATCATCCACTGTCTCTACCTCATGGAATATCTTTAGATAATCAGCAAAGAGAATCGCTTCGCAGTCTATTGCTTTAGTAATATCATTTACAAAAGTGAGAAACAACACAGGCTCCAGATTAAAATCCTGCGGAACGCCTGATGCGGGAGTGAATGAGGGCGATCGAAACTTGGGATATTCGACTGCTTCCTATTGAACAGGTAAGACGTAAAGAATCGTATCAGCGTCGGAGACATCCCAATGTCAAATAGCTTCTTTAGTAAAATAAAATGAGCAATTTGGTCGAACGTCTTCTGTAGGTCAGTTTAGATTATATCAACTTGACCTCTTCCATCCAAGACCTGCAAGGCATATTGAGTAAAACAACACAGATTGGTTACTGTAGAACGTTTAGTTACAAATCCATTTGAATGTGAATACCTTTTGTTTAATATATTTTTAAGTATCAGAAAAAAATAAGATCTAGCGTGATTATTATGAAACCAACATTACAGGAATATGGTGTCTTACGATAGTTCAAATTAATACTTTCGTTGTAAGTTTTGATCTGCTAAGGAAAATAAAAATGATATTTTCAGTCAACCTGCTCCAAAATATTTGAACATTTGCTGTATAACAAGCTATACAACTGCATAAGGCCTTACATCTCTAGACTACAAGATGGTTCCATGGCATAAACGTCTACACTTTCTAATTTGGCTAAAATTGCTCAGTATCTAAGTCCATCATTGGACAAAATGGCAACACGTAGGTGACATACACTGACTTCGCTAAGGCATTCGACACCATTGATCATAATGTACTACTGCTCAAACTAGGTTTTATCTGTTTCTCAGGGTCTCTTACCGAATTCGTCGCCTTGAGTTACTAGTTACGTCCAACACAATGGTTACAGTTCCAACATTTTCACGATCACATTGGGAGTTATTATTCAAAATGTACATTAATAATTTATTAAATAGATTGGAGTGTAGGGTACTGGCTAACGTCGATGATTTGAAAATATTCTCGTAAATTAACGACGTGTCAGAATGCCATCAATTACAAAAGAATCTTTCAATTATTAATAACTGGTGTCGGAAAATAAAATTAAGCTGAGTATTAATGAATGTGCAGTTGTGACATTCTCAAAAATTAACAAACCGGTGTTATTTAATTACTGAGCTTTCTAATTATAGCAAGAAAAGCAACATTAAGGATCTGGGTGTATTGTTTCATTTCCGCTTGGGCTTTACTACCCACATATAATCAATTTGCTCTTCTTCTTCATGGACACATCTCAACGAGATGGGGCTAAACAATACCTTCTTCAACCACAAGCCTCAACACAAATATACATGGGGAAATACGGGAAGACAAAACAGATGCATTGATTATATAATTACGAACAGAAATTTTACAATTCAATATAGAATCCCTACAAAGTGAAAGCTCACAAAAAATATATGAAGAAGACTAAAAATAAAATGTGGGCAAAATAAGATCTTCATCAATAACAATGTATAGGAGAGCTGAAGGAAACTTGAAGAAAATATCAAGGCAAAAGAAGGACGCAAAACACTTATAGACATAAGTGAATGCAAGGCCAAGAGCACCCCCTGGTTCTGCGAAGAGATAAGAGAACTAGCAGAAGAAAAGAACTGCTTACCTAATACACCGCAGCAGACATGCACCGCAGTCACAAGAAAAGTATAGGAGAGTGAGAAATAAAACCAATTCCGAAATTAAAAGAATAAAGCAAGACTATTGGGAGAAATTCTCGAAGGAAGGAAGAATACGATTTCTTTGGACTACAAAAGCAAGTGTGGAAACTAATCAGAAAGCAAAAAAGTGGTACCAGGAAATTTAGAGAATCAAACAAAGTAAACATAAAAAGATGGATAGAATATTTTGCCCACCTATTCCTAGAAGTTTATGAGGGCAAAAATAATAGGGCACAGGAAGAAAAAAATGATTCCACGGTACGCATTGATACAATGGAAGTCTAGAAAGCATTAAAAACTTAAGGAACAGAAAATCGGCAAACCAATAACGAACTACTAAAGTACAGTGGCGATTCATTAAGAAATAAACTGCATAACCTACTCAACAAAATCAATAGAAAATGGTAGTTGTGGGGGACTGGAAGAAGGCCATCATAATTCCGATATTTAAAAAGGGCGATAGGAACAAACCAGAGAATTATAGAGGCATAAATTTATTGAGCACGACGTTGAAACTCACTACAATACTAATTACAGACAAACTGAACAACCTAACCAAGCACCAAGAGAAGCAGCGAGGATTGAGGAAGGTAGATCCTGCTTAGACGCGATGATTTCTGTAGTCCGACAAATTGTAGGAAAAACACTGGAGTTTAACAGACCGGCGTTCATGTGCTTGATAGTTCTTGAAAAAGCTTTTTACCGAGTTCGCCTATCAGAAATTTTGAAGATACTCAATCGAGGAGATATCCCAATCCCATTAATACAACTTATAAGAGATATTTACGCAAACAAGAGTGTGAGAGTGAAATGTAAGGGAGAATTATCATAAGAGATACCAGTCGGAATACGAATACGACAGGCATACTCGCGAGTTCCAAGCTATTCAATTTCTTGATGGATAAAATCATAAAATCTGTAAGAAACGCGATACAATATGGGTAAGTATAACATCAACATTATATGCTGGAGGAAGAAGAGGAGGAAGAAGAAGGGGAACAGGAGGAGGAAGAAGAAGGATAGGAAGAAGAAGAAGAAGAAGAGGACGAGGAAGAAGGAGAGGAAGAAGAAGGAGAGGAAGAAGAAGGAGAAGAAAAAGAAGACGAAGCAGAAGAAGAAGAAGAAGTAGTAGAAGAAAAAGAAGAAAAGCGCTTTCGAATTTCACAACAATTACCACATTTATTATACACTGGTTCGTCCAAAATTGCAGTACGCATCAATAAAATAGTACCCTTAAATACACATGATTTCACGAGCTTGGCTTCATGAATAAATATAGCTATTACCGGGTTTTTAAGAAAATTAATTAATAGTCATATTGACTAGCTCTACTACCTTCTGTCGGCCATAGACTTTTTGGTTCCAACCTATGCAACGTCTTCAACTGATACATTTTTAGATTCCAGAGCACGAAGGAATGTTATGCTTACAGCACCATTAACTCACATGATCAGGAATGTAAATATCTTCTATTCTGACCCGTTCCACATATAATTCTTTGCCTACTGCCATGAATTTCAACAAATATGAAATTCACATAGCATTTAGAGTGAACCATAACTCGCTTTTATCTATAATATACCTATTTATCACTACAAGGATTTACTGTTTATTTATCTCCTAAAATACACTTGATTTAATCACTTGGCGAATACTTTAATACTTTCTAATTTGTATGTTTTTTTGTTTTCGCTATCGAAATTTATTCATTAAAGTACTAACCTAGAAATTTTGTACTAAACTGCTAAATAGACCTATCTGTTATTCAAGTTATTTCTAATGTCTACTTTCCATCTTGTGAAATTGACATATATATTTCAACTGGATCACTGAGTGAATTAGCATTAAATGCATGTAGGCCCTTCAAGTGCTTCAACATATTTATTATTATCAGCATAAGTAAATAAATTGTTGTCGTTAATTACAAAGACAAGATTGTGAAAGTACAAATCAATAGGTATCCCAGGAGCAGGACCCTGTGGTACACCGGTCTTAATCTTTGAAAGTGTAAGGACACTGTCCGAATAGTTATTTTCTCTGATTATTTAAATCACAACTATGAAGAATAACAATACCCGCCTTTTATAATGTCTTCTGGCACACTTTTCATTGCATAAATTTAAGCTACACAGTATTTTACGATGTATTTATAAATCCGTTCCGAAGATTCACGCGATAAATATTAAAATTGCTAAAACATTTTGTCTTCGTTAAGCATTTTACTTGCCTTTTAAAATGGCATATAGTGATAACATGTTCACGTAATTTTTATCAACACCCCTCACGGGACATGTAGTTTATTACGGATTTACAGACTCAAGGAAGGAGTAAATGTCTCGTTGGGATAGCAGGCTTCGAGTTTGTTAGTGTCGCACCAAAACGTGCAGAACCCGTGGACGGGAATTACTATTAGAGTGAAAACTGCAGTTGAAATCTTATATCCGCACTAACTTCCGCCTTATAGTCACGCTTCGTCCTGTATGAGTTATTACACTGCCGACTACAGACATGCATCATCTACCATCCTGGAACAAGGGTTAATCCGTACACTCATCTCCAAAAATGTCCCGATGACATCTTGAGTTATTCGAACAAAAAGCAAAAAGGTCAGTTTGTTACATCAGCCGGAGCATAAGGCTAGATATATGGGATCTTTTATGTGTTTTATATACGATTGCCCGTGTGAATATTTTACACTGGAGATTTTTAATGCCCCTACATGAATCATTTTAATAAAATCTTTCGGGAAAGATACTTTTTTTATCGTTGGTATTCGGAAAATGCCGCTAAATTGCCCCCGAGCGCCAAGATTTTAAAATTTATGTGTTATTTCCGCGATTTCGGGGAAAAATAATCACACCCAGTCGAACAAGGAAAATGATAGATTGTTATAGTTTCCAGAAATGGTTATTCTTCTATACTGTGCAGATATTTATTTTTATATTAAAACTATATTAGCTTTTTTTTTGAGTATTTCCAGGTAATTTCTAGAATATCTAGAATGTATTTATTTTAACCGTATATATAATATTGCGTGTGCTGTATTTTGATAAAGTGTAATTTTTCGTCCTAACTAAGAGAGATAGAATTAGCCACATTGTCTCTTCTGCGCATGCGTTAAATCAAAATGTCTATTTAGTCCAGGATTTTTAGATATTCGCTCCGAAAAAAATCCTATCACTTGATTTTTCGATTGGATTATGTCAGAGGGTGTCCCCTAAGTATAAAACCAAATTTGTGTCGTCCAAAACCGCGAGCGTTAGCCGCCATCTTGAAAAACGCCTTTTTGCAAATATCTCGAAAACTGTGAGTTTTACGTTAAAAATTGTAAGGACCTTTTTTATAGAAGATAACATTTCCCGTCTTTTTTTGTTTGATCTTGTTGGGATCGCTCCTCCTATCTTTGAACAATGCCACAGCCGTCAGCAATTCTTCGTGGTTCTTCAATGTTGTTAGAGTTTTGTATTTTCCAATTTTAAACGGAGCTGACGTTGTGTCGCAACCACTGAATGCATGTACAAATAGAATGTCTTCTCTTAAATTTTCACCATACTCCGGCTTCTGACAACGTGGGCTGTATAGAGATTCTGGAGCGCGTCCTTTTCCAGGCTTGCGAAAATAGATATTTTTTAATTTTTTTTTAGGCACAGACAATGTTGGGAGAAACCCAGCTCCGTGCAGCTGCTTACTTTCCTATATACTTGTATTCTATTCAAATAGAATACTCATGGTTAAAAATCGATGAATATACATGTATAAATGAATATCCATATATCCTTATTGTTAAAGAACACACAGACGTGTACTAATTACCTCCTGCAATACTTGCCGCCAAGATGTCGCGTCTCCTTACACTTGTTCTTGGCATGCTAGAGCAACGTATTACCAATAATCGCTGTTTTCCTAGACCTAACGGCAACGTTCAAAGCGCTATACCTTAGCAACTATCAATTGAACAAAAAAAGTTTCATACAAAAATTGTAGAAAATGTTATGCTCTACAACTTCGATGTTCACATTTTTTTTTGCATTTCCAAAAATTATCGAGATATTTTCCAAAAACAAAAAATCGTTTTCTTCAATCGACTATATCTTGGAAAATATTAACAATAGGGAAAAAAGTTTCAAACAAAAAAACACGGGAAATATTATCTTCTACAAAAAAGGTCCTAACAATTTTTAACGTAAAACTCACCGTTTTCGAAATATTTGCAAAAAAGCGTTTTCCAAGATGGCGGCTAACGCTCGCGGTTCTGGACGACACGAATTTGGTTTTATACTTAGGGGATACCCTCTGACATAATCCAATCGAAAAATCAAGTGATAGGATTTTTTGCGGAGCGAACTCCGTTTTTTGTGCTAAAATTCCTGGACTAATTTTGAAAGTTACGAAATGACAGATAAACAGAGAACATAAGTATATAACTATGATATTACTGATAGCATACCCAAAGTTGTTTTTAATTGACCTCAGCTATGTGCAGTTTTAGAATATCAACGAGTTCATCTGTGAATTTGTAGATTTACACAGAAAATAGGATATAGAATAAAGAAAGCCCCTGAAGACTTAAACAAACAATGTGACGGCTTATTCCAGTGGATTATTCACAGAAAGACTTGTGAAATTATAAATTCTGCATTGATGTATTCATGCTTATTGGAATATATGAAATTATATTATTAAATGTCAATAACGATTGTTTCATTTCTACTTACAGAAAACACATAAATTAATGCTTTATATACACAACCGAATATATTCAGGTATGTTTTATATATGTCAGGTCGTATTATATTTTGACATATAGCTTTGCTTTGTATTTTGAAGCTTAAGAATGCAAATATGAATATTGTACTTAATATTTTCATTCCATGTAAGAATAAAACACCATCTATTTTATATTTGTCTACGTACATTATTCAATATAATATAGTATAAAAAAACAATGTAGAAAACTTACAAAATTCCTGTCGTGTTCTTGTATTTAATTCTACGTCAAGATATACACTGAAACATGAATGTTTTAGCAACAGTGGTGGAATTAATCAGCAATACAACTACGTGATTTGTGATTGTTATTTTTTTTTAAATTTTGAATGGTTAAACCATTCATGAGAATAAAAGCGTGTTAAAACATTATTTAGGCCCATATGTTAGCAAAAAATATAAACAAACAATTACTCTGATACACTTGAATTTCTTTAGTGTATGTAATAGTACATTCGTAATCAATCTATTTTTCCTGATATTTGTGGCTGATAAGCTAAGATGAGTACAAATGAGACTTTGCAAATAGTTAACATTATTATATTATAAAAAGGTATGTCGATGTTGCATTTAAATCAATAAGTAAACTAATGAGAAAAGTTCAATTTCCACATACGAAGCAAAAAATTAAATTTTATTTTATTTAGGTTCAGAATTCTATTTTGTATATACTTTCATGAAATTAAAACAGAAAGTCTCTTTTATTGTAAAATATAAATATTTGAATGAATTAATAGACACATAAAAATTTATAAAATGATAAAAAAGATTTATAGAATGCAACAATATCATAAAAGCAGGAATACTGTTTGAAAATGTGCCTACCTTGCCATTCATAACACTACTACTATTACTTATGCCATGTTGAGAAAAGTCCAAAAGAAACACCTTGTCTTGCCAAAATCCAAAATGAATTATATCTCTATATTGTACCATCTATGAGTTATTTTAAACCAAAATATGTTTTATTGTAAATTTTAATACATTCTATATATGCTTGATTACAATACAATTTAGTGACAAAAATTCCAATTAATATTTAGCAAAGTATAAATTAAAAACAAACATTTCTTATCTTATAAATAAAATGTTCATTCTTCCAGGGTACTTTCACAATCATCGATGCATCATGACAGAAATTCTAATAACCGGTCAATCTCTTCTTAAAATACACCCAACATATTATCTCATTTCTGTACCATATTTCAATGTAGATGACATTAATTCTAGAATATAAGAATACAATTATTGTCTAATTTATAATTGATATCCTTGAATGTCGAGTTGATAACAAGGTGACTCAAAAACGGCATACTACCATGTATAAGATATTAACTAATATTTAGAAATACTGCAAAAGCATCAGTCATACGATATGCTAGTCATATTTAATAAAGTTGTATATTACATATAAGTTTAGGAGTCAGGAGTAGGAGCATAGTTCAGGTCTTTGGATAGAATGTTGATATCCTCAGAAGTTAAGTCTCGAAAGATTTATGACTGTGGGTGTTAGATTAGTGTTAAATAGAAGCTCATTTTTGAGCAAGAAGATTGAATTAACGAATGTATTTTTGTAAGGTTGTGTATGTAAGTATATCAAAGTCAGAAGGAGATAAGGTGTTACAGAGTCTAAGATGAATATAAAAAATGTAACAGACACGGAGTTTAAGTCCCGTCTGGATTGTTTGATTCGTTCTCGAATCAAAGCAAGACCAGCACAATGGAACATTCGGTTGGCGTTGTGTAAGCAAATGTGATGTTACTAATTAAGGAATTACATTATGATCTCTAAGACCTAAGAATAAAAGTTAAAGTACAAATAAGTCTTACCAGTTTCTATCGTAGCTTGCCGAAATCTTTGCTGCTTTTCTTAATATTCACCCCATAGAAGGTGGTAAATCTAAGTCGTAGGCTTCCACGGTTGTCGTTGATACTTTTTTGGTTTATGGGTTGAAACCGCGTCGTCTTCTCTACTTCTACTACCGACGTCTCGTCCCTTATCTTGATGGACATCATTCTACTACGGTGATTGCCTGAAACAGACTGGCGTTTGTTGTCGGGTGAGGGTTATATTGTGTTTAGTGTTGCGGTTCAGCGAATTGTGTGTTATAGTTGACATGAATTTTTATGATGAATAACAAAAGTATCACATAAGATGGAACACCAATGCACTTCTGTTGTTGAGAAAGCGAGTTTGACTAGCTGAATAACTTTTTTTAATTATCATACTGATTCAAAGTGTCAATAGGAGATCAGAAATTAATAAAACTTTATTAATAAGTTATAAAATATAAAGGAAAGTGATAAAATCAAAGACACAGTCTTATGAACTGCCGGGAATAAGTACTATAAAAGCCGAAAGATATTTAATTGTTTAGTTCTAAATTCTGCCGTTTCTTTATGAAAATAGTGATTAAGCACCGATAGTTACGGAAAAACTAAATTTTCACTTTTGAAAGTATATGAAAAGACCTGCGGAGAATAAGTGGGAAATCTGTGTTTTTAATTATTAGAAATTTGCAGAAAATATTTACATTCAACTACATATTTCCTTTGACAACTTCTATATGCGCATTTAGAGTTTTGTATTGGACATAGAGCACTTACCTGTAGATTTAATCGAGGAAAGGTCATTCAAAGATTTAATTTATTCCAACCTTTATTACCACGAATCGATGAAGAAATAATGCAAATCCTAAACACTAATAAATTTAATTGGAAATTTTAATTAAAACACTGTGAATTAACACTGCCTTTTATACTGCTTTTATTCATTTTCATTATTATTGCGTAGTTAATATTTAATTACTTTTGATATGTAAATATTAAATTCCACTGCTTGCGCTAGAATGACAAAACAAGTGTTTCTCTGAAAATTAAATTTATATAAAACAATAAACTCAAATTTAACCAATCATTTGATTAATTCGGGATGTTCATGACCTATTTCCGGTAAAAATTTCGCAAAAACTTTTTTAATAAAATTCTTCGCAAATTTAATTTTGAGTACATATGAATTCTTTATAGATTTGTTAAAACTTAGTAGTCGACAAAATATTGACAAAACTCGATTTTTTCACTGAAGTAAACTGCTACTTCAAGAGGGAGATTATACTCGTAAATACAAAATTTGGAATTGATATCTATAGGCGTTTGACCTCTATCGTGATCACACACACAGTGACAGAGAGAGAGAGAGAGATTTTTTTAAACCACTTTTTCGGTATCAGGGGACTTCAAAACGTGGACATCTGCAAAAATCTCGAGGTCGAAAATGTTCATCATCACAATACTTCCTAATACTAGGTATAAGAAAGTAAAACAGCATTTTGTGTACCGAGATTGCATACTCAAAATATTTGCGAAGCTTCAAGATTCGGACAATATTCCAGGAATAGTCTTTCCTCTCTCTGTATGTCTTACCGCGATAGCGGGCAAACGGCTCAAGCTATCTACTCCACATCTTATATTTAGGAATATAATCTCTCTCTTGAGATCTGATTAGTACAGACCGGGCGTATAAGGCCGAAATTACGACGGACAAAAGAAATAATGTATAACACCACGCAGTTACTCAATAGCACTATTCATATGGTGAACTCTAACATCTGTTTTCGTCCAGAAAACGGGCAGCAAAAAAAGTCGTTTTTACTCTTAAATTTCTTTCTTCATCGGCGTAGGTAGAACATGGATGGTTTTTAAAATTTATTATATTTCATAAAATAAATAAAGTACAATAAAATTAACAAATAATAATGTATTTTTTATTGTATAGATCACCACTCACTTGTTATCCACTTATATAAATAAAATTAAACACTTTTTAAAAATACAAAATTTCAGTAGTGCGTCCGTGGGCGATGGGTTATCGGCCGCGCGTGTCCGGTCTTTACTGATTAGATTTTCAGTGAAATCAATAGATCGGAAGTAGTAGTTTTCATTAGTGAAATAATCAAACTTTACCAGTATTTCGTAAACTACCAAGTGTAATCAGTACTCTTAAAAGGTGCAGATTTGGGGTCGTGACGACTTATATTGTCGTCTCGCATACCGCTAGAGTTACCTTGTTTAAAATATTCGTTATTTTCTAACCTTCCCATTGAGCAGATGCAGTATTGCAGGTGTTATAAATTGTCTCCAGATTCTAAACATTGTTGAAACTTATTTTGATTGAACGTTCTCTATACTCGTGTTTGCTTTAAAGAAAATTTAAATATGAGTCGTAGATGTGAAGGATTATTATTCATCTAAACAAAATACTGGATTTATGTAAACTCTACAAACGCACCTTTTACCTTTACTAACATCTTTGTCGATGTACGAAGTTTGCTATTAATAATAACTCAATGTATTTTAAAATACATTACCTGATATTAAAAACATTCTTCTTGATGTTTTAAATAAATACTTGAAATCAAAGAAAAATTTCGTAATGGTGTTAGAATATAACATAGCGGTTATAAGAAATAAGAAGGTTGATGATGTCCAGAAGAGCCGAAACGTCTTTTAAAAATTTCTATTACGCCATTAACTAGGAGGCTAAAAGAGTCCCCAAGGATGAACTTTGTGGTCCCTTCCTATAAAGCCAAATTAAAATGGCAATGTTCGGTTCGAAAGTCATTTATCACTGATCCGTTTTCATACCAGGTACATAACAGACACATAATCTATCAAATTGGCTGAATTTAAACCTACCGTCTATCTCAATACGTGAAATCCCTCTGATGAGCGTCGGATTGAATCAGCCTGTATTCACTTTTCAGAAATGCAATAATAATTAAAAATACCTATTTATAGTTTTTGTCTAAATCAAATAAGGAAAGATATATATTTACAGATTACTATAGTAGTTTATAAAACAGGATTTCTGTTCCTTTCCTATACGTATTTGCCTTTTTACAATTTAGGAAAATTAAGATAAGGTCTTTTGGATGAAATGATTAAAAATAGACATACTTTCAAAAATTGTGGAGAATCCCAAAATTATTTTTCCAAGTCAGCATTTCCGTTTTATAATATAAATACTTAAATAAAAACGAATATCTGATATTCCCGAACTACAACAAAAACTCCTTGTTGTTCGGTTCTGCCATAAAAAAAAAGGCGCCGTCTGAATTCTGAATAATTTAATTGTAAACTAAGATAATACATACGTTAATAAGCACATAATAGTGCCATCTTTTACCCAATAAATTTATTCCGCAAATTATCTGCTAGTGCCCTTAAAGAAAACACCATCTTTTCGATTGAATTAAAGTAATTTTTTGTGTTGCCAGTCTCTCCATAAGCACCGGCTATCTGTAATCTCCCTTATCTGCGATTAAACTTTCGCCAAACCCTTGACACTGTTGATTTTGAAATATTTTTTTCAGGGAATGTGGTATTAAAAATATTGAATGCATCTTGTAACCAACCACTATCATTAACAAAGTAATTCTTTTACATTCTGTCAGTTCGACCATAATGAACGTCTAGTTTTATTTAATGGAAACTATCTGTCACTATTGAGTATGACTGTCAATAATACTGAGTAATTCCAATACTTTTATCCACAACTATTAAGTAATATATGTATTAAATACGCGATTTCTATCAAGTAATGCCATGCATTACTAAATACTGTTGAATAATAATGACACTTCGATGGAATAATATTTATTACTCCACCGTTGTGTCAAATTTGACATTTCATAAATATACTTATATATATATATATGAATTTAAGCAACTGTAATGTAACGATTAATAATTATTATAAAAATTAATTTTTTGTGTATTAGAAACGTCACTATTAATAAATAATGTTGTTCCTTTATCTCTTTATCTTTTGTATTTTTGAACAAACATATATAGTTGTGAATATGCGGTATACATAAATCGCATTTTTTGTTTGCCGTGTCAAAATGTCAACTTCTGACAGTGTTTGTAGAAAGAAATATTGTTCTTTATCTTTCGTATTTTTTGAACAACATTTAAGTTGTGGATAAAGTATAGTATTTAACTCGCGTATAATGGCTATTACCCACTCAGATGTTACAACACTCGCCTGACGGCTCGTGTTGCAATTTCATCTTCGTGGGTAATAGCCATCATTACACGCTTGTTGAATAATATACTATTATTTTTGCTTAAAAGGTTTGCATGGCAACATAAAAAAACTCGATATTTCTTATCAGTTGTGCCTGACACACAGATGATATTAGACAAGGCCGTATATCATTGTAATTCTTGAAAATGTGTCTATACTAGAATCGCTCTCGCAACCGACATGCGCCACCAAAATTAAAATGGCGTCAAATTTGAGACGTTGCAAAATTTGATCTGTCAAGTAATAATAATTTTGATACTATAACCCTAAATAATCAATTAGACTTGTGATTTTAGCACTACCGACAATAATTCTAATATGTAACTATTAATTTGATAATCATTTTGCTTAAGTACTATTAGACACCGAATATAATGATTATTTTATATTTGTATGAATTTGTCTGCTGTTAATAATTAAATATAAGTACAATAAAGGTAAGATTTTCAGACAGAATTGAACTTTTGGGGTTCATTTAAATTCAGAAATGTATTAAGTAAATATGTTCCAGTTAGTTTTACTATAGACAATAAAGATATATCCATTAAATGCATTAACATTAAAGTAATTTTACATGCAACAAGAAGGTCAGAAAAGTATTACACCAATTATAAAAACTTTTTTTTTGCCAGATTCTTACTGTTCACTATGATTATGACATACT
This sequence comes from Amphimallon solstitiale, assembly GCA_963170755.1. Classification (NCBI taxonomy): domain Eukaryota; kingdom Metazoa; phylum Arthropoda; class Insecta; order Coleoptera; family Scarabaeidae; genus Amphimallon; species Amphimallon solstitiale. The sequence continues at coordinate 74,838,040 of OY720683.1, read as the reverse complement.
AAAAGCAACTTGTTTGAAACATATCTCGCAGGTATATCATTGATTACAACATAGTTTTTGCATGCTAATCAAACATTTTTGATTAAGCTAAACTCATGATTATTATTTAAGCTTTAAACTAGTATAAATTCTATCCATTCTTCTATTACAGTCAACGTGTTTAACCCTTCTTAAATTTGAAAATTTCCTAAATAATATCACATGTGATCTTCAAACATTTATTATTATGTGACAATCACCTGCTTCTTCGATTAGATAGCTTTCTGTCTTATTACGGTAACATTGTTCTGTGAACATGCTTTAAACTAGTATACATTTCTTGTAGTTAAAGATTATATTTAATGCTGAATTAAACAATTCAACCTTTTAAAGTATTTCAAATGTTAAGTATTCAGAAGCTGAATCTTTGCTACTGATCAGAATTCAACTTACCAAGCAACTTTAAATTATAATACAATAATGAACAAGTATTTTTACTATCCCAATTTATAATGTACTACATTAATATTATTACAATACCATCACATATTTTTTATCTTAATTCCATTCATAACAATAATTACAAAATTAAAAGCGTTCAGAAAATATACAGAAGTTATTTTTGAAAAACTATAAAAATAATATAACAGAAATATGTTTTAACTGCATTCCCCTATGCAAATGCTTATATTGTTGTCACATTAATAAACTCGATCATTATTTTATTCTGGATCAATTTCTTTGAGAAATACTAAATTCAGTTATTTAATTTTAGAATCGGCACACTTTATTCCACAACAGTTAAATTTCCTAACAAGTTATAGTTCCTAATAGCAACACATGTCTCGTACAATATGTCATGCCTAACTTTTCCTAGTGTTTCTCTATGCTTTCAGTCTATGTTTGAAAGACAGGTGCTGACATCAATCATCCACAATTCTTCTATTAGTCAGCATAATTATACCTTCTTAAAGTTGAAAATTTTCTAAACAGTATGTAATCTTCAAACATTTAGAGTCTTAGTGAGAGTCACCTACTTCTTCGATTAGATAGAATTTTTCTTCAACAGATCAATGTAAGTACAAATTATTTTAACTATTGTAATCTTCTGCTGAAGCATTATAAACAAATATGTTAACAGATTCCGAAATCTGTCTTTGATCTTTGATATAGATACTGAATTTAATCCATCTCCAATTCTTTATATGCAACATTCATTTTATCAATTGATTATGCTAGATAACAAAGTAATTACAAATAAAACCAAACACTTCTGTTGAATAAAACTTAACTTCTTATATAATTTGGTTTAGATCAATATATTCGATTTATTTCTGAACAGGAAAGTGTGCTGATTAGTTTTTAATGAGGTTGTTTAAGAAAGATTTGCTTCAGAATAAAAATAATCAACAGGTTTGTTCCAACATACAGTTCTGAACGGTTCTAGAACTAGTGCGCATGTCATTTAAAAAAAGACAAGGTTCAATGTTCGGTTCTTCAGAACTCGTAATTCAGAACGGTTCTTGAATTACGCGTTCTGAAAGACCGAACATTGAACTACTAGTTCTCAGAATTTGTAGTTCCAGAACTGCATGGTCCGAACAGTCTTTTTCTTAATGACATGCGCACTAGTTCTAAAACCGTTCAGAACGGTATGTTGGAACAAACCTAACGTTTCTTATGCCTTTTATAAGTAAATTGGAAAACACGTTCAGACAATATTTAGCTTATATTCTTTTGTCAGATATTAGGTTATAAAATCCAAACTGCAAAACATGCACTAATATGCAATGTACCAGTAAAATCTCAAACAGGTCATGTAATTATGTGTAATAAAAGTTCTTTGTTCAGTTTCATGTACATAATCTTGCTCTTTGCATATCGGTTGCAAACACAGGTTGCAAATAATCTTGCGATAGTTGGGATCACTTGACTGCTTCAACTTAACAACACTCGCATCGCCATTTGGTTACCATCACAAATTACTAGTTCTTCCGCGCTGCCAGTGTTAAGCTGTTTTTTGTACGGTGTAGGATTTAATACTTGAAATTTTCTAGGGTGACTTAAAATTGTGATAATAAAGATGACCACAATGTCATTCACATTAATATTCGCTACGCTTGTCAAGTGTCATCCGCTCCGTGAAAATAAAAATCTGACAACAATGCACAGAATAGCCATGTATTAAATAAAATATTGATATAGAAAAGTAATATTTAATAATTTTATCTACAATATTTAATTTCTAACTGACTTTCATGTAATAGTATTTTACTAGCCGTAGCTATTTATCCTAAAATATTAATTAGTTATTTGAATTTTATTGTTCTAAAATTGTTCCGGTTGACTGGAATTTGTAGTGGTATTGAATCAGCGTCTTTAGTTCGCAGTTTTGCCATGTTGGTTGCGAAAACGATCCGACTATATCCAAAAAAAAGTTAAAATATACAGGGTGATCCATTAAAAAAAAACCGATGACGCCATATGTCGAAGCAAGTGAAAGTTGTAAAAAATTAAAGTATGCCATAGAGTAGCATAAAAATACTACAAAAACTTTTATAAAGGTTATGTTTTAATAGAAACCATAATTTTGCCAGAAATATGGTGTTTCCACACATTTGCCTGATCGTAAATAAAATGTGTTGTACGCCCAATGTCAATTGTATTAATGTTGATATACACTACTCAATCTTAGATGAATTGCTAAATTCACCTGCTTTTGGTTTTCATTACTATATTTCTTTTATGAACTTATTCCTCTTTCCAGTTTTGTTGTCTGTACGGACTGTAGAATGGCTTTTTATAATTAGGTACGTTTAACATATGCTTATTTCATACATTCTATGTAATTTAATCCTGTAATTGGAGATATCTTTTATGCAATAAATAATAATTATAATAATAGTAATTATTATTATTTTAGCTTGTCCATCGTATCCTCAACTTTTGATTAGGACAGCCAGTATCATCTTTGATAAAATTGTTAACTAAAAATTGAACAAGCGGCTCACAGTAATTGGTACCAGTTCATTAAAAAATAACCTCCGCTGTAAATTCAATAACTACATAGAGCGTAAGGTTTTGAGGAACAACAATCTGGTCGTGAGCGAGCGACTATACATATCCGAGCTCGGCGGAAAAAAGCGCAAATCGAATATAGTGCCAACTTTTCAACTTGAAATATCGTATATTATCAAGCTTCCTTTGCATGAAATTAATTTAAAGTTGTTTATAGAGTTTCGAGTTATTTCGGAGTTAAAGTAAATCTCACACAGCGAGACCGCGATATTGAACCCGAAAACGATTTCGGGCGTTTATTTACAAGCGCACACATACCCCTATAAACTCTCGCATAGATCAGCCAGCTTGGGCGCTTTGCTCTCGCTATATAAATGGGAATATAATAAATGATCTTCATGTAACATCAATTTACCGTGGAAATTCTGAGGCACTAAATTAACGGAAACAATGATTTTGTGGTCGATTAATTTTTTGAGTCACTTCATAAACGAGAATTATTCATTCGCTTGCAAATTTATGATAGGTCATAATTTATGGGTGATTTTTTTCACATCTTATTAATGGCGAAAGTTTGCTCAATTATTATAATATATGAGACCGCTATAATGTACTGTATTCTAGAATTAAGAGAAAATTTTCATACTGGCTTTATTGAAATGATAATTTTGAATTACAACAAAGGTGGGAGGGTGCGAAAAGGCATTATTGATTTCTACCATTCCTCAAAAATATAGTAGAAGTAGCAGAATTTTTTAGCAATTAATTATCTTCCTAACCTTTTAATATTAAATAAAACTGCTGCCTAAAATTGAATGTTTACAAGCATTAAATGACAGTAAGTTCGTTAAATAGAAAATGAAGCACAAACTTTGTTATATTACTATATTAAACACTACGTATGACAGCAAACTATATATATTTGAAGTATCAAACTGAAGAAGGTGTATTATATTTAAACAGCTGCAGAGTGGAATACTTAACATAATGGAGAATAATTATTATTACATAAATCTCTAAAATTTCTAAATACCACAAGAGAATAAAGTATGTACAGGGTGTTATCTCCGCGGGGAAAGCATATTGTGAGTTTATGGGAAAAGATATTTCGAATCGGTTCTTTTCCCATGCAGCTTTTTTATTAACAGAAACTTTTATTATTAAATTATTGTGTATTATACAAAGTGTTCCATCATAGTTATAGTTTCTTCAAACGCACACATGTACTAAATGTTTGTAATCCGCGTATAATTCTTAGTCAAAGAGTTATAAGATAGTATAGGCCTAAAAATTGAAGGTTTTTGACTTGTTACCACTTTTCCGAAATATTCAATGTAACAACACAATTTTTGGTATTGTTGTTTATAATAAAAGGTCTTAATACAAACATATTTCATTTTTTTGCAATTACTAATTGAATTTGCAGAAAACTGGATTAAAGTTACATGACACATTTTTGTCTAAAAGTGAATTCTTTCAAATAGAACAGCCTGTATATCTGTTCATTTTTGAATTGCCAAATTTCGCACAAAAATATGTAAGACGTTATTACTTTATAAGCAAACTTTATTGAGCTATTGTCATTTTTTGATATAATTTTGCCAACTTTATGTTTTTGATTTTAATACAGTATTTTTGTCCAAAGAGTTTACCAGTAGCGTTACCCTGACAGAAGGTGTACCAGAACAGATACCTTTAGAAGAGTAATAAATACTTTCATTAGTACTAGTATTGTTAATTCAAAACCAAGGAAACCTAAATATATAATATTAACGCTGACGCTTATGATTGATTCCTATCAATCAATTTAGTGGAATTATTGGAAGATGTTCTGCTAAATTTACGAGGAGATGTAGATGTAACAAGGCGGCGAATCTTCACATTCTAATCTACAGACACGAAATATTTTAAATGAATGTTGCAAGGTAAATAATTAGCCTCCGGAGGCCCTCTTGACTAGCCTGCTGGGTGTTCGAACATCAATAAAATAATTTCTTTTTATAAGGATCCGTAAAATGGCAAATATGCCATACCTGAAAGCACAAAAAAATATTTAGAAATATAAGTACTTAACGCCTTATTAATGTCCATTTATCATTTCGGAAGCATGTTCAAAAACGATTAAAAGTAAATTTGAACACTTTTGATTTTTACCTATTTTAATGTTCTTGTTTATTATTATTTTAAAATTTCTGTTCCACATCCAACAGTTTCTGTTTCTACACCTACTAGTAGTAGTAAGTCTAGTTATTAATTTATTTAGTTTTCAAATGTGTTTATTGTGCCATATTCTACATATTTTTTGAATTATATTGCTGGTATAGAGTGTATTGTAAATATTTTCATTTGTCATTACACCATACATAATTTTATACAAACATTAATTTTTTTACAAAAATGATGAAACATTAAATTTTAGGCCTATACAGCTTTTGACTAAAAATTATACCAGGAATACGAAAGTGTAATAATTACACATGTTGTTATATTTTAAAAAATATAACTATTGTCAGCCATCAAGTTATGGAACACTCTGTATAAGGCAAAATAATTTTAAAATGTGCTCCTAGTGACTGGTTATCATAAGCAAAAAAAATCGCTTCGAAATATCTTTTCTCATAAAGTCACAATCTGCCTTCCCAGCGAAAATATAACTTACTCTGTATATCTAATCCAGTACAATTCCAAGACAGTGCATCGCACAAGAAAACAGTTAATATGATTTTATGGGTTTTTTCATTCTCTACAACTGCTATATTTGCATCAAAACGAAACTTATTTGTCGAAAAATTGAAAAAACTTATTTGTTGAAGCTTTGGCGCCTTCTGCTTTTTGCGATTTTGGTCGCAGCACAGCGAGTATATGGGACAATTTGTGGACAATATTGTCCTCTACAATTACTGTTAATTTGTTTTGCCTGACAAATCAATTACGTGGAAAATGGATTCAAAAAACTTTTTGGGATTACCAAAAACCCGCAATGGAGGTCGCAACTTTTTGGTTTTATACTTGTCGCATGACCCACGAGTTATCAAATAAAATAGCCTCGCTTATTTTGTTCCAAAAAAAAATTACAGATTGACTGCAATATTACCATTATCCTTTTTGCATTTGCTGAGATATATATCCTCTTTATCATTAGTTTAGTATTTCTAATTCAACAATTTCACAAATTATATCCACAGGCTACATGTCAATATATTCGTTTTCCACTCTTACTATAATAATCACACAACTATATACCTACGTCAAATGTAATGGGTTACTTTGATGACAAATAGTTTATTGTTTTGACTTAAAAATCAATATAAAAGTTCAATTAATTACAGCATATATAGTTCTTGAAAATTTAGAGAAGAAAACACATGCGAAAGACCATAAAATATGATTTATCTTCTATTGAAAAGTGCAGGTTACATGAAGATTCTCAAGTGTTGTATTTTAAATGTAGAACATTGAGTAATCTAAAACTCATTAGTATACAATTTATTTATAAAACCGCAAATCTCCAAGTGAATCTCCGAAACATTCGTAAATTTTTGCTTTTTTTTTCTGGTAACATCAGGTTTTCGCTCCAACTCACAACAAAACAACATACTCAACCGTATACACACGATCACACGCGTACACATACAAACACATCTCAGCATAAATCACGAAATAAATAGATCGAAAACGTACAATGTTATCAACGGGATATTTGCGTCCCTGGTATCAAGATCTATACTTTCCTCGACTGTTCCTTCCTCTATCGAAACTACAATAGGAAATTGGTTATCGTTTATTCGCTTCCGTTTCCCCGAGACCTCCTCTGGAGTTCTGCCCGCCGCTGTTAACTTTTATGTGACTGATATCTAGTCAACGTCTCTAACGGAAAATCATATATCTCTGTCCATTTTTCTTCGGTGCTAATTTCGTATTTTTCCGGTCCCTGTGGAAAACGATTCGCTCCCACTCACTCCCCTTCTATCGTCGTCAATTATTCCCTTCCTCGTTTAATTTGTCTCGGGGACAGCACGCAGTAAAATAAATAGGAATCGGAAGAGAAGTAAAATTGGAAAAAAATACCGGCAAATTAATTGACGAGGGACAGATATGTAAATATTATGGAAAGGCAATTTCATCGAAAGATTAATAGAAGTCAAGCTAAATACTGCAAAAAATTATACAAACCAAACGAAAATAAAATACATCTTATTGATTAAAGTAATAGGAATGTCATGATATTCAAAGCATGAGCCACTAGTTTAAAGAATATATTAAAAAAATAATTTTAAAAAATAGCTTCAGATACAAGCTTTCAAAGAAGTATGTTAACTATGCTCTATTATTTTAAAGTAAAGTATATTGGAACACAAAAAAAAATTTTTTTTGATGTTATGTGCACATATATAAATATCACAATGTGATAAGTGTTTTCAAAGGGACTATTAATGGATTGATTACTTAGAGTGTAATTAATTACTACTCAGCAGGTGGATGTACGGCCGAAGAAGTAACGAACATTAAAAGTTTCTCTATTTTTTTAGGAACCGATCGTTATAAATAATAGTAATAATAATAAACCATGTAATTGGCTAGAAAACATGCTTTCATGACATGGACACACCATGTTCTTATCACACCTCGACTACGTACGTCACAAGATCAAAGTATGGCTAAGTCACGTAGGCAGAGTAGCTAATTACAATACACATTTTTTTACAATTCATATATTTGGAAAATCAAATATATATTTGCGGAAACGTATTAGTATAAAAATGCCGAATTTATTAAGGCAAAAGTAACAGCATTATTTAAAATATAGAATTTCGACATTTTTATACACAACCGAACAAAAGTTTGTTACAAGAAAATCCGTCATGTACCCAATAATCTACAAGTATTTAGTTCAAAAATGCTAAACATGATGGCTAATTAGATCTCCTTTGTATGTGTCAAAATTAACGTTACATGATTATCTAGAAATAACCTTTGTAAAGGATTTTGTAAAACGCAAGCAGCACGATATGTAGAACGTTAACATTATAAATTCAGCTTCTCTAGCTATTAGCATACGATCATTTCAGACATTGTTACAGCATCATTTTCAGGGGTAAATCGGTGAAAGCGACAAGGGCGTTTCTTCGAAGAAATCCTATCTACTATCTATTTTCGATTTAACAGAAAATTAATCTCATCTTCGATTTAATAGGAAATTAATCTTATCTTAAATACTGACCTTACTAGCATTACTTGTGGACAACTATGAACTATTCAAGGTTGATAATTTAATATTAAATATACCTAACCCTTCCCCTGCACCAGACAAATAGACCACACTGTAGTACGCCGCTCAAAGCGAGCTAATTCGCATGGGTGGTGGTGTAATTGCTAGTTTGTCGAAAGGGATATTTTTGCTTGCGGTGTGGCACCGTGTAGTGTATGACAAGTTGAAACTTGTCTCTCACCTCTCTTCTAGATGCTGCATTTTTCACGCTTTAACTGATCAAATATATTCGCTCTTAACGTTTTTCGTGATGAAGACTTTGGTGATTGGATGGATACCAACGAGAACATGAATGAAGGTAAAGTTTAAAAAAATGTATATATCTTCGTAACTAATGTGTGTAATTTAGTACATGCTACTGACGCCAACGTTCGAGACGGTCAGTCAAAAAGTTATACCCAAGAAATTGTTGAAGAGGTTACACCGATACAGCCACCTACTAAAATTGCTCAAGATTATTTTGTCTGGCACCAAAAAGATTTTGTCCTAACTCTTTACGAATTCGACCATCAACTGGTCTTCAATTCTGGTTGTAAAGTGTAAGATCTCCTCAACTGAATTTGATATCTTCCTATGTTTTTTTTTTACTGATGATATTATAAATGTTATAGCTATAAAGACAAACAGGTATTACGAATATGTAAACGAACATGAAATTCAAAATCAGTCACGCGTGAAATGATGGAAGGAAATCTGTTGATTTCAAAGAAATTTACTGTTCTTTGGCCGTAACTATTCTGATGCCACAAATGAAAAATCTAAATATTCAAGATTACTGGACCTCGGACGCATACTTAGCAACTTCCATTTTTAGCCGCCTCATAAAACATGATCGTTACCAGATTACTTTCCGCGCCAATTTCAAACATTATGTGAAAGTCCTTCTTAAAGTCAAAGTCACCAGACATAATCAATTTCACCCCATGTTACGGTACTTTTGCTTATAATTTTCGGTACAATCTCTCTTAATATTGTGGATTTCATTATACATAAACATAAAATTACGATATACTGCTCTAACCTAATGTATTTATAAGCGCAAAACTGCTCCTAGCGACTATTCGCGCGAGCGGCAATTTTGCGCGCATAGACCAAGCAAACTGAAAACCGCTATGCGCAGCGAAAGGGCTAAGGACAATCTAAATATTATGTGAAAGCCAATATGACTCGACGTAAAAATCAAAATTTTTTATTCTGATTGCAAAATTTTGAAGATTTTTTAACTCCATATGAAGCATGTTTTTCTTTTAAATCTTAGGTTGCGGTGAGTATATCTCTTACTATTCAGAAATAGTTAGCAACTGTTATTGACAGAAATAATTTATTTTTATAAAAAGATTAGCTACGCTCATTTTGTCAATTTGGGTCGATGTTTTCGATTATAATAAACCTGTCAATAAATTTTCAAGTATCTACAATTTCAACTGGTTTTATAGATCTAATATTTAATAAATATCTAATTTTTTCGAGGCCATCAAGTTTAGCAAAAAAATAACAATTAGAACATAGTTTTTTAATATGCAAAAATTTAGTTTGCAATCTCGTGCCACCTCGAACACGCAGGGCCTTAGTTTCCAAAAATGTCTTCTCATAAGCAGTTAAAATATACAATCACATATCTGCTACTACGAGAAAACTAAAAATAGGCTGATTTAAGACAACTTCACTAGTTATTTGCAGAAAGAGTGCTATACAACATATAGGATTTCGTTTCAAAAATTGTTTTTTAATTTAATTCTTTACAAATTGTCTAATTTTTATATTATATGTTAATCTTCTAAAGTTATTTTGTTACTTTTTTTCACGTATTCAACTCATATATGTACCTAATGATTGAAGAATACCTATTACCTATGTTGTATTGATGATTTACAAATATTTCTCATTTTATTTACAATTTTTGTGCCTTCATGAAAATCAGTGATATTTCTCATATCCTTTATTTTTCAACATGCACATTACTCCATTTTCTTAAAATATTTCATTTACATTCATTTACTATTCATTTGCCCTGCCGCCTAATAAATATAGAACAGAAGCACTCGACGATCGCGCCCTCTCTGATCCGACAAAAAACATCTGCCACATAAAACTAGAAAAAAAAGCACAGAATTATTCAAACGTTTCAGGCGCCTGATTCCACGGTTTCTTTCACAGTCACGTTGCTTAAACAAAACTCCCGGTTTTTTTTTTTTATTGAAAAAAAGAAACCGGCACCGAAAAAAGAATTAGAAAAGAGGGTAAGAAAAATACAGGAAGCTCTTACTACACTTCGTAACAGCATTCTGGGGTAGCTCGTAGCTCGTGTCTGGTGAGAAAGAAATTGAGATATTTCAAGAATACATTACAGAAACCGTGCTTGAGCAAACGTTAAAAGTAAAATCGAGTGTCTATATGATGTATATCTATATACAGAGCGTCCGATTTAAACTGAAACAGCCTGAATAACTCTTGAAGGAAGTGTCGTAAAAAATGCCGTGACACGACAATCTTTATTCCTGCGAGGGATCCTGTTTTCTTGAAAACGACCGCTGACAAAATTACGTTCACCAGCGCAAAAACACCTCTTCAAAATTTTTAAATAGGGATATATGCAAGCGATACATTTTTTGAAAGATCTTTTGGTGCTAATAATTATAGTAATAATTATTATTATAATATGTCTTTATCGTCCTTACCAAGATTACAATTACATTCATACAAAGATAGCAATACGATATGTGTTCTGCACAACTGCATGGCGGTATGCAGTAAAGTTGCCTTTTCACTTGAGTTCAACCATAAATACTGAAGAATATAAACTAAAAACAAAACTTAGCGGTTTGTAATGAAAAATTAAAAATAACTCCGAAATTATTGGGTTTGGGTTTAGAACATTATTAACAAAAATTAAGCGCAATTAACGCGTCATTCCAAAAATTTAATAATATACGGGGTGTTCCATTTGCAAAACCCAGTAAACGCTCTTTGACAGCCAAATTGATTGCATCGTAACAAACACCTTATATAATAAAGTGAATTAGGTTCAACACATCCCTTGGCTGCATACTTACTAAATAATTTTGCCTTAGATAATCGTAATACTACCGCATAGAATTATTATGGTAAACATTGTCGCGACCATTTTTTTTATAATTTTCGTTATAACTCAACAATGGGTCATCCAAAACCAAAACCGCAGATATCGATGAAAACACAAATTAAAGTAGATAAGGAAAAACAAAAGATATACAGGGTGTTTCATTTAAAAAAAAATTCGAATGTGTGTCATTTTAACGCATCACGCTGTATAATTCAAATTATTTTCAAAATGTGTATTGTTTGTTACTGTGCCACTTTTTCTAAAATAAATTTCTTCAGTACTATTTAATAACGCCTGTATTGGACTTTGACGCACTAATGAGCAACCCTATTGAATATATTTACAATTTGAATGTGAATAACAAATTGCATGTGGGCAAGATGGAGAGTTTCTCATATGCCATATTTATTTCCACCTAGAATTTAAGAAATGACCTCTGTGCGGCACATCAATAACTTGTCCAATACATTAAGATACGCACTGGCGGGATATAATGCTAGAATATGGATATAGTTATCAGCATTTAACCCCACGTGAAGCAAGCTCCTAGCCCTTCATAGCTGCACCAAGCCCATACATTTACACTGAAACGTACACTTTTATACATTAAATCGTGCATTCGGCGGTCAATACACACGTATACGACCGTTGTGCGTAGACTGAAACACTTTTTAATCAGAGATTATGACATTTTGCCAAAAAGGCAATTCTCTATAAACGTAATTCAAAAAAAAAGTAATTGAGCTTGTTTGTGTTCCTCTGTAATTATAATTTTCTAGCCGGCATAGAACTTTTCAAGCCCGATTCATGAATTCTTCGACAAGCTGTGGATCGTGAACCAGAAAAATTTACTGCAATTTTAGCATTTCTAACGATATCAAAAGGGATTTCACTTAAATATTCTAAAAGCAGCACATCTTCTTTGCGCGTGGATATTCGGGGACGAGCAGAACCACCTCTTCTATATAATGTTTTTTCATCTCTCCAGCGTTTCTTATTTTTTAGCACGGTAGATTTATTTATGCCAAATTGCTGTGCTACTGCTATAATTGACCAGTTATCTTCCATTTTCCCTATGATACGAGCCTTACTTATCAAACCCAAATATGCGGGCATACTCAATATCTATATCTGTCAGTTAAGTATGACAAATGTGTGTGAAATTAAATTGAGCCTAATGACACTATATGAGTATTTGAAAATAAAAGTCATATTTACACAATCGTATGTTAAGTGTACGGCAGTTTATTGCACAGAACTGTACATATCGGCATATTTACTAAATGTAAAATCCATTATGAAGGAATAAAATAACAACAAAGAAACGATAAAATACAGTAGCACAACTAATCAAAACAATACAAATAACCATGAAGAAGCAGAGTTTACACAAAATGAAAGAAGATAATCGAATTAAATGCACAGGTAAATGTCAAAATTTGACAGTAATGGTATTGATTGAAATCACATTGAAATACAAACTCATTGCTCTACAACTTTGTCATATATGTTTTTCGTGAAAGTACGTTAAGAGGGGCGTTTACTAACAAATAGAACCTTATGCAACTTATATTACTCGCGGTACGGGTAGACGCAAGAGGGTGTGAGCAGATGGAGCTAGATGATATTCGGTTCTGTCACAGCGCTTCGGTTTTATTCACAGATTCTGTCATAGATAAAGGAATACTATAGATGGGAAACATAATGTATAAAGAATGAGTACTTACGGAACTGTTGATGTTGTTGATGTTTTATAATAAGCCAATTTTCGCTTGCCCATAACTTATATTACTAAACACTCGAATATTATAGATATATATGACATTCCTTTTTAATTACAAACAGACTGACTTAAGTCTGGAATAGCCGACCGATTCCGATAGAGTTTCGTCTTCGCTAGGACCGGTAGAGATATCGTAAAGTGGGCATAGATGACGCAATAGCTTGGCAAAACCTCGTGTGAAATGTGTGTGACAATGTTTACTATTTAATGTTTTTTATTTTCAAAAATAATTACAGAAAGTTTTTTTTTACATCGTTTTTGTCGTTATTTCTAAGACACATAACTTTTTTAAGAAAATAAATTAGTACAAAAAATAACCTTGACATTATAAATTAATGCCCTTTGCATCGCTAACCCAAATTTGAGATTCTAAAATTACGAAATAAATTCAAAAAACGCGAAACAGCGATGCCTTAGTTTTCGATAGGTAAACGCTGCTCTTAATGATGGAATGTTAGAAACAAACTTTTTAATCAAAACGGAAACGATTACGAAATAACACTAGTAAAAATTACTTTTTAATGTAAATTGCAGCTATCTTCTGATAGAGGGACGCTGAAAAGGAGATTGCCCCATGACTCTCACCTGAATCCTTTATTGTTTTTAATATATATAATGATCTCCTTCGCAGAACTAAACATAAAACGATACTTTACGCCGATGATACTTCGGAAATTGTAAGAACTAAAAAAGATGCAGCATACAAAAAAATACTGACTACTGTTGGGGAATGTGGTTCATGGTTTAATAGAAACAGACTGACACTGAATATTGAAAAAACCAATGTGTTAAACTTTGGCTTTTTCAAGAGGAACCCAACGAAAATGATTTATGGAGATCAATAGCTAAATATGGACCATATGGCACATAAGTTCTTGGGATTATGGATAACTCCTCAATTGAACTGGGAGAAGCATATTGGTCATTTGGCGGCAAAGATATCATCATTTAGTTATGCATTACGTATCATAGCAGGATCTGTGAATCAGTCGGCTAGTCTGCCGACACATAAGTGCCATCAAGACTTAGATATGGCAATATTTTGTGGGAAACATCGGTACATATAACCATGCTGTTCAACCTCCAGAAGTCGTGCCTGCGTAGTAGCCTGAAAACGCCACCAAAAAGGCCAATACGTAGGATACAAAATACCAACATAATTTGAAAAACGTGTGATATTTCCTAATTCTAACCTTTCTGTAATGAAAACTCTAAAGCGCAAAATAAAAATACTGTTCTGCTAATTTATTATTCAAAAAAAAAAAGTATCTTATTTTTGCAGGAGTTATCTCGGAAAGTGACATTCAAACGGTGGAAATTTATACCGTATGTGTCAATTTTCATTAGCTATAGGGATTCAATTTTTACATGCGATTTATACGTATACAAATAATACGTGGAAACGCGTCCGTCACCAATCCCGGCAACAATCGACATACAACGATTTTGTCCGATGTCCCCACCAGATTTTACATTCAATCTTTAGTTGCGAACACGTTGCGATCTAGTCTGCAAAATCCGTCTTATTACTGGAACGGGAAACATCAAATGGCCGCCGCGATCTCCCGATCTAGTAATATATTATTATTTTCAGAATCCTTTTTTATTTACCTTATTTTTAATTTTATTAGAATTACGCTTTTGTTTGTGTCATGCAGCGTGAACGCAGCTTAATAATTCTCTGCAGTTACTGAAAGGAAAAAGAAAAATAAATCCTTGCAACTCGTAAATATTATTTCTCAACGCATTACAAACATCCAAGACGTTGGTCGAATAGGTACTGCTAACTCTAACTTGAGCTTGTATCGGTCGCGCTGGCATTAGAGAGGAAAGTAGGGATGCCATGTTGTCACGTATTGCATGAATTAATCGCCTATGGCTAACGAAAATTGACACATGCTGTATATTATAAATCCGTAAATGTCTTTTTGAATAATTGTCCATTTACATTTTTGTAATAACTTCATTTTCATTAGATTTTAAAATACTGAACGCCTTTTGCGGGGCTATATCTGGCATTTTTGATATACATTCTAGCAAGAAATTTGAAACTGCTCTGATAGAGTATAGTCTACTTGACACATTAACTAGGATTGATGATTTCTGTTTTATTTTGTACAAATATCGTAAATTCTCGTGTATTTTTTACAAATATTTATTATTATAATATAAGATAAAGTTCATGTATAACTTTTCCTTATAGATGATTTTTAATTTTTTTTATTTTTTAAGAATTTTCGGCGTGTATAGATAATATAGTAGTAATTAAGGAAATCTAGGCAGCACAATATATTTTATAAAAATACGCCTATTAATATAATTTCAAAATATTTATTATCAATATTTTTATCTTTGACTCTATTAGAATAGCATTCGTGAGTTCCTTTTTTGTCAAACAAATCTCATATTAATTCGAATCGCGTCGTCAAATTTTTGTTAAAAAGGCTTTCTACGAGATGTTTAAACCCCGAGTTAGGATAACCCTGTGTTCTTTGAGTCGGTGCCAAAAGACACAAAATAAATATCACATCATATTATCGAGCGAATAGCCAGTTATGCATAATTCATAAGGGGGGAATTGCCGCTGCGTTGGATATATTTGACGTGTTACTTGCCTCACCTATCCTCTTAGTATATCATCGTGTCTAAAGTAGCCTGAAAAGAAATTTTTCTTCTTTTTTAAATTTCTCTGGTGCCTTGGCACTTTTCACGAAAGTGGTGTAAATTTTAATATATTTCGAAGTAGATATTTGATAAAAGAGAAAATATTTATTTGGCATATTATTCGAGTGTACGTCAGAGTGCATATCTTAAATTTATTTAGTTTTAGAATAACATATATACATATTGCTGTGATACCTACTTATATAATTGATACAAATAATGTAATACTTCTTAATCGATGTGTTCGTATCAGCATAAACTTTTAAATTTTATTCGTAAGTTCATCCAGTGATATACTTCTTGATTCTGGTCTTTCTCTTATTTAGTATTTTTTGGGATAAGGTGAGGAAATTAAACGCAGTATCTAAGTCTTATATTAATGGTATAAATATATTTTGAATTATAGTTGCTAATAATATAAACATTTTGTAAAATTACCACTCTCTTTTGAGTCGTAATATGTGTAAGATATATATATATAAATAATGATTTTTAAATAATGTTCACTATGTTCTTGTAACTTTAAAAAAAAATTTGACTCTTTTCAAATTTATTAATACGATGCCGTCGCTATTTTACTAAAAACTACATTCTTACGTAGTGCTTTAGTAACCTAGAATATTGCTATTTAAATGCTTTGAAATTGGTTCATACTAACTGCTAGTCGCAAATATTTTCACATAGTACTTCTGGCCATTTAGTACTTGCCCATCAAAAACATCCTCGCATATTCGTATTAATTTGTTTGAATTTTAATTAAATGATAATGCAATACTTAATAATGCCCAACAATCCACTAAAGGCAAATATTCGCACGTAGTACCTTTGTAGCATGTTCAACACCATTAAATATATTTATAATTCGAAATGACATAACACAATATTTAAAATCAAGTGAACGTTCATTTTGTATTAGATAAACTAAAATATTTCTATATCATGACTTACTTCATTTGATCATACAATTGATCAAATTCTCTCTTATTGATATCTTCCATTTTTATTTTTATAACGATAAAAAGAAAATTAATTTAATGAATTTGTTCAAAAGAAAATCTTAATGAAAAACTTAAATTCTAATTTTGAATATAAACATTTAATTTATTAATTAATAAGCAGTGCTTATATGCCCTACTATAACTTTATTATTATTGTCTCGGAGTTTCGCTTTATAATTTTTACGTGTTTACAATTCAAGTCGCAGTCGAAAACACTGCACTTTCTATCATGTTTTGCCTTTTATATATTCAAACAAAACACTGTCGCTGCTTTAGCGCCCCCTCATTCAAATTTTAAGTTGGTATCTTTCAAAAATGTTCGTAGTAAAATTTTTCTTCGTCCTTTTAAGTTGTCACATCCATTCCAATACACATGAACCACATTGACAGTTGCGCAACAAGGGCGACGCTTCAAAATTATTTGTTGTTGAAGTTTATAAATTTGTTGCTTCTTATCTTAGGTAAGTTTATCGTTTCTTCTCTTCCTCTTCAATATAAACCTTCGTTGTATCTATATAGAAATATTATATTTATATTATATTTTTCACTGTTCGTCAAATACTTCCTCTTGCCGTTTGCTAACTGTATTCTGATTCTTCTTTTATTAGCCCGTTGGTCTGGAAGCAAGAGAAAAACGTTGTATATAACCTTGATCTTCTTTGCCAAGTCCGTGCTGTGAAGAACTGCCGCCTCCGTCACTTTCTCCTTGTCCTCAAGCCACGATATTTCTTCAGGTAATATATCTATTTACAGAGCGCTATAAACAAATATTAACGTTGTATTTTTCTCTTGTCGGTGCCTAAATCATACATAATTATTTCTAGGGCCTTCGAAACACTTAGGCTACACATACCAGAATTAAAGAACGCTTATTAAACTTATATTACTGTTCACAAAAAATGTTTTTATTTACGATTTAACATTTCTTAAGAGAAATGTCGTAGTCATATCCTTTTTTATGAAATATAGCAAAATTTTAAACCAAGTGAACATTCATTTAATTATCAAAAAATAAAATAAAACTTCTATAATTATAGCTAAAATAAACAATATTGTATCACTTGCTTATTTTGTTCAAATAACTCTTTTAATTCTTTAATGTACATATCCACCATTATTATTTAAATTTTCTAATCTAATAGGGATAATATTTACAAATTCTATCTATTATTAAGATATTCCAATATTTTGAAACGAGTGGTGCATACAGCCTTACTGTATTTACATCTCTATATTTCAGTCTTCAGTATGAAGAAATTATAAAAGATATCACCGGGACTCCGTTTCAAATTCAGAATTAATCAGTTTCAAATAGAGACGAAATAAGTAAATATATTTATTAGGGTGAGATAAATATATTTGTTAAATAAACATCGTCTCCATAATATAAAGTGTAATGTAATTCAATACGTCTCAGCATTGTGTGGTATATATATAATCATACATTAATCTTATAGTCGAAGTTGTTTTTTTTTTGCTTTATTGTTTCTTTATTTGAATATAACGAATGATACACGTAAATTTTCTTCAATGTAAACTTCGTAAAAGTGTATTTAACCTGTCTATTAATGTGTTTTTGTTTCTTTTTATGTTAAAAGCTGTATATTGGGTAAGATTTTTCTTTGTCTGTAAAACATATAAAATCATTGATTTTGAATATAATTATTATTTAAATTAGACAATGGAATTTTATTATATTAGCAGGCAAATTTATTTACATTTTATTTTAGAATTTAACGTTACATTAAATGTATCTATTTTATTTTGAGTGGTGCCTTTATAATTATGGTTTTTCAAATGAAAATGTAGCAATTTCCTCAACTAGTGCATTGCATTTTTTTATTGTTTATATCTTATTCATTCTATCACTAACATAATTCAGTTTTGACTCAACTTTACATAAAAATATCTATTTTATTATCTGTTAATATTGTCACTTTAAGCGATACACATTTAATTATTTTTTGACTAACGGCGGTACATAAGCACCATCATTGTGTTAAGCAGAATGTTTTTAATATCTGATGAGGTAATATTTCACGAATAACTGTGGCAACTTCATAATTAACCCCAACGTAGCCGAATTACTAAAGCGAAACATAATTAAGTTAACGAAGGTTATAAATCATGGTACATAAAATTATACGTCTTAACTAAAATTCGACCACCGTTACGCTTGGCAACACTTTCTTGTTTTCATTATAGAAATTAAGAAATTACTATGTGTCAACTTCAAAGTTACGCGGAAAATTGCGAACGACTAAACGAAATTAGATACAAAAGTATTTTTTTCGTTAAAGTTTTCATAATTACATGTTTACCAAAAAAGTTGACGACATAAAGTGGAGAGGAACAACAGGCTTTTATATAAAATAAGAGAATACTTCAAGACATTTTACATTACAAAATAATAAGTTCTTCTTAATTGAAAATATTATTAATTACTAAATAAGAACAACTGTCATATTCAGTATTCAATATTTAAAACATTAAGATAAGAATTGTTTTGCCATCACAGAGTGTGGCTTGTTCAGATATTCATAAAATACTACATATAGTACATTTATATATCTACAACAGGGCACAATTTATGAAGAATGGGTGCTAGTAATGTCAACTAAACTTCTATTATGTTAGACCGTTATAAAAATATATTTGGTCAGTGGCGGCTGGTGAGTACGTTTTGGTGTAGCACGTATGTAGACAAGACTGATTTGTTTATTATCGGTGATATACTTCCAGATGCCGAGAATATCACCGATAATAAACGAAACAGTCTTGTATATGTACGTGCCCCACCAAAACGTACTCATCAGCCTCCACTGCATTTAGTAGCGGAGAGTTAATTGTTCTACTTTTATTAATTTCTAAAGATTCTAATAATTTGGTTCCTTTATTTTCACTCAAAGTGTGCATACTCGAATTAAATCGTATATGAAAATATATGAATGCACATCTACACCAAGCTGGCATTTCAAACAACAACGTAGAGCCAGTTGTTTCGATCTTACATAGATCTCATCAGTGTACGAGCGTTCTGTTTACAATGCCGTATGCACGCATATCTAGAGTTGCCGGATATAGTACTTGTACTGCTGAGGGTTCATATCATTAACTTGCGTTGTCGAGCTTGGGTAACAGATTACCCCTGAGAAGCTCTCATAGGCATTTGGTACGTAAGCCGACTATATTTGCAGGTAGTCCAAGTTTGTACGGCATTGTGAACAGCATGCTCGTATACTGACGAGATCTATGTAAGATCGAAACAGCTGGCTGTAAGTTGTTGTTTCCAATGCCAGCTTGGTGTATATGTTCATTGATACATTTTCATATACGAATTAATTCGTGTATGCATACTTTGTGTGATTCAATAGTGTGAGAGCTTATTCTCCAAGAATTACTTTGTTGCATTTTATTCCTTTATTTTATATTTGTAAAATATCTAAGTTGTAACTAAAACAATGGGTTTTCTCTAAAAGGTTGTTCCCGGATCTTAAATGTTTCGATACCCTTTTTTCCAAATTTCTTATTGTTTGAGCAACGTAAAATTTAGACAGTGACTACACTTTAAGCTATAAACTTCTGACTGTTGGTTTTTAGGTGTTTTAGCCTATTTTTAATACATTTAGTTAATTTACTGTTATTTCTGAATTCTACTGTTATGTTATTACTATTTAAAAACTTGCTCACTAGAGGGACTTACACATGTAATTATTCTGTATTTATAATGGGTATGGTATACTAATATATAAGTTTACTAACTGTACCCGGCATGCGTTACAATTCCACTCAAAGAACTCTTACGGTTTCCACTCCTACTTCTCATTGCTAGATTGTTTTAGACGAATAAGTTTAAGTACTACTTGAATGGGTTCCAGTCTTGCTTCTCGTTGCTCGTCTGTTTCTGAAGCTCGTGATGACTTTTTTTATGCTTGAGCTGCAGATCAATAAATCGCATGTCACTTTTATAGCATAATTCATTTGAGAGCGAAGAAATGTTTGTGACGACTATTACAAATTCACTTGGAAAGACAAATGAATATGCGTGTGATATCTCTTATCTAATGTCCACCGACAAATGAAATGTCACACACGAACTGAAATGTCACTGTTTGCAGTTGATTCAATTTAATTTTGTCAGCATGGGCACCATAAATGGGCACTCATATACCCAAAACACACGACTTCTATATGAAATAGTCCCATTTGTTGAAACGACTCGTGCGCCACCTACTGTAAAATTGTTGTACTAATAAAGAAACCTTCGCGGCTATGCGCATAGCAACTCACCCAAGTTTCATCGCAATCGGATCAATGGTATAAAGATGAACTCAAGTACCATCTCCAGTAACAATTCATCTTAATACATACTGTGGTGTAGTTACAGAGGTCCAATGACGCATGGGAACATTTTGCTGTTGTTGTTGCGGCGACTTGTTTCACATGGCCGGCTAATGTCATTGTAGATGAAGTTCATTTGGCCATAAGCAATCAATTTATGAAAGATAGAAAAAGTTATAGCGGGAAGATTCGTAACTGTGTATCGTCCACGAATAAAACCACGTGGACAAAGATTTTCTATTAATATAAATATGTACAAGAATAAAATAAATTTTCGGAAATGTTCGCTAACTTGCGTAGAATGGATGTTGACATGTAGTCTTTAATTCCGTTTTTGTGATCTTTCATAAAGATGGGACTTATTCTTACTTGGTGCTAGCACCAAGGAAACTGGGCTGACCCTATTGAAAAATTTATGATTATAATCAGAGGTTTAGCTAAAGTAATTCTTGGAATTTCTTCAATATAGTTAGATTTTTTGCTGTCTTCCATTGCTACCTCAAGTAAGCATAGTTTTCGTTATTGCAATCATAGAGAAAATACCAGTTCTGGTTTAATACCTCAGCATAATTTTTGGTAATCGGCTTTGCAAAAATTATATTCACATTATTGATAGTTAAAAAAACCAACTTATTAAAATAATTAAAAGAGATAGAAATAAATAATCCTCAAATGAAATACTACATCTAATAATTGTCACATTTTTTTTTAAATAAATTGCATTGTTTAAAGTGAGGTACATATTAACCGAAAAGTAGATTTTGAACAGTAAATATTATTATAAACAAGATAAATTTATCAATCCCTTCGAGCGTGAATCCGCCTTTTTTACATCGGCTTACAGCTTTACTACAACTTCCTGTAAAACGCAAGGATTGCCATGATGCTTTTTATAATGTCCGATTTTTTAACTTTTGACGCGCTCTGTATGTACGTCTAATTAAAACTTTTTTACAAACTGACCTTGCATCAGAAGTTAGTTGACGTTTATTCGTCCTAAAGTTCTAATATCGATTGTTCAGAGAAATTCTAAGTTATGTAGGTGTTGAACAAAAAATTGTATGTCCTAACTTAAGTCTATGATGTGAAGCAAATATTAAATGTTAATTGTTGTCTATCGATAATTGTCAGAATCGATTCTATCTCGCACATGACTTCAAACTTTCAATAATTTTTCTAAACACCCGTTATATTGCGATATCTAATTGTCAAATTGAATATCATTTTTGAATGTGTGGCAATTTGTATTTAATTTTTTTTTACATTAAGGATCATTATTAATAATATACAAAATTCGTTATTGTTATTACTATATTTACATGTAATATACATTTTAATTTTATTATTGGAGATAATAGGTGTCACATTTCACCAATAAAAAACTACACTTGGAACTCTGTATTTTTTCATTTCTTTACCATTACATATTAGCACCCATATAACTGTTTGACAGAAGTTATTGACCTTTGTAAATTTACAGACTTTATTCTTCAAAAAAAAAATTTGGTTTCTATTTTATCGCTTCGCTTATGTTCTCAGGTGATCAGTCAAATAAATGCATTTTTCATTCACAAACTGTCCAACATTTGTCGGCTTTCTGACGTTACAGCTTGACAGCTGTGATAGTGACTATCCTTTCTCGATATTTTTTTTTGTACTCCATAGCACATTTCTCGATCGTTACATCTTTTCTGTTTCAGTATTTAGCCCTGCCAGTTCACAACATTTATGAGACGACAAAACACGCCGTATTGTCCTACCGACACTATTATATCACTAAATTATGACGTTTGCCAGCAAATGTCATCGCCTATCCCTCGTTTTGACGGTTTATAACTGGGATCGATCAGATGGATTTTTGGTCCTTCAGGGTTAAGTTTCCTGTTACTTTAAAGAATAATCTTACACTTAAGCTTAATTACATAGCAACGTGTCAAATTAAAGATTGCATATAGAAAATTGCAAATACGGATCTCTTCTGTATCATTTCCTAGTTTTGAATGGCTTCGAATAAATGCTAAATCCGGGATCGATGAAATTAATGCTATTCAGTCATTTCGTATTTGATTCTCTAAATATATTTGGGCATTTCCAGTGTTGTCAAACGAAACCTGCAAACGTTTAAGACTGTAAAATTTAAATGTTATTCTAAATCATATGCAGTTACTGAGACCTTGTTGCTTCAATTCTTTCCACCTTAATTTACTGCAGGACTCGTGCTGTCGGTCTTTTTCCTAAATGTGATTCCCTTAACCCGGCAGTGGTCGCGCCTAGTCTGAGAGACCCCGCCGAAATAAAATTTGCGCTAATTTACAAACAAACGCTTTTATGTTAGCCCCGCTCACGCTAGCTTCCTAAATTAGTATCATTGGTAATTCTGATTAACAACTAGCCAATTACGTGGCGAGTTATCGAGATACATGGTAGTGGGGTCTGTCAGACTAAGCGCTACCTTTTATGCAACAGTTTAGAACTAGAAGTTCGAAGTGTAGGTGTTGAGTGCTCGCGTTTTTTCTGTACATTTTGGGTTGTTACAAAGTAACTATCTTTTTCTTTGAAAAATGAGTTGGTACGAAAAAGGCCAAGAACGTTTGCAGCGACTTTTTGCGGAAGTAGAGGCCGAAGAACAGGCCGACGATGACGACGAGGTTGCTGGTGCAGAAGAAGATACAATTGAGATACAAGAAGAAGTTTCTGATACGGAGCAAGAAGGTGATTCCAGTGAAGAGGAGGAAATAGCAGAGAAGAAGGGTAAATGTGTTTATTTTCTTGGTCGCGATAACACATCACAGTGGAACAAATATTGTCCAAGTAAAAAAGTTCGTACGCGGAAAGGTAATATTGTAAAGCATTTACCTGGTGTAGCAAACTGCGCGAAACATACGAAATCTGTTTTGGAGACCTGGGACTTATTTTTCCCCGAGGAAATATTGCGTATAATTGCAGAAAATACTAATAAATTCATTAGCAGTATTAGTGAAAATTACTCAAGAGAGAGAGAGACGCTATGCCAACAGATAATGTAGAAATAAAAGCTTTACTAGGCTAAGTGTACCTGAGTGGTGTTTTGAAAAACAGTCGTCTAAATGTAGATGAACTATGGGACAAAAATGGCTGTGGGGTAGAAAGATTTCAGCTAACTATGTCAAAACAGCGATTCCTCTTTCTATTGAGAAGCCTTAGATTTGATGATCGATTAACTCGAGAAGAAAGAAAACAAGTTGATAAATTGGCACCAATAAGAGATATATTGGACATTTTCGTAAAAAAATGGCAAGATATGTATCACGTTAGCGATTTTGTGACAATTGACGAAATGTTGCCGGCATTTCTAGGGCGTTGCCAATTCAAACAGTTTATCCCTTCAAAGCCAAAAAAGTATGGAATCAAAATTTGCTCTTTAGTTGACGCAAAAATGCATTACACAAAAAAATTAGAAGTTTATGTAGGACAACAACCTGATGGTCCGTACCGGGTCCAAAATGGTGCTCAAGATGTCGTAGAAAGATTAATTCGCCCAATATCTAAAACATCTCGTAATGTAACATGCGACAATTGGTTTACTTCCTTTGGATTGATAGTATCACTTTTGAGAAACCACCAACTCACGTTTGTTGGGACGGTAAGGAAGAACAAAAGAGAATTACCAACAGAGTTTGTAAACACTAAGAACCGACCAGTATTCTCAAGTATGTTTGTGTTTTCAAAAGATGTAACTATCGTATCTTATATACCGAAACAAGGAAAGAATGTCATCTTAGCTTCTTCTATGCACCATGATGATAAAATAGACATCGAAAGTGGCGATAAATATAAACCAGATATTATTACATTTTATAATTCCACTAAAGGCGGCGTGGACACTGTGGATCAATATTGCTCAAATTATGACGGTGCAAGGAATACGAAGCGATGGCCTATGGTCATATTTTACAGTTTATTGAACATTAGTGCTATAAATTCTTATATAATATATTTACAAAATAATTCTACTGAAGAAATATTTCGACGCGAATATCTGAAGCGACTGAGTTTTTCTCTAACCGAAAATCACCTGCAACGCAGATCAAATCTGAAAAATCTTCCACCAGCAATCCGGGAGAGAAGAGCTGAAGTAGCAGGTACCACGTCTGAATATCCGAGAGGCGATCCTTGCAATACCGGACGTTAGAAAAAGGTGTTACTTTTGTGTGAAACAAAGTAAAACAAGATATTTTTGTGAAATTTGCAAAAAATGTCTGTGCCTAAAGCATTGCCATTTTAGATGCGTAAACTGTCAATAATAGTGTATATACTGCTAAAAATTGTTTGTATACCATTGCCTATATTTGTTTGAAATAAATTTCCAAAAAATTTGTTACTTTTTCTTATTAAATAAGATATGGGTCTAACAGACTGGGCGCGACCAGTCGCGTCACACTGAAAGGTACGACTACTGCAGGGTTAAATGTATCGCATGTCAAAATTTGACCTTTGCTTGAGGAAAAAAGTAATGCACTCCGCAAGACAATATTCTGTCTAATTCTGACTTTTTTCTGCAAGTGTCATCGCAACTGAATTGTTGGTTTTGACAATTCATAAACTCCAACTGAATTTTCAAGCGACTGCCAACGTTAATAGGACGTCAGATGGATCCTACACTCTTCAATTTTGACGATTACCGTAACTTTTAACTCAAGCTAACATGTACTTTAAGGTATTATCGATAGCTGTGCACGCCAACCTCCATATTGAATACCAAAATATCATGTAGGCTATAGAGGAATTTGTCGGTCTACACGTCGACCTTACGGGAGAAAAATTAATGCAGCGTGATTTACTACACGTGGGCAGATTTTCAAAAATTCTTTTCGGGGCTTGCCCATTGCATCGAAGGGTGAAAATTGCCATAGGCGCGTGCCAATGGTATCCTTGCGACATTGGGCTTTTGTTTGGATTTGGTTTCTGTACTTTCTGAAATAATTCGCTATCCAATTCGTTAATTTTGGAGTATAGCTACGCCGTGTTAATAGCTTGAGTTACAAAAGGTTTGTCGAATGACTTTTATTATATCTTACTAGTAGAATTTGTCTTCGAGCTTGAACCCCGGCTCCTTTTCGCCCGCTTACAGCTCTATTACAGTTGCCTATAAAACGCAAGCATTGCCATGATGCTTTTTATAATGTCCGATTCTCAAAACTTTTGACGCACGCTGTATATACGTCCAATTTAAATTTGTTCACAAATTAACATCGCATAAAAACTTAGATGACGTTTATTATTAGTATAAACTTCAAAAAATGCGTGTATAAGAAATAATCAAATAATGAATGAAACAAATACCCAACCATCATTGACTACATCAATTATAATCAGATGGAAAACCACTCAAACCAAAATCTTAAAAGAGCACTCGCATATGATGGAAATAAAAACTTCAAACGCAAAAAACCTAAAATGGTTCTACTTTAATTCTTAATCAAAATAAAGATAAGCAATAGCTAATCAAATTCAACTCCAACATTCCAAAATTCACCGCACTCAGATGAAGAATAAAAGACTAAATAATCTAACTCAAAGCCACAATAAAGAAGAAGAAGAAGAAGAAATTTATTGGGAGACTAATTGTGAAATTGAATGTCATTCCTGACATAAGTAAATGTAGCAATTTTTTTATTTTTTTTTTTGTATTAAGGACCATTTTTATAATATAAAAAACCCTTTATTGTTATTCTTATACTTACATATGGCAGTAGACTTTCATTTTATTGACAATTTATAGTAATATAGAGGGAAGGATGGGAGATATTTTATTCGACATTAGTGCCTTCGGCATAGAACAAATACATATAGAAAAGAACGATACAACAGTAATAATTGGTAGTAACAAAAATAGATACCTAATAGGTGTCTCATTTCAGTAAAGTATCACACTTGAACCTGAATTTTTTCATTTCTTTGCCATTATGTATCCATCGTTTGATCACTTAATAGCGTGTTCATGTAATCAACCAAATAAATGCATTTTTCATTCCTAAACTGTCCAACATCTCTTTCTGACGTTTATGCTTGCCTCGATATTTTTTTAGTACTCCACACACAGAACATCTCTTGATCGTTACATCTTTGGTGTTTTCAGTATTTACTCCTGTCAATTCAGAGTATTTATGATACGACATAACGCCTCCTATTGCACGACCGACAGTATTATTTCAGTGAATTCTGACGTTTGCCAGCAAGTGTAATCGCCTATCGATAATGTTGACTGTTTATATATGAAATTGAATTTGAATCTCATATCAAACGTCAGATGGATTTTTGTCCGTCACTGTTAAAGTTTCCCGTTACTTTAGTGGATATTCTTACACTTAAGCTTAATTACATACCAACATGTCAAATTAAAGATTGTATATCGAAAAATTTAAAAGATAGATCTCTTCCGCATTATTTCCTGATTTTGATGTCACCTTTCTTTGGATACATGCTAAATTCGTGTTGAATGAAATTAATTTAGTATACTCTTTAGTGTTCTCAATCTATTTGGATATTTCCAGCATTTAACGAACGAAATCTGTAAACGTTTGAGACTGTAATTTCTAAATCTTGTACGATGATGTAGAGTTACTGACCTTGCGGCTTTAATTCCATCTGCCTTAATTTACGGCAGGGCTCGTGCAATCGTTCTTTCTTCTATATCTAATTACTTCAATCTTATTCCATGCCAAAATGTAACGTTTACTTGAGAAAAAATATAGCACCCCGCATGACTGACACTATTCTGTCTAGTTCTGAGGCAAATGTGATCTCGAACTGAAATTTTGATTAACGGTTTCGTCGATAGTTTATCAGCTGCAATTGAATTTTCGTGTTTTCGATGTTTGTCAGTCAATTTTGGCGTCTCCAGATACATTTTACTCAACCTTACCTGGACTTGGGGGTGTCATTGTCAGCTGTGGCGACCCACCGCCATATTGAATATACCGAAAACTTAGCTAAATTTATCGCTCTACACGTCCTCCTTATGCCAGAAAACGTGGATACATTGTGATTTACTACACGTCCGAGAGTGCCGATTTTTGCACGCTTCTCTTCAGCGGCCCGTATATTTGCACACGCTCCACTAAGAAGGAAAATCTCTCCGTCGAGGAGCGGTTTAAAGTCGTCCGTACGCCCACACCAAACGACAGCTTTTAATTCCGTTTATCCAGAGAGGTGTTCTTTCTACCGTGTAACCAATTCGAGTCGATTTTACCCGTTCGGTTAGACGTGTCAGTCGCACGTAATCAACAAAAGAGGACTGTGTGCTTTTAGTATTGACATAGTTTAAATAACCATGCCATATATCTAAATGTTAATTAATTTGAACCTTATGATTTTTCAATTCTTAGAATAATATTTTTAGTGTTGATGAAGAATTTATTATTTAAATAGTTACTAAATAATATAGTTAATATTTGATGTGATTTCTTGATTCACCATGTATTGTAGTGGAACAATAAGGTTTTTCTTTCTTCTATGTTATATTTATAGAATCTGCTGAGAAGAAATTAAAAAATATTAGTATTGTTACCAAATATGATGTATTATGTTTTTTGTACAAAATTGTTTAATTAACGATGATATTACAAGTATAATAGACGAAACTAACTGATTTAGAGTATAAACTAATTTGAATTAAGATTCCCGCTGTTATTTGTACAGGTGGAAATGACAGTTTAATTTTAACAGTTCCTGTGATAGGGATTTTTAAATAGAATGAATATGGTTAAAAAATACATTGAAATTAGGTTTTTAAAATAGAAAAAGAATAAATAATGTGCGTAATATGAAATCAAATGGATATAAATATTCAAAAGTAAATATTAAAGAGATATGTTGATTTGTAAAGGTAGGTGTAGATTTCTCATTGAAGAATTTGAAAAGCTAATAATGTTGTCAAGGGAATTTGTTGAAAAAATAACAAGAGAGATTTTTCAGATATAAAATTAAGTGCGGACAAATTTTTTTGAGGTGAGATAAATCACATCAAAATTAATACGTATTGGTATATTTGTAAACAATTAAAGTGCTTAAAATACTTATTGAGCATTATCAGAAATTTTTAAGAAGATACGTATATATTTTCTACATCAAGTGGATTTTTTAATTAAACAATTATTACGAATTAAGCAGTAAGTCATTGATATTGTAATACTACAAGTTATTAGAAGATTTCATTACACATTTAAAAAATAACTTACCATTTATTTATAAAATCCGGACCCAAACCAGTTAAAGTGTCCGAAGAGATAGTAATTGGAACCATTAGATGTGCTGAAAATTATAATCCAGCTCCAAGAATCCGTAAATATTTCAAGATTAACCATTAGATGTGTTGAAAGTTATAATCCAGGTCCGAGAATCCGTCAATATTCCAAGAATAACCGTTAGATGAGCTGCAAGCTATTGTCCAATTTCAAGAATCCGTATATATTTCAAGATTAACCATTAGAAGTGTTGAAGATTATAATCCAGATCCGAGAATCCGAAACATTACAAGTTTAACCATTAGATGAACTTCCGAAGCTTTAAGAAGTATCTTTCCAGTCTCGAGGAAGTGTTTTTATTATAAGGTACAGCCAAATTTTAATATTCAAGAACCACAAGTATTAGTAGCAGGCAGTTTTGAAAATATCAATCATCTGTAAGCACGTAGGAAGGTGTAACACTGCAGTACAAGACACCTAATCGAAGATATTGATTTCATCGAGGTAAGAACATTCTATAAAACACAAAAGGATTAGCAGATGGTAAAATTGTGTTAAACATCTGTTTGTAACTAGTTCAGGGTTGTATAAGACATTTATTTATTAATATAATAAACGATTTATTTTACGAATTCAGTATTGTTAGCATAAAATCCATATTGGAATATTTAGGTAGAATCAGTTAGGATTATCTGAATTAAAATACTTATTATAAAATTACATATAAAAGAAATACCTTATTGGGAATAATATTTTGTATTTCATCTATTGGATTAACGTCATTAATTGAGCATTTATATCAGGAATTGAAAAGCATTATTCATAGGTTGTTAGAATTATACAAACTGTCATTCAAAGTGCATACTCACCGTGAACGTATCAATTTCCATAAAGATTTATTTACATAATTTCAAACGATCGAAATCGCGTCGTTATTAGACAATTTTTATAGTATTTTATTATGACTGTTACATTGATGAACACATTTTAATATACATTTATTATCCTGAGATTGTTGTTTTTCCTTCCTTTGAAGTACTATTTATTTACCATCTTTCAATAGATCATCTGTTAATAAGAGTTGAATAACCTTAAAACAAAACTAATATAAATCTAATATTATCTGGAAAAGATCGAATAAGATTTGAAATACTTACATGTATAGTTGGAATCGTATTTTCTACTAGCAAATAATCAGATACAGCGAACCTCATAAACCTCCTGATGAGATTAATAGAAATATTACATAAAGAATTTTGTAAAACAAATCCGTGGTAAACGACTTATAAGTAAGGTTAAGAATCTATGACACTGAACGTGAAGAACTCCTCCTACCAGTTTAATAAAAAAATAAGGAAAGAGAAAAATATAATAACTTGTTTTAGTTGAGTTTAACCAGAGGTATAAAAAAAATAGTAATCATAGTTTGAATTTATTATAGGGCAAAATATTAATTCATTTGGTACTAGAATACATAGTTTAAGTAATCTTATATAGATATCATAATCCTCAAATACTAATACAATTAAACGCCCGAATTTGGGAGACTATTACAAATAATAATACTAAGTGTTGAAAACAACACTTAACAATTACGAGTACATTTGATCGTCCAGAACGTGGAACATTTATATTATTTATAATAAATGTTATAAAGATTTATCTCAGCTCTATTATCAGTTTAGTATATATTATAAAATTGTATTGTGTACTGAGATCGCGAATTACTGCTTCATCAAGAAGTCAAATTACTTCTCAAAATAATTGGAAATCAAACTGGAAAATACTTGGAGTTATTTAAACAGGAAAAATGTTGAGAAATTAACTAGAGGGACCATATTTACAGGCTTCTACGTCAACTAAGAGAACAAGCGAGAAAGATGATTTATATTGTATACGTTTTTATATTAAAGAAACAATATTACAAAACAAAACATGGAGTTAAAAGTTGTTAAAAATTTTTTTTTGTATAATTTGCACATTTTACTTATTGCAAATCAAAGATCTGCTTTCGAAAATAGATGCACAATGTCGGATCACTTGTATAAGAACAAAATTTACTGTAATCATAAGATACCTAAGTTGAAATGAAATAGGTAGACGAGCTTATATGCACTTATGCTACTAAAGTTAATCTCAGTAGTTATGTCTGTAGTGTCTCACTATCTTTCTTTTTCCCCTTTTTTAGTACTTTACCACACACTTGCACACGCTCCCAGAGACGGAGCAGAAATGAAAATCTCTCTATAAACTTTTATTGTCGCGGAATACCAAATGACTCTGTGACTTTCCGTGCGTCGACTGGCTTCTGTTGCTGGTCGATTACTCTCCTGAGAAATAAAACAGAATAGCTCGCAGTTGTCTTTTGAGACCTATGACGAAGAGGGTTTTCTTTCGATCTGACGACTTGATACAACTGGAAACTTCATTACGTATCATGTTTATATTCCCCGTGACTTCTTTTCTTCTCCCTGTGACAGCGGTCCTATTCCATCCGCGCCGTCGACGGAGTCCTTAACACGAGGCCGTAAATTACGGTGGAAAAGGAAGACGGATGGGCAGGGTGGCAATCTCATTTGAATGATGATTTATTCATTGTTTCTTAACAAGGTGCGAAAGAAACGGAATTTATGGCTGCAAAATTGCTGCCATTTCATAAATAAAAGAATCTGTGTGTATGTCAAATTATTTTACATTTTAAATTATCCTCTTGGACGCGCATATTTTAAGGATTTTACATAATTTCTGTGAATAAAGATATAAGCGAAAACGATTCGTGATTTGTAGTTGCAAACACTGGGTATATCGTAGTGATTAAGTATTTTGGTTATTTTAATTCTGAATATAATTCTTACTTCTTATAATCTCATTAGTCTATCATACATATAAATGATACTTAAAAACTACGAGGGTGGTGAAAATATTCGCGGAATGGAGGGGATAGAGAAAAGAAATTTTTGGTTTGTGCACCTGACACTAGACGGCGACTCAATGCAACTGTAAATGTCAAATGTTAGTGCTATTCGTTCAGTGACGTTTGAGATATCGCCAGCTAAAGTAGTAAATCGCAAAGTTAACAAGGACTATGAACAAACTTGAGTATCGTGCCGTGATTAAATTCCTCACTAGGCAAGGAAAAACTCCACAGACTATTATGAAAATTTCTTATAATAGAACATAAAAATGAAATTATTAAATGCAAAAATTTACTAACAATAATAAAACTCAAATTTAACTTGAATTCAAAAACAAAAACTTAATACATTGAAAACTAATAATGAATTTGTAGTAGTGTATAAAACCCCTACTCTTATTCCTTTTACTATTACAAAAGATCTCAAAAATTTGTACGTCTAACAAGTTCAAAAGAGAGGGTTTATCTCCCTCTCCATTCATTTTCGCGGCCTTATATAATTTAAAACAAAAGATAGCTACTTATTCACAGCGCCACGTCTTTTAAACTAACATTTATGTTGGTATCGTTTGGTTCATTTTTGCTTCCCTTAAGTTTTCTATATCACATAAACACATATTCCACATTTGACGGTTAATGTATCTACAAATGTCGTTACTTAAAATTGTCTATTGGAAGTTCACGCACACCTGCTATTCTTCGCCTTCTGTGGGTATGTTCTTTTTTCTTAATACCATCCTTCATTATACTTTTATACGAATGCATTGCCTCTCTCACTGTTATATATTGAACTGGTCTTGTATCTTAGCCACGACCAGTCAAATATGTAAAATATGAATATTTAGATTTTCGTTCATGTTTTAAAAGATTCACTTTTGGGCGAACCCTTGTACATTGTAGTTAAAATAATTATTATTGAATTGTTCATATAATTAAGGTCAAATGCGCATACAATGTGCGCAGACTCGCATCACACATAACAAAGATATAAAACATTTGTATCCTGCTCATTGGTTTACTTATAAAAATGTTTACTTTGGGTCGACAAATATGGCCATTGCAAAAGTATGATTTATAATAAAAATCGACTAAAATTGTAAATTTGCAAATTAATAGGGATACTTCAGTATCAATACTTGATGTATCATAGGTTTTTGTAAGCAAATGGAAATGTAAAAACCGTGAAAAGATCAATAGCATCTTTTGATTTTTATATACGTCAAACGTAAATGTCATTTATTATGTCAAAGATAACTTTAATTCAGTAAAGAAACAAACTTTTGGGTACACACATATTGAACCAAAAGCCCTTTACATATTCAAGTCCTGTACAAACAGGGCATGAGCATTATTAAGATTTCACCACATGTTTGAATATAGGTTGTCAAAAGTCACCCTTCAATAATTTTAATTTTTATAAATGAATTGTTGTCTGGTAAAAAGAAACGGAAAAGAAACAAAGAAACGATGTAATTAAATGTTAAGAGAACCATTGTAAACGCCGTTGCATTAGAGATACACATATTGAGTATGTTAGGCAAATCAAAAATTATAAAAAATAATATTTTTATGAGCAGAACTGTACTAGGAAAATCAAACGCGCTACTATTAAAGTTTTTAACACGCGTTTAATTGTCAAAAATCAGAATTCTAAATTTGTATATAGGAGAAATAAATTTCAAAACACTTTATGAAGGCAATAAAATCGCGAAATAATAGGGTTTGCCTTTTGAAATGAACGAATGGTTGGTGACTTGATTGAATTTTGTTGGTTGCCTTGACAACCACCATACAAACATTGGATTCATATAAAAGGGAGTACTCAAATGAGAAAGGGGATTCTTCTGCAATAACCAACCAGTAAGGTTGTGTTTAAATGGATTCTTCTACAACAACCAAGCAGTAAGGTTGTGAAAAGAACAGTGCCTTCAAGATTTATACACAACCAGTAAGGTTGTTATAAATATTCGCGAGCATCCCACTTCTGTGAAAAAGTGCGAGCTAGTGTAACTACACACATTGAAGTCAATCCTGTGTTTTCGATATTGGAAAAACCAAGGATGCAAATAACGTACTGGAAAGAAAGAAATAATCAACAAGGATATTAACTTCAACTACCAGGGAGTTAACCAAACAACAATTCAAATATATTTGAAAAAAATACGAACCTGTGTCCAGTCATCTACAACGAGTCAACACATCTGAACAAGGTGCCGCCAAGAAGATACACCAGGGGTACCTATCAAGAGAATCAACCCGGAGGATCAAGACGTTCCTTCATCTACAAGCATCTGTGGAGCCCCCTTCAAGAACGACAGCAGCACCTGCATTCGTTCCAGCCAGCGAACTTAAAGTTAAACAAACAAAACTGTATGTAAAGTGATATTGATATAAGGTCACGTTCATTAGAAGGAAACAAGATAAACTTGTAAATGACTAACAGTCAAGTCAGACTTAAGTGTAATCCGAGTTTTTTTACCAAGACTAAACGTTCATTTCTCACGTAGCCGGTTTTAAATAGTACATAATAGCCGGATATATTTAAATATTTAACCTATAATTCAATTACCGTTCATGCATTTTGATTAGACTACATTCTAAGTTTAATACTTACGTTGCACATTAGTTTTTTTTAGGGAGACGAAGAGTCAGATAATCATATCTAGAAATCCAACGTTGAATCAAATTGTTTACCATTAGTAAAGTAGACAGATTAAATATTGTTATGTGTATGCCTAATATGACTTGCGTAGAGTAATTTGTTCATGATATTCCAAGTAAAGATTATGCCTAGAGCCATTCTTGATAAGGATGTTTTAAACTGTAAATATAAAGCTACACTCAATTCAATAATAATAAAAAACCATAATCTAATAAATACCTGTGTTTTCATTTGACCCAGTTATACTATCCATCAACATTGACCGAACAGCTGTTTCAAAAAGCATGCTTGGTCGCACATTTGTTAAATTAGTAGATCTCCAAGACCGTCAGGAATTGGGCCCTTTCGACGACGATTTAGCAAGCTATAATACAAAAGTAAGTCGTGTATCTTCCCTCAGGTCAACCGAATTCTTTTTAACGACCCATTAATGAGATTTAATTATATTAGAGTTCAAATTCAGAACGTTAAAACCAACAACAAACTGATTTTTTTAAGGTTCACATAACCTAGCTATCATAGAGCGCGTACATTTTTTGAATTTCTCTGCATCCACGTGTGTGTGACCCAGGTGCACCAACTGTGGAAATAAATTTGAACTGTTACAAATTCAGTCGCTTAATAAATAATTCAAAGATTAGTTCTAATATACAGGGAGCAGTCAAATAAAATAAAACACCATTTTAATTTTATTAACAATAAACTAGCACATAGATAAATAACAGAGTCCATGCTATTTTAAATAAAATACGTTACCCACCTTATAGTTAGGCAACCAACATAGCTAGCCCGAGGCAATTAAATATTTAAAATAAAATTCAATTTATAAAATAATTACCAGAAATTCTAAACGGTACTTACCGTATCATATATGCAAGTGTTTTTAAGGCGAATACGCCTATCATACCCCCATATCAATATATATTTCCTTTTCCCATTGATTAAAGTTATTCTTAACTTCTTTTTGTAGATACCTTTGTTGGATACAATCGGGAACACGTTATGTACAATTGGAATATTACTGTTACTTCTTCAATATTAATGTTATTTCTTCTTTGCAGGTTTTAAAAACCACACATGATCTGCTATCTTTGAAGCCCTTATGTTTATGCATACAAAATTCTTAAATATATTTTGATGTCTGCATTCATTAACACCTAAAATTTATCAATGTGTCGTCTCGAATAAAGAGTACTTTTCCGTATATATCCTTTTAATGTTTTTAGGTATATGTATCAGGTATTTACTACACATTTAAATATGATCAAAAAACTCTCTCATGAATTGAGATTATTGTACATGTCTGAGATTACATTTTATACATTTGAATTAATGTTTTCATGATAATTTTTATATATACTTTTTCTCAATGACATTGTCCATTAAAGGTTAGCAACCCATTTCTACTTGTTGTAGTACTTTTAACCTATGCTTATTATATTAGTATTTTCATTTTAAACGAAAAATTAATGTTCTTATTCTATAACTTAACTATTTAATAAATGTTATAATACTTAAAATATAAAGATCACGGCAATATGTAATTATATCGGTTTCACTTAATTTTTTAGCTGTTTCGTCGCTTACTTTCGCGCAATTACCATGTCTCTCTTCCTCACATATGAAACACTTTACCGTTTTTCCGTCCTTCTGAATTCCAATTGGCAAACATAACACTTATTGGATGACATATTTTTTTTGTTATTTTATATATGTTGACCTACGCAAATCATTAGTTTTGTCCATTGATGAAAGTTACTAATAGTTTCATCATCACAATTTCAGGTTTAACAACGTACAATATTTTGCTTTCCGACAATGCACTTTTGCAGAGCTGGTAGAAATACGTCCTCACTCTACAAATTCTAAACTACTACTGTTCTAGTACTAATTTATCAGCAAAGGTAGTCATTTTTCCAACTCACGGCAAAAGACCTTGAATTCTTCGTGTATGCACGATAAGTATATGGTATTGCCATTAGGAAACGTAGGGCAAAAGGCGGAGAACCAAAAAATTAGAAACGCGTCTTTGTCTCGTTGAACAGTGGCAACAATTTTTCACAATATCTGATATTTATCAGCAGATATACACATTTCATATCGCCTCTCGTTCATGATGATTCTTTTTCAGTATATTATTACTCTCTAAACATGTTCTTACTTGCATATATGGTTAAACATAATACTTTAAATATTCAGCTATACGGTTTGTCTTATTATAACAGTACTGTTTTTCACTCTAAAGTTAATATTATTTTTACAAAATCATAAAAAGTACAGATAATGTATACTTGTACGCTAACAAGAGTCGAATGTCCTTTGTGCCATTATTTGCTGTAGGCTGTTATTCCAAACGAAATAAAGGAATCGCTTAATATCTGCGCATATGTTCCGTGTGTCATTTTACGGACTTTACTGTAATCCTTGCGTTTGTGTCAAAAGTAGATCAAAGTAAAATTTTAAAGAAAAATAATGGTTTATTACAACATTGTTAAACAAATAGCCTAAAAAGCGAAGCGGAAGTTCTTCCAAAAAAGATAAATAAAATAATAATTCTTATTTGATATATTTAGCAAATAATTGCCCAGCTAAAGTAACTATACCGAAGTCTTCAGTATCAGTGTCATCTAAAATATCAGGTGCGTGATTTCCTTAAGATTATCAATTTCATTTTTATTTAATTTCTTGACAATTGAAGGGAGCAAAAAATAGGAGGCATTAATTATTGACTCACCCTTGTAATTACATGCACTTTTTATATGTCATATATTTTAGAAAATGCCCAACAATAATTGTGACAAAAAAGCGTTAGGTATCTAATTTTATGTTTCTCATGAAAAGTTATTTTACAACAGCTATAATTTGTATCTGAATATTTTAATAACTGAGAAATGCAATACATACATACTTCCTTACGACAGTATCCGGCAAGATAAAACATCCATAAGACCGTCTCTATTCAGTGTACTCTACGGCAACATAAAGAAAACGGAATAAACTACGCAATAAAATACTGCTTTATTAAGAAAGAAACAGTGGCTTGAACACGTGAAATAATTATTTCATTGCACATATACTGGTAGTCTCGTAATGTGCCAAGCAACTTAAATTTGTAGACCTCGCATTCAAGTTTGCTGCGCTCCCGGCAATTTATTATTTTCTATGCTCCGCAATAAACTTATGCAGTTCAGTTTCAGTAATTTTATGTCGTATGCGACCAGTTTAATGCATTAATTTTTGGGATAATCCGCGGTCTCTATTTTAATGCATGCAATAACACAGACATATTAACCTAATGGTGTATGTTTATGACATTTTGGAAGTTTATGATAGTGTCTAGTGCGTAAAAGGGTTGTCTTTATTTAATATGTCAGTATGATTTATATACAAAGCTATCCCACGAGAATTAAACAAGGCAAAGTTCAAATTTTTCTTATAGGTTAGGCATTACATTTTATGTTCATTTAATACAACTGTACATAAAACTGATGTTGAAGAGAAACAGGATATGATCAGAAATTAAAAAAATATCACCTCATTAAGTAAGTATAAAAGTTTTGATAGTTATTGCATGTATGAACTCATGTATGACATAAATTTCAAAAAATTATGATGATTGTCAAAAATAATTAATGATTCAGTAAACATTGGCATATTCTGTGGAAGTTTTCAGGACATGTGTGTTTTACACGCAACAAAAAGTAAGCGATTACTTATTTTCTCGCTCACATTTACAATAAATTAATCTATGGACTATTTTGGATGTTTATTCCTATCAATTTGTATGGCAACATGTAGCGGTTGTAAGTTTCTTAATGTATGAGGAAGCGTACTAACCATTCGACCTATCATAGTCATACTCTATACTTGTTTATTTGGTAGTAGCGTTGGCGACCACAAGAGCTAACTGAAAAGATTACGGTTGTCTTTTTGCAAGGACTGTAAAGCAACAGATGACCCAGTACTAAATAAAAAA
This sequence comes from Amphimallon solstitiale, assembly GCA_963170755.1. Lineage (NCBI taxonomy): Eukaryota > Metazoa > Arthropoda > Insecta > Coleoptera > Scarabaeidae > Amphimallon > Amphimallon solstitiale. The sequence continues at coordinate 74,799,129 of OY720683.1, read as the reverse complement.
AAAGAAATGCCAGAATGAACTGGTTAGCTATAGGTAGAACAGAAGATTATGAAAATTACATAAAAATGAGGGAAAATTTATGAGTAAATTCATGGAAAAGAGAAAAGTGGGTAACAAAATGAACAAGAAAATAGAGACGGATAATGAGAACATTGTGTTGTATCAAAAAGTAAGAAAACAGAACACAAATAGTATGACAGCATACATTAAGAATGAGGAATGTGTAAAACACTTTAAGTCTTTGTTAAACCAAGAGTGTCAAGAATGGAGTAATATGAAAAATGACATGCATGGTACTGTAACGGTACAGCCAATTTAAAATGGTTTATAAGTTTAAATATGAATATTAATTATTTTCAAAGCATATGTGATAGAAACGAACGATAAATTTCTTTAAGCTGTTAATTCTAAATGTCTATCTATATATGAATTAAGCGATATTTGGATAAGAAAATGTTTATATTAAGTATATTGTAAACTATTGGCACCGAGTGTTAGAGTTTGTCGCCTATCGTACGTGAGAATATGTATGGGAACAATAAATGTGCAGAGGAGAAGAGGGATATTATGTGCGTCCTGTAGAGCGAGGCCTAATTAATAAGGATGTCGACCATGAGCTTTCAAAAAAGCAAGTTCACCACGAGACTTCAAGAAAAGAAGTCTACCGGCGGACTTCAAAGATATCGGTTGACAGCGTATTAGATTGTATTAATTAAAGTGTTGAAAGTAATATAAGGTTCCTAATTTAATAAATAAGTCGACTCACACATAGCGGTCGATAATGTATTAAATTGTTGTTTCGAACCTCATAAATAATATAAAAGGTTCTTTATTTATATAAAGAGGTCGACCGACTAAAAGGTATTAAATGTGTAAAGTTTAATATACCTTCATATAAGAAGTTAAAAAAAGTCCAAATAGGGGCCTGAAGTCATTTAAAAAAGTCCAAGGTGTCTCTGTCCCCGAAAGAGGACTCCCACTAAGCAAACCGACAACAGGAAGATCTTCTTCAGTGAAGAAAGAGGAAAAGAAGATGAAAAGTAAAAAGGTATTTACAAGTTATTAGATAAACTAACATGTTAAAATTTGTCTTAACACAGAGACGTAATTAAATAATAAGATAATCTAAGATTGAAAAACATATTTAATAGTTTATCTTAGATATGGCAATGTCTCGGCATTTGTAAATTGCTTGTCGATGATATTCTAAAAATATTATATGCATGTCCAAATCTAAGCATAATTTCCTTTCTAATATAGGCCTATGTTGTTTGTATTTATGTAAATACTAAATGGCACTGGAAAACGAATAATGATTAATGTCTTATTTTATAGAAACAATAACATTTTAAACAATTATAAGTAATCTTTCAATATTAGATAACTTCTGACATTATTTTAATACTGTCTTTATTTTTATTAAAGTTTGTTGTTTTTTGTGTTCCTATTGATATATGCAAAATCTTTGTTTCTAACACAAATGTTATTTAAATTAGAATAACTTTGTTTTACTTAATTGTACCAATTAACGCCCTAGGATTATTTTCTTTAATCTCTTCACCTGGATCGTCCTGGGATAAAAATATGAGCCGGCCAGGTAAAATTATTTAGTTATTATTTTTATTTTAGAACATTAATATATAACGGGCAAATAAAATTGAGAGGGCAATTGTTGAGTTAAAGAATAGAATATGTAAGTTAATTGAGCAAAAATAGGAAAAAGAAAGAATACCCAAATAATATAACCTTGAACTACTAGTTCCAGTACTGGAAAAGAGAAATCCAACGAGATGCGATAACTGCAGGAGAGTCATGCTGTTTGATGTTGCATATAAAGTGACAACACTGATACATAAAAAGATAAATACGTACATAGAAGATGCAACTGGAAATTATCGGTACAGATTTAGACAGGGAGAGCTACAGTAGATGTTATTTATGCCATAAATCAAATTACTTGAAAAACATATGAAAATAATATAACATTGCATGTAACATTTATAGACTTCAAGCATTTGAAATTAAAAGAGGTTTAACATATTGTAACATCTAAGTAATGATTCGATATATCCAAAGGAAAGGTTAAAACGCTGTCGTACTGTCCCTAACAGGCATTTCCGATGACTTTAAATTTAATGCAGATGTGAGACAGAATGGCTTACCAGCAACATTGTTTAGCATCCGTACCACAGGGTGTTATGAGAGATTGCAGTGCAAAGGGAAGCATAATAGTAAACTCCTTACAGGTGGTTGCGTATGCTGATGATCTCGCAATTACAACCAGAGAAAAACAAAAACTGTAGTAATGATAAAACAAAAAGCTAGCAAGAGAAGATAAGTAGTTGATGAAAAAATGAATAAAGTGTATGAAAATAACTGAAATAAGTACAAGTGGCTTACAAGAACAACAGATAAGAGCGTATTTCAAGTTTAAAACATTTATGAAAAGCATATGTTTCGTTATCCTCATACCATTTTCGAGCTGAACTAACAGGTCAATTTGTGTGAAGGGTGTTATATATGCCGTTGTGTTTATTGCCTCTTTGTGCATAAATGTCTATTATGGGTGTGTGTGTGTTTGTAAAGTCAGTGTGTATGTTCGTTACTTTCTCTTTCCTTTGAATTGATTTTTTAATTTCTAATATTTCTAACAAATTTAATTTTGGTCCTTTGTTAACATTATGCATAAGTTTACAATTATCTATATCGGGAAAATGGAGATTATCTATACAATGTTCGGCAAGGCCTGTGTATTTCTAATATTATGCAATATTGATCTTTTATGTTCTTTTAATCTAGTTCCGATCTTTCTGCCAGTTTGTCCGATATAGATAGCTTTACAGTCTGTGCAACTAATTTTATATACACCTGATTTGTCGGTAAGCTTAGTTCTTTCCTTGTTATTGACTAACATATCACCTAAATTGTTTTTATTTATGTTAACTGTTTTGATTCCTATTTTCTTAAATATTCTGTTAATTTTATAATTAATATGTGGAATGTATTGTATAATCTGCCATTTCGTGTTGTCTTTTTCTATTATTTTAGGGTAAAAGTGTATTTTGAGTTTTTCTCATTGTTTGTGTTTGATAATGTCGTCTACTATTTTCTCTTTAAATCCATTATTTACAGCTATAGTTTTAATTATGCATAATTCTGTGTTAAAATCTTCTTCACTTAGTGGTATATTAATTAGTCTGTAAGCGAAACTATGTAGATCTGCTGTTTTTGTGCACCCAGATTGTTTCGAATTAGCTGGTATGATTGTATCGGTGTATGTAGGTTTCCTGTATATATTGAATTTTAACTTTTTGTCGTCTTTTTTGATAGTTAAATCTAGCAAGTTTAATTTTGTTTCTTATTCTATTTCTATAGTGAATTGGATCTTTTCATGAATAGTGTTTAGATAAGTTAGGACGTCGCGTGCCTGTCTTTCAGTAACTGACCATATACAGAAAATGTCATCTACATACCTGACCCAATGTTTTATTTGTTTGATGTATTTATTATTACTTTTAAACAGCTTTTCTTCATAGTTTGCAGTGAATATTTCAGCTAGAAGAGGGCTTAGTAGACTCCGCATCGCTAAACCATTTATTTGTGTACAGACCTTGTCATTGAATTTAAAGTAGTTTTGTTTTATACATAAATTAAGAATTTCCAGAGTGTGTGTTTTTTCATTATCTTCTAAATGGCTGTTATTAATAACGTTTTCTAAGATTTCTTTTTTTTTTTTACTGGAATTGATGTGAATAAGCTTTTTATGTCAAAAGAAATTAGTTTTGTACTTCTATTGATTTTATTTTCATTTAAAATAGTTATTAATAAAATGTTCCACCAAGAACTGTCTGCTAACTCAATTAATAGAACAAGAGATTACACAAAATTCAGACTCTATAGATGAGCAATAAGATCTGTGGTAGCCTATGCGTCCAAAACTATGTGTCTATCGAAAATAAACCAGAAGTTTATTAAATTATAAGGTTAATAATACGTTAGAAGGTGAAGATATACTAAGAGTGTTAAAATATAAAAAATTGGACACATTAATAATATGGAATATAAAGCATTAGTAAAAAAATGACAAAGTGGAAACCACAAGGACGTCGGGTAAGTGGCGGAAAATTAGATGGGAGGACCAAGTGATAGGAGACATTAAATACTAAAAGTTGAGGGATAGAGAGAAAAACTGTAGGACAGGAAAAAGTGGAGTGACCACTCACACTAAACTGGGCAATAGGACTGAATCAAAAAGTAGCTGCTTTTTCACCTGAAATGTAGGGCCGTCTAAAAGTTTTAGGGCAGATAAGTGTTATGCTATTTATATATTTAATTATACATTCATTTCTTTAAAAATAATTATTAATTAATCCCAACATACTTTCATGCAGCAAACAAATATATATGAAAAAAAGCGGTTGTCAGTAATAATGAAAATTCAAATTTCCTAGTTCTGCCTTCGTGTAATAAATCGTAGTTACTGTTTATACTTATACTGAGACACTGGTTAAAATTGCTCGACATTCTTGATCAATTAATGTTAACGGTCTTGGAAAACAGCAAAGTTGTATTAAGAGGGTCATTTACCAACTCTATCCGGCTGAATCGAAACATATTCAACTTGTATTACTAGCGGGACGATAGACGCAAGGGGGTGCGAGTAGGTGGAGCTGGACGATGTTCAAATTTCTATCAGAGCGCTTCGGTTTTATTCACAGATTCTGTCGCAATGTAGATCGGGACAAATACCCTCCATTCTGAATGGGAAAAAACGCAACCCCTAAAGATTCTTTAATTTTCTAAGAACAAGGATCTGAACCGGTAATTTAATAGTAATAATAATTAAATACGGCTACCACCCGCAAGTAGGCTAACAAACAATTTTTATTTCCTAACGTTTTCAAAACAAATACTAAAAATTACGCGAAAAGCTGCCGTGGGTTGAAAACTTTAAGATACACATAAAATGAATCGTCAAATATTTAAATTCTGAAATCTACTCACATATTGGTGTTATGTACTTAGTTAAACTAAATGGAATTAACAAATACCAAAATAATGTTAATAAAATTGTAGATTAAAAATGACTTACCTCGTATTTTGATTTTTCATACTATTTGCATGGTTATTTCTTTGTTTTGTTGATTTTTTATAATAAGTCAATTTTCGCTTGCCCATAACTATACATTATTATACACTCGAATATTATACGTATATATGGCATTTCTTTTTAATTACAAAACTCTCGTTCGGATTTAAGTCTGCAATAGCCAACCGATTCTGATAAATTTGTGTCTTCGCTAGGCACGATAGAGATACCGTAAAGTGGGGATAGACGACGCGATCGCTTCGAAAATTGCAGCTGGCGTGTAGAAGTTGTTCTTTTCTTTTGTGTACCAGCCTTATAGTGGAATTCTGAAACCCTCTCGGAAGCTCCGATTATCGTAGTTCCCCAACGAAGTGACGTTATATGACGATTTTCGAAAATTTTTCATTTAGTGACGTAGAAGTGTCAATTTAATATTTTTTGTACATAACCTTTATGTTTAACATGTAAACAGACATATCATCTCGTAAATATATACCAAAATATTTCAATTTAAAATTTCAACTAATAAGAAAATTGTTTTAAATAATATTATATAGCCATTGCTAACATTTTTTTTTTAAAGAAAATGTACGGTAAATGTGACAAGACATAGTATAAACATATGTTTATACTGCTGCCAAGATAGCACGAAGCACTTTGAAAAATTTCAGCAAGAACTGCTACCAATTGGAGAGTTTCAAAGGACGTAGTATCGCAAGATTTGCAGATAAATGTCTTTTCAGGCACATCAATGGATGATGAAATTTGATTTTTCTATGAAGCCAACAAGGACAGGTATCCCTATAAAGTGGACATTGTTTTTCTTACAAGAGTACCTAAATACACAAAAAATACATAAACTCAGCAGACAATATCCATACAACATAAAGCATGTGAAATGTGCACAAACTAAATGTTCGAAAAAGTCTATCATGGTGTCGTGTTCACAATAACTTTACAATTTAAAGTTGACTTTTCATAAGATTTTGTAATAATAAAGCTACATCAAATTGAGAGGATGTTAAACTTTATATTATGTTGAAGAAGATAAGAGGAAATTTTCTGTTTAGTCAATGATTTTCTTTATTTGTAAGTCAAACCACAAAGATTTTATCAATATGTAACTATATTGAACGATTAATGTTTTAGGTTCCAAATAGGTAACATTAAGTTTTAATATATCATAAATTTTTAAGTTTTAATAGCCTAGGGCAAAGTATATAAATGGTTAAAAGATATAGATGATTTTGTATTTAGAAAATCGACCAATCCTATGATGTATTGTTGTACTTGGTACACCAAATCATTCGATATTATTGCAGGATATTGTTGTTGAGTTTCTGAAATTATAGTACCTAATTGAATGTTCTCTTTATTTGCAGTTTTTACAGGAGAGTAATATTCATTAGGCTGAAATTTGCACTTTTTCAACTCAAAAGAAAGATAAGAATATGAAAATTTATTGTTTAATAGATTAATAAGTGTGCTAATATGTATTATAAAATAATGAAGACATTGGACTTGGATAATTATATTAATACTACATATGAATTATATGTTTATTTATATATCTTAACAATATAACTCAAAAAGACAATTATTATTTAACTGAAATATGTAAACATTGAAGTTGATATTTGTATAAATATTGAAAAATAAAAGACATTTTATTGCCAAATATTTTTTTTTATTAACTCTATTATAAAAGCAGATTAGGTATAATGCTAAAATTAAAGAAAAGCAATTATAGTAAAGGTATATTTCATATTAAAATATGCATCGACTAATGAACTATAATAAACTATTTCCTCATTTTTTTATACCTACCTTAAAGTGTGGCAAACTTCTTAAATATCTCATGAGTATGTTTTGTTACTATGTAAATGCTCTGAAGTTATTAAATTTATATGGTAAATTTAATATTTTACCAAATACTTTCAACGGATTTTCAATATAATTGAAGATTTTGCAATAAATCCTTTACACAAGTTTCACTGCACATACCCTACTTCTAATATATTAAATATGTACATTATTTTCATGCTTAGGGTTTGGTTCATAAAACAACCTGTTTGTTTTAAATTAGTTTTAAACACTTGTATCCGTATTAAAAATATAAGTGCATGCTTTCAGTCTCTTTGTGATGCATCACATTCTTCCAATTTCCAAATAATTATTTTTCTGGTTTTGAACTAAAAGAAGTATATATATAGTAAAATATAAAAAATAAGTCTCAATTTTACATGTTTTTGTTCGTCATTGTCTTATGTAATTGAAAATTATTCTTTAGTGCCCTGATATACAATATACAACACAACACAAAACGGCGATGCCTTACGGAGTAATAGTTTTCAATAGCTAAACGCTCCTATTTTAACCATGAGTTTGGTTTAAGAAAAATCTATATTTTTCAAGAAAGCACCAAATTTATAATAAGATTTGTCAGTGGTGGTCTACCAGTTTGTTTTGCATTAGTAATTTTATTACTTGTGTTTAGTAAGGCCTCCTCTCATTATTAGTTATATTCTTTTCAAAATACAATTTAATTTCATCGTATCATTCAGATGGAAAGGGCGTTAATATCAGTAGTCTAAACTAAATGCAGATTTTACTTCTAATAAAAACTTACTTAACTGACAGCTTTATTATTGTTATTAAGAGGAATTGTATAAGAACGAACCGGTTTTTAAGCGAACGGCTGCTTAAACTAATTTTACAGAAAACTTTAAATAAGCAATTAGTTCAAAGTATTTTGGATTACAAAGTATACTTCCTTTAAAATATGAATACTGGTGTGATATATAAGAATATCCTATTGCACTTTTTAAAATATAATTTCCTTTTACCATCGTCTCATCGTTGCAATAGTTTTTGTAACAACATTTTCGCGTTGCAATTTCACTATCTAAAACATCTTAATTTGGATACGGATAGTACTCATGTATATTGGGAGTCGAAAATTAAGTGCCATAGTAAGTAATCGCCGTCGAGAGACAAAGGACTATTCGTTCTGGGGCACATAGTTACACATAAGTATTTGAATTTATGCAGACTCGGGCGCAAAAGCAAATTGAATATTAATGTAGTCACTGTTTACATGATGTTGCGCTGACGCGAATTTCCTGGACTTCGGCTGCAATCGACAGTGAGGCTGGGTATATAGAGAGAGCTGCATCGTTACTGTTCCTAGCTAGTAAGCCACGCCCACTTTCGTGATTATATCTGAGGTTTACATACGAAGTTGAATGTGTGCACAAAACGAGCATTTCTAAATTTAAATGAAATAGGAATTTATTTACAAGGAAATATGGAAATCGTGGCTGAATGAAAATAGGGAAATCAAAACTTATTGGAAACAAGTATGACTACTATTGTATGTATGAAATACAATATAACACAATACAATGAAGACAAAGGCAAACAAAACTTGTTGAAACAAGTTTAACAAGGAAATTCAATTATTTTATGTATATATAGTATTGTAGCGTTTTCGGGGTCGAAATAAACAACTCGTGCAATTGATTTGAATTATTTTCAATTTTATTTAACATCTCATCTTTTAGAGTCTCCATTATACATAGTAGTCTCAAATTGTTTTGAATTATTTGCAATTTCATTTTTTAAAGCTTTTGAATTATTTGCCATTTCATCTTTTAGAGTCTCCATTATTAAGCGTGGATCAGCCTGAATTTGAAAGAAATATTTTTCGGGATCCTTACCTTCATTTATTAAAATGTCACGAAGCCGGTCCTGGAGAATTATTTTTTTTCCAGGCGTATCTGCGTCCCTTTCTTCTAATTCTGCCCTTAACTCGGAGATCTTTAATTCTTCCAAACATTTGGTAACCATTTTTTTTTGCATTTATTGTTCACCTGACACCAAATTGTAGCGTTTTCGGGGTCGAAATAAACAACCCGTGCAATTGTTTTAAAACAGGCTGTATATTTACACACTTAAAACTAATCACAATATAAAAATATAAAATAAATGTAACGCACTTAAAACTACTACGAATAAATTAACACACGTATTTATTTCTATCACTATTTATGTCTGTAATATTTATTTACTTCTTGAACTATAATAACACTGCACCATTCACTGTATTTATTTATTTGCACTGTACGAATACTACTGAATGAAGGAATTCCTTACCCCGGACACCGGCGGCTTTATATCGGCAGACAAAAGGTCTAGAAAGGTGCGAGAAAATTCTCTCGATGATCTCGATGAGCCCGGAAGCATACCAGAGAAATTCCAGACTTTCCGTCGCTTCGCAGTACATTTGTGTAGATTGACTTACGACCTGTTTAATGGTACGTTTTTTGTCGCCGCCCGGAGGTCTACTTCTTTTTGCGGGTTTGTTTCGTTACAGCATAATATAAGTCGATACAAATGAAGTGCATCATGTGCTTCATAATTTACATTGAAATTAAACATGAGATCAGAATTTTCCTAATGTTTATTGTAAGAAGTACATAGATAAAGTCTGCACTTCAGTAAATATAAATCCTTTTAACAAAACAGCACCATCAATTGGTTAATAATCATATTATTTTTTTCTAGTTACAGGGCATATGAAGCGAGAACCAGTTGTAATGTCAAAATCGCCATATAATGTATGTTTCCAATTGAGGTTTGAGAATGTAGATAAGAACACGTGTTTGGATGTTGTTTTAATGCAGTTTTAAATTAACTTACAACTTAACAACTTAAGAACTCCGAAACTGACTTACTCTAAAAATGTGACATCTATATATTTTTTCTTTATCCTATGGGTTAAGATGGCACGCAGGTGAACAATATCTACCTCGCGGCGACGTTTAGATCTATCCTCAATATTGAGAACATTCTGGCTGAAACCTCAATCGGTAGTTTGTCTCCTGTATAGGTATGTCTTTGATTGGTTCTTTTCATCTCAAAGGTTATCCTATCTTATTACTTGGCTGCTCTACACTGACGAAAACCAAGTAGTTCGAAACACATGTCTGCAGTTGCATTTTCAGAGGAGTTACCCCGTAAAATTCTTTACAATATTATTTTAAGGTCCGCATACATTCTTTCTTTATTTTATAGCCTATGGGTTCAGATGGCACGCAGGTGGACAATGTGTACATCGTCGTGACGTTTAGATGTATCCTCAATATCGAGGACATTCTGGCTGAAGCCTCAATTGGTAGGCTGTCTCCTGTGTATATTTCTGATTGATGCCTTTCATCTTCAAGGTTATCCCATCTTATTTATTCCTTGGCTACATTGCACTCACAAGAACCAAGTAGTTCGAAGCACGTGTCTGCAATTGTATTTTAGCAGAGTTACGCCATGAAATTCTTTACATGTATTATAGGTATATATATTTTCTTCTGTTTCTTGACCGTTTACTTATATTTAATATTCAGAGAAACCACTTTGGAATTCCTTTTTATAGGTTTCTTGATATAGCGGCCTCAAAATTAAAATTACTAACCTTAATCTAATTAAAAACAAAAATTTTACGTTTCGACTTTATTCAGCCTTTCTCAAAATTATAAAATGTTTAAAAACGGAACGCACACTATGCTATCCAAACACAACTGTAAAACAAAGACAAAACAAATAACTATAGATCATTCTTGAAAAAGATTATTTTATTATAATTTAGTTTTAATATTTTTTTTCGTATTTTTGTTTTGTGAAAACTTACTATATTTTGTTTGAGCTTCTATATGAAGGAAATAACTTAACCATTACAATCAAATTTTAAAAAAATTTTAGAAATCTGTAAACGGATAAAAATTATACTGTATTAATAAATTTAAATTTTTTAATATAATAAAAACAGTGGACTTACCAATGTCATTTCTAATGGCTGCCATACACGTTACGGTCCACCGGAGAGGTCTACCTGTGCAGGTACGCCCGCGCAGGTAGACCTGAGATGAACCTGAGCGTGTGTGGGACATTTTTTGAACCTGCGCAGGCGACCGGTGAAAGAATCGAAAATCAATTCTTTCACCGGTCGCCTGTGCAGGTTCAAAAAATGTCCCACACACGCTCAGGTTCATCTCAGGTCTACCTGCGCAGGCGTACCTGCACAGGTAGACCTCTCCGGTGGACCGTAACGTGTATGGCAGCCATAAGGAAGTATCATTTTAAAGAGGTATTCCATACTCTTTCCTACATTTTATTGTAGTTTCTTATATTATTAGTGGAAACCAAATATTTTTTATTTCTTTTCATAATTGAAATAATTTTAAATCTTTCATAGGTTTTAAATTTCTGTGTTCGCTTGGTGCTGGTTTTATGTATTTAATTTTGCTTTAAGTGTATGTCTATTTCTGTATATAAAGTTTAAGTTTTTTTAGTTTGTTTTTTTATGAATATAAAAGTTGTTATTTTCAAATACACAGGAAAGGTTATTTACTGCATGTACAATATGTTTCAAAAGTTTGTGATTATTGTATAAGCGGGTAATAAAATTTTGAAAGACCATCGATCTCACTTCTATCATTTACTGCATTGTTATGTTGTACTATGTGGATCATCTCTAGAACATTCCTTGCCTTTGTATTCGTCTGTTTTGCTAAAATTTTAGTATTTGTGAATTTGAAACTATGGTTTAAGTTTGTTTGATGTTCTTTTAAAGCAGTGGAGTTTTTGGCATATTGATGTCCTTTAATTCTTTCTTCCAGTAACTGTTTAGTTTGACCAATGTAAATTTTGTCACATGTCTCACAAGGGATGCTATATACTACGTGTGACTGTTTAAGTGGTGGAGTAGGATCTTTAAGTTTAGTATATAAAAATTTAAGGTTACTATTATTTTGTTGACTTATTTTGAAGTTGTATAGTTTTATTATTTGGCTGAGTTTTTGTGATAAATTCTTGACGTATGGTACAGGAATATAAGTAGGTTCGAGAATTTGTTTATTTGTATTTTTAGTTATTCTTGTCTCTTTATTGTAAAATTTATGTAAAGTTTGTTATATTTTTTTTATGAAGTTATCAGGGTAATTATTATTGTTTAATATATTCTTAATTCTGTTTATCACAACTGGTCGATATTTTGGGCTGGTAAGGTAAATGGCTCTGTCGGCTAAGGCGTTAACTACGTTCCTCTTTTGCGATGGAGGTTGTACGGAATTGTAGTTTAAATATCTTCCAGATGCGATGGGTTTCATGTACTATATAGTTTGAATAATAGCAATATTAATGTCATATCTAAGAAATTTATGGAATTATTTTTTTCTATTTCGATGGTGAAACATATTTTTTTATGGAAAACATTAAATTGATTTTGAAAATACAGTATCTTGTTTTCTGGAATTAAAGCTATGCAGTCTTCTACGTATCTCTTATAGAAATGACTTTAGTAAGTACACTGTTCATTACATTAAAAAAAATTAAATTTATTAATACAGCATAATATTTATCCGTTTACAGATTTCCTTTATTTTTTAAAATTTTAATTTTAATAGTTAAGTTATTTCCTTCATATAGAAGCTCAAATAAAATATGGTAAGCTTTCACAAAACAAAAACAAAACAAAATATTCAATCTAAATTATAATAAAATAATCTGTTTCAAGAACGATCTATAGTTATTTGTTTTATCTTTGTTTTACAGTTGTGTTTGGACAGCATAGTGTGTGTTCCGTTTTTAAACATTTTATAATTTTGAGAAAGACTGAATAAAGTCAAAACGTTAAATATTTGTTTTTATTTAGATTAAGGTTAGTAATTTTAATTTTGAGGCCGCTACACCAAGAAACCTATAAAAAGAGATTCCAAAGTGACTTCTTTGAATACTACATACATATATATTTGCAAAAACACTTAATTATACACTAAATAATTTTCCATTATGTTTAATTTAACGTTTTGACCTCATTTTTGAGTCTCCATCAGAAATATAATTATTGTAAACATGTCTTAAGTATGAAGTATGAAAATGTATACAAAAATGAAACTTACTCCATAATACGTAAAACAAATAAGGGGCATAATTAATACACACATGAAAATGTTTTGAATGAAGTTATCTAACAAGAAGCATCGAGAATATGAAACAGATTCGACCGTGTACGATACTGTTTTCATTTAGACTGAAAGCCACAACCACAACCTGAAAAATAATACCTTTTTAGCACATATATTTTTATACCGGGTGTTCCCAGCGGAGCAGTAAAGTCCATTATCATCACAATCAACACAAACTCATGTTTTTTTAAATGGAATACTATGCTTTTTTTTACATTTTATGATAGCCCTTGAGGGGCTATTAAACTGACATCAACTTATATTTGTCGATTTTCAATTGTTTCTCAGATATGGCGATTTTTCGTTGAAAAGTTGCTATGAAATAACGATTGATGATGAAATACCTATTATGGGCTCAATTAGTAGAGATATCTTTTCAGTACGTCCTGTATATTTATAGGTCACTGAAAAGTACTTAAAATTTACTAATTAAAAATATCTACTTTCATACTTATCATATCTGAATAAACCCGATTATGACTTAAAATTATAAGTTCCCATGACTTGCACTACGACTGTACCTAAAATTAATCGAAAAGAGTTACTTCTATTTTGCTTTTACAAATAAGTGATTTTTATTAAATTTTAAAACTCATGAAAAGTTTGAAAGTTCATGATTAGCAATAATATAAAAAATATCGCAAACGCTGTGCATCAAAAATTGTTTAAATGTTAAACTTAGATTTATAGCTTCAGTTTAAAGGGAAGTAAGTACAAGAATTAAGTGCGAAATGAAATATTTAAAATTGGAATTAATAGATATGGTCTATGTTTTTGGGAAAAATGATTGTTTTCTCGCACAAAGATATACAACCAGAAATTGTTAACGATTTGAAAAAAACTGACAGTATTTCGTATGAAAAAGGAGCCGTGTTACTGCTGCCGTAGAAAACGCAGATGCACAAGAGGTGCTTTTGCTATGCGTTCAAGAACATCCTCATTCAACCGTGCTTAAACTTTCTAGAGTCCTTGATGTTTGTAAAAACTTTATTAAGAGCACATTAAAGAAGATTTTTTAATTTCTTATATGACCACTTGTGATGCTTGAAAATAGTAACATATATGTTCTACAAGATATTGCGAAAGTAATAGAAGTTTTCAATGACGTATATTTAAATACTTGTACTAACGGTTTGCTTTGCAAGTGAAGTTATAAATCTAAGTATGAATACTTTAATTTTAAAGCAATTTAGAATTTAGTCTATGTAGGACGATAAACAATTTTATGATACACAGCGACTGCGATATTTTAACTATTGTTAATTTATGAACTTCCAAACTTTTCATTTTATGAGTTTTACATATTATTAAAAATTACTTGTTTGTAAAAAGAAAATATTGGAAGTAACTCTTTTCGATTAATTTTATTTATGTATAATTAAGTCAAAGCAACTCATATTTTTAAATCGTATTCGGGTTTATTCAGATAACATATCCTATAACTTCTGCAATATCACCCGCAGGCACTAGAAAGTATATATTTTTAATTGGTAAATTTTAAGTAATTTTTAATGACATATAAATATACGGGGTGTTCCATTTTATTATTTTTATAGTTTGTAACTTTAACGAAATGTATGTAATTCTAAAAAGCATGCGTAGATATGTCGAAATAAACATTAATTTCACGTACTGAAAAGATATCTCTACTAATTGAGCCCATAATAGGTATTTCATCATCAATCGTTATTTTATAGCAACTTTTCAAATGTTGTACAATTCATAACGAAAAATCGCCATATCCCAGGAACAATTGAAAATCGACAAATACAATTGAGTCAGCTTAAATCAGCCTTTCAAGAGCTATCATAAAATGTAAAATAACGCATAGCATTCCATTTAAAAAATCATAAGTTTGTGTTGTTTCGTCGTTGTCGAACACTCTGTATAAATGAAAATATTTTTAAATTATAGACCTTATGATTATCAATAATTTTTGTATTAAAAATTATTCGCTGATACACCGGTATATGACCAGAGTTTCTTGAATGTTTATATACGTGATTTTGATTTATAATAAATGCCGGTATATTATTGATAAGTTTGAGATTTCCCTCTTGTCATTTACTGCATTACGAAATCAACAAAATACAGTTTTGGAAATTCTTCTTTTTTAATTACATTTAGATTATTTAATTTAGTTAACGCCCACATGTGCCATATATGCTGCTACAAGTGCTTTTTCGTTTTAAACGTAGCACCTGATCTACAAATGGTGTAATTTATAACTCAAGTGGTTATGAAAAAAAAATAGCTTTAAATCTTTCGATAATACAGTAAGTAATCGCCAGTAAAAGTTACAATTTTTATTTTAGCAAATATTGTAATCGTGTTAATAAAAACATTTCTTTTACATATGCACGCTAGTGTTTTTGAATAATTATTCTGTATGCTAATTATCGTCGAGCTAAATCAATTACTCCGCTAACATTGGTACGGCTGCATTTGGCTTGGCCACAATTAAACTTAATCATACCGATTAGTGTTGAGCGAATGCGTCTTTCACGTAGTAAATATACACCAATGCACATAACTTGCATAATCGAATATTCAGTGGATGAACATCTCGAAATACATGTAGAGATACCCAGCACTTAATTACATAGAAGTTTCCTGCATGGAACAGTGTCTTGTTGACATATCTCCACGTATTTAAATGTTGTTTGGCCAACTAAATTTATACTCTTCAAAAATACTCACACTTAATCTACTAAAATAATACTTAATTGAGGCGAAGTAATAAGGCAAAATAAAATTAATTAATGTAGTCACATATGTATCTATTAAAGTGTTTATTCTATTGAAAAACCGCTGAACCGAGTTATTAAGATAACAAATTAACATAACATAACACAACAGTATCTCCCAGACAGTTGTTCTATAAGTTCTTAGTAAGAAATTGTTGCTCGTTATAAGTGATAAAGTAAATTAGATCAATTGCTCATAAGTATGAAAGAATTATTACCCATATTCAGAAATATATAACTTCTTAAAATATTTATGTAGAGAATTTGTGTGTTTCTTAATACTTTAATTTTTAAGCATCAAATATGAGTTGATTCGTTGAATTTGTTCTGTCTGTATATAATAATAATATACAGGGTGAGTCATCTCCAAGGGAAAGGCAGATTGTGATTTTATGAGAAAAGATATTTCGAAGCGGTTTTCTTTTATGATAGCCACTTATTAGGGACATCTTTTAAAATCATTTTGTGTTGTACAGTGTTCCATAACTTGGCGACCGACCATAGTTATAGTTTTTTAAATGGAACACCCCGTATATTATAACATTTTTGTATTCCACGTATAATTTTTAGTCAAAAAATGAGGTGTGGCTACCACACGACTTTCTTATACGTATGAGCGTTTCAAATTATACACAAGTTGTTTTGAATTGTTTTAAATACTTTTATCTTAGAAAAATAAACATGTAAGTGTGTTACTTCATGTTCAAATTATAAGAATTTTTTTTTAAAGGAAAAATATTCAATATCCTATTCTAAATATTTTTATTCTCTTAATAAATCTCTATAGAATGCATACTTTGCGAGATATTTGAAAAAGCGCTGCCCGTTAAGAGTAGAAGTGTTACTTCCGGTCCGAATTTTGAAATTTCATTTATACAAAAAATATTCCAAGTCCAGTTCTAAATACTTTTGTACTCTTGACAAATATATATAGAATGCATAATTTACGGTATATTTGCAAAACCTCGTTATTCGATACGAGTAAAAGTGCTACTTCCGGTCCGAATTTTGAATTTTTTTATGCAAAAGGTATTGAAAATTAAGTTCTAAATACTTTTATACTCGAAACGTACCTGTCTAAAAGGCATGGCTTGCGAAATATTCGCAAAAAACTGTTTTTCGATAAGAGTAAAACACCTATTTCCGGTAGGAATTTCAAAAAACCTTTTTTAATAACATTCTTTTCAAATTTAATTTTTAGAACATATGAATTCTATATAAATTTGTTTAAACTTAGTACTTGACGAAATATTGGCAACATTTAATTTTTACTTTCTCATACGTAGTATAAGGAAGTATTGTGATGATGAAAATTTTCGACCTCGAGATTTTTGCAGATGTCCACGTTTTGAGGTCCCCTGATACCAAAAATGTGGTTTTTAAAAAATCTCTCTCTCTCTCTCTCTCTCTCTCTCTCTCTCTCTCTCTCTCTCTCTCTCTCTCTCTCTCTCTCTCTCTCTCTCTCTCTCTCTCTCTCTCTCTCTCTCTCTCTCTCTCTCTCTCTCTCTCTCTCTCTGTGTGTGTGTGTGTGTGTGTGTGTGTGTGTATGACCACGATAGCGGTCACACACACACACAGAGAGAGAGAGAGAGAGAGAGAGAGAGAGAATTTTGTATTTACGTGTATAATCTGCCTCTTGAGAACTGATTAGATTTTGACCAAATCGGCAGACCGGAAGTAGTAGTTTACTTCGGTGAAAAAATCGAAATTTGCAAATATTTCGTCAATTACTAAGTTTAAACAAATTTATAAAGAATTAATATATATAATTGAAACACCGGTTTTCGAATTCCAGATTTCCAAAAAGCCAGTTTTAGCCGGTTTTCGAATTTTTGTCAAAAAAAATAGAACAGGGAAAAATATTTTATTTAATTTATATAAAATAACAAAAAACGAAATCAATATCAAAGTCAAAATATGAACAAAATATTAAAGATTACACATTACTTACACAAAATAACGAAAACTCAAACAAAAATTTCAAATAATATTCATATTTATTTCACTAATAAATATTTTTAAATATCACTAATACAATAATTTCTCCTAAGAAAATAGGGTTTTAAAAAACATAAAATATCCACTGAACGGTGTTTTGTTCTTATTTTGGACACAATATTGCCCGAAATTGAAAATACTCGTTCACTAGCTACTGAGCTTGGTTTTATAGTTTTCAGGGCATCAAATAACAAATCTGAGTTTTTGGTTCTTTTATTCGATGCCTCAAATAATGAAAATTCAGATTTCAGTGTCTTCAGTTTTTCTTCAGGGTCTTCAAGAAACTTATGAATTAATTTTTCCATGGCTTTCTTTAAAAAAGCATTACTCTGATGAGTAGTTTCTTCGATTTGCTCTTCATCAGAATCGGTTTCAACATAAAGATTTGGAAATATTCTAGACAATATCTTTCCAGATAACTTAATAATTTCGGTTTTTGAAGCTAGAGAAATTACACTAGATTTCTTTGCTGAACTGGTAATGTTTTGTGGATTTTGCAAATACAGCAAAAGAGTTGCTAATTCTACTTGTCTTCTTTCTTGAATTCGTTCTTCTAAAGCATATAATAATTTCAATCTTATTTCAGTGTTTAAATTTTTTAGTTCATTTAATAGAAATTTAAATATACTTTCACTTGTTAATAAATTGGAATCTCGGTGCCCTAAGCTAAGATTATATCTGCTAGGCGAATCTGTCCCAAGACTTTATGAAGTTCCAAAAGTTTAGGATATTGAGCTTCATTCCACATATAAGAAGAACCAATATCATTCAATGCTAAAACAAAACATTCTTTTACTGCCAGAAATCTTCCAATCATGTCCTGTATACATACTTTCCATCTTGTTTTGCAGTCAAGAATTAAATTTAATTCCTTCCCTTTTTCTTGTTTGATATAATTTTGAAGAATGAATGGTGTTTCTTACTAGGGATTTTCTAAAGAATTTACAAATTGACTGATTGTTTGTAATTGTCAGACAAATTAGGAATAGGATGTTCTCGGTTACAAACATAATAAAGAGAATCTTCATAATCGTTATATTCGTCTTCATCTTCATTTTCCGATTTCTCACTTGAAACATTTACTTCGGCTTCAGCTTCAGCCATTTCTCTATGTTTATATAACACATCAGTAACTGCTAAGTGGATGACGTGTGAATAGTATAGTAGATTAATTATAATAGATGATAATTTGCCAAATTTTTTCATAACAGCAGCACCATCACTTGTTGCTGTAACTATGTCAGTTTCTAGATTCAAGTTGAAATTTTATAGCTTTTCAGATACCAATTCTAATGTTTTCTGAGCATCACAGGAACCAGCTATTGGCACTAACCCCAAATTGAAATATTCTGCCAAGTGATGTACATTAATATTTAAATATCTATGATTTCTTTTACTAGTCCACTCGTCTAAAGTTATATTTGTAATGCTATTAATAGAAAATCCATCCATTGCTGCAAGTTTTGATATGATGTCTTCTAAACTACTCCTTTTCAGTTTCATAAAATTCAAAATATTCGTTTGTTTTTTTTGAAAAAGAGGAAGAAGATCCAGACGATTCTTCTTCGCCGATCGTTTCTGATTTCTTTCCGATAATTATTTTATGAACTGTCTAACTTTTTGAAATTCTTTGAAACCGGTTCTTGTTAATTTAAAAACCGGTTTTCAAATGTGACAAATTTATTTCAAAAACCGGTTTCTTAAAACCGGGTTTGAAAAACCGTCAAACCCTACATCATACTACTTGAACATTAACAACTACTATATCTCATTACCACGATTTGGCAAAAAAAAAAATATAAATAGAAAACGTCGGTAAAGTAGGAATTTTTGTTCTAAATAAACTATAATTATATTTCCTCCCGTATAATTATTCTACCTTAGTTATATGTGCAAGGATTCAGTAAATTTACTCATTTATATGTATATATACATTCCAGAAGGACCTGCGGCACTAGCAATAGCCTGGAGTTTTGAAATTAAGTTTAGGTAAAGTTAGTAGTACAATTTAGTTCTCTGCTATTGGGAACGCTTGCATAAGTAAATCTTACTAAAGTGTCTTAACGGTAATAAAATAGAAATACCTATGACGCTCTAAACAATATCTTCATTCGTATACTATTAGATCATATATTGTCTCGAGAACTTCGACCTTAAATTTATATTCAATAGGAATTTCGAAATCGATACAAACAAACCAATTTTATAATTTTATATAAACATTCATTAGCGGTTAATTAGTGTTATGAAATTTCTCTCGTTTAATTGTGTGAGTTTATATATTTGCATGACGCTTTTTATTTATTTTTTTAATTTAATGATGCTTTAAAACTATTTAGTTTTAATAATATCATAAACAGCATACCTAAGGTAGCAAACTTCAGTGTCAGTCATCATTTTAAATTTTCTCTATGTACTTATAAGTTATAAATTCGGTCAAAAAAAGAGTATCTTATTGTTTAATATACTACTTCGCTACAGTAATATGAAAATGGCAAAAATGTTAACTAAACTATTATATTTCAATGTCCGATACATTTTCTTTGACTAGCAATATTCTGAAAATACCTAATCAGTACTATTTTTACAATACTATCAAATATGAATATAAAATTAACTCACTTGAAATTATATACACAATTAATACAGATTTATATCTATGTATTACAATAACTCGTTGGGTTACCACTAATACAATACATAATCGGGTAAGAATATATCTTATTAGCTTTTACTATTTTCAAATATAATTCGTAGTTGTACAATATTTATTATTCCTCACTGTATCCAAATTATCATGAATATATACATATACATTCATAGTATTTGAATAAAAGGATTACGAGGGAAAATATGCATATACGTAACAAAATTGGTTATGTTTATTATTTTACCGGCTTAAATTTTCTTCAAATATAATTACTAGCTCAGTTTAAATTTATTTATGAGACTCCATGTAGTAATTTCAGAGGTTAGAGTTCTTATAGTGAAGAGTATTTCCTAGGTATAAAAGAAAAACAGTGTTAAATCATAAATAAAAGTATATTGAAAATAAATACATGAACCTAATAAAATGAAGGTTAGAATCAAACAATTTATAAAAACAAAACTGTTAGTGTAATGCTATTATGGAACTGTTTCTATCGAGCAATAAAATGGGATCAACTAAACACAACGGTATGTATATAATTTGTTTCATGTAACTAAAGTCTATGTTTAGGAAAAATCAACATTAATCAGGAAATTCTTTTTATATCTATATATGAGAAAAAAACTTTATACACAATTTTAAATATATTAACTTGTGATGACTCATCGCGTAGAATAACTCTTACAAATAAAGTATATTCTTAGACTAAATTATTTATATAATTGTATAGCAATTATAGTTTTTCCAATTTCTGATTTTTTTAAATTATCAACTTTAAGAAAATTTTTAAGTACTTAACTCGAGTTTTAATACTTTGTGGGATTGTTTTAGTGGCCTATTATCTCCGAAAATCTTATCTGGATTATTCTATATCCTGGTGATCCTCTTCGTCCTGAATACTGTGTCTTTGGTATGAAATTCCTCCAATCGAGCTGCTTATCCTTCAAGTCATACGTTGAACTTCTTCTTAATTCAGGTATTATTTAATTTAGCACTTTGACTCACAATTAATTGGTTTGTATTATTTACTTGTAGATCAGAAGATTCAGTTTAATCGACGAAAACATTAATATGGTACATTGCTTCACTATTTTGTTATACTATTATTGTTGAAATCGTTTTCTTATAATAATAAAATTTTAACTTAATTTCGGAGGGCGTTATTATTCAATTTTCCTTTAATTGTTGGGAATTTATTAACTTCTGATTTTTTTTTAATAATTTCTTAGACATTTAAATATCTTACTTAAGACTGAGTTATTCTATAGTAACTTGTATCTTAAGTTTCCTAGTTTCGAGTTACTATAAGAAATTAGGTATATAAATATTGATACTATCTTTCCTTACATACATGACTCTAGTATATATCGTTATAATATATGTACAGTCTGTACACATTTTGATGCTCACCATTGGTATATCGGTT
This sequence comes from Amphimallon solstitiale, assembly GCA_963170755.1. Taxonomy (NCBI): domain Eukaryota; kingdom Metazoa; phylum Arthropoda; class Insecta; order Coleoptera; family Scarabaeidae; genus Amphimallon; species Amphimallon solstitiale. The sequence goes on along the minus strand of OY720683.1, from coordinate 74,777,201 downwards.
ATTAGACGAGATATAGCGAAGGTTAAATGGGGAATGTTTTGCAGAATTCAATGCTCCCAACAAATCTCATTTCAAATTTAATTGTTTTTTTTTAATTTTGAGATATTTTGAAAAAAATATTTTCCGATTTCAATTTTCCTCAATAATTCAATAATACCTAATACGATCGCGTTCAAATTCTAACATTATTGAGACACATTCTTAACACACATTTTTTGGTGTTAACAGTAACCACAGATTTTCATTTGTTTCCAAGTTCTTAGCGCTATATTTTGTTTTTCGTATGGTGGCCATAATGAATTCTTAAGTAGTTAAATAGTTTTTAAAATAGCTTTCAATAATGTACAACATGCCTAATATCTCTTTGTTTATACGAGAGATATGAACATGTAAAATAATGTCACTCTAATACGAAATTAGTTTAAACAGGACTGTTGATCAGTTGTGATTACACATAATATTACTTCAATTATCACTGTTAGTAGATAAAGTAACATCTTCCTTCCCTAATATTCGAAAAATTTAAATTTAATATAACTATAAAATTATCCAAATATACTAAAATAATTAGCAATATTAAGAACAAATCAAATATTTTTAGAAAAATATATAGCCGTATTAGCAGAACGCGTAGAAATTACAAATAAACAACCAAGCTCTCCCCGCCCACCGACGAAACAGGGACATGCTATTCACGTCTTTGTTGCTTCTAGTTGATCGTTACTTTCTTGTTTTAGTTGATCAGAATTAATATTTGATTGTAATGTACATGTATTGGAAATTAAATATTAATCCACAGAAACAAGTAAAATGTCAGTAACTGCTCAATTTATGAATCAAAAAGAGCACAGATTTAAGATAACAAAATATTGTATCTGCTTTTTTTATGTTAGAAGGAATTTCTTCCATATTCGGTATATAATATCCAAGAAACACAAATAAGATATTGTTTTTCATTTTTTATCATTTTCAATAACAAAACGAACAAATATAATTCATTTACTACAATTTCCAAGGAAAAACTAATAAATACCATTCATTTAACATAATTCCAAATAAATACAAATAAAATACTGTTATATAATTTCCAAGAAAAACTAAAATATCCATGAAAGATGTATTAAATAGAAGTTTTATTATTTTATGTAAATTCCAGGAGAAATAATAAAATAACTGGTATTTTATATCTTTTCCAAGAGATAAACTGGCGTATCTAATATACAGGGTCCATTTACTACCCGTGTTTTCGACATGGCAGCTTAAATTACTAGGAATATCTACATATATAAACACAAATTTATAGAATCATGTTTATTACATTCTGATCGTCAGCAGCCTACAGCGAACATCCAGAATACGCAGCGATTTTATTATCATTTCGACAAGGCGAAACCGGAAGAAATGGCCGGCAACGACTCATATATCAATGACAAACTCGCACAGATGAATCCAATAGAGCGCCTGTTCTTTCAACTAGAAAACTCTGCAATGACCAAAGAAGAGGCCATTGCAATCAACGATAAAATAGTACGAACTTACCATGAACGTTTCAACAAACCACTTCCCGACATCGCGTCTAGCTCAGACGAAGAGGAATTCCAAAAACCGAAGAAACACGGGCACGTCAAGAAACAAAAGACAACGCAAGATACAGTACACACCACTAATCTGTATAATGTGCTAGCAGAAACAGAAGAAGAAACAAAAATGGAAGAAGACAGTGAGGTACCACCACAGCAGCCCTCCACATCTAAGGACACCAAGCCCAGGGTGAGTGATACTTCACATATTACACAAAAAACACAAACAGACACACCAAAAACACAAAAATCACCTAAAATACCGCCAATCATAATCACAGACACTGACAAATGGAACTTTGTAAGACAACTCATTAACACACTTAAAATCACAGTCACAAAAAGCAAAACAGTAAAATCAGGCATACACATAGAACCTACAACAGAAACAGACTACAAAAACCTACACGAATCACTCAAACAACACAACATTCAGTTTTACACTTTTCAACTACGAAGCGAAAAACCGCTGAAAGTGGTAATTCGCGGAGTAGACACACACTTAACAGACACAGACATACAGGATGATCTAACAGACAAAGGAATTCCTACACTCAAACTTACACGAATGATCGGAAAACACAAACAACCTATCCCTCTCATCCTAGTTGAACTGACGAGACAATACAAGACGATATACGACATACACGAATGTTGCGGACTTGCAGTAACTGTTGAACCACTACGTAGACGAACGACCATCGTACAGTGTCACAAATGTCAAAAGTACGGACATACGCAACGGAACTGTAACATTGACTACAAATGTATGAAATGCGGAGACGGACACTCGACTTGTCCCAAACCTAAAACGACACCCCCCAAATGTGCGAACTGTAATGGTGAACACCTATCCATCTGGAAATCATGTCCGAAAAATCCAAATCACAAACCGAACACCACCTACATTATCTTAGGACGAATGCTCATAACACTACAATCGACAAACGCAACACAACAACAGATAGTAGACTTTATCAAACAGACACATAACATCACACAACTCTTTTTCAACAGACCATAAACACATTTGCACACACTATCACAACACACAGCGCACACACACATTGCACGAATCATTTAATTAAACGCAAGTTTGATTAACTAATTCCCACACTTATTATTCACTCTGGGTAAATGGATGACGAAGAGGAAAAGGAAATTTATATTTCGACCCTCATAGAAAACCACAACGACACATGTAATCATGTTTATAATGTTAAAATATTTTTTAAGGATATAGACTGCCGCAACATGGGGCGACTTTAGTCATTGTAAAAAGTTATTTGTTTGTAATTTTTTTCCCAATTTTGTTACAATAATACAAAAAAACTTGTTGTAATCAACAATTTTCAGAGAATAGACTAATGCCATCACTTTTAAAGAATTTTGACTAATTGCAACCAAAAAAAAATAAAAACCACCCGATCAAATTTACACTAGAAATAGGGCGTCTTTAATCCATGCTCCGAAAGTGACTTACATGAATTGTTACTGTTATAGATGGGTCAAACTCGCCCCATTTTCAAATCGGTTCTGCCGATTTTGTCAATTAATAATTTTTATCATAAGGGGTGACTTTGACAACTTTGTAGAAAGTACCTAACTCATTCGTCACAAATAATTTTATTATTATTTTTATTACAATTGAGGCGTGTTTTGCAAAAACAACATAAGTCCAAAATTACTGAAATCGGGTTAGTGGGTCCATCTGGCGCAAAAATTCGATATCTATATATGCGTAAAACTTATTTCTGCAAAAAGAACACACACGCCAAGATAAAGACGGTTACAGTATAGCTGATTCCACAAAAACCACATAAGTCCAGCGCGTTTCTTTCAAATACCACACAAGTCCGTGTCGTATTTGGACATGTGTGGTTTTTGATAGAAACCCGAATAGACGGTTGCTTTTCAAGTGAGTTTTATAGTTTAGGTTATGATTGTCGGCGTGTGTAAGCTACAGGTGTTCGCATTATTTACTTAGACAGTGTTCTTTAAAATGGAAAATGAAGTATCTACAGAATGGCCCAAGAAAAAAGAAAAGAAATTAAAGAAAGAAACTTTAATTAAGCAGGCGAAAATTCGAGGTGAAGAACACACAAATCATAAAGGAAGGCGTATTGAAGCTCGAAAAACTGGAGAACCATGCAGGTAAGTCTAGACTATTGTAGCTTGTTAACCTTTATTGAGTTGCGTATTTCCTCTAGATGTAAAAATCTGTGTTTTACCAAATTTTCTGAAGACCAAAAAATCGCAATTTTGCAACAGTTTAATGATATGGATAACAAGTATAGCCAGGACTCTCATTTATCTGGACTGATTTCAATGAATCATATAAGACGAAGGCGCCCTCGAAGAGACGACAACACAAAAACTCATGGGACTTCTTTTACTTATAAAATTCGAACTAGGGAAGGTGAACAAGTACTTTGTAAAGAGGCTTTTCTAAGCTTATATGGGATGAAAGATGCACGTTTAAGGCGAATTAGAGATTCCTTAATGATAACAGGTGCGTCTCCAACAGACAAAAGAGGTATTAATAAGAACAGACCGTACAAAATTCCTGAATGTGTAACTGAACTAATTAAAATTCACATAAAATCTTTTCCTGCAAGGCAATCGCATTATTCGCGACGCAAAAATCCTGAATGTTTCTATTTACCGGAATCTCTTACATTAAAAACATGCATCTTATGTTTGTGCAAAAGTATCGTATAAACATTGCCTATAAAACCTATTGGAAAGCCTTTAGAACACATTTTAACATCAAATTTGGATTTCCTAGGTCGGACACCTGTTCTGAGTGTGATAAATTTGCACAAAAACTTAATAGTCTGGAACTAAACGTAGAAAACAGAAATAAAATAGAAGCCGAAAAAGAGTTGCATCTTCGAAAGGCTGAAGCATTTTTTGAATTAAAGCGAAAATACAAACTAAAGGCCAAAGCAGGGGAAGTAATGTGTATCAGCTTCGACTTTATGCAGAACCTTCCTCTTCCTCATATACCGTCTAATCCCGTATTCTACAGTCGGCAACTCTGGTATAACGTATTTGGCATACACGATTTAGGAACTGTTAAAGTTAGCATCTATACATATCTTGAAAATGAAGCAAAGAAAGGAGCCAATGAAGTGACGTCAATGCTCTTGCATTACTTAAACAGTAATGTACATAATCGCAAGTTGGTTCTATTTAGTGATGGATGTCCTGGCCAGAATAAAAATTACGTAATGGTACATTTTTTATTCGCATTGGTCCATGTGTTGAAAATTTTTGATTGCGTAGAATATATATTTCCCATGAGAGGCCATTCATATCTGCCAAACGATTCAGATTTTGCGCTGATCGAAAAGAAAAAGAGGCGCTTGGAGAGAGCAGAAAGACCGGAAGACTGGGATAGGATAATATTAGATGCAAGAATGAAACCAACTCCGTTTGATTTGGTCAAAATGAGACAATGTGATTTCTTTGACATAAAGTCTGCAACCGAAAGCTTTTTCCTAAAAGCTCCAAAGCCTGCCATTAGCATAAAAACGACTAGGATTATGAAGATTACCAATCTAACACCGACTCTCTTTCTGAAGGACACTTACAATGGACAATTTCGAAGCAGTATTATCGCTAAAACAAACTTACCGTGTACTATTGAACTCAGTAACCTGTATGATAACCCCATACCTATTCCTGCTAATAAAGCAGACAACTTAAAGTCGTTACTGCCATTACTCCGTTTGGTAGAGAACAAAACTTATTACGAACGTATTTTAAGAGGAACACCTTCCGAACATTCGGACATGGAACAAGATGACAATAGCAGTGGATGCGAAGATTAATAAAAAAATCTTTTTTGTTCGCCATGGTACCAGTATTTTGTATTTGAATTTACATTTATTTTGGAAAAATAAATTATTTTTTGAAAACTATTTTCTTGAAAAAACAACATATTGCTGTGACATATAAATATTTATTTTAAATAACAATATTGCCATACGTTGGGCATCGCCAATTTAAATTAATGCTGTAGCATATAAATATTTATTTTAAATAACAATATTGCCATATAATTTATATGCTGTAACAACATACTTTTGTGTGTATTACCACACGTAGGGTATAGTCTTTTGTACACATTATACTCTTTAAATTATTCTTTACACACCAAGAACTTATAATTGGTTTTGTGTTTTATCTTATATTGTTGTGTCATGTACCTTATAACTATTGTGGGTCCTGGCAATGTTTGTGGTTCCTTCTTGTTTGCTGATGATTTTTCTCTTGCTCATTATAGGGAAAGAGGTAATAGTTTTGTTCAAAGAAAAAAACTGTATGTCTATTCAACATAATCATGTATTTTTTTTTTATTTTGTAATTTATGGATTCAAAAATATAGTTTCCTTTATATGCACACCTTTATGCTCTAAACAAGATACATAATTGAAAAATGCTCATATCATTTATACCTAATGCTGGTTGTAATGTATGTAAATCTTTTGTTTATTTATTTATTCTACCAAACAAAATAAATATTTATCCTGCAAATAAACAAAAATAAACTTTTATTGTACGTTTATGAATATACTCATCGACGTTATAACATTTATGTATAGGCTTCAATTAATTGCTTTAGACAACCATTTGCACGTGTTGTATCGAGCTCTTAATCTATGCCTTGTGAAATTCTAATTTATTATTCGCTTAATTTGAAAGAAATTAATGATGTCTAGACAATACGATGAAGAAAATGCTCATTTTCACGTAACATCTCTCCAACTGACCAACACCATTAATCCTATTTGGTTGTAATTCCAACTATATAAATTTAAAATAAACCTTACAGGATAAATTATTTACTTGTCTATTTTTTTGTCCAACAATACATTGATTAATCATTCGCACGTAAAAATCAATGTCTGTCCAACAACTCGTATAACTTAATTTTCAAAAGAAATAATAAACTTACTTGTTATCAATAAATCTATTTTGAATGTCCATTATGAACGCTTCAAATGAATTCAAATGTATTAAATAAAATAAATTACTGTTACTATATGTGTTGAAGAAATAATGAAAAACTACAATATAACAATTAAAAAAAAACTTATTCTTTAAGAGATCTTCCTTTTGTAAGTGTTCTGAGAAGTTCACCTCTCGGAGGTGTTATCAGAAAGTCTGTCTTGTCGAATCTTGTCTTCGTATTTATAGCGGCAAAAATAAACTATGTTGACCATTGCGCCCTCTAGTCCATGTTTAGGTTGGTACTGGAATACACTTTTCCCGTGAAATCGCTGCCCATATGTTGCCGCCTTGATTCACGCACACATACACATTTTGTTCTGACAGTTCACAATTCACTTAAACGTCAACATAACCTTCCAATTCAAAGGTCCCCTCTGCTTTGCACATGATTCCCAACGGTAGGTTTATTCTTGTTACTAATACCATCCTTCCTTGTGCTCGTCAATGAACCTATTACCTTGTTCATTGTTCGACACATACTTTTTCTTTCCATTTATTAATGTTAGTTTTACTTTTCTTTTAGTCGGAGTTCGCCTTGGCAAAATGGGAAACACGTCGAAGATAACCATTATTTTTCTTCCCTCACTGCCTGTCCCTGTAGAACACGTCTGTTTCTCCACCGCCTCTCTATCTTCTAACCAAGATCTTTCTGTTGGTGATATGTCGATCTGCAATAGACTTTACACAAGTTTTATATATTTTGTTGTTTTTTTTGTAGGTCATTCAACCGTATACGTCCGTTTTCAGTCCCTGAAGCATTGTGTTACGAACAACTCATGAACACAGATACCTTTTTATTTATTTATAATGTCAGCTTTTAAATACAAAAATATGTCACTGCTGATTGCTTCCATGTTTTACACATTTTTATATCCTTTTTTATTTGTCTAGTAGTAAGCTAAGGTAAATTTTATTCTTTAATACTATTTATTTCATAAACATTTTCATAACATTTTATTGCTTTCACATGACTCATTCTCTTAATTGTTCCATCCATTAACATAACTCTTTCTCTATTGTTTGCCTTCATTTCTCTTTTTGACTTAAACAGCGGTCCATTATTTAGAATGTTTAAAGCAATATTTACGCATTGTGTAAAATTAGGTTCCTTCTTTTGATATGTAAACCATACTTTTTGTGTATCTTTTCTACAAAAGAAATATATTACTTATATTTATTTTGTCTTTATTTCATATATTTCTTTATTTAATAAATTTTTATTCTACATCATTTGTTTTATATTTATTTAATAAACTTTACTTTGCATATTTCATTATTTACTGTTATAATAAAAATTTGACTATAAGTATGCAACTTTGTATACCTTCATGTAGTTCTTGTTGCATAATTTTACTCAATAATATCTAAATAGGACTTTTTCTTATTTTTACTTTTATTTCTAAGCTTAAACTAATTCTTAAATCAATCTCTAAAACTATTCTTATTTTTCAAATTTGCGAGGTCACAGCAATATGTCCAAAGATTTTTATTTTTTTTTGTAGAATTTAAGCAATCTATATCTATATTCATATCATACATACCTTCCTAGTCACATTATGATTCAAATAAATAATAAACAGTTTATAAATAACTTTTAGGTATCAATGTTAATTGTTTTTTGTGATTTCTGAAAAATCTCATTTTTGGACAGATGCTGTTTTTGTAAAACACGCCTCAATTGTTTAAAAAAAGTTACAATAATTCAACCACATCAACATTACGCTCAAATGTAAAAGTTTGGTTGTCTTCTTGGGTTGGAGTTGACAGAACAGCAATAATATCTGCAATGGGAACTGTGGAGATATCCTTCACAACCAGTTTGAAATGTGTTTTTTTGCATCAGTAGATTTTAGACCAACAACAGTCCATTCGTCTTATCTTAATATCTTAATTGTTCTCGAATTCTACACACGTATCTGTAAATAGTAGACGTTCTCTTTCCGGACACATACTTTATGAGAACAAATGTTTCTGGAAGAAGTAGATCTCGTTTTGGATAATGGTAGTCCATTTCCTCAACTATTTCTTCCATGACTTCATCAACTCCCTGATCTTCGACTTCCTCCTCTTCGCTATTGTCATTATCTTCGGAGCTGCTACTATTTGGATTTGTAGCAATACTTCTTCCAGGAAAAACATTTTCTTTCGACGCACTCTCTCAGTTCCTTCACCATACCTTTTCTCGCAAAGTAAGTTGGATAATGTGTCGTTAATTTCTTGGGTCGGATCATGTTGTATTTCTGGTAGCTTGTCTATTACTTTGTTTCGATTTCCTGGATAAATGCCAGTAGCAAAAAGTCCATTTATTAAATTTCGCTTGACAACAGACTCTTCATTATCGCGTGGTTTGTTCTTACTTTGAGCAGTTACATTATCCATTTCTTCCAAAGCAAGTTTTAGCAATGATCTATGGATATTCCAGAAGTTGATGTATGTTTCCACTTGAAATTTAACAATACTGTTCGCCAAGCTACTTTAAAGGGCTTAAAGAAAGCGACATCTAAAGGCTGTAAAAGGTGTGTCGAATGTGGAACAAGACAAATAAGTCATTTTCTTCACACGTTCTTAAAACATCGTCGTTAAAATGTGACGCTAAGTTGTCTCCTATTAACACCTTTCTACCTTCTAGTTTTCTGGCATGAGGCAAAAACAAAGTCTGAAACCAGTCTTCAAACGTATGTTTATCCATCCAACCATGGGAAGTACGATTACATCGACACCCTAACGAACAGCATGATCCTTGACAACATGGTTTACCATGAATACCCCCTTCCTTCTAGGTATTATACAAATGTTCACTTTTATATACGACGTATGGTGGAAGAAGCGTTCCATCGACTGATCCACATACCATAATTGTGGTACACGACTTTGAATGATTTACAATAATTCCTGGATATTTGACCCCTCTACGATAAATTAGTCGCTTTGCTCCAGGATCGTCGCCAACGTTTGTTTCGTCATAACTGAAAATATTTGAGGGAGGAATTCCCTCCAATGTATTCTCTAAGTTAACAAAGTCTAGATAGTCTGGACACATTTGCTCTAGCTTTATTAATGTTACGGGAGACATGTTGTGAAACGTAAGTTTTGTGTCGTAGAAGACTTAAAGCCCAATCTTTACCAGGAAGATTATTTGAAAATTTTTGTCCTTTTCTGTCTAAATAATTTCTTGCTAACATTCGTATTTCCATCAAATCAAGAGGTAAACCCCAATAGGCACATTTCAGTGCAGCCGCTAAAAAAGCTTTTTCTTGTTGTTGCGAAAAGATACATTGACCACCAACCCTTCTACCGTGTCGACCGTGATATTTATTATTAATTTTCCCATACGGTATTTTATATCTTACAGCTGCAGTTTTCATTGTAAGTTCTGCATCAGCCACCTTTTCAATTGCTTCATTTAGTTGATCCTGGGTATAATTTTTATAATTTTGAGATCCAAGTGGTTTCACATATTTTCGCACCATCTGAGTGATTATAAAAGATGATTATTAGATATAATGATTAATTAATTAATATTGTTAATAGTGATGGGGTTAGTGGTATCACTAGCAAGGCAAGATTGATCGGATGGTAGTAGATCAAATTCGCCCCGACGCACAGTGGGGCAGAGATCGTTTCTATCTGGCAACAAATCAAAACATGAAATGTCGTATTTACCCTCTATATAGTTATTTTCTTAATAATATCTATCTTATGCATTAGAAAGCAGGATTGGGGGTATTTTAAATGTACCTGTACTCAACTGTACAGAGGTCTAGTTCTCGCTAACTGCTTAAGAATGTAGACGTCTACATAATTGAGTTATATTTGCCCTGTGTTTGTGAATTTATTGTAGAAAAACTTTTTATAATATTTGAGTTTTTTGCTATGGAGCCTTCAATATCAGGTATGTGTTTATACATCACAAACATATATTGCCATAAAAATCATTTAGATTATATAAAATGTTATAAATAATGGCTTATGTAAATGTATACTGAGTTGTTCATATTTGCAAAAAGTATGCATGAAAATAGTTATGTATCAAGTTAGATCACGTTTTAGTTTTAGTTTTATATTAATAATTGGACTTAATATATTATTCATACGTTAACATTTCTTGCACATTTTTGCACATTTCGAGAATATTTAAATTTCTTGCAGATATTGTATTTTACGAAAGTTAACAACATTTTAGATATGTAACTATTTATTAATTTTTATTTACAGGAACGACCTCAACTAAACTTTTTTTAAGTCGACAAGAACTTTTCGACATCATGACAAGTTGCACCAATACTGGAAATGAAGAAAGAGGTTCAAATTTTTGCGAGAAGAAATGAAAATTCGAACTAATTGTCGGGAAGAGGATGTAAAAGTTTTAAATAATACTTTAGCTCACTTCTTCTCACAGTTTAGAGCAAGTTGGACGAAGGCCTCTAGAACGAAGGAAAGGTTTCTTTTACAAAACAAAGATTGGCTGAATACATCAATATCATTTCCTTCAGAAAAACGGCAACGGTAACGTAGAGGTCGCCTTCAAGTTATTTTCGAAACTGGTGCAGAACGAACTAAGCGGCTAAAGAAAATGTTACTTAGGGAATCCACTTCTATTGCTGTTTTAAGTTATGCCGCACAAATGAGTCTTAAGGCAGCGGGACAATCGCAAACTTCTAAGAAGCACGGAACAAGGACTTCAAAAGGTTTAGGGAACACAACTCAATAAAGTACGGCAGAGAAAAAAATATGATACTTTTAATATGCTTCTGCTCAGATCATGTGGTGATGGACAAAAGAAAAAGTCCTAAGAAAAATCTGCAAGCTCTACCGAAAGAGGTATTAGAGCTCTTAAAATCACCATCTGGTCAAGTTGACGCCGACGATGATGATAATGATGATGACGACGACGATGAAACTTTCTATTCTGAAGTTGACATTTGTTAATTTTTAAATAAAAAATTTTGCAAACATTTGGAAAGAAAAATTATGTTTAAGTTATAATGTGTTTTACTTAATAAATAATATATAGAGAACATACACTTGCTTTATTTGCTTTTGTTAACGTTTATGAAAATGTATATATAATTTGAAATAATAAATATGAGGTCTGCGTTCAGACGCTAATAAGAGCTCCACCACGCTACAATTTATATGTGTGACCGGTTTAAGGAAATCACGTAAGGTGCGATAACTTCGGGCGTATGCCTAATATTCTTATGAAATTTTATATAAATGCTACTTTTGTCGATAAGAATCAATGTACCAAAATTCAGCGTTCCTGCTTAAGCGGTTGAATTGATGCCAACTTTCAGGGCTTTCTGCCCCACTGTGCGACGTGTGTATCAAAGTCACCCCTCGGCAAAGGACATTTAATTACGAAAAAATTATACAGTTTTAAAGCAAATATTTGAGGTTATGGATTGACAACATATGTACCGGGTGGCCAACTAAGAATGGCTGCCGGCTATATCTCAGAAACCTGTAGTCATATTGCTTCCGGGCAAAAAATTGTCAACTGAAAGTGTCCAAGAAAACATGCTGGAAATTATTTTGGAGTTTGTAAAATGTCCACAAGAGGGCGTAACAGTCAGGATCAATGTTAAAATTTAGAATTTCTTCATATTTTTACTAATTGAGGGGTCTTGAAAATTCTTAGATTTTATTCCCTACACATTCTTTAATACCTACTTTTAGTCTTGCACATTTTTTACTATCTAGTGAAATAAAGTGGTGGGGGCAGTTCAAATGTTTTTAAAAATAAACTCGGATTACTCTCGTTTGACCTAACCGATTTGAATAAGTTTGGTCTCATTTAAAAGAGCCTTATTTGCTCTACAAACTGAACTTGTGTTTTTGTATCTCGGACTTTTGTCGTCACCGATAGATGGCGTTAACTGAAATGTAAGCAAATATTAGGCTTTTCTTCAAAAAAGTTAAATACAATGATATGTTTCTTTTTACATAGGCTAATAAAGAATTAAAACCTCAACATTTCGGTAAAAAAACCAAATCTGTATGTTTTTTAGAACAGGAGATATTGACAAAAATAGTTGAAAATTCATAAATTCTCCTGTTTTACTGGCCTTTTTTTATGAAGCTGACAATTTTGTGCTACATATATTATTATTATCAAGAAAAATGTTATGCCATTTTGAAAGACCCTGTTTAATAAAGCAAGATTATTTTTAATACTTATTTTAATCCGAAAAATATACCATTAAAAATAAAAAAGTAAGCTGTGAAAAAATAAAACAATAACTCTCATTGTGTTAAAACGACGAGTTGTCAAAATAATAAATATTATTGTCAGTTTTTGATTAATTTCGTTTACTTTTTTGTGTTTGGGAAAACTCCTTTTTTACTGAGATGCGGTTAGCGAATGGAGAGGCATTCGATATGATTGGTGTCTATTTCGAATGCATGCGAAATGCAACAGTTGCTTCCAGAGTTTATGCTCTGCAGTTCACTGGAAGACGACATTATGCGTGCAGTGTTTTTCGTTGGTTAGCGGAAAGGCTTAGCACCACCGGAAGTATTAATCTTCCGGTGTATAGAAGGCAACCTACTGGCCGAACCGAAGAAAATGCTATAAAAGTATTAGCATATATTGAATTTAATACACATGTAGGGACCAGAACCATAAGTAGAGAGTTGGGCATTTGTAGAACTACATTCCAAAATATATTGAAAGATCACAAGTAAGAATTGATAGTTTTAAATTAAAAATAAAATAAACTTTATTTCGAGATTTTTTGTAAGGCCTTTGTTAGATTTACTTTATCTCCTACAGCTTGTTTCAATATTTTTAAGCATTACACATAACGGTTGTTTTTAACGTGCCGTACTCGGTTTCCTTAGGTTTATCTCATACATTCATCTGTCTATTTATTGTCTGCTTACCGGTCACGGACATTTTTATCGGATACCGTTTATATAGACCACCTTAATACTTTATAATAGTGTAATGAAACCAGCAGACATTCGAGCGACAATAAAAAAAAGGTTGTAAATCATCTCGGCTCGACGTATAAAAACGATATGTAAACAAGTCGTAAATATATCATCTCACAGATGTACGGCATAAGCAAGGAAGAGTCCAGATTTCCTCTGGTATATTACCGAATTTACTGGTACATTTCGAGAACTTTTCATGCAGATAAATATATGGCGATTCATTGCGGGATGAGTAATTGCGGAGTAATTCGGGATTAAGAAAGTCCGTAGGTAGTCGACGCGCGTAGAAATAAATATAAGAAAGAAATAAATAGTTTTTAAGTGGTAGTGCAATAAAGGCATAAATAAATACCGTGTCATATAAATAGAAGATACTGTTTTTCTCACTGGTGCGACCCAGACTGGAGTATGCCTCTATAATCTGGTATCCTTGTTACGTTTACCAAAACCTTTTGATTGAGAGAGTACAGAAGAGATTTTTGAAGTACTTTTCGTACAGGGCTCGAGGCACGTATCCTCCTAGAGGCGTTGACTATGAGAGTCTGCTATTAGAACATGACGTTCCTTCCCTCTTGGAGCGTAGAGAGATCGCAAGTGCCAATTTTATGGTTGGGCTGGTTAGTAACAGAATTGATGCCCCCAATATACTCTCCGCTGTGGATTTTTTGGTTCCCAGATACGGTACGCGTTCAAGCGATACTTTTGTGGTGGCTCGAGCTAGGTCAAATGTTTTTGCTAAGGCACCTCTTACGCATATGGCTAGGAACGCTAACGAACTATGCCCTGATCCTTTTCACTTTCCTTTTATTCAAAAGCCTCACTCTATCGATAAATGAATATGTCTTTCGATTTGACTCAATGCATATGTCTGTAACACTATTTATTTTAATTTAATCTGAACGCATTGGCTATGATGTACTAATTTTAAATATTTGCTTCTTAGTCTAATGTGCTAAGGTTTCTACTCATTGTTGTTATTGTTATTATTGTTATTAATACAATATGAACCACTGTATCAGATTTTAATATTAGTTTTTCAATTCAGGTTATGCGTGTGTTTTCATTTATATAAGCTTGAAGTATTCCATAACTTGTCATCTATTGTAATGTTACTTGTGTTTTTTTTTTTTTTTAGTTTTAGTTTAGGAAATGCTATCAAGAATTGATTGTTGTCCTGTAATTGGCATGTGCTGTTGGACAAATAAAGAATATTATTATTATTATTATTATTATTATTATTATTAGAAGTGATATAAATATACGGACATTAAATATTAGTAATAGAAATAAATACAAGTGTTAATTTAAATCGTAGTAGTTTAAGTGTGATACATTAGTTTTATATTTTATATTGTAATTAATTTTAAGTGTATAAATAAACTGTTTTAAATAAATAATTGCACGAGTTGTTTATTGCGAACCCGAAAACGTTACAATAGTAAGTTACCTAAAACAGTGTCTGACAGTTTGGATAATTTTGATCTCACAGTTTCGTTCATGCTTGCCATATTATTTTCCAGATATATCCTTATCACATCGTTCTTCATCTAGCTTTAACGGCTGAAGATTTCGATCGCCGGATTGACTATTGTCAATGGCTATTAAATATGGTAGCGGAAACCCCTAAAATACTTTCTCGTATCCTATGGACGTATGAAGCAACATTTAATAGCAATGGTGGTGTGAACTTGCATAATATACTCTATTGGTCCAGGGCAAATCCACGTTGGATGCAGGAAGTTTAGCATCAAGGCCGCTGGTCGGTAAACGTGTGGTGCGGTATTGTAAGAGGTAAAATTATTGGACCCGTTTTCTTTAACCCACATCTCACTGGAGAGATTTATTTAAATCTTTTAATGAATGAGCTGCCGCTTCTATTAGAAGATGTCTCTCTGGACGTTCGTCGTGATATGTTTTTTCAGCACGATGGGTGCCCGGAGCATTTTGCGGCAAACGTCCGCGATTTCTTAGATCAAACATATCATGGCAGGTGGATTGGACGGGGTAGTATATTTCCCTGGCCCGCCAGGTCACCAGACCTCAAGGTCTTAGATTTTTATTTATAATGACATTGTTTTTGAAAACCGGCCTACAACAAGACAAAATATAATGGAGAAAATTATAGCAGCAGTACAAAACATATCGCAGGCGGAAATTGAAACTTCTGTTTTATCCACGCAGCAAAGGTTGCAGGCTTGCATTAACAATGATGGGCGGCATTTTGAACAATTAGGCCGTCATTAAAAATTTTACAAACCAATCTTTACAGTTATATAATTGTAGCTTTTTTAGAGTTTAATATTAGTTTTATTCAGATAGTGTTAGTATTAATTGTTAGTATAGTAAATCATAGTATGTGCAAATTTTAAATACATGTTTTTCGAACGTTTGCATAAAATCACATTCATGTAATTTTGGTTTCTTAAACAGGAAGTAACGAAATATTATACATTTTTTTATTTAATATATTTTTATTATTTGGTCTGCGTGTTAGAATTTTACTGAAGAAAACAAACAAAAAGTAGAATTTATTATATATATAATAAAAAAAAGACAATTAAAACAAGAGAATTCATGCATTTTCATCTATTTTTGCCAATATCTCCTGTTCTAAAAAACATAAAAATTTGTTTTTTTTACCGAAATGTAGAGGTTTTAATTCTTTATTAGCTTTTGTAAAAACAAACATATTATTGTATTTAACTTTTTTGAAAAAAAGCCTAATATTTGCTTACATTTCAGTTAACGCCATATATCGGTGACAACAAAAGTCCGAGATACAAAAACACAAGTTCAGTTTGTAGAGCAAATAAGGCTCTTTTAAATGAGACCAAACTTATTCAAATCGGTTAGGCCAAACGGGAGTTATCCTAATTTATTTAAGGAAACATTTGAACTGTCCCCACCACTTTATTTCACTAAATAGTAAAAAATGTGCAAGACTAAAAGTATTAAAGAATGTGTAAGGAATAAAATTTAAGAATTTTCAATACCCCTCAATTTGTAAAAATATGAAGAAATTCTAAATTTTAACATTGATCCTGACTGTTACGCCCCCTTGCGGACATTTTACAAACTTCAAAATAATTTTCAGCATTTTCTATTGGGCACTTTTACTTGAAATTTTTTTACCCGGAAGCAATATGGCTACTGGTTTCTGAGATATAGCAGGCGGCCATTCTTAGTTGGCTACCCGGTACTAAGAATGGCTCACATATCACACTTACTTTTGTGTACTCGAAGTTATCTGACTACATCCAAGTCGTTGAAAAAAAAGGGTGTCGAGGAAATCACCTCAAAAGTAAAAATGCAACAACAATTTTATGCACTCTAGTAAGTGTTCCGCGCACAAAATTGCCATACACTTCCCCCTCGCCCTAGTGGCTTCAAAACAAATACGCGCTAACGCAAATATCAAAGTCGCCTCCAGAAATCAATGTCACCCCATTTTACTGTATTTATTTTTCTCGCAATAACATACTAGCTTTAGATTTTTAAACGAAGTATACAATAGTTGTAATACTCCATTTATTGGTTACTAGAAGCAAACTACGTCTTATAAACAAGTGAAAAAATAATATAGAAAATGCAATTACACAGAGAAAGAGAAGGTCTGGTGCTGGAAGCCAACTGTATCATTAGCCAGCTCTAATTGATTTTTTGATCTTTCTACAGGTTTTTCTATACTAATCTTAACCTAAGTTAACTAAACGAATAATTAAAGAAGAATTATTCTTTCGGTTTCCTCAAGATCAACATCGTAAGCGACAGTATTTTAATTTATGCGATTCTTTTTTTTATTGAAGCATGTAATAAATAATGTTACACACTTGTCTATGTAAAACAATTAACGTTTCTTCTGTGTTTGTAACCTTTACATTTGACGATGAGAGTTCAGTATTGAATACTTATGCGATATTAAATTTATGAGTATTTCCTAAGTAGTACACTTTATTGATTTCATTCTATATAAGAAAAGATACATATTAGAGAATAAGCCATACTGTTTATTTTATTACAGCGACTGCAATACGCTTTGTTAGTAAGTGCATGCTTGCGTGAATAAGTTGATTTGGTACATGGCAATGCTATGATTAATTAATACATACATGATTGCATTTGATGTTAAATTGTTGATTGATAACTTGGTCATTTATACGCTTGAATCACTGATTAATGGGTATATTTATTAACTAATTCTGCTCGGATAGGCGCACAGACAATAGTATGGTAATGTTATTATAAACAGACTAGCATTGCTAATGTATATAATCCGAAATAATAAAGTTAGTACTATTGCATAGTTTTGCTGTTAAAAATTACGTAATAATAAGACATATACATAAACATTACCTAATCATTTATTTAGTTCCAAAAATTTATAATAAAGTCTATTAACATGAAGAAAATAAAATATATTCCAGGAGTTTAATAATGACAAAGAATTCCTGAGGACTTCTTGAATCAATGATTTGTTACCTATATTTTTCATTTTTGACGTTTTCACACATGTATATTTTCTTTGTATGTAGGTACACATGTCTCTGAAATAAATTATATTATTATTATTATTATCATTGTTATTATTATAATAATTATTATTATTCTAGATCTGCGTCGATGAACGCTCAACTTATATGTGTTGAGTTGTACTTTATATTAAAGCTAGATTTCAGAATATATGCCACTTACACCCTCGTAAATTAAGTCGATTCTATTGGAAATATAAAAATGCTGACACAAGAAAATATTCACAATTATAGCCAAATGTATCTAATAATGAGTAATTTAAAATACATCAGCAAGACTACAGTTGTCCCCTTCTTGCATATTTTACAAACAGTGTAGTGTTCGGATATGATTAATGCATATTAATATTCTTTATTATGTTGAAAGTTACAAATCCTTATCAATTGAATGGGATTGTTGTTAGATATTATTACATTGCTTAATAGAACATTTACTTAACAGTAATATTATGAGGCAACTTGGTATTTAATGCGATAAATCCACTGAAGCATTCGAAGGATTAGTCGAGTTGTTATTATATTTTATTTTTCTTACTTTCCATTTTACCCGACTGTATATACAGCGCACAAGTAAATTCAAAATTTGCAACATCTCATCGAAAGAATGTGAAAGGCAAGCAAGTAAATTTCCAAAGTTGCATATATGTAGATGCAGTAAAGACTGTAACGTCGAGGGACTTTGCTATTGCATAGTCTTGCGTGAAAATTATACTTGACTACACCTCGAAGCCTTGACATGGCGCACAGGGAATTGGAAGTAAGAATTCGTCTCATTTTCCTTAAACAAACAATAACCCCTCTGAAAATAAAACAATAACAGAAGACGTAGTTGGAAACTTAGAATCACCTGCAACACTAAGCTGCTGAAAGAGGTAACGTGCCAGTGAGCTATAATGTTTCGGTTGCATGTGGAATAACGCAGAAAGATTAATTTACATTGTACAAAAGTATCACAAAGATCGTGCAAAAGACTTAAATGCAAAAGTAAATTTCAACGTCACCTATATAGATTATATTATTATATATAAATTATTTATTATGTAAATTTACTTATGAGTATTAATTACATAATTTTGTAAAAATAATGGTCACAATCCCGAGAAAATGCCAAGAAATATATTTTTTCAATATTATATATGATTTTTATAATGCATTGAGTACGTGTTCTAAATATTTAAGTCGATATCCGATCAGTATTAAACGAGATAAATGGAATCATACCTAAACAAAAGTAAAAATAACAATGTAAATCTTAAGACAGTACATGAAGGTTTTGCCTTTATCAGCTCTATCTCACTTACGCAATCTCTCGCTCTAGTGTTGGAGTGAATCCATGAACAGTATGCGCAGTCAGTACTAAGATATGGTATAATAGCTTGGGGCGGAGCCTATAATGACACTCTAAAATCCTTAAATTCTGTTGAAAACTACTTGCTAAAAACAATATACAGGAAAGATAGACTTTATTCAACAATACAGTTATGTTCCGTTTATATATACTGACATCATGTACTTTTCTTCATAAACATCCTGAAATAAGAGAATCTATAAATCATAAATACCTTACAAGAAACAGGATTATAGGATGTCTGCAAACAACAACAAGTAATACCACATTTGACCAAAGATCCTTTTGTTGCTTAAGACCGAAACTATACAACAAGATTTTACCTGAAATAAAAATTATTAAAAGAATAAAAACATACGTAATGCACTTAAGAAACTTTATTTTTGTTAACTTGGAGGCGTTAACGGGGATGTTTTAAGGACACAAGTTACTTCTTAATGAAATAATTATAGTTATAGTTAGTTTTAGTAACGTACACTTTTGTACGCGAAATATGTATTCATATTAGGTTACTACATTTCTTAGAATTTATAATGTAATTGCACATACAGGTGGCCAACACCTAGGTGCACATTTATTTTTCTTTAAATAAATAAATCCATTTATACCACATTCATGACGACCCCAAAAGATAACCTTCAAGTACTCCTCGATGACCTTCAAGCGCTCCGAAGAGTACATATTGTCACAGAGGGAAAATTAATAGTTTACCTACTGGACAAAAGCTTCCAGAGCGGAAAATAGTTGTGTTAGAGTCAAAAGTGGGGTGTCCTAAGTGTCCAGTTACAGTAAATATAATAACTCTTACCAGATATAATATATTTCTTGATTGTCATATAAATATGTTTAAATTAATAATTCTTTGTCTCTTGTCCTTAAGTTTGTTTATGTATTAGGTTCTTATAATGTTATTTTGTAATAACCAATCAAATGGTCACTTAACTCTTTGCTAAATATATTTAGCTATTAAATGTTCTTTGTCTAATTTCAAGATCTTGATACAAACCTCTTGTTAAGCTAAGTCGTAAGACGCAAGCCAAGCGAAATTATTAAATCATATAAAGTTAATTAAGTAGAGTCAGTGTAATTATAAATAAATTATAAATCATCAAATTAGTCTTTCGATAATATTATTGCTGATCTATTAAAAATCAAGGTATCCATTTGTAAATCTAAGATTTCCTTAATACCATACGAGAGATATTAAAATTAATCACCTTCACTTTGGATAACCAGATCAATCCTTTCTAAAAGACCGAGATCGAATTACAGACCAAGTTGCTTGGTAATAATACTCTTGTGGACAAAATTAAGGGACCACCAAATAAACTTGAAATAACATTTCTAATTTACAAGTTATTTTTAATAGACTTTTAACATGTCATAAACTGACGTTTATTAAACACAATCCAAATAGTGTACCATGAAACAATTAACAATAGCAAGACATTCGCTGCTATGAATCGAAATGTCAACAAAAATTTTTAATTGTTCACAGCTTTTTAAGTCATTTAATTAATAAAGCGTGTTTTTCGTTTCGATAATTAGTGAAGTTGTTTGCATTAAGTTAATTAAATATGCCTAGACGCCATTGCAGATCAGAAAGATTATCCCAAATGATTATTCTTCTTCGTGAAGGATATTCACAAAGAGAAGTTGCTGGAATTCTAAATACAAACAAATCTGTGGTACAGAGGGCTGTAGCACGGTTTAGATGTAGTGGTATTTTGAAAAGAAGACGCGTACAAGATGCTAAAAGAGAAACAACATGCAGAGAAGTTCGCTTTATCGAACTTCAAAGTTTAAGGAAACGGTTTATGACATTTCGTGAGTTAAAAAGTGATCTTCGATTAGCCACTGGAAAAGAAATGTCTACCAAAACAGAAAGAGGAAGTCTGATAGAAGTCAATTTGTCTGCTAGAAAACCAGCAACCGGTCCGATTCTCGGACGAGTCCAAATTCCTTCTAAACGAGAATGTTACGAAGACCAGGTGAGCGATTTGCACCATGCAACATTTGAGAATTTGATAAATTTGGTGGGGGGGTCTGTAATGGTTTGGGCTAGCATACAATATAATGGTCGTACAGAATTGGTTTTGATACAAAATGGGTCTCTAACATCAAGGAGATATGCAGACGAAATTAATGTACCCCATGTTCAACCAATTGCCGAAAATTTCGGCAATGGATTCATTTTTATGCAAGACAATGCCAAACCTCATACAGCTAGCATTATCACAGCTCTGTTGAGATATTCAAATATCCAATGTTTGAAGTGGCTTGCCAAAACCCCTGATCTGAATCCTATTAAGCATATCTGGGATCACTTGGGCAATAAAATTAAAAACGCACCGAAACCGCCAGTAACACGTGATGAGCTCTCTAACATGCTTATTCAATAATGGAAACAGATACCTCAAGAAAGGATCCGAAACTTAATCTCAAGCATGCCATAAAGATTAGCAGCGTGTATTGCTGCAAGAGTAGGGCATACATGCTATTAAAAATGATACTTTTGTTAACTTATTACAAATTAGGATTTAAGTTCATGATAAGACCCAACTCCGCCTGGGGCAGCTGTGGGGTGGATTGAGTAGCTCCACAGTTGTCACTGCCGGTCCCAAGCCCGGGTAAAGGAGGAGGGTTGTAGCGGTAGGCCAGCTCCCTGCCCTACGGAAAAAAAACATACCTGCTAAAAAACCTAATCAATTGCCTCGGAATAGGACGGATAACACACAAGGACGAACTAAGCTAAGAAAACGGACAACGATATGCGGTACATGGAATATACAGGGCCTCTCCAATAAAATAAACGAAGTTGCCAACGAATTGAAAAATCTCCAAGTAGACATCGCGGTTTTAACAGAGACGAAAAAGAAAGGAAAGGGATCGGAAAATTGGGGGAGCTACGACCACTTCTACAGCGGAGTACCCAAGGAAAGCAGAGCTAAGCAAGGAGTATCCATAATAATCCACAGGAAAATGAGAAAGTACATCTCCACATGGGAACCGATTAATGAAAGGATGATAAAGATGAATCTAAAAATATTAGGATATAATGTAACTATACTGGGAATATATGCCATTAATGATGACGAACTAGTCTACAATAAAGACTCATTTTATGAAAAACTAAATGAGGAAATAGGAAAAATAGGAACATCAAGAGAAATAATACTTCTAGGAGACCTGAACGGCAGAACAGGAAGAAAGCAAAAGGACCTGGTTGTGGGAAAGTATGGAGAAGAAGTCGTCAACGATAATGGAAGACGGTTAATAGAAATATGTGAACAAAACCAGTTGACTATTCTTAATGGTCATTTTCAACACCGCGAGATCCATAAATACACATGGACACAGCCAACAAGGAATCTAAAAAGCGTTATTGACTACATAATAATTAAACAAAAATCCAGACTGAAGTTCCTAGATGTAAGAGTTCAGAGAGGTGCCTCATGTGGAAGTGACCACTACCTTCTAAAAGGAAAAATAGTGTCACCAATAAGAACAAAAGAAGAACCTGACAATTCCAAAAAAAAAGGTGAAATAACAAACGAAGAAACTCCAAAAAGATTTAAAGTCAACAGCCTCGAACACGAAAGTACAAAAATACTATACAACTCTAGACTTGACAGCAAAATTCAGAATGCAGAATTCACAAACATAGAAGAAGAATACGAATACATAAAGAGGGGCATACACTCAGCGGCAGAGGAAGCATTGGGTTACGAAGAAAAACGAGGAAAACAGAAAAAACCATACTGGTGGGACGAAGAAATTGAATACGAAATAGAAGAAAAAAGGAAAAGGTACCACGTATATTTAAGTTCGAAAGCTATGGAAGACAAGGAAAAATACAAAGAATCACAAAAGAGAGTACGGAAGAAAATATGTGAAAAGAAGAATAATCAATGGGAAAGGACGTGTTCAAGACTCAATACATACATTGGAGGAAGGAAGAGTACAGAAAGTTGGAGGCTCCTCAAAAGTATGAGAGGAGGACGAACGAAGGACATAATCTCACCTATAACACCTGAAACATGGAACAAGTACTTTGAAGAGATGTTGACAGAAGACAGACCTCAATTTAAAGACATCCAAAACGAAAACCAGGGCATATTTATACAAGGATCACCAATTAGAATAACTGTGGCGGAGGTTAAAGAAGTCTGTAAAAACTTAAAAAACGGAAGAGCCCCAGGACCAGGTAATATTACTAATGAACTGTTAAAATATGGCACAGATAAGCTATACGGGCTATTAAGAAATTTATTCCAAAGATGCCTTAACAGGCACGAGGTACCCATGGAATGGAAGATATCATACCTATCGACGATATTCAAAAAAGGCGACAAGAGTAACTGCGACAATTATCGAGGAATAGCCGTTACAAGCGCTATAAGTAGAGTTTATGGGAAAATCTTAAAGAACAGGATAGAGAAAGAATATGCCGATATGGAGGCAGAAGAACAAGCAGGCTTCAGAGCAGGAAAATCCACAGTCGACCACCTGTTTACGCTAACTCAAATTTTAGAAAAGAAAGCAGCACGAAATCAAGAGGTACATCTCCTGTACGTAGATCTGAAAAAGGCCTACGACAGTGTGCCTTTAGTAAAACTATGGGAGGCTCTTCAACATAGCAACATAAACATGGAAATAATAAAAGCTGTGAGGTCTTTATACGCGGGCTCCACATCCAGAGTCAAAACCAACGAAGGATTAACATCTGGATTCACAATAACCAAGGGTCTTAAACAGGGTTGCTGTATATCTCCGACACTATTCAAAATATACTTGGAATATGCACTAAAGACATGGAAACGGAAATGCAATAGTATGGGAATGCCGGTGGATGCCGACACGACAGTATATACCCTCTCTTTCGCGGATGACCAAGTAGTTATTGCACAAGATATAGATGACATGGAATATATGAGCCGAAAGCTCATCGAGGAATACGGAAAATGGGGCCTGGATGTCAACATTACAAAAACGGAGTATATGTGCATAGGAGGACAGCAAGAAGACCTACATCTAGCAACGGGACAGATCATCAAACATTGCAATATATACAAATACCTAGGAATGAAAATAGCTAAGGATGGGACACTAGATGAGGCAATATCGGACAGAAACGTACAGGGAAGAAGAGCTACTTCCATGCTGAACAGTATTCTATGGGACAAGACCATTACAAAAGAAAATAAAAAAAGGATTTACAACTCCATCGTGAAAAGCATAATAACATATAGCTCGGAGGTGTGGCCGATAAAAGAAAAAACAAAAAGAAAGATAAAAGCCACAGAAATGGACTTCTGGAGAAGAGCGGCAGGAAAATCCAGAAGAGATAGAGTCCCAAATGAAACCATCAGACAAGAAATGGGAATACAACACGACATTATTGATGACATTATAACTAAACAGCTAACATGGTATGGGCACGTCCAAAGAATGCCAGAACACAGAATCCCAAAGAAAGTACTAAACTGGAACCCCCAAGGAAACCGAAAACGAGGAAGACCGCGCAGAAGCTGGAGAGACGGAGTGGATAAGGAAATTCGAGAGACGGATCTGGAGGAGGGCATGTGGATGAACAGAGGGGAATGGCGATTAGGAATCGGAAGACGTAAAACGTTGTAACCCGATATATATATATATAAGACCCAATGACATTTTAGTTTAATTTTTGGCCCTCTTCTTTTTTGCCATAAAAGTAAATGTTGTTAGTTTAAGTTGCCCGTAAATCAACTAATCTCTAAGGAAACACATGAATTTATATATTTATTGGTTTCAATAAATTTCGTTATGTTCTTTCATTTTTATTTTGAATTTTACTGGTGGTCCCTTAATTTTGCCCAGAAGTATAATATAATTATTTCAGATATAACTATGTACTCTATTTAACAACATCTAAAGATTTGAGAATAATCTAAATGCAATTGCTAGGTCAGTAATCATGAATAACTTTGGAATCATTTTTCTTAAATATGGAAGAACTCTGTCCATCTCCAGTATAAAAGAAAATATAAAAGACATATAAAATAAATTGAGATCGTCGAGTCAAGTAAGTCATCTTGCATAATCCATACACTGATGATAATCTCGTACAAAAATGGGATTCTATAAGGTCATTTTTTTTTCGACCTCGCTGCAAAATGTTCCTTCAATCATAAACAGGGCTTATTAATATACTAACTAAATAACTATATTTAATTACTATTTCGTATTGAGCCAAATTACTTCTGGTATGAACATATTCATAATATACTTTTACATATTTACTCGTATTACCAATAGAACATTCGTATGAAGTATATTATGTATATTGTGTTAAACCGAGTATCACCGCAACTTCTAGGATTGTTCGGCGGTGAACAATTCTGCGTGAGCTCGTTAAGCATTCCAAATATCCCAAACATTCTGAAGCTCAAAATGTAATATACTTTGAGTTAAAATTATTTTCGTCGCGTATTTAACACGATTTATTGCAGACACTCATGAATGTAAACCGTTCTCAGAGAACGACTGAATAATGCTGCGGTATACGAAATATATTTCTTTCATTATAAATTGGCAAAAATATTTTAACCGAATAGACTGAAACTGTTTATTCACAGGAAAATATTCAAATATTAACTCCAGAGATGGAAATATAATTAATTATTAAAGTGAATAAGGTTAGTTGAATATTCATTACTGAAATAAATATGCCAACTTTATATTTAAAATGAAAGAACACAAAAGTAGACATGTTTTTGAATTAAGAAAGATTGTATTTCATGGCTTTCATTGAAAAAATATAATCATACGCCTTTATACCCATTTAGGGTGTCGAGGTTTGTATTCTATATTACTTATACTCAAACTGTCGCCATTTCTTTCTATCCTGGGCTATCTTTTTCGCTTCACTCTATGTTATGCCTCTTATCGTCAAAATTTTTCCAATTACGTTATCCCACGTTTGTCTCGGCCTGCCTCTAATTCCTCTACATGTACTTCTTGATTCCCACTTTGTTACGTTTAAAAAGATGCAGCCAGCATTTAATTCATTTATCCCTGTATATTACTCGTTAAATATTTTTAAATTAGTATTAATTCAAATTATGTTCATATTCTGAATAATATACGTTTTAAAATTTTCGACATTAAAATCTGCGTCGCATATATATTCCGTTTTAAAATATTCGATTTAAAATATTTAGTTTGTGATGGACTCTTTGTTCAAATTTAAGATTGGCGACGTATGCATCTTTTGTCCGTCTAAAGTTATCCAAATAGTTCTCATAGTTTCTTGTTGCATGAAATATTGTGTATTTTGCATTTTCTGGTGGCGTGATCCAAAAGCGTCTTTCCGACGCCAATTTCTCCATAAAATTCTTCTCCCACGTCCGAGTCCTTAAAAGGGCGAAGCTCGTCTAAAATCATTCACTATTGCAACACTATTACGGTTCATCATTACATCTTTATTTTCACTTCAGTAACAATAATTAGTGAAGTGGTAGTTGAATAAGTATTAGTTGAGGCTCCCGGCGTCGAGTCGCTAGCCCTGCGGTGAAGATATACATGGAAACGAGTTTTTAATATCCTAAGTATGGATACTCCGGTCAGGGTGATTTTAAACTCAATTTCCAAATAACAAATTGTTCGAGTATTTATCGTCCCTAAATTTACGGCGTTGGTCCGGATTTAGGAGACATCTCATCGATACCATCGACACAGGGCCCGTTAAACGACATCGAACGGAGGCAGACCGGCAGAAATAGAGACGCACGGGGGAATCATCTTCACTGGCGTTTTGGACGTGTAATTTCCAGGTATTTGAGTCTTTCTTACCTGTACTTTTGAAAGCAGGAGAATAGTACTACATCCACTTTGTCACCAATATTAAAAGTTAGATATTTATTGTTTAATAACCTTAAATAAAACTGTGCGCAATGCACGATTATCTTTGTGTTTGTCTAAATTTTTATCTGTTTTTGTATCTCTGTGTGTTGTAATAGTCACTATTATTTTCTTTTTGTTTTGTTATATATATATGATCAAATTATTTTGAAAATATTAAATATTTGTAAAGTTTATAATATTTGTAATATTGAGTCTATAGAAATTTTAAGGTAAATGGTGCACCATATCTGATCAATTAGTTTCACCATATTGATCAATTTGTTTACAGAATTTGACCAATACATTTTATTAGATTGTTTATTTATCGAACCTGTTCTTGTTGTTTTGCTTTTCCGTATGTACCATCTCTCTAAAATTTAGTTTTCTTTGTTCTTGTAATGAATTTAAATTTAGTCATTTAAAACAACAATCATTTATATTTTGGCTTCAATATTTCTGTTGTGTAATTAATACTTCAATTAATATTATTATTGTAATGTAACTAAATTTTATATTTAAAATTTCTTTTGTTTTCATTTAATAAATTGTTATTGTTTTTATTAATTTGTTTTCTTGAGGTAGGCCTAGTATTAGTTTAGTGCAATTTACCATTTTAATTGTGCACTACTTTAACAACAGTGACCCCGCCTTTATTACGATAAAATGGGTGGCGCAAACTGGCATTAGTTAACATCTTTGAGTAATCTCACGCTCTTACTAGATAATCTGAGCTAGATATACAGCGTGGGTCACAGATATAATAACATCGACGGTTCTACTTCGAGGTTTACATCTGAAAATATTATTAATTATAAGCGATTAATAATTATTTATTAAAGGTAAGTGCATGTTCTGATTCACACAATTATCTTGCACCCTGGGTTTGTGGATCTCATTAATTGGTGACGCCACGACGACCATAGTCACTAATTGATTGAGTGTTTTTGGGGAAAATATTGATTGATTGGGGACGCCGCGACGACCATAGTCTCTGATCAATTAATTTATTTCCATTTAGGGTTCTTTTTTAAACAGTAATAACTCAACTGGAACATTTTTCTCCATTGTTTGTATGTATCCCCACCAACTTAATTGCCTTTGTTCAATAAAATCAAACACCGAAATGATTTCCAACTATGCCCTGATTCTTTCATTTCTAAATCTATCTCTTCTTGTCACACCCTTAGCTCTTTTAAGATATCTCATCTCTGTCGCCTGCAACATGCTCTTCTGTCTTGCGGATAGTATCCAGAATTCACACCGATATGTGAGTATAGGCCTGTATATTGTTTTGTACACTCTCATTTTTGTTTGTTTTGTTATTTCTTTCTTACTGATAAATCCTCTGCTCATAACGCAATACATCTTATTAGCTTTTTGAATTCTTTGATTTATCTCAACATCGTTGTTCCTATTGTCATCCACACCTAAATATTTGAATGTGTCCACCTGTTCCAATTTTATCCCATCTATTACATATATTCATATGATCTCTTTCTCTTGCTACCATAATTACCTTTGTTTTCATCTTATTTAATTTCATTCCTTTTTTCTCCAATACATCATTCCATATTTCTAAATTCTCTTTCAATTTCTTTGAGCTGTCTGAAATAATTACCACATCATCGGCAAGAGCACAGTCTGTGATCTCAACACTGTTCAATTCTCTATAGCCTAAAAACATTGACTTGGTCCGTTGTCTGTCCATATAAGTTATGAACAGTAATGGGCTGAGTCGTCCTCTTGTTCTAAATAGATCTGACTTGAGATTAATCTTAATTATGTAATTATTAGTTTCCTCATATAGGCATTTGATTGCTTTTAATAATTCACTGTTGATGTTTTTTTTTCTCCAGGCTTTTCAATATACTTTTCCTAGGTATGCATAAAAGCCAAGTAGGTTTTTTACCTTTAATTAGCCTTCTAGTCGTTATTTCGGTAATTCTAAATATATTGCTGTAGTGGGGGTATGTATATAAATACACAACACCTCCCAAGCCAATATGCCAAGTTTAAACTCTATTATCTTTTAAATTTAAAAATTAAAATTCTCTAAACTTTTTAAATGTCAATCAACTGACAGTTCCAAAATAATTTATTCATCTTTCCAAATTAAGTTCTTATTTCCTCATCACATCATTAACGTCAATTACATAAATTTTTACAAAAACATAATACACACCATAATACAACAATTAATATTTAAATCTCTCCTTTCCAGATTCTGTTGAACTACAATGAAAAATGAAACTGAACGACTTTTCCCAATACAGGAAGTTCATATATTGAATTATTACTAAACAAATAATATTTTTAATGTATTCAATAAACTTCTTAACTATCAATCCAAACAACTTATTCCCACATCGTAATTACTCAATTTAGAGTAAGTTAACCAATTATAATGAAAATAATATATGATACAATAATTTTAGAGTATGTCTTCATACTATAACGATATATTCTTTGTCACTTCTTCCTTTTCTAAACCCACTTTACGACTTATTAAGTGTTGGTTCCACCATTTTCCCGTTTTCATTCCAAAATCTGTTCATATACTTTCACCGCTGTATTTAAAATAGTTATCCCTCTGTAATTGTTGCAACCTTTTTTGTCTCCGTGCTTGTAAATTGGTATTATAACACTAATCGTCCAATCTCTAGGCACTCTTTATTCCTTCCAAACCCTATTATAGATCTCCAAAAGCAGATCTACTCCAAGATCTCCCATATTCTTAAACATCTCTGCTGATATTTTGTCGTGCCCTGGAGTTTTTCCATTCTTAAATTCCTGATTCCTTTTTTCAATTCTCCTTTATCAACGGCTTCGTCATGTGTCTCTGTTATAGGGTTTATAGTTTTGTCGTTTTCCTCAGTTCGGTATTTTATTATTGTTACTGAGTTTAATAGACTTTCGAAGTATTCTTTTCACTTATTCAGCACTTGTGTTTCTTCAGTTATCAGTAAACCGTCTGCATTTTTAATTGCCACTGTTTCCTTTTCTTTATAGCTTCACACATTTTTTAAGACCTTGTAGAATAGTTTCTGACAAGTTTTTCTCCCAATTTGGCCCACGACTTTTGTTTAGCTTCTTTTATAATAATTACATTATTTATATAAATTTCTCTAAAATATACAATGACAGTTGTCTCTTAAACCTATTTAAATTACTACAGTGTTTTATGTCATACGGGAGGCTGTTAAACATTTTATGCCCATTAACAAACACATTACTGTTTCAATAAAGAAATCATTGATGATTCGTGTATTATATTTATGTGTGTCATGTATATAAATCAACTTCTGACTAATATACGACGGCGTAACACCTTGTTTACTTTTTTAAATGAATAACAGTGTTTTGTACGTTATTCTTTGTCGCACATTCATTCAATTTCCTCAGCATTAATGCAACTGGTGTATATTTGTTACACTTTAAAATTGTTCTCATAGCCCTATTTTGTATTTTTTGCATTTGCTGAGTTTCGTAATTATTTAACTTAAAGAGGATACTTGAGCAATATTCCATGTGTATCGAAATTAGCGGTTTATATATAGACAGTTTAATATATGTAGACATATTTTGACCTATTCTACTTAAATAACCTTCTTTTTTAGACATTTTATTTAGAATAGGCTTTGTATTTTCTTTAAAATTTAAATGCTGATCTATAATTATCCCTAAATATTTTATACTATTTACTCTTTCTAACTAATTATTATCTATTTTTATATGAATATTGTCATAATTAATTGTGTTTAATTTATATGTACTATCTATGATTATAAATTTAGATTTACTTATATTAATACTTAAACTATTGGCACATAACCATTTGTATAATAAAGGCAAGTCTTCATTTATTTTGTCCTTCATGTCATTTAAATCATTTCCACTGACATACAACATTGAGTCATCAGCAAACAAATGTAATTTACTGTTTTTGGTCCTTAGCATAATATCATTAACATATAAATTAAAAAGTAACGGTCCTAATATTGTTCCTTGTGGTACACCATATTTAGTAGAGCGCACACCTGATGTTGTCCCATTAAACTTTACACTTGGTATCTGTCAGTCATGTATGAACGACACCATTCCAGAGCTATGCCTTTGAAGCCGATGACTTCCATTTGTTCAGTAGTAATTGTCGGTCGATGGTCTCAAAAGCTCTTCGGAAATCCAAAAACACAGCCAGCACCATTTTGCCACTGTCCATTTTCCTCGACCAATTATCACAAATATTGACCAAAACTGTTTCACAAGAGTGTGATTTCTTGAAACCTGTCTGGTTCAATGATATTATACTGATTGTATCACAATAACTATCAATTTGTTTTTTAACGCACATTTCTAACACTTTTTCGTATGATGGCACTGTATTTATAAGTCTGTATTCTTCTTACCAAGTATTTAACTCGCTTACTAAGTTCTTTGTATGAATTTAGGTTTTGTTCTGTTGAATAACTCACGTAATTCTTCCATTTTTTCTTTTTGTTTTTAACTTGTTGTTTTAGTTCATCTGACAACCATGCCGTTTGCCATATAATGTAAATAATGAAGTATGGTACATAAATTATTATTTTTAAATCCTTCGCTTTTGTGTCTACATAAACGTGATCTGGGTACATGACAAACGTCAAACTTCAACAACCCTAGAATTGTTATTCGGAGTGTACCTTTCAAAACGAATGTGCTGCTCGAGTGGTCACATCGGACTGGTTGGACTTTAACTAACTCGCATTAGAACTTAGAAGCTAGCTGCACAACAATAAAAAACGCCTGAAAAATATGAGCAATATGAAATTTAAGCTGAACTATTCAAAACAATAAACCTTGTTAGTAAAGATGTTTCAAAGCATCCTATTATTATATGTTTTGACTATAATAAATGAAACACACCCTTTAAATGCGTTTCTACTAATGCACATATTGTCAGTTTTGATATCATTTACATATGTAACATTGTGTCTAAAACATAGAAATAAATCCGGAGAAACGTTACTAAAATTATGTTGTTTTAACTGACATTATATATAACCAGTGTACAGCTTACTCGAGTTTCAACTAGTAACGTAATTACAACAGCTCCTACATTAGAGCATAAAACCTTCTTATTATGCAAAATCACGCCGTTGAGTTTAAAATACGACGTTCTAAAGATATTAGGTAATGAGTGTGCTTTTACAATAATGCTTGAACTTATGATCACGTGAGTGCATTAACATCTACAACATATTGCACTAATTACCATGCAAAAAATTTTGAAAAATTTGCGATAGTTGCCGAAGTAATATTGACTTTTAAATTATAATAATGCACTTATAGCTACGTAACAATACTGAAAAGCACTTGAACTGAGAAATCAACTCAATTCTTACATAATATTAAATGTATAGTTGTTTATTAACTCTTTTTCTCCATTTGTTCTTTACACGTGACATTGAATATTTTTATACATCCTGTAATCTACATCTTTCTCATTTTTGTTAATTAATATTCTGCGGATTATTTGAGATAGCACCTCCATACATTCCTTGCAAAAATAACCGATTAATTCAGAGGGAGCTTTAGTGAATTCCAATGGGAGAATTACGCCTACAGGCACACTTAGCATGTATAAGAAAACACATGCACAGATTAAAATACAACTTTCTTACACTTTCTACACAGCTTTACACTACTGAAATTAGAACATATTGCCGTGGTCTCTTGCATATTAATAAGATAATAGTAATAGTATTAAGATTTAATTTAAGTATATAAAATATGAAAGAGACAATAATAATAAGTTTTATTGTATTCCAATATTTAACATGAGTATATTAAGTTGCATACATTTTAAAGTGAGAAAACATAGACATAAAAATGAATTTATATTTACAATTTAGATATCAAACAGGTATAAAATAAAAGACGAGATAAAATTTAAGATATATATATTTCTTTTATAGAAAAGAGAAACAAGATGTATGGTTTCTGTATAATGAAAAACAACCTGACTTTATAAAATGCGTGACAATTGCACTGGACATTTTAAATAATGGACCGTTGTTTAAAAATAAAAAAAGAAATGAAAGCGAATAACCGAGAAAGGGTTATGCTTAAGGATGGAAGTGTGATAAGGATTAGTCATCTAAATGCAATAAGATTGTATGAAGAAAACAAAATTCGATATGCACGGGAGAAAAATATAATTGAATAAATTATGTAAACTGAGAACGTGCATAAGGTAATAAAACTTTATTAAATGAATCATGCAAAAAGAATAAAAATTTACCTTAACTTATGACTATATAAGTAAATAAATAAAAAAGGATATAAATAAAGATATTCTGAGACCAATCTGCAGTAGTGTTTTTATAAACGACAGCTGGCAATAATAAAATACATTCATGAATTCGTATATGTAGTATTATGTTTCATAAGCTGTAGAGAGGTTTAGTACGGTTTTGATGACCTACAAAAAGAAAATATAATGTAAACTTGGTTTGTAGTTTATTACAGATAAATATATCACCGTTGGAAAAGTCCTGGATAGAGGGAAGCAATGAAGGGGCGAACCAAATGGATCATGGTAGTACAAGTAATCTTATTAAAAGGATACCTGTTATTTACAATGTATTTCCAATATTGCCGAGAGCTGGACATAAAACAAAAAAATAAGAATTGTGTTAGCCAATGGAAAGAGGAAATATGTGGCAAATAGTAAAGAAGGTAATAAATTAGAGAAATGCTGGACAATTTATGAGAAACTTTTAAAGTGCAAACGGACAATTCTCGGGGTGTTTACATTTGGAAGTGAGGGAACTGTCAAAAGACAACAAGTGCGTGTGTGTGTGTGTTCGAATCTCAACGGCAACCTGAAAAGCAAAGAGCTCACTGAAGACGCAGGGTGACAACTCAAATGGTAGTTTCTGAGGATGGCGTTGAGAGCGGTCACGTGTTTTCCCGGGGATATAAATTGAAAACAAGAGTCGACAAGATTCATTCATTCATTGATTGATTCACGGATTAGCTGGTTATCTGAAAAGAGAATAACAGTAACTTAAAATCGTAGGGTTAGATACACCACGATTCATATTTATTTCTTTTGTATTAGCGTATTAATTTTTATTTGCATTTAAGTTTCATTCATTTATTTTCTTTGGTTAATTGTCTTTGTATTTTTAAAAATAATGGAGATGCAAATGGCAGAATTTGAGAAGTTTTTCAATGATTCAAAGTAAGTTTGATACAAAGAGTCATCAATGTGGCTATGCGTGTATTGAAATATAACGTGCAAATGTATATTCAATATAACGTTGTGCAACAGGGATAATAAATGTTTTCCTGTAATAGTAATAAGTATTTATTAGTTTCAAGTTTACAAAAATGAAATTATTAATGGTGTTGGGTGTTAAGAGGATATAGCGTGCAAATGTATATTTTCTGGCACTTTATTAGGCATCATTAATGTTTACACGATAATTTTTGATTATAAATTAATGACTTAAAATTAAATTTTTAATAAGGAAAGTGTTTCTGGGTAGCGGACTCTGAGATGCTAGATATAACACGTGCGAATGGTTATAGATAGTAATCAGATTCAAGCTTTTTCTCCGAACATTGACCATTGCGAAGTTCTAAGTTTGTCAGAGCATTACGTGCGAATATAATGTCTCTGATGGAATAGAACTAGCATAAAATGTAAATAGTATACAAAAGTTAATTGAATTTTATTTGTTTTGAAACAGGAAAATATTTTAGATTTCTATTTGATTAAATATAAGAAAAATATATTCGTACCATAAAACGTTACAACCTAGAGCAAGGTACAAACATTTTCTCTTAATTATGTTTCTTTTAAATAAAATGGTGAATATAGTATAGCGATGCTATCTATTATGTAATAAATGTTAAATAAATTATACAATTATGTTTTATATGGTTTCTGATTTTCATTTAAATAAGCTATAACCTTATCATAATCAAAAGTAAAACAAGAGATTTGACGAGAGAGGAGAAATTTAGATACACTGATAGAATTCACGTATACTTATAAAGTACGTGCTGTTAAGATAAATAAAATATACATTAAGGATAATAAAAATTATCATCATCTTTATTATTTATGTTGCTGGAACAGCACACAACATAATTTATTTGGCAAAGCCTAATGTATGGCAATACTACAATTATCATATTCCAAATAGTTATGTTGCCACAGCAATATGTATAGTGTCTACCAAGGCATGCAGACAATAATGTCACATTCACAAAGGAAGTATTCCCATTTATTATTTCTAAACGGATGCAAGAACTGCTGTAAGAAAGCTTTAAATGCAAATACTTTAAAAACCCGGACCAATATTTTCAACAGATTACACCAAATTTTCAATCAATATTTGTAGAAATAACAAATATAATATATTAATTTAATTGTCGAAAATAATACACTTGGATATTTATAATTGTGTCTATAAAGGGAGTATTTAAAAAATCTAACTATGTTAGTGACTTCCAACTTCTGTTTCTGAGCTTTTTTAATTTCAAATATTTCTAGCAAATCTAATCGTTTACTTTTTGTTACATTATGTATTAAGTTGCAGATATTTATATCAGGCTTTCTTGTACACAGAGTTCTGAGAACCCTGTGTTTTTGACGCTATATATTTTTTTTTGCGTCAAATATATTATATGATATACTTGTTTTATAATAATTATAACTATGACCTAGCAACAGACACAAACATCAGTCAATGTGAAGCACAATCTATATTTTTACATTATTTTCAAGAAATTGTCAGAGAATCTAAGCGGAAAGAGTTCTTTTATCCATGTTGTATGTCTATTCGTCTGCATCCGAGGATATCAACACCGTCTCTATACTGCAATATCAAATACAAGTGCAATATTCTTAATAATTCAAGTGGAAAGCAATATGGTGCTTCTTAAAACCTGGAATAGTAGCTTTGTTATTTTTATCAATTTGAGTAGTAGGTACTCTCAGTAAACTGAATTTTGTTAGTAGTTTAAGACAGTCGTTCAGTTACATTGTGAATAAGTTATGAATATTATTGCTTCGCCTGTGTTCTTTCATGTTAGGCTATGTACAAAGAATTGCAAATATCATTTGCAAATCAGAAATAATAGGTATATGCAATATACCACTTTCTTATACGTTGTGCGATTCGGTTCCTACATATAAAAGTTTCTACAATTTAAGTTGTTGCTGTTGGGTAAAAGCGTGTTGTTTTTGATCCAAATTTGTTTTAAAGAAATATTTTTTTAAGTCAATCTTTATATACGTTTATAGTATCAATAAATCAGCTAAAGATATATTGTTTGCGAGATATTAAAAAGTGCTTCCGGTCGGATTTATGAAAAGATTGTTTACAGAGTTGTTTTCAATTTCATATTTGAGTATTTCTGTATTCACTAGAAGTTTTTCTGAAAGAATATAATTTTTACACTACTTCTGGTAATTTGATTGAAAATCTGATCAAAACTATAACAAAGATTATATTCTGATATATAAACTACGACGAAGTTACAACGGAGCAAAGAAATAATGTAAACAACACACGCTTACTGAATAGCACTAATTCATATGGTGAACTGCAACATCTGTTTACGCCGGAGAAGTGCCCGAGAATGAGAGCAAAAAATGCCCATAAAATAAGGAATTTATGAGTAAAACCCTTTTTTCGTCGGCGTAGATGGGGGCGTGGGGGTTTTTAAAAGTTATTATATTTACCTTATATTTCGCAAGAGAAATAAAATTTTCATTCATACTTAATTAGTTTCGTTTTTTCATTGTTTTGATTGTTAATTACGTACTTCCTAATTTTTGTAATAGTCTGTTTAATACCGGTTTATTGAATCGACTTCACCCAATTATCTAGGCGTAAGTGTGCACTGGATTTCGTTTAGTTTCAATAACATACGCGTACATTTTTAGTTATCTTTTATTTTGATCTAGAACGGTGTTTATGTTACTTTTTCTGATATGAAAATGAATTGTCAGTGATTCCAAAATTTATTACAAAGTCTGTAAAATATCGTTACGGAATGCCAAAATATCGCACGTTTGTCACTTAGCTTTGCTAAAACATACACAGACATAGCTTTTATGCAGAGAATTTCGATAGGTTACAAAATTTCGTCACATGTTTAAATGACTATGCTCGAAGTATTTCTTAGTGCAAAGAACTAACACAAATCCCAAATTTGAAAAATCAGTTGTTATTCCTTCAGGAACTCTTTCAAATTTGCCTAAACTAATCATATATTTTGAAAATCGAAATCTCAAATTAAAAGATGGAGTAACCACATTAGACGTGGGCTATTAATAATTTCAAAAGTATCCCAAGTGACTAGGATGTGGCCTTCGGCAAAAGTTGGACGCAGTTTTTAAAAGAAATCCGGATTTAATAACATTGCGGCAATTGTGTATGCTAAATACGCTAAAATAAACGAATATTTCCAGTACGCACCTATAACCAGTTGCGATGTAGAAAGAAAGTCTTACAGAAGAGAAAATGAACAAATAATAAGGTATTTTGTATTTTATAGATCACCAGCCACTTGTTATCCAATTATATAAATAAAATTAAAACCTCTTTAAAAATACCACATTTCAATAGTACGCCCATGGGTGATGAGTCATCAAACGTTCGTGTCCGCGCCCTAGTAATCATACACAAAAACAGAGAAAGAACTAGAGAGGGTTTGTATAAACCACTTTCTCGTTATCAGAGTGAATATTTGCAAAAGTTTCGAGGCCAATAGTGTTTGTCATCACAATACTTACTTATGAAAACGTGTCTCTGTTATACTAGATTATGTATAGTCTAAAATGAATTTATTTTTAACAAAAGTTGTTATCGATTAATTTAAGGCATTAATGGTTAAATTACATATACGATGCACTGTCACTTTTCGCTAATTTTAACATCCGCTATGAGCATTCGGCTAGCTAAATTCATACATCAATTGAAAAATTACCTGGAAATGGGTTTGTATTTAACGAATATGGAAGCCGCAAACGTTCAGGTATTAGTTGCTTCCTGTCACACTATTGATAAAAAAGACCTAAAAGAATGTCCATAGAGGAGCTAAGTATTGAAATTGGATTTTGAATAACTGATATAATGATATCGTTTATGGCAGCTATTTCTGTTCTGGATAGATTTGGTTTCATCTTTCAGGATAAGTAAATAACCAAATATACCCGCAGCCAAAATGTATTAATGTATTAATGTACGCAGAATATTTTCATTAATTTATGGAGATATTCTACCTAAAAAATGGGTATTGCGGTAGCAGTGCAAAGAAATGCCAATAAGCTGTTCAAATTTAAAAGGAAAACTCGTGCATTACACAATTATTAGGAGATGGCCAGTTATCAGTTGCAATTGGTTTTATAAGATTCGAGTTGATCTTAGCTCTAACTTATGTTTCATATGATAGAAACAGAATATTTTCAGTGATTGTGGCATAACTTAAATTATAAGAGCGTTCTTAACAGCTATTTCTTTTGTGGTGAATCCTGCCGTAGAATTAGGAAAACTCAACACGGCACCAAATTTAACAACGATTTGGCGATTCGAAATATATCGTGAAAAATAATCATATATTCGACATATACAGCGTGTTTATTAAACATACAGCAAAAATTCAAGGGGTAATTCCCTGGACTATTCTAAGAATATTTTGTCCTCTGATGATTTTTGAAAGTCGCTTTGTTTCGACGATAGAGGGCGAAAAAATTTTCGACGTAAACAATATCTTGTTATCAAAAATTACATATTCGTAATCTACAAGAACTGTTGAAAATAACTACCTCCGGCGAATCCAATATTATCGTTTTTTCCTACTGAACAAGATTTTTCAGTTTCCTGTAATTTTCGTACCACGTATTTTGTTACTGTTTTTTCCAATATTTTGTGTATTGTAACAGTTATAAGACCTGTTATTATGATTCAGTAACAATCATTGTCGCGATGTGACAAATGGCATCAGGCACATATAAACGATGCCGTGCAAATTTTAGTCCTTTTAAATGGTAAAACCTAAAAGACATTAAGGTAAGCTCAATTGTTACTAATATCATTTAATTAAAATCTCAAATCATCATGCTTCGTGATGATAGTAAGTAATGCATCTGTTGATTATTGTTTTCTTATTTCACAAGCGCTATCTGTAACGCATGTATTTGTAACCTCAAAAGCACATGTTAATTTGTTACTTCGACTTCTATGCATTTTGGTAAGGAGATTATTTTTGTAAGGAGATCCGCGTTGCATGGAAATCCTTGTTGTAAGGAAGATCTTTGTCTTATGGATATACTCAGT
This sequence comes from Amphimallon solstitiale, assembly GCA_963170755.1. NCBI lineage: Eukaryota > Metazoa > Arthropoda > Insecta > Coleoptera > Scarabaeidae > Amphimallon > Amphimallon solstitiale. The sequence goes on along the minus strand of OY720683.1, from coordinate 74,737,564 downwards.
TAAATGAAAGTGTTTTAAGGAGATCCTGGTTTGATGGAAATCCTTGTGCAAGGGAATCCTTTATTTCCATTTAAACACAATGAAATGTGGCAAGTAATAATATCAGCAGAATATATTTAACCGGCAAATGACCCTCTAGAAGTGAAATACCATATGGAACGTGTTCTAGCTAGTTTTCGAATTAGGTTTGTTTTTTCTTTTTCAGACATCGTTCATTAGTTAGTCTATAGGCTTACGAGTATATAAAATATGCCATATTTTACTAGGTTATACACATACTAATTTCTTTTTAATAAGTATAAATATTATTGCACGTAAGTAACCTGGATGACATCTGATCAGTATGAGTGCTGTATTCTAGAACGTCATCTATCCATAAACCCAACAATTCGGTTCCATATGTTCTATAAATACATATATTGTCTCACATAATTTTATTTATTTTCTTAATTTTATTCATGTTTTATTCATATTGCATGCACATTACAATTGATTTCTCTATAATCAAACAAATATTAATGATAGAAATTATTAGTCTGGTTTTCGTATTATATTGCCTCGACAGATTTTTCTCTCTTGACATTTTAATTAAATAGAGCCGATAAAATCCCATTTGCCGCAATTAATAATCTTCGATAATATTTATATCACAGAACTAAATGTGTCCAATAAATTATTGTTAATTATTGGACCAGAGAAAAATGTGCACCATATTTCACCCATTTTACGATCAGTGTGTAATAGTATCGGTGTACGTTGTGTTTTAATAGAAACTAAGCTAGCACAATATGTGTCTCTCGAGAAATGTCAATAACATAATTGGCTTATCATATATAAACATTTTTATCTTCTGACAATGTCTAGGAGGAAGGAAGGGGCAAAGAGCAGCATTCTTTTGCTAAACTGAAGTTACCAGGTAGGCGCCATAAATTCTCGGCCTGACAGGCTTATACAGGTTCAAACGTATTCAAACTCCGTCACTTTATGCATGCACACACGCCAGGTGTACACTATAAGTATGACGGTTCGAAGCCTAGTAGTTTTTAGTAACCAGCCAACCAACGTGACTAGAGCACGAAAATGTTTGAAGTAACGAAAATTGAGTACCGCGTGGTCATTAAATTTTTAACAAAAGAAGAGCATACACCTTATCACATTAACCAACGTTTAGATGGCGTTTACTGTGATTCATCTCCTTCGTATTCAACTGTAAAAATGTGGGCAAAATGTTTCCGTTTGAGACAAGAATCCCTGGAAGATTCTGATCGGTCGGGTCGACCAATTGAATTGATAACGCCTCAACAAATTTCAATTATTGAACATTTAGTGCTAGAAGATCGCCGTTTGAAAGTAAAGGAATTAGCAGTGATAACAAACATTTCCGAAACAAGTGTTCGCAGAATTCTCCATGACCATTTGGGTATGAATAAAATTAGTGATAGATGGGTACCGCCACTTCTTCCTGCTCCCCAACGTGAACGTCGAGTCGAATGTGCGCAGTCGTTTTTAAACATGTGTGGAGACGACCCTAAACCGATTTTGGAGTCCATTGTCACAGGGAATGAAATAATGGTTCTGTTTTACGATCCTCTATCGAAAAGGGAGTCCATGGAAGGGCGGCGACATGATGAACCTCGTCCCAGAAAGGTGAAAGCCACAATATTCTGGGATTGTCAGGGCATTTTGCTAATTGACTTCAAACAACGCAATACAAGTGTGAACGGTACATATTATGCGTCTTTATTGCATAAATTAAGGGACAGTATTCGTGCAGAAGTCGTGGAAAATTGACAAAAGTTGTGCGATTATTGCACGAAGTGCTCCCGTCCATATTGCCGCCATTTCACAAGCTGCCATGACTCCCTGTAATTTTTTAATGTTTTTAGATTTCAAAATGGCCCTTAGAGGACGTAGTTTTAAGGACGACAGTGAGTTGCATGCAGATATATAGAACTTTTTGACGGAAAAACTTCAGATTATTTTTAGAACAGTATCGAATTATTAATTAATCGTTGTAATAAATGTATAGAAGTTAGGGGAGATTACACTGAAAAGTAAAAATTCCTATATCGTTTCAAGTTTCTTTTTTGTATATCAGGCCGAGAATTTAAGGCACCTGCCTCGTACAAATGTCTGGAAAAGTTGTAGCTATCGTTAAAGCAATTGTCGAACGAATGCGGTAAAACCAGTCTAGCTAAGTTTTACGTCGGGTGCATTTGCACGGTTCCTAAGTATGGCATTAAGCAATGAGAAATGTCCTCTACTATGGGGAGAGTTTTCTGTCTGCAAAAATGCGCTGTCAGATTAATACAAAGTCTTGAGCAAGGCGACTCGTGTTGGGAACACTTTACTGTGTTTAAATTCTTAATACTGTCTTCTATATAAGTATACAAAGTGTTCTGTTTCATTTTCAAATACAGAAACGATTTTCAAAAAACTTACGACACCTTGATTTCGACACTAGGCATAAAAAGACCTGCCTGCTTTCTGAACACCGGTCTACACTACATTAAATGTACTTAAAGATGATCTAAATTACACTTACAACTGACCCTCTGAAATACAGAATCAGGACAGCTTACTAGAATTCATGAATGCATTGACACAGCTTCTGCTTTCAAGGTGCCCCTATTATGCAGATTAGGTTTTTCCATAATTAGTTGTTATTATGTTTATATCTTATATGGAAACTATATTATTATTATCATTAAATCGATTTGCAGATTGCAGTAGCTTCTCCAAAGGCATTGCGTATTGGCCCTTTAACTGATACATGAAGCACAACGCACCTGGTTGCATATCTATTACTGCATGTGGTGAGCTTTGCAACGGTTTACATTAATCTACTTGTTTATCCATACCTCTTACACTCAGATGCAGTATACACTTTCTCTGTTTGCTTTACAATATATTCTATCTGAATATCTGAAAAATTACGGATTTATTGACAAATTAGTAAATGAACTTTAGTACAAAGAATAACAATAATATTTACATGTAAGTTTGTATGATTTTATTTGCAAAATAACCTCCAAAATCTGATACACAGGAAAATATACAAAAGGTATAATTATCATAAAATATGAGTAACAATATTTATTTTAGACAATTAATAAAGCAATAGCTTTGACCCAGGTGTTAGTCCCGTTGCTCAAGCCATTCTCGCGACATGAATAACCGTCTCATTCCTGGTGCAGATTCACTGGTAAATTAGATCCCTACCTCTTGGACTTTTCTGTGAAACCAGTAAGCACAAATTTTATACTCACAGTCACTTGTCAAAGCTATATGAAAAATGCTTAAGTATTTAAGTATCCTAGAATTAATTCTATAGCCATGCATTTCACACTTTATTCAATGATATCCCCAGGATATATAACACACTTATTGATTGAACAAAGTGTTATCACCAGTGGGACAACACTTTGTGTGTTATCCCACTAGTGATTTGGTGAAGAGCATATCTTGTAAGGTTATACATTAGCTAAAAACACTACGTTGAACACTCTTTTCTGTTTTTTCTACAGGTTTCTACTGAAGATGCTAACTTAGTTGCTGAAATATAGATTTTGTTGTTCTTCTCAATTTTTGTGGTAAGAAATTTTGCCTTTTGCATTTTGTTTCAGATTTTGAGTCATAGTCTCCACCCATTATTGAAACTTTATTTCCTAAACTCAAACGTGTGTTGGTCGTTTTTAAAGGGAAAACTGGAAAAATTTCAACAATAACTTGCATTCGATCTGCATGAACCATTGAGTTATTTCTGTTAGATGCGTCAGCCATTTCAAATCAATTCAATGTATATGGGGATATTGCTACTTGAATACCGTAATATACAATTTATATGTGATTACACAAACATATTTGCATTACATGAAATTAACATGAGATCAATTTACAGATCTGCAATGAATATCTCAATAATAAATACTGCTATTAATAAAAATACTGCAACTAACATAAAATAAATTATATAGAAGAAAAAGTAGGTACTTTGAGTACATTTTTAATTAGATTATCAAGAATTATTAGATAAATAACTGAAATAAATAGAAATTTCGCACAAAGCGACAATGTGTCAATCATATAGGCAACTTGCCAGGTTTTTTTTTTATACAAATAACGTATGTGAACTAACTAACTAAATAAGCAATAATGCATGGCACAACATATTGTAGCGAATTAAATGACAAAAAAGCATATACAGGTTGTTCCAAAATTACACACTACTATACTTCGTTCACTGAACGTATAGAGTAGTAAAAATGGCGTAATCAACGCATGATTTTTAATACTGCCTTTCTATTGGCTCTGAGAGCTACATATAAATCCTAAAACACACGATATAAATCATGTGCTTTCTGTGATTTTGTCACATGATTGTGACTATATCCCAATCACAATTTTAGAGAAGGATGAAAATACGTATTTGCTAATGTAGAACAAGTGAGGATATAGTGATTTTGCTAGTAGGGATAACATTGTCTCTTATTTTGAAATATATGTTATATATGAATACTTTTTGCTTTTGCTATATAGTATTTTGTATAGTTCCTTGTGTTTGCGCTGTTTGTATTTGTTTAAGTTGTTATTACTATTATTCTCAGTCTTTTTAAAGACTGTATTAATGATTAAAGATTTATTGAAGGTAAGATCTATAAATCCTAAACACAGCTAATCGTTTTATAGGTTAATTATGTTTCAGTTTTCCAGAAGTATTGAATTTAAGTTACTGTCTTTACCTGTTTATACAGTACTGTGCAAAATGCAGCCATAACTGCAGAAACGAGTAAAGAGACATTTTACAGTGCTAGAAAAAGAGACTGTTTTAAATATATTTACCAAACGTCAACAAGAATGCCCAGCTGACTTTAAGACACGAATTGTTGACTTTACAGCCGAAGCTGCAAGTATTTTGCGAGAACACAATGCACAAGATGTGAAACCTCCAAAGACGTATACAAGAGCACGATCTGTCCTGGATAATATTGATATATGCGCAATATTATTAGACGTATAGTACACTCATTTTTCTATAAAAATGAGGTGCCAACAGTGGATACGATTTTATTTAAAGTAAATGAAGATGAGAACTTGCCAAACCTGAAACGTACAACAGTGTGGAAGTTGTTGAGAGAAAGAAATTTCTCTTTCAAAAAAAGAGCTCGTAATAGTTTTTTTAAAGGAAAAATGTGAAATTGTTACATGGAGATGGCGCTACCTTCGTCAAATAAAAGAATTTAGAGAACAAAATAGAAAAATTTACTACCTAGATGAAACATGGGTCAATGAAGGCCATACTGTGCAAAAAATATGGGTAAATGAAACGGTAACAAGTCCTAGGCAAGCATTATTACAAGGGCACTCGACGAGTCTTAAAAATTCAACTGGAAAGGGAAGACGATTTATTGTTCTTCATATTGGTTCAGAAGATGGATTTGTTAAAAACGGTTTATTGTTGTTCGAGTCAAAAAGGACCAATGATTACCACGAAGAAATGAATGCAAATAAATTTGAGGAGTGGTTTGAAAAGGTATTGCCAACGTTTGAAGAAAAATGTGTTGTGGTATTAGATAATGCTTCCTATCACAGTAGAAATTTTGAAAAAGTGACAACTACAGCCACACGGAAAGGTGATATTCAGTCTTGGTTGCAAGAAAAAAATATATCCTTTCAAGAAGATATGGTTAAAGATGAACTATTACATTTAGTTAAGGTGCACAAAGAACATTTCAATGAATATGCGATTGATGAACTTGCAAAAACTTACAATAGAACAGTACTAAGACTACCACCATATCATTGCGAATTGAACCCGATTGAATTAATATGGGTCCTAGTTAAAGGAGAAATTGCAAGGAAAAGCACTACATTTAAATTAAAGGAAGTTAAAGAGCTGTTACACACATTATTGAACAATGTTACAAAAGAGAACTGGTTGAATGCCATCAAACATGTTAAAGAAGTAGAGAAGAATATGTGGGAGTTAGACGTAATTGTTGAAAATTTACAAGAGAGTTACATAATTAATTTGGAAAGCTCTGAAAGTAGTGAATGTGACAGGGACATTCAGGAATAATTTTCATTGTCAACACAGAAAAATGTCAAATATATGTTTACATTCATAGTTTCTTTCGCTCTTTCTTCCATATATTTTTTTAAAATAAAGTATATTGTGTATGCATTTTATTTATATATGTTTAATATGTATGTACTCTATTTATACACGTACAAAATTCCTTATAAATTCACAATAAAGTAACTACCTATGCCTTATTTTAACTTGTAATTTATATTACATACACATGTGAATAAAGTCTTTATATATTTGCTTCATTTTTAAATACTTATATTGGTTTTGTATTATTTGTTAAAATGCCTGATATTGAATTTGACAAATGCATATTAAATTTATCTTAAATTGTTTACAAAATGCGCACTAGTATTTTTTTGTTAAGTCAATTAATATTTATCCACTTATTAAGCGATGGATTTTAAGCAATTTACGAATGTTTTGTTGATATAGGTTATGCTTGAGATTTACGTATTTTAGTTATCTAAAAAGACAAAACATGCATTTTTTGTAAATTTAAATCGGTTCAATATTTTATATAAACAAATAAATTGTTGTTTTAGAGAATTTAAACATGTAATCAAAAGATTTTATAAAACTTTATTGTTAATATAAGTAGTCTATTGTAAATTGGGCTGTGCACGTGATACAGTCGTGAACAGCTCGTGATTGCTCTATACGTTCAGTGAATGAAGTATAGATATAAAATACATACAGATAAAATTATCGATAGGCTTAATTTTCTAAATAAAGTTAAGACTTGCAACATATATTTTGGCATGCGCATTATACTTTAATTAACATCATTAAGTCAAGAGCTACATTTTAATTTTGTTATAATCTTATAATTGACTTAATAAGAGTTAATTTCTCTTAGTTGTACAAAAGAGAGTACAGAATTTAAATAGCTATGAAAATAAAAATACCCAAATTTAGTATTTCTTTTTAAATTCTATTTAATATCAAGGGTATTTAAGCAATTCACACTTATTTTTTTTTGTTTAAAAAAAACAAAGGAATTTTACTCAAATACATTTTTTACGGAATTGATGACGGCACTGTTATTACAGTTTCAGGAATTTAATAAAATTTTAAAAATGCCAAACTCCATGTTTACAGAGACAATAGAACAACACGGACGAAATGACGGAAAACAATAAACATATCGACCAGATACCAACAAGCAGCATTCTTTTGTGTACATACATCCGTAATGTTGTTCTGAAAATATTCGAAGGGAAGAAACAAGACGAAAGAATGCATCTCGCGGAAGCACGAATGGCGTATGCGCTGGCCATCCAACCTGGCAAATTTCACTGGTCCACAGTCGTACTCTGATACTCGCGCGTAAACGGTCCTTCGCGCCCTCATCCGGTCCAAGTTTGAGGAATAGGGGATCCGCCCACCTTATTCGGGAAATAACGACGAACTCGTACTTAACAGGTCCGCCAAAAGGACGAAGAAAATATGGAATTTATACTTTTCAGTCCGGCGAACGTTGAATAGTCAAACCGTGCAATTCGCAACATCCCCCAAGCCACTAGTGTAAAACAATGGATTACATATGTTATTAAAAGCGGAAAACAAGAATAACACCCACAATAACAACAACGACGTATACACACGTACAGAAAGAAAGAGAGAGAGAGAGCAATTCGTCATTGTAGTACCGCTGAAGTGTAACATTTCTGCAAGTGCTCCTCTAAAGATGTTGGAGAATTAATTGCGGTGTACAATAGAATAGAAATTCGTAATCTTGATATATATCGATGCTGAGAATACAATGTGAGGTCTAATATATTCGGTCACATCCAACGTACAAATGTGCGCGAAAAAAGGCTTGAACTTAGGGGTTGCATTCGCGAAATGTGTGCGAATTATCTTCGTGCTGTTCGTTGTAATAAACACGGGTAAGTGTCAAATGATGTTTTAAATATAATACAGACATATTAACAACAATTTAAAAAATTCTTAGTAAATTCATAACTAAAGAATTTTTTTTTTGTCTATTGCACATTAATTAAGACCTTTATAACTTTCAATAATAATAAGAATTATTTAATTTTTTGTAAAATGATTTTCTATGAGAAATATGTATTGAAAAAACACATAATTCCCATTATCACTAAATTGAATTTTCTTTATATTGAATGCCTAATAATAACTGAAATTTAACCATTTCTGAATAATAATTGAATGGACGAATATATATTTTATTTATTTTGTTAAAGATACTTAAAATAACTACATATAATGCTATTGTTTGTATCTTAGCTTTAATGAACTTTAAAACATATTTAAGTGATGCTAAAAAGACTATTATATACTTAATCATATTTAGCATTACGTAAAATCATGTCCAATATATACAATGCACGTGGTCGTTAGGTTACGGTTTACAGCAAAATAAGTTTTTAAAATTGGGGAATATTTATTTTCAGTTATTACGCCAAATAGTGGGAAATGCAAAATTACAAGATTTCAAAAAAAAACGAAATATATTTTAAAAATTGAATGATATTTAAATGCTGAGTTAATTAATATTTACTTCAGCTCCTACGGTTTTCGGAATATAACACGAAGATAATGTGTGACCATGATATAATATGACAATATCAAATCATTTTTAATGTTTTCTAATAATTTATTACAAGAATTACCAAAGTATAAGTTTACAATGGAAGATTCACCTCACTCGACAAGATTTCCGCGTAAATAGAAATAAAATAAAAAAATTTCTTTTTGAAACAAAGTGTTTACTTTACTGACGTCCAAAGAACTTTGTTTCTTTTATGTACAAAAAAAAGTTAAATTGATTCGTATTAAACATTAACGAAACTAAAATAATAACGCTTTAGCTAAGTTTAAATCAACCTAATAGGTATTTTGGTTATTATAAAACTTTTATATAATTATAGCTCTGTTTTGAAACGGTATTCCTTAAGCTTGCGTATATAAATATAAACTGACAACCATTGCATTTTATAATTTACTACTTATTGATGTATTCATGCTAAATCACCTAAGTCGTTTTTGAAATCTTTCTTCTAAGAGTAACAGAGAGCACGTAGTAGGTTACGCTCTTGAGCTAAATATTCTAACGAAGCTAAAAAAAGACAAGTATTTCTAGTTGTTGTTGATTATAACCGCTAACTCAAAATTTTAAGATTTCAAAAAAACCTTTTTTACTTTATAGTATAAGGAAGTATTGTTATGACAAAAATTTTCGAGATTTGTGCAGATGTCCACGTTTTGAAGTCCCCTGATTCCGAAAAAGTGGTTTTTGAAAAATTTCTCTGGCTGCTGTCTGTATGTGTGTGACCACGATAGTGGTTAAACGGTTATAGATATTTATTCCAAAATTTGTGTTTACTTCTTGACATGTGATTATTTTTTCAGTAAAATCGATAGATCGGAAGTAGTAGTTTACTTCAGTGAAAAAATAGAATTTTGCCAATATTTTGTCAATTAGTAAGTTTAAACAAATTTATAAAGTATTCAAATCTACTCAAAATTAAATTTCAGAAACATTTTATTACAAAAGTTTTTCGAAATTCCTACTGAATTTTTACTCTTATCGAATACCAGTTTTTTTTCTAATATCTTGCTTTCTAGGCATGTACATTATGAGTATAAAAGTATTTAAAACATAATTTTCAATACCTTTTGTATAAAAAAAATTACAAAATTGTGACAGTAAGTAACACTTTTACGTTCATCGAATAGCGATTTTTTGCAAATATTTCGTAAATTATACATTCTATATATATTTATCAAGTATACAGAAGTATTTAGAGATGGATTTGCAAGGTTTTTTGTATAGATGAAATTAAAAAATTTGAACCGGAAGTAACACTTTTACTCTTAGCAACTAGCCCTTTTTTTCGAATATCTTGCAAAGTATGCATTCTACAGAGATTTATTAAGGAAATAGAAGTACTTAGAATTGAATTTAGAATAATTTTTGTATAAAATATTCTTAAAGATCTATAATTTGGAACGCTTATACGTATAAGAAAGTCGTGTGGTGGCCACAACTCATTATTTAATTTAAAATTATGACTATGAATAAATTAAAATTATCTACTTTGATCTAAGGATATGGATATTTCATATTACAAATTTCAATAACAGCGTATGTTCTGTTCTGTATATACCTCGGTGTACAGGCAACGTTGTTTTTATTAATCATTGTTACAGATGATGACAATATGCTGCATGACATGGAAAGTGCAACACCAAGAATGGGTGCGAATTTTTTGACCAAACTTGGTAGAAACGTATAACTAGTCAAAAGCAATAATTGATTAAAATTTTGTTGCGATAGATCAAGTGGTCATGACACATCTGACACTTCATTCAGTTTTCGCTGACATTAATGTGTGGTGTATTAATTGTTTGTTTGAAATTAATTTCAACGGTTTTGTCTTATTATACCTTTGTTTAACGTGTTTAAAGAGTTTTATTATGCCTAGAGTGCGGCAACGTGGAAAGTATCGCCAATTAAGCGAATTCGACAGAGGTCGAATTGTTGGTTTGCGAGAAGGTGGTTTTTCATACAGGGAAATTGCAAATCGCCTTAACCGGAACCAATCCAGCATTATGCGCTGTTATCAATCATAGACTAGGGAAAGACGCCAAAGAGGAACCGGAGGCCGAAGAAGAACTAATGAGATACAGGACCGCCGCCTTCGCATAATGGCACTAAGAGACAGGTTTTCCAGTACCAGATCAATTGCTGACGTGTGGTTAGGTAATATTGGTCGTCCTGTAATCCTTCGAACCGTTTATCGTCGAATTAGGGGTTTCGGCTTACAATCTTGTCGTCCACATCTTGTGTTACTACTTACGGCTCAACACCGACAGCAACGTTTGGAGTGGTGTAGATTGCGACTGCACTGGAACGTGGAGTGGCACAGGGTGGTATTCAGTGATGAATCTCGATTTTGTCTAGGGATGCATGATGGCCGTATGAGGGTCAGACGAAGACGTGGGGAACGTCGTGGTATTCAGTTTTCCGTTGAAAGGCATGTGCATAGAGCAGTGGGTGTTATGGTATGGGGTGCTATAGCATATGGGAGTAGGTCTCAATTGGTGTTCATCCAAACCACCATGAACGCCCAGCGTTACATTGATGAGGTGGTAGAACCCCATATAGTACCATATCTTCAAACGCTCGAAGACCCACTTTTCCAGCAGGATAATGCCCCTCCCCACGGAGCGAGAATTTCTATAAGTCGCTTGGAAGAGGCTCATGTCAATATCTTGCCATGGCCACCCAAATCCCCCGACCTCTCGCCAATAGAACATGTGTGGGACATTATGGGACGAAAACTTATGAATTTAGCCAATCCCCCGCAGACACTAATAGCTCTCCGGCATGAATTACAGGTTGCTTGGGACACCATACCCCACGAGGATATCGACCACCTAGTCGAATCAATGCCACGAAGAGTGAGGGAGTGTGACACTAATAGGGGCGGTTCAACACATTATTGATAAAAATTATGTTAAATTGTGTTAGTTCTTTGTTTTTTTTTTTGAAATTTTAATCAACTATTGCCTTTGACTAGTTATACGTTTCTACCAAGTTTGGTCAAAAAATCCGCACCCCTTCTTGGTGTTGCAGTTTCCATGTCATACAGTATATAGTTGTTGAAATGCCTATCTAGCTTTAATGAAGTAAAGCTGGTTTTGTGTAATTTGTTTATGATGTTCGAATATGAAGATATGAAGAGAATAATTCACGGAATTAACATATTATTACATGTATTAAACACGTTTTGTGTAAATATTTATTTTGAAAATAGAATTTTAAACATCAAAGTGGTACTGATGTGCCACCTGCAAGGGCAGAACAATGGTCTGCAAAATTAATGTTATCTTTTCCTACTGCGATTAATAACGCTAATTAATTTCAAATAATTAGTAGCTAAAATTATATATCCTCAAAGGAAAGAAGAATGTCAAACGTACACTGGATGTGGAGTACACCAACTCCCGTCAAGTGACTTCTGCTGACTTATTTATTACTCTAATGTATAACTGAGTATAAAGTAAGTTTGCAATTAAATTTATATAAAAAAAATAGTTGTCATTAATTAAGAGATGTCGGCGTATTAAATGTGAAAAATATGTGTTGAAAATATTGAGCTTTATTCTATAAAATTTCATAAAACTATATTGCGTCATTCAGCAGTAACATTTTTATCAATTTTGATTGATTTAAATTGGCTAATGTCAAATTAGAAATGTCATCAGGAAGGTCAATTTAATCCAGTTAAAACTAGGTGTACGAGATTATATTGCAAGCCATTGACGGTTACCAGGATTATTCATGCAAGCCTTTTGGCCAATTTCTTCTCTCTGCGTGTTGGGTTATGAGTTGGTTAACTAATGGATATGTATGAAATAAGTTTTTTTCTCTATAACTTGTGGCGTGAACCTTGATAACATCCTTCACAAATAGTATTTATGGGTCCTCATGTAATATTAGGTTTGTCACATATCACGGTGTGTTGCCATCATGCAAAGCCCTTTAGATTGGAATGTTTACAGAATTTTGATGTTTGACGATTTTGTGCAATCACAGAGTTCGATGCCATAGCTCCATATTGGTACCTGTATAGTTTTGTAGTTTTGTATCTTGTCTTAATTGTTAACTGAGATCTTCTTCTTCTTCTTCTTCTTCTTCTTCTTCATCTTCTTCTTCTTCTCCTTCTTCTTCTTCTTCTTCTTTTTCTCCTTTTTCTTCTTCTTCTCCTTCTTCATCTTCTTCTTCTTCTCCTTCTTCTTCTCCTTCTTCTTCTTCTTCTTCTTCTTCTTCTTCTTCTTCTTCTTCTTCTTTTTCTTCTTGTTCCTCTTCTTCTTCCTCTTCATCTTCTTCCTCTGGATTTCAATGTAAGGTGCTTTTTTTCGCATTAATGTAAGCTTGCCAGATTAATCTCTGATCAAGATGAATACCCAAGTATTTTACGTCAGTTTTCACTGGTAATGGCTCATTGTAAAACGATACCTAATGGAATTAGTTTCGTCTGGTGGTAAATATGATTTGGCTTGACTTGTTACTATTGGCTTTGATTCCTCATTTGTTCAAACACAGCCCTTGTTCGTTTATATGATGTTGTAATTTGTTGGTAGTCTCCACAGGGAAATATGTTCATATTTCTCATGCTCTTTTTACATCAAATTTATTTACTTTTGTAAATTTTGAATATTATTACTTGCACTGGCGGCTGGTGAGTTCGTTTATGTCGGGCAATTACATAGACAAGACGGATTCGTTTATTACCGGTGATATGCTCGGCATCTGGGAATATATCACCGATAATAAACGAATCAGCCTTGTTTATGTAACTGCCTCACCTAAACGAACTCACCAGCCGCGACTAATTACTTATAATATTAGGCATTACCTGAAGATAAATGGTAGAGCAATATGTTAATTCTAAGAATGTCAGGGTGTCACTGTTTTAATATTGATTAGCAGAAATGTTCTATGCGAACAACGTTTTCTTAAATTCAGATTTCTTATTATTTGCAATTTTCGCGTGGAATCTGAAGTAAATTTCCATAGATAACCCAAAATTTGTAGCATCATTAACAATGTGATTTAAAAATCTTCACGTGTTTTAGGTTTTAGAAGAAGGGGCACTTTAGATTTAGCCGAATTAAAATGTAAATTAAACATAATAGATATGTCATTCGGAGAGTTCAACTATTGATGTTTTGCAAGACCAACCACAGCGGCATTCACCGAAACTTAGAAAAATATAATGCTACGTGCCATCCCCATAAATATGCCATTTAAATTGACAACGAGGCAGAATCAAAACAGAGCTCTGTGGCACTCCCACAATACCGTGAAGTCGAAGCCGACTAAGCAAGTGATTAGATCTATATCCGTAGTCTCATCTGTCATACCCAGTAGTAGAGTATCACAACTATATTATACTGAGTAGGTTTGATCTTAGTCGTATGAAAATCAGCACAATAAGACACTTTTCCTGAAGTATTGTAGATGCATTTTATAATATTTCTGCTTCCCCCTAGATGATGTAGTTGGCAGCTGGTATGACTGATAATTGGAAGGTGATGTCTTCGAGCCTAACGCTGGGCAAAGTTTTTACTTTATCAACACTTAATTCGGTCAAAATAGCATAACGTATATTAATTAAAAAGCCAACCAAGGAATTAATCAAACAAGTGATTTCACAAAAATATCAACCACTGAATCAATGTCGGCTGTTGATCTGCGGGACTCAATTGGGTCTATATACAGTGGCAAAGTGACATTTCGTCAATAAATATGTGTGTAATTAAAGTTTGATATTTTTTTCATTATCTCGTGCATATAATATTACTATGTGATCCCAAATATCTAGCTTATGTTAGTCTTGTAAGATTTATTTCATGTCTAATAGAAAAAACCTGTGGTATTAGCACTTTCATTTACACCACATCATAGGTTGATCCGTGCACGCTTGCAAGTCAAGCCTATTCCTTTTATTTATAAATATTCTGTCACCTCGCGTCAAGTATAAACACATACTTGAGGTATATGCAACGATAATAGTATATTATGCAATGAGCATTTAATGATAGCTATTAAGACACGAGAATTTAAATTACAATACGAGCCGAAGGCGAGTATAGTAATGAATACGAGTGTCTTAATAGCCATTAAATCCGAGTTGCATACACTATTTTTTCTACGACCACATAATAAAACATTATTTTTTGAACATTCCATTTCATAAATTGAGCGTATAATTTTCCGTACGTTTTTGCGAATTTAGCTGGTAATAAATTGTTCATGGCTACTAAGGCTTGTTCATAATTTCTGCTGAAGTCAAATTTTACATTTCACTGTCATTATCCCTCATTTTTACCGTTTATATTTTCAAGAAGCATAAATTTTAACTACTTGCTTGTAAATTGCAGAGAAATGTCACATTTAATTATTATTTATATCTGTCAGATATGCAGTCGCCATATTGAATATTGTTTGAATATTGGAATGTCGCATTCCTATTGGATATAAACTTGTACCGTAATGAAAAATCTGTATTCCTATTGGATATAAACTTGTATCATAATGAAAATCTGTATCGTAATGGACCTCATTAAATTACAGGTTCAGCATATATAATAATACAATTAAAGCATGGGAGTAGAAAAAGAAATTTATTTATTAAGCACGAAAATATTTAATATCTACCTAATTTTAGTATCAGAACAAGCGTAATGCATCAAAAGTGTTCACTAATGTATTCATTTAGAAACATCATTTTTAAAACTTAGCACAAATTTCATTAAATTAAATTAAATCTGGGAATTCGCAATTTTTATATAGACGCCTAAGACGAGTTCTGGAATATTTGTCATAAACATGGGAAAATAGAAATAAGTCGTAATTAAAACAGTTTATTTAAATAACTGGAACTACCTGGCTGAAAGCAGAAATAGATAAAGTTCATTGGAATTCTGTACTATCTTTGGAGACTTTTTAGTGTTTATTTTGTCAATAATAAGTTTTAAAAGTTTCCGCAAATATATGAAAGTTGGAGCCAGAAAAGCAGAATAAGTTTATAAAGTTCCTGCTTGTTTAAAAGAAATCCTGAAACTATTGATATTTCTAGTAAATTAGTGCAGATAATTTTAAACAAAGAATTCCTTTTTAAAAATGCTCTAAATATAATTAATATTCGTCTACCATTTTTACTGTACAATGTGTACTATTTTTCTGAGATTATTTGAATTTTTTTAACAAATTAATATGAGCCATCATCAAAGTACAAAAAAATATCGCGCATTCATATTTTTGTTAAAAAATCAAAAAAATAATTCTTTACTTCACTGTAAAAAAGTACATATTTATTATATTCCATAAAAAATTATATTTTTCGTGTCCTTAATAGAAATTAATAATATTGTTTAACACAAAATAATTAAGAAAAGTGGAACTTTTCTTGTTAGCAACACTTTTTTTTATTCTTTCAATTTATTAGCATAAATTTTAAATGTACAATTGGTTAAATTAGTAAATAAGATACCAGTAGATATGGAAAGTGACCTGAATTCAGAAAGTGCAAAAGTTGAGTTATTTATTTTTTCACTTGATGTGGCTGAAACTGATGTCGATGTTGACGGTGCAGAAGTCTCTTCAGTTAAATTACTGAAAATTCTTTTTGAAATTTTCACTTTGTTTTCGATCTATCTTCCATATAAGCTTCCGCGACTCCGCTACTACGCCAACCACCGTGCCTCTTCAAAACTTGAATGTCGGCTAGAAATGTAGCAGAAGTTCTGCGGAAACAATGTCCTGTGAAACTGTTCGATTCCGGAAGCCCTAAATACGCAGCAATTTTCCTTGGTATATTGTAGACCGTGTTTATACCAATTGGTTGCACACTTGCCCTGCTTGTAACATATAAAGAGTCTAGGATGGTCCATATGCTTCGGTCTCAAATTCAAATACTTCCTGTAAAACTCAATACCATTTATACCAGTTTCCGACGTTACTGTGAAGACACGTTTTGTTTTTGTGTCGTGTAAAGTAATCACCAAAATACGCCCGGTATCTTCTACATCATCAACTTTTAAGAGACGATTGTCACTACCTTCATAAGGAGAAAGCTGTTATCAGGAGCATTCCTTAAGAAACCCTTTACATTATCAATTGACAGAACTTTTGATTTTTTTTGGTACATAACCGTCATTTTGACTTTTCAGATAGGCCAACAGTTTTTTATAGGCAGAAATGTCTAGGTTTTCGTTTACTTGTAGAGTGCTTTTCACCATCGAATACACAGCCCAGAGTGTTGAGCATTTAAGAGTTTTCACCTGGAAGAATATTTAAAATTAGTGCTTGTAATAAATTTCATACACAAAACGAACCTTTTCACAAAAGTACGCAATTAGAGTATCTTCATCATTTGCTCCTTCCACATTCTCAACATTTCTCCATTGACAATACTGTTGGTAAATTTTCTCGTATTTTGCTCTAGACTTTGTTGGCAGTAAATCTGATTCCGCTTCTGATACCAATTGCAGAATTTTTTCATTATTATTGCTTGATTGATTCATTTTACATGAAAGCTTTTTCGCAAATTAGTTGTTTACTTGTTGTGTCTTGTCACTAAGTAAACAAATTCTTGACACGACTTATTTTGATAATAGGAAAATGACAATTTTTATTTTTAAAATTATAATTCTCGTGAAGTACACGAAAAAATTACGTGTTCAACGCGTAAAAAAAAGTGAGTTTTCTAGCTCGGTGAAAACTTGATTCACTCGCTGCGCTCGTTAATCAATCTGTTTTCACTCGCTAGAAAACCATCAGTTTTCTTTACTTGTTAAACAATCTACTATTGATCTACTTTGAAAGACTGCTTTAGGCTGAAAGTATTATACAATGTGAATGTTATTTTTAATGCAAATAATATTAGTATTTATCTTATGTAGATTTTAATATTTAAATATATCTAGCTGGCCCGCAGACGTTGTTCTGCCCTTTCCGGTAGGTGGCGCGGTGGGTTTGATTTTTTTTAAACTAAATATTTTTATTCCAAAAGAAAACACGTATATACACATAGAAACATATATACATATACACATGTCCCCTTCCATCCTCAGCCTCATTGCAAGTTTTTGGTTTTTTCCAGTTTCCAGTTTCAGATTTCCTCTCGATTTCATTTATATTTACAATATCCTGTTCTTGATTTCCTTGTGAAAGTTATGGTGGTCCATGTTTTTTATTTTTGTTGTTAATTTGTTGTAGTCCTTTATCGTATCTGCTGTTGGTATTTGTACGCATTTTACTATTCTGTGTTTTTTGCTCGTATGTGTGTGTCCTCTCGTTCGGTAGTTATGTATTTCATTGTTAGTTTGAAGTTTTATCTTTGTTTTGATTAGTCCCTTGTCTATTTTATGTATCGGTAGTATATTTTTAATTCTTATACCTAAGTTTCTCAATATTTGGTATTCCAGTGGTATTATATAGTTCTGCTGTTGGAGTTCATTTATTTAGTCGATATATTACTTTTATCAATCTATTTTGTTGTCGCTGTAATTTGTTTATATTTTTTGACGTTGTTTCGCCCCATATATTAACGAGGTAATTCGTTTGAGATGCAAACATGACGTGTGATATATTGCCGGTCTCATGCTTGGTGGTATATTATTTTAATTTTATATATTCCAGCTATTACTTTTGAGTTCTTTTTGACAAGGTTTTGGACATGACTAGGTAAGTTATTTGTCTTCTTTGATGAATTTTCTTGCCTTTAAGTTGTATATCTAGTTTTGGGTTTTCTGCCTTATTTGAGAAGATCATAAAGCTTGTCTTATCTTGGTTTATTGTTATGAGATTATTAAAGCACCATTCTTCTATTGGCTTCATATCATTATTAACGTGGTATTCTATTATTTGTTTTTTTTTGTTCCTGTATATAATACAGGTGTCGTCTGCGTATCCGTATATTTTGCTATGGAGTACTAATTCAAATATATCATTGGTATACAGTATATAAAGTAATGGTGGTAAGTTACCGCCCTATGGTATTCCATATTTTGCAAAACGTACATCACTTTCGAGTTTGTTTATTTTTGTTTTTTGTGGGCAATTCATTAGATAAGTTTCAATAGCTTTTCGCTCTGCATTTTTTATACCTATGTTCTGCAATTTTTCGATAAGTTTGGTTTTGGATATTGTATCGAATGCTTTCTTCATGGCTATGAATAGTACTGTTACTATGTTTCCCTTTTCCACTTTTTCTTTGTATTTCATTTATAAAATCTGTTGTTGCAAATGTTGTATCGGAGTTCTTCTGGAAAGCATATTGATTCGAGTCCACAATTTTATTCGTTGATAGATGATCACACAATTGAATTTGTAAGCTTTTCTCTAAGATTTTGTTCAGTGTCGATAGTGAGGAAATAGGACGAAAATTTTCTACGTTCAGCTTGTTCCCTTTCTTGTATATGGGCACAATACTCGTTTTTTTTTTTTAGATATTCAGGGAATTCTCCATTATGTATAACGTTGTTAACTAATTTGGTCAAAATTGGTGATAGTACGTCTTTATTCCTTTTAACTATTGCTGTTGTTATTTTATCAAATCCTGGTGCTGTGTTGTTTTCTAATTGATTTATTATTGATGTCACAAAGTCTGGACAGAAGATGTCGTTAGTGCGATTACTGGATATGCATCATCTCTGTTTATAAATATAAAATTTATTAGTAACTCGACCACAGCACCATCTATCGTGTCCAGATTTTGTGATTTTTTTGTCTCTAATATGAGTAATATTGGCCCATAAATATAGAATTTGTTAATAACCTGACTTCAGCGCTACCTATCGAACGTTTTAATAGTCTATTTTACGCCCGTTAACAATATAAATATAGTCTGAGAATATCAAGAAGAATGGTTGAGCCATTAAAAGTTTGAATACAAAACAGACGCACCAACAATTATATATACAGGGTGTCTGTTTAAGCTCGGCCACAGGCCATATCTCGGCAACCGTTTATCATGCAATCTGGCCGAAAAAATCTTGACAGTAAAACGGACTACTGCAATTTCAACGAAAATATTTTTAAGATTCCAAAGTGATCCCAAGGGGGCACAATTCTCAAAGTGAATTAAAAATTCGATAATTTTTCATTAAATTCAAGTTCAGGATAGCTTAAAATTTTTACTGGCAACATTCTTAAGTTTTTATACTATTTTTATTTGAAACTATTTGATCTAACTTCCATACGCAGGGGAGGATGGAGGAGGGTATGCTTGCGTACAAAAGTAGATGTAACTCGGGTTTGCCTTAACGGATTTTAATGTTTCTAGGATCATTAGGTAGATAATTTTACAAATAATGGAAATGTATGTAAAAGGAAATTACGTGGTTGTCCAAAAAAATAACAGGTGGCGCTGTTCTTAATTTATGTACATCACGTTTCTTAAATCATAATATTGAAGAATATAAAGAACTGAAGAGGATGACGAAAACCGAAAGTTTCGTTGTTTCTTGACGAAGATATAGTTATACGAAAACATTCCCGAAAAATAAAATTTTTAAATATTAATTTATTTTTTATTGCCAGTAATAATTTTATTTTAATTTTAAGAGGGTAACTAGATAGTATACAGTTTGCTTTCGTTTAAATGTCTATCATACTCTTCTATAAATGAATTTATTTCAATCTTTTCATCAATTTTTTAGTTCATTGCGTATATTATGTTAAATTCCCTTTTTAAATATTTTCAAATTCTCTAGCTATTATGTTTTAAACAGAATATTTCGTCTTTTCCATTTGTTTTTTTTTCCAAATTTAAATAAAATGTAACACAGTAGAGTGTATAGTTTGCTTTTTTTATATTTCTATCATAAAATATCGCATGCACCGTGATACTATTGAATTACATTATTATGAGATTTCCAAGGTGGGCCATGAAAATCGAAATGTCAAAATGTTAGTATCACTTCTAGTTAAACGTGTTTTACGTATTTAGCAAATTAAGCCCTTTTGGACGCCAGCACATAATTATTAAGTTTGAAAATGTCATATTCTTATGTTGAAGCTTATGACATAATCAGAATGTGTGTCTGTGTATGTGTCTGCGTGTGTGTGTGTATGACCACGATAGCGGTCAAACCGCTACAGGTGTCAATTCCAAACTTTGTATTTACGAATATAATCTCCCTCTTGAGATCTAAATAGATTTTCAGTAAAATCGGCAGACCGGAAGTAGTAGTTCACTTAAATGAAAAAATTAAATTTTGAGAATATTTCCTCAAGTACTAAGTTTAAACAAATTTATGAAGAATTCATATGTACTCAAAATTAAATTCAAAAAGAATTTTATTAAATAAGTTTTTTGAAATTCCTACCGGAAATAGGTCTTTTACTCTTATCGAAAAACAATTTTTGCGAGTATTTCGCAAGCCATGCTTTTAGACAGGTACGTTACGGGTATAAAAGTATTTAGAACTTAATTATCAATACCTTTTGTATAAAAAAAAAATTCAAAATTCGGACCGGAAGTATCACTTTTACTCGTATTGAATAGCGACTTTTTGCAAATATATCGTAAATTATGCATTCTGTATATATTTGTTATGAGTACAAAAGTATTTAGAACTGGATTTGAAATATTTTTTGTATAAGTGAAATTTCAAAATTCGGACCGGAAGTAACACTTCTACTCTTAGCGAGTAGCCTTTTTTCAAATATCTCGGAAAGTATGGATTTATAGAGATTTATTAAGAGAATAAAAGTATTTAGAATAGGATTTTTAATATTTGTTGTTTAAAAAAAAATTCTTAAAATTTGAACATGAAGTAACACACTTACAGGTTTATTTTTCTAAGATGAAATTATTTAAAACAATTCAGAACAACTTGTGTGTAATTTGAAACGCTCATACGTATAAGAAAGTCGTGTGGTGGCCACACCTCATTTTTTATTTATGTGGTAGAATAAGCGACAAAAAGCCGACTACAACAATTGCTGTCTCTGAAATTGAAGTACCTACTCTCTACTAATCGACGATTAAACATGTGTATTGAAAATAGTGGTGGACACAACATAATTTGTCAAGTTGACTTTTTTTGTTTTATTTTTTGTATTTTCTTATTTAAATATATTATGTCTGTTTAGTTTATATTACTTGGTCAATATATTTTCTTATTTATATACATATAACTATTATACATAATAGTCTGTTCTTTCACTTACTTTCATGTTATATGCGGGGATGAATTAGATATCAATTTTTATACACTTTCATTACTAATGAGGAAAAAGTTTGTTTATAACTAATGCATTATATTATATTGCTTTTTTTCTCGTTATTGTATACTTAGTTCTTGAGTTATAGAAATTACTATAGCTGTTGTCCTATTATTAGTTGGGTAATATAGATATATTATTTTTATTATTACTACTATTTTATTTCAATATCGGAAGAAAAGACAGGACATAAAATTTAAGAAATAATAGTTATAGAACATTTAAAAGGGGAATCTAACTTAACATACGCAATAAAATAAAAAAATCGGTGAGAAGATAGAAATGAATACCTACATTTATGGAAAAGTACGATGAAAATTCAAATTAAAGCAACCTATACTCTCTAGTGAGGCTCTTAAAATAAAAATAAAAATATTACATACTTGCAATAAATTAATAAATTTATATTTAAAAATTTTATTTTTTTGGATAGTCTTCGTATGACAATATCTTCGTCAAGCAAAAAGGTGTAAACTTCCGGTTTTCATCATTATCTTCAGTTTTTTATGTCCTTTAATATTACGCTATTAAAAATATACAGTTCTATTCAAAATTTCACAGAAAAAACAAATAATATATATAAATTGGGCGGTAGCAGACACCCGATATAAAGAGATATTTATTATTTATTTATTTTACAATTTAATAAATTGGCAGCAACTTTTGTTTAAAGCAATTTTCAAAATTCAGACCAGAAGTAACATTTTTACTAAGAGATTGGTTAAGAAAGTGTTTAAAATAAAAAAAATTGGATCGAACATACGTACAAGAAAGTCGTGTGATGTCCACACCGAATATTTTGTAATTTGTATTTAATGATAGCTTTTTCCATACAAAAATAACGGCTGTAAGTTCTGTTTAAGCAAACACGGTAGTAAATAAATGTAAATGTCAATGTTCAATTCCGTCCAAAATAATTAAGACAGTTTCAAACAACTTGGTAATAAACTAATAAAGTAAACTATTCTTAAGCAAAGAGAATATAATGGAGTACGTATACTCAAAAACCATAATAAATAACAATAATTACAACATAAATGACATTGGTAACTGTGATTTTTAATGTTAATAATGGTTAATAATAATGGATATTAAAACGGGGTGAATTAAAACGATATTGATTTTTAATATAACCAAATACAACACACGCATTACGTAATATACACCACAATCGAAATTAATTTAAAGCGTACCATCATAACAGCTGCATACACTTGTCGCGTTTGAATCCAGAGCTGGTAATATTAATTTAAAGAGACGTTTAATTTCTTTCGTGACTCCAACTGTTCTCAAAACGGTTATAATTTAAATTGAAATAAAGCATACCGACAATTGCGAGCACTCGCCTAGTTCGATCTTTATAATAAGGATATACGTCTTTAAATCGTTAGTAGTCTGTAAATAGGTATGCAAATATCCTCCTTTGTATCGTCATATCAGTCTTCCAATCTTTATAAATATGCTCTCATTACGTCTTGCGTATCACTGATTTCTTTGTTGTGCGCTGAATTTCTAGACAACTATCATTTTTGATTCGATTTATTTTATTTTACTTTACTTTTTTTATTTTTTTTTACTTTTATTTTATACTTTTTTCATAGATACTTTTGCCATAACAAGTAAACGAAGTCGCACCATTATTATACTCAATAGAAATTGATTTTCTTCCTATTATGAAAAATCAAGTTAAGGACATATTTTTGTACTTACCATTACAGGTTCATATATTCCATATCTTTAACGAAATAAAATTTGAAATAATTGGAACTTCGTATAAAGCATGCCCACAAAACAAAACACGAAATAGTAACTTTGCGAAATGGTGGAGGTTCCTTCTAAAAATTGAATCTGCAATAAGAGGCGCTTAGGTAGTAATAATTCTTACAAGAAAACAGTTGCTTAATCTTGAGTTAATGAGTTCAAAAAATGACGTGTGTCTACACTTCATAAAAAGAGAAAAGAGTGGACAATACCAAACATTGTCATGTGCAGCTCACAAAACGAAATATGGTCGGTGAGATGTCCCTCCGACAAGGTGCGCAGTAGATTCTTATAATATTAAAATAAGCACGAGCAATCTCGAAAAGATTGTCAATCGTTACACATCGAAGTACAGTATGTTTCCTATATATGTATCTCTTTTCAGTATATTACAATTTATCTCCATTTACTCTAAGATAAGAACGTAAAAATGACTTGCTAAGAAAACATAACTAAAAGCGATGGTAGAGGGTAAATTGTTGCAAGGGAAGTTATGTCTTCCACTAACATTCTCAGAAGAAAAACGGCGTTGCTTGAAGTGCTAATTCACGAACTTGACGAGGTTTCTGAAATATGCAATCACTCCTCATCATAATATTTGATTAGAGTTGAAGCACGTTGATTACTATGTGCCTTTCTTGAACTTCCTGATTGTTTCATTATAGACTTGTCCTAAGATTCTAAAGTCATTGTTTAATGTATTCAATTAGTTCTTCAATTTCCTAGTTCACGGTAGCACAGTCAAAAGCTCTAAGAAGTGTTACACCCGCAACAACGTCGAAACTAAATTTTACTGACCAGGCGAGTCACAGTATAAGGAGATCACGATAGTGTGGTGGTAGGAATTGAGAAATGCAGGGCCGAGCTAGCTCTAATCGCAGATGGCGTGACGGTTCAGATAACTGAACTTAAGAAATGAGCGTCGGTCGGCGACGACGCAAGCGACGTTGTCCGGGCACCAGGACACTATGCTACCTTACGGTAACCTACCTGCGCTCCCTACTGATCTGCCACTGGCTGTATCCCTCCAGCGGGTTTCCTACGGATCACCATGTATAGGTCGGCTGCGCTAAACCTTATTCAAATGCTTGTCACAATAATAATAAAGAAAAACAAGATATGTTGAGGTAAAATAAAAGAGAGATTACGATGTGTAGAAAGTTCTGTATTAAATTGTTAGTTTTTTTTTTTTGAAAATATATTAAACAAGACAGAATGAATATTGAAAATATAACAAACATGTCCGAGTGAAAATGGTGAAAATAATAAACAGTCGGATTTAATTAATATGCAATCTTAAATACTACTGACATAACCTCTGCACATCGGCAGGGAGATGGTCGGCAGCAGAAACGTTTCGTCGCCTCACAGGCTATTCTACAAATGATATTATACAAGTGCCACCAACGGCGATGTTCTATGATATGTGTTATATGTTACACAATTATAAAGAAAGTTGATTTAAGATTAGCACTTAAGGCTTAAAAAAAAATAAAGAGAAAATCATTAAATTCAAAACATGGATATGAATACATACTCAAAATTAAGAATTAATTAAAGTAACTTGTTTACGAAAGTTAAGTAGTTAAAACGTTATAAAAAAGAAAGATTAATATTAATAACAAGAGAATCTACTGAGTTTACGGTATAGAATTCACATTGGCATAAAAAGGTTTACTTAGCCCAAAGATAATTAGCAAAAAAAAACATACATGAAAAGTTAATGTTTTAACGGCAATGAATTTTCTAGAATTTCTTTTAATATTAAAAACACATCGACGAGAGCCCTAATCAACTCTTACTTAGGGTCACTCTGTATATAGCAATAATAATTTGCAATATAAACGGTAATTTTAATAGCATTACACGTGACCTCGCAATTGATTAAGTGGTGCATTAGGTATCTTATAACCACCCAAATAGTCTTGGATCACAAAAAAGTAAGGTAAATGTCCAGCTCACTGGCACAAAATATCGATAAATTGGTCGAATTGTATGTCGAAAACTATGAATATAGTTGTACTTATCTGGCACGGTGCAGGGGAAGACTCCTTAGCTGGACGGAGAAATTCTACCCAAGATGCCCCTGAGATGGATGTGAAGGTACAACTATTAGAGCGACGATGGTAGTCACTATATTCATTAACGGAAATGTGCGGCGGCCATGTCAGCGTACTTCTACTGAAGGCTTAGCCCCGTACAAAAATCCTATTAAATTAGAAAAGAGAAAAAAAACAGAGATATAACCCCGAAAATTAACACAAGATCTACTCCACTTACCCCAAATTATTGGAGATCCGCGAAATCGTCTTCACAAGTCACACAAAAGTACAAAATTTAAATTCAAAAATCCAACAGTGGTAGATCGCAAATTCAGAAAGCGGTAATACGATAAAATTTACGATAATTCACCTATACTAAGGTATCGACACTCACTACTTATTTCTTCAGAGCCGCCTAAGCGTAATATCTACTAGACATAGTAATAAAATTACCAAACAAAAATAAGCGTTCTGTACTGTTGTTCTTTAGACAAGATGGACTTGGAAAGTGAAACGAGAACGTGTTTCCCTGGATAATGCGCTACAGCCAATCACGCACGCCCAAAATATGACGTAACACGAAAATGGCTCACAATAGAAAGCGGGAAAAATTCAAATAAAATTAACGAACACAAAACTTAATTACAAAAGAGAGCGTCGATAACGTGACCTATATAATTAAACACAAACATCCTCGGAACTTAAGGTGATGGTAAAATTTATTAAAACACACCTACAATGTACGGAAGATTGAAAACGCTAGACAACACGCAGGAAAAGTTTGCGCTTAAAGGTTGGTCACCTGTTTGACATCACACCAAGATCATGCCAACGACAACGAATGGTGGCAATCAAAACAAACCTATGTTATAGCCAAAATTTATTACGGAAATAAGACCGGATCCTGCAGGTAATTATACAAGAATTACAAGCTATTAAAACGCTTCGATAAGGCGGTTAGAACCGACCGGAATTATGTATTTCAAGGAAAATAACGAAGACTTAACCTCGGAAACGCAGCTGGTAGATATCAACAGGTGTTTAACAATGCAGCCAGGAATATCGAAGACTGGAGTAAACAAATCACATTACGAGAACAATTAATAGTATGCCCGTTATTCTACAGGATTTCCTTATTTAATATCTATAACGTTTTTAGGGAGATTCTTACGTCAGGAAAAGCATCAATTGGACGTGACATGTGTGTGTCCTTAGGAGAATGTATGAACACAAACGACAGTAAATGCAACAAAGCCTGACTGTTGTCACGGGGAATTTAAAGCAACATCAACTGCAAACAATCCCATAAATGCCACTCATTAAATACATTTCGAAGAGAACGGAAGGTATAATTAAGCAAGTGTAGACAAAACTTAAACAAAGCATATAGAAGTAACTGCTAATGCAAGTAACTGAGACTGCAGGTAGGTTAGAATAAGCTAAAAATAAGATAGGTAGTTTACATACAGAATTTCCCACTCGTAAAGAGTGTATTTGACCGATACTGCACTAGACACATCTGTCAGTGCCATATTACATAACTCAAAGTTCCGAAAGCAAACAATTAGGTATAGGACACGCTCAGATAAACAACTAAAGGTCATTTCCATACAGAGTACCGAAAGATGTACAAGGTTCACTCGTATAGTCACGCTCTCTAGTCAATTCCTTAAGAATTTTAATAATGACACATAACCTTACGAGACCCGCATACAAAAGTGAAATTTAGGGCATAACAGAAGTTAATATTACAAAAAAACAAAATTTCAAATCCAATATGGAGCATACTTTTCCTGAAAATGTTTATAAGTGCAACGAAAATAAGTATAGATAGAACTATCGATTTCCCCAAAAAGTTGTTAGGCTTTGTACATCTGGGTTTTTGGGTCGTTTGTAATGGATATTGGTGCTACAGAAACCTTTGCTTAATTTTCTGATTGTGTCCTTATATACTTATCCTAAGATTCCAGTCACTTTTAAGTGTATTTAATTAGTCTTTCAGTTTTTAATTTCACATACGTACAGTGGGCAGAAATCAATAGTCGAAAGTTGTAAGAATTAATATTACAAAAATCAAAATTGCAAATCCAACATGGCGCATAGCTTTTCTGAAAATGTTCAATAGTTCAAGGTAAATAAGTATAGAGAAGGGTTTCGGGTTCCCCAAAAAATGTTGGGGTTTGTACGTCCGGGATTTTTGGTCGTTTTTTATGAATATACTACAAAAGTTAGGTTAAAACAGTTTCTATTGCAAATACTACAGTTTGATACAGTGTACGTATATTATTGATTTAATCAGAGAATTAGTTGTCATCCTCAATATCTACTACTCAATCATTAAAACACATGGACATCATAGCTTCACGTGAGAAAAATAATTTGATTAATATTAGTAAATAAACACAAAATATTACATAGATATCATCCGAAAATATAAGTAACTAATTATTCCATACATTTTACAAATTATAAGCTATTAAACTAATAGTATTAGTTTTTGAGTTATTATGAAATACGCCCTGATGTCGAAACATTAAATCGCGTTTGATGAAATGAGTATAACAATTCTGTATTTTGGAGTTGGAGTTTTACATAATTTCTGAAATAAGTAGATAATATGCAAACGTTTTGGTTTATTAATATTTCGATTATATCATATTCCCAAATGAATGAGCATTTAATTTAGACATTGCATCAGAAGTTTTGGAAGAAAAAAAAATACCTAGTGATTACCAAAAGCTACAAAAAAGAATTCTACTACGTCGTTTGGTATATTATGTTTTTAAGATCATCATTCAAGAATTCATTACTCTTTTTCTAATAATCTTTTGCTTGTCATTTTTTTAATTCTTTTAATTCAAAGCAAGCTATTTTAACAAATGGTTTATATTTCAGAAATAAATAGCAAATGCCCTCTCTAAAAATTAAAATTGCTTATGTAGTAGCTATACTTCCTACAGGCGTAAGAATAGTTATATTAAAGACGATACTTGGCCTTGGTTCTGTGCTGAAGATAGACACACAGTGGAAGTGAACTTATGAGTCTTAAACTAGTAGATATAAATAGCCTGGGAAGCATATATAATAAAAAATATGTTTATTTGAAAATCGGCAGCATTTCTGCTTTTCATACCTGTTGGGAGCTCGCTCAGTAGCTTTCCAGTAAGTATTTCCTTAATACCGGCAATAAGCTGACTGTGAGAAGGAATTTAGTTTCATTGAACATTGTTGAATTAGGGAAAACTAGAAATATGTTTACACTAATTACCCTTGCCGACAATTTTAATTTTTTTTAAAACCTTCCTTTAATTGTCATTCCAAAATTTTAGATTTTTCTTTGATTAAACCCAAGTCCCGTATCAAATCATTCAGATCTGATTGAGTAATTAGATGTGGTTCGTCAGAAGGAACATACGTCAGATCGCTTGGAAATGAAATATTCAAAACATCGTTTATATCTTCCTCATCCGTGGAATTTGCAGAAGAATTTGAATGCAATGGAGTTGGTAGCTCACAATGAGTTCTCTTCAACGATTTACTTACAGTTAAAAAGTCTGGATATATTACTTTGTGTATCACAAGTATACATATTGACATGGTTTGTTCAACCATGCAATATATTATATTTACTTATATTCGAGTTCTTAAAGGAATGGTATTTATATTGATTTAATGTTTATTCAAAAGGTTTGCAAGATTAAAATTTGGTTCACTATGTATCAGGTAACCAAATAAGTTCATGCGGTTTTTTATGGTAAAATATAAATATTTATTAAGAAACAATAGTACAATATTATTCATCAAAGTAATTACCATCACACTCAATGACCTTTTGCCAACGTGACACCAATTTTTTTATGCCGGTATTGTAGAACTCTACGGATTTTGAATCAAAAAATTGACGGACTGCATCTATTACATTAACTCGAGTTTTAAACTGCCTATGTCTCATACAGTTGTGAAGAGACAAAAAAAGATGGTAATCACTTGGCGAAATGTCAGGGGAATATGGAGGGTGTGGCAATATTTCCCAGCCAAGTTCACAAATTTTTTCCCGGGTCACTTTTGCAGTATGCGGTTTGGCGTTATCTTGTAAGAATATCACTTTCTTTCGATTGATTAAAGAAGGCTGTTTTTGGATGAGTGCTGCTTGTACTCGCTGAAGTTGTTCACAATACAAGTTCGCAGTGATGGTTTGGCCCTTTTCCAAAAACTCATAATGGACTATTCCATTTGCTGTCCACCAAATACACAATAAAATCTTGTTTGGGTGCAAGGAAGCCTTGGGAGTGTGAGGTATTGCATCAGTAGGCGACAACCAATGATACGAACGCTTAGAATTTGAGTATAATATCCACTTTTCGTCGCAGGTTAACAACCGATCAAGAAATGGTTCATTATCGTTGCGTGAAATGTTTGCCGAACAAATGGTAAGACGACTTAATTTGTTATCATTTGACAATTCATGTGGAACCCATTTGCTCAACTTCCACGTCTTTCCTAGCTGATGAAGATGCAAACGAATGGTTTCGTCACTCACATTGAACCTTTCTGCAAGCTCTAGGCACGTTGTACTGGAATTTGCCTCCACAACCTGTTGAAGATCCTCGTTGTTAATGATCTTCGGTCTTCCAGAGCGTGCTTCATCGGTTAAGTTGAAATCTCCCGAAGAAAATTTCTTGAACCACTTCTGTGCTGTTCGATCACTTACGACATCATCTCCGATTGCGGTACATATTTTTCGCGCCGCCACTGCAGCTTTAGTACCAAGTTTGTACTCATAGAGTAAACAACCTCGAATTAAAGTTTTATTCGTTTCCATTTTCAACTATTCAAATTAATAATTAAATAATTGTCACGAACTGTGTATGTATTAAATGACAGAAGGATTGATACTAAAGTGGATGACAGATAACAGACAAGTGCTATCGATCAACAACTTAAAGAATATTCATGGCACTCTGCTGTATACAAAAACCGCATCAACTTATTTGGTTACCAACGGTGAAATGTTAGAGATCTATATAATAATTGTAGAATCTGAAAGGAAGAAATAAAATATATTAGTATTGTTTAAAAATATTATGTATTATGAATTTGTACAAAATTGTTTAATTAAGGGTGATATGTCAAGTAAAATATATTAATCTAATTGGATTTGAGTATAATCAAAGTTTAATTAAGATTTCCGCTTATATTTGAATAAGCGGAAGTGACATTTAAATTCTGACAAATCATGTTGTGGGTGAAAAAATATGATGGAAAATGGGTTGTAATATATTGAAATTAGGTATTTAAAATGGAAAAAGAATTAAATAATGTGTATTCTATAAATTTATGTGGATATAAATATTCAAAAGAGAATTAGGAATAAACTATATTGAATATAAAAGGGATGTGTTGATTTTTCATTGGAGAATTGAAAAATATTAGGAGATCGAGGTAATTTTGAAAATAAATAGAGAGAATATTTTTCTTCTTAATTGAGAACGGGTGTATATTTTTGGTGTTACTAAAATAACATCAGAAATTATACAAAATATAATAATTTTGAGTTATTAAAGTCATTAAAACTGTTAATATCACATAATTCAAAGCATAAATAAAATTATTTACAATTTCCAACGAGAGTTGTTAAGTGATTAATATTGAACGAGTACACATAATAATAAGATTTTGCTAATATATTAAAAAACTTACTTCAAATTTATTAAATACTGATCCGAGCCAGTGTGAATACATCATTTTGGATTCTAATTGAAGAGGAAGAGATTTCAAGAGTGTTTCAGTTCAGAAGATAAAGCAAGTGTAACAATTTTATGAACTATTTGGAGAAGGAGAGTTCCTGATACTATTGTCCGTCTAGAGATCCAGATAATAATGCAAGTTTAACCATTTGATAAACTATTTGGAGGAGGACAGTTCCTGATACTATTGTCCGTCCAGAGATCCAGATAATAATACAAGTTTAACCATTTGATGAACTATTTGGAGAAGGATTGATCCTGTAAACCGTTATCCAGTCCAGAAAGATTTGAGAGGTGCTTTTTTTCCAGCGCACAAGTAGTGCATTTATATTAAGATACGTCAAAATATCTTATCCGAGATCTGTAAGAGACGATAACAGGCAGCTATTGGAAACATCTATAATCTTCAAGTATGGAGGGAGCTGGGACATTCAGGACCATACTATAAATTCAAGAATATTGGTTTCAACAAGACAGTATAAATCTACTAGAAAGAAAATAGCATTCTTTTGACGATTTTATTGAACTACGATACATTTTTTTTTGATTTAAAGTTGTATAAAATATTTACATATTAACATTGATAATTAATTGATAACAATTATTGGACATATTCAACGTAAAACCTATATTATAGTTTAAATATGAAATAATTTAGGGATATCCTATTCCAATGCGATTTTGTAACATATAATCTACAAACATAACAAAAACTGTTCAACTGCTTCAAACATTATTAAGTCAACAACTAAACAAAAATGAAACACTACGCCGGCGCCGGCTGAAACCAGAAGTTTCCATTTTAGTATATTCCATGATGACTATTATATTAGAATTTTCTATTTTTCTCTGGAATGCGTGACGCCATATTCTTTGCAGTTGCAGCTGCCCTTCACGGTATAGCTGCAAACATGCTCGAGCTTGTTACAATACTTTTTTAGTTTAAATTTTACGTTAATCTTACTGGAAACAGATAAAAAAATTATTTTTAAAATGCGACGTAATAGGATCTTATAATACAGTTTTTATGTTTACAACAATGCAAAATACTAAAATTTTAGACAGCTAAGTCAGTTATAAAATCGTGTCATCTGATGTAATTATTTGTCATTTGTAATAATTAAATAAAAATAAAAATAAAAATAATAATCTTGACAAGCAGAATTAAAATAAAAATTAACAAGATAGCTGGGTTACAGAAAAAGGAAGGAGCTTTCACTCGTACCACAAATCCTATCGAGCATTCTTTATATATTGATATTTCAGTTATCCATCCTGTATATTTATTTCTATTGAGTAATTGTACATTAATTGATATATTACAATAAATTACACTTAACGTGACATCTTTCGTTAAGCAAATTTAATAGCTTTTCAGGCAAACCTCTTAAGCAGCAAAAGCCGTATTCTAATTTTGTACTTTTTCGCTCTATTCCCGAACAATAACTCACAATGTACGAGCGTAAAATTAAGCGGCAAACTCCGGGAGATCATTAAAAAACGACAACTACTTTTAATAATGAGGAATAGTGCCTCTCTTCCTGCGCTCTACGGTTCCAAAATTAATGTCTTTTAATATCACCGGCGGCACCAAAATATAAGCGAATACGTCCAATATTTCGAACCATGTTTCAAAATACGACATCTCTTTATTGCTGACGCATTGGATGTACCCGCGGTGTCGATGCTTCGTCATTTCCAACCATTTCTCTTTATTCCGCTTTTTTTTTCATTCGAAAAAAAGATTACTGCCATCATAATACACAAAACATCCACCCGCACGAAATTACAGTCAGGGTGATGTTTTTTATCGGGTATTTTCTTGTGTATTCCCGGTAATGTGAAATAACCAGACGAAATTAAGCAATAAATTGCGGAGATGGAAGAAATGGGGATGTAAGGGTTCTATAGCGCAAAAAAAGCCCGAATTGATGTATTTAGAAATTTTCTACAAGTTTTTTAATAATCTTTTTACGTGCCCGTGTTTGTATCAATAAACTAATTTCGCTTTTTGCAATATTTAACGCTAACGAGTAATTACTAATTTTTAATTTAGTTTTTCTTATATATAGGGTTAGTTTTAAATAGCGTCATTAAAAAAGGGGTGAAAGAAAAACATGAGTACAGCAGTTAATAGTATACAAACATAATTATTTTCATGTAGAGGAATTTAAGTTTCAAAATAATATACTTCCATTTAATGATATAAAAATGGTATTGCACCGAGGTTGTCGACGTTTTCCACATAAAGGCGTGCTATTCACACAAAAAAAACATCGCCATAGAAAATCTTTTCAATTGCCATTCATTCTCGAACAAAGGTTGTAACTACTACATTGATTAAATATTTTACTTTACATTTATTTACTATCTTATTTCAATTGCATATAAATTATAAGTTTAGTTCGTATTATCCTATTCTCGGTCATTTACTTCATGTTTATTTCTTTTTTTACTTTCTTATACGTAGTATAAGGAAGTATTGTGATGATGAAAATTTTCGACCTCGAGATTTTTGCAGATGTCCACTTTTGAGGTCCCCTGATACCAAAAAAGTGGTTTTTAAAAAATGTCTGTGTGTGTGTCTGCCTGTGTGTGACCACGATAGCGGTCAAACCGCTGTAGATATCAATTCCAAATTTTGTATTCACGTGTATAATCTCCCTCTTGAGATCTGATTAGTTTTTCAGTAAAATCGGTAGACCGGAAGTAGCAGTTTACTTCAGTGAAAAAATCGAATTTTGCCAATATTTCGTCAAATACTAAGTTTATACAAATTTATAAAGAATTCATATGTACTTAAAATTAAAATTGAGACCAAATTATTTGAAAAGTTTTTCGAAATTCCTACCGGAAGTAGGTCTTTTACTCTTATCGAAAATCGGTTTTTTGCGAATATTTCGCAAGTCAAGCTTTTTAGACAGGTACGTTACGTGTATAAAAGTATTTAAAACATAGTTTTCAATATCTCATGTATAAAAAAGATTTCAAAATTCGGACCGGAAGTAACACTTTTACTCTTACCGAATAGCAATTTTTTGCAAATATGTCGTAAATTATGCATTCTATATATATTTATTAAGAGTACAAAAGTATTTAGAGTTATATTTGCAATATTTTTTGTATACATGAAATTTCAAAATTCGGACCGGAAGTAGCACTTTTACTCTTAGCGAGTAGCACTTTTTTTCGAATATCTTGCAAAGTATGCATTTTATAGCGATTTATTAAGAGAATGAAAGTACTTAGAATAGGATTTTGAATAAGTTTTGTATAAAAAAATTCTTAAGATTGTATAGTTTGAAACGCTCATACGTATAAGAAAGTCGTGTGGTGGCCACACCTATTTTTTTCCCTGTATCTTTGGAGGTTTTAGGTTGAAAATCAGGAAACAGCCTCATTAGTTGTCCAGCTGAACCTCACCTTGTGGTTTTCTTAGTTTTTATCTGTTTTACTTTCTTATACGTAGTATAAGGAAGTATACTGATGATGAAAATTTTCGACTTCGAGGTTTTTGCCGATGTCCACTTTTGAGGTCCCCTGATACCAAAAAAGTGGTTTTTATAAAATGTCTGTGTGTCTCACTGTGACCACGATAGCGGTCAAACCGCTATAACTATCAATTCCAAACTTTGTATTTACGCGTATAATCTCCCTCTTGAGATCTGATTAGTTTTTCAGTAAAATCGGTAGACCGGAAGTAGCAGTTTACTTCGGTGAAAAAATCGAATTTTGCCAATATTAACTACTAAGTTTAAACAAATTTATAAAGAATTCATATATACTTAAAATTAAGTTTGAGACAAATTGTCTTAAAGAAGTTTTTCGAAATTCCTACCGGAAGTAGGTCTTTTACTCTTATCGAAAATCAGTTTTTTGCAAATATGTCGTAAGTTATGCTATATATATATATTTATCAAGAGTACAGCAGTATTTAGAACTGGATTTGCAATATTTTTTGTATATATGAAATTTCAAAATTCGGACCGGAAGTAGCACTTTCACTCTTAGCGAGTAGCACTTTTTTTCGAATATCTTGCAAAGTATGCATTCTATAGCGATTTATTAAGAGAATGAAAGTACTTAGAATAGGATTTCGAATAAGTTTTGTATAAAAAAATTCTTAAAATTGTATATTTTGAAACGCTCATACATATAAGAAAATCGTGTGGTGGCCACACCTCATTTTTTTTCTTTATTATTCCTTTATTTTTCTTTTCTTGGCTTGCATGCTATTATATATTATTGTTATTATACTGATATTGCAGAGGTGTACAGGAATATAGACATTTATTATCATTATTATTAATTTGGTTGACCTTATACGAGTTAACACAGATATTCTCAAACTATTTTTTGCAATATTATTTTTGGTCTTTAATTATGGTTCAATAAACAGTTATTATTATTATTATTATTATTATTGTACCTATAATAAATGGTAAAAATAATATTTTTTAAGCGTTTTCAGATTTGGTAAATATTAATGATTATTTGAAAATTAAAGGAACTGGTTTTTATTTAGAGTAAAAGATTCTAAAAGTACATAAAGCGTCAATTTTGATTATGGCACTAAATAAAGCTTGTTGTCGGATGTAACCCTACGTTGCAATTATTACGTCTTTCCCTTTTCATCCGTTCCAGGTTTATCCCTCAGTCTCTTAGTACTATAAGCAAATCCACGAAATAAAAAAGTTATGGAAATAAAAATTAAACGGCAATTGCCCTTTTTCATGATATTTTTTTCAATAAACTGCACTTGTCCAAACCCATTTTTTTTTATTTTTCTGATAGATTTGTGCTGGATCCTTGATATTGCTCGAAACATTTGTTCTAGCCGGTTTTACAAGTAGTGATCTAAAATTTATGGCCCCGATGAACTTTGACGCAAAAGACATAGTATAATACATAAAGCACAAAGATTAGCATGGCACGGCACATAAACAGGAAGAAAAACCCATGAATATTAAAGGAAATTACAAAATAAAAACTGTAAAAAGGAAGACATAGAAGACCAAAATTATGGAAAGACCAAGTACTTAGTAGAAGACGTAAAAACATCTATAGTGTTCTAACGTGTTTTATATTATTGAGGAATTCAAATGCAAAGAAGGACTGAAGTTAAAAGTTATTAAAAAATATATATATAAAAATTTAAAACAGCTTCCTTTATAATAGTTGTTATAGATTATAATTATATGTGTATATACAAATGACTGACAAATGATTTCTACTTTGAGTTTCTCTACATTTCTATTTTTAAGGACAGCTAATGTAAGTTTGTACTATAATACTTCTTGAAAGCATATCAGTTCGTGTCTAAAATTTTAATCCGTGGTAGATTATTAGGTAACTGAATTTGTAGGCTCTTTCTGATATTTCGTTCAATGTTACCCTATACTCCTTTCTCAAGCAAACGTCAAATTTTAACAGGCAATAGGTTTGAAGTAATCACATTTAGAAGAAAGGCCGACAATATGAGACCTAACATAAATAAAGGTGGAAAGAATTGAAGCTGCAAGGTCAGTAACGACATATGATTATACAGGTGTCCCAGAAATAAAAAGACGGAGTAGCAGGTATGTAAAGTCAGAACAGAAACAGGCCCAAATATACCGCAATAACGAAAAAATTAAAAATTTAATTTCTATGTTGTTTTTTAGATAAAAAAATTACAATACGGACCTGCACAGAATGTATGTTTATAAATACACGTAAGAATGCTCATTTGTAAATAGAAACGGACACGCATTCGTAGAAAAATACGCTTTTATTTGTATAAAACGGGAAAAAAACGTTCAATCGTACTCGGTGCGTCTAGATAACGCAGCTATGTAGTCGGTTGTTGACCCAGATGGGAGACCCACTTTATTGCAGACAATAAAAGATTGTTTTTATTTTTAAAATAGAAAGGTTATTGCTCTTTAATGTGTTTGTAGTCGGAAACAGCTGATTATTATTATTTTAGAATATTCAATAAATCGTAGTTTTTCTAGCCTTTATTACAGTAAATATCAAGAATGTAATTACTTTTTTCTAGCAGGTGTAACATTAAAGTAACTAATTATTATGAAGTATCTATTCCTCCTCCTTTTTTTTTAACATAAATAATATGGTGGTCCTGAAAAGTACCGATTGTGAAAGTGAAGCAGGTGGATATTTAGTCCAGGGTCGGCGTAAGGCCAATTGAATTCTTCACTATTTTTTTTCTGCCGTCTGCGCACGAACTTGATATTTTGAGGGCACGTTTTTACACAATCTAGCTTCCGATTTCTGTTACTCCGTCTTTTTATTTCTGGGACAGCCTGTATATCCCGTAACATTTGAAATTGCAATTTTAAACGTATTACAGGCGTCGTTCGATTTTTTTGGTAAGATTTTGTTGTTTTTGAAAAATAGTAGATAATTTTTTTCTTTTTAGTTTAATTTTTTTATTTTTTCTTTAAATAGTTTAACGTAATTTATTCATATTATTAGTATTATCTTTTGCTGTTGTTCTTGTTTTCTGTAGTGCAATTATAATGATGATGTGATATATAAATTGTATTTTATATAAAAAAGTAATTTACACATATAAAATTAAACAGCCGCCGAAGAATGAAAAATTTAGCATTTCATAATATTTTATTCTCTCCTAGTCAATCATTCTGATATTATTCATTCTGGTTATATTATTTTTAAATAATGTTAACGCATTACTGAAGTTATGAACAAATGTTTTTATTGTTATGACATGTATCGTATTAAAAATTTCATGATAACGTTTTATAATCAGAGGTAGAAGTACATGTGATCGCTGAAGTGGAAATTCAGACTGCGAACTGGTTGTAATACTGAAAATCTGTCTCTCAAGAGAACTGCTTATTTCCAGGAGCATACATACACACTCTATACATATACATAGATACAAAATTCGGATGAAACATTTCCTTCAAACTCAGCATTTATGTATGTATGAGTAGGTACATATACGTACACAGGCTTACATATTTCATAAGTGAAACGATGAAGGATTTATTACTATATATTTTACGCCTTGTACGAGACATGTCTCATATACATATATATATATGTATACATCCACTGCATATATCGTACATTTCTCGGGATTCATTTATTTGTCGTCGGTGTGCTATTCACCAAGTGCATTGGGAGTTATAAAATATCCCCACAATCTACTAATATTTCAGTTAGAAATTACTACCGTAGAGTTGTATTTCTACAACTGACGGTAATATATGGGTAGTTGGTACAGACATTTACTTGCTTCCAAATTCTGTTTATTGCCGTTTCCGTCTTTTAGTATATAGAAAATAAGCAATACTATTTAAGAGTAGGCTTATTAAATGAACTGCTTGTGTCGTGTGTGTGTGTGTGTATGTACGATATCTAGATACATTTATCGTACTTACAACCGTGAAATTTGCCATTTTGGTAGTCCTAATGTTCACCCAATGCACCTTACAGCCGAATTTTAAATTTAAACTATAGAATCTGTTATTTAATGTTTTGTGTTATTTTGCGTAATTTGCACTTCTCAAAGAAAGTTGTCGGTTCAAAGTAATTGTCATACTTTATACAATCGTATAGTGAATTTGTAAGACTACGCACATATTTAAAAGAAATGATACAAATCAATTTCATAACTATAGACCCATTACCATTCTATCAAATTTTGCAAAAATCTTAGAAACAGTAATTTACAAATCGATTTATAACAATGTTCGCTCATATACAGGCTGAGTCATTACTAGCCGCTTCTTCGATTGCTCTTTTGTGATTTAAATAAAAGAAAAAACAGTTAGTGGAAGATCCATAGTTGCTTGTGGCGCATATTGTAAAAATACTTTAAGCTCTGGCGCACTTCCGGTTTCACGGGAAATGTACGAAACTTAATTTTTTTAAATGGCTCGCCCTATATATTTTTGGATTTTCTTGTACTGCTTTAAATTGTCTGTTCGACAGTTTTTCTTTTTCAAAAGTGAGCCAATAGTTTTTGAGCTATTAATTTTTTTTTGAAAATATTAGACCAAAACACGTGTTCAGAAAAAAATCATTTTCACATTGTTTTTAAAAGCAAAAACATTAACTTTGGTGGTGCTTGTAGCCAAGAAAATTTTGCATCATTTGGTAAAGTTGCACTCGACAATACCTCAATAAACTTTATTTTTTCAAAGCCTTCTTACTGAAATTTTCACATACCAAAAACTTTTTTTTTTAAATGGAACACCCAGTATTTTATTGAGGCATTTTGTTCCTTTTTTTATTCTCTTTCATTTTTGTTAACAATATCCTATACCTATCTTTTGTAATTTCTGAGATAATCACTATAGGAGCAATTAGCGGTCAATTAAAGAACTACGAGCGCTGTTGTTCTATGCACCAAAATATTCGTTCAACCAATGGAAGGCAAGGATAGCGCCCGACTTCCTTAGTCAACTGTCAAACAAAGTAAATGTTATATCCAACTATCCCAAAAGTAATAATTTTATAGAATGAAGAGCATCGCATTTCAATTTTTTAATTCCGGCAATGTCGAGTTGCAGTATTTCATTTTTAATACTGTTGGTTAACATCGAAATAAAATAAAGGTTATGTTTACTGACATACTTGAAAATCCCTTCACAGATAGCGAAGATACTCTCCTCCATTAATATTTTCATCAAAGAAATAAGGTCCAATTATGTAATTCCTCTATTCCTCTCCACAGTTTTTGACCAACGATTTTGAAAGTTTACAGGTGTGATAAAGTGGGGGATTTTATGTGTTATAATAAAGGAAATTGTGACGATGAACGTATTCACTTGAATAGAAGGTTTCGTTGGTAAACAACAAAAAATTCAGAAAGCCAGGATAATTTATCTGCTGCCAATTGACAAAAATATAAGCGATTCTGAAAATTTCTTTCATCTAACCCTGTGTATGAATATGCTACGGGTGAATTTCGTATTTCCTAATTTTTCTGGATTCTCAAATTTGGCTTATATCTAACTGCTGACTAATTTTCGTAGTACTAGTATGGGGATGTTCAACTGCATTCGCAAGTACCATAAACGTCTTATCCTCACCAGTTATTGCTTTTTCCGTTCTTTCATTCATATTCAATGCTTTCTGTTCACTCAAACCGTCCACTTTATATTTTCGAAGGTTTCTGGCTTCGGTTGACTTCTACCAGGGATCACCGTGCATAAACTCCAATTGCTAGCAAAGAGTTTTTTTCAGATTCACCCAAAATATCAATCATATCTATTAACTCTTCATAAGAATAATTCATTTGGATGATAACTAATAGTGATGCTTTTATAAGTTTGACATAAATGTATACCGACTTTCTTTAACAGTTGAGTCAGGCAGTCAGCCGCATTCCTGC
This sequence comes from Amphimallon solstitiale, assembly GCA_963170755.1. NCBI lineage: Eukaryota > Metazoa > Arthropoda > Insecta > Coleoptera > Scarabaeidae > Amphimallon > Amphimallon solstitiale. The sequence goes on along the minus strand of OY720683.1, from coordinate 74,696,775 downwards.
CTTTATTGGACCAATATTTGGGTGCAGAGAACAGCGCCCGTAGTTCTTTAATTGACCGCTAATTGCTCGTATAGTGATTATCTCAAAAATTAGAAAAGATAGGTATAGGACATTGTTAACAAGAATGAAAGAGAATAAAAAAAGGAACAAAGTGACTCAATAAAATACTGGGTGTTCCATTTAAAAAAAATAATAATGTGAAAATGATTTTTTTCTAAACACGTGTTTTGGTCAAATATTTTCAAAAAAAATTAATAACTCAAAAACTATTGGCTCAATTTTGAAAAAGAAAAAACAGTTGAACAGGCAATTTAAAGAAAGTACAAGAAAATCCAAAAATATATAGGGTGAGTCATTTAAAAAAATTAAGTTCCGCCAGAGCTTAAAGTATTTTTACAATATGCACCACAAGCAACCATGGATCCTCCACTAATTGTTTTTTCTTTTATTTAAAACACAAAAGAGCAATCGAAGAAGCGGCTACTAATGACTCAACCTGCACAGGCTGTATAACTTAAAACTCCCAGGTTAAATATTTCGGAAACGGATAAAGATATTTGAATTTTTTAAAAAAGTTACTAAAAAATATTATCGACTCTAGTTTGTTTCACAATTGTGTTTTATTATGTGAATATATAAGGTAAGGTGGGGTAACATTGACATCTTTTCGCATTTCATTTTTTTAAATTCTTATAAGTCACGACTAGGCAACGAAATTTCTGCTACAAGCAATATACATCAATCTTGGTTTTTGCGTAATATTTATTTGAACGAGTTTTCGCACGTTTTCTAAAAAAAAGTATTTACCAAACAATGTAAAGTGTCAATGATAACCGACGATGGTCAAACATTGACACCCCCATCTAACTTCGTACAATGTCATTTTTGGGCGCATTTATGGTAAGTATGTATGACGTGCGAAAGGCTATGTTTATGATAATTTTATTCAAAATTTGTTAAGAAAAAAACATAATATCTGCTTGCAAACAATTTTTTACAGGTTTAATAAACAGTTAGAGGTTTTTTAGTCTCAGAAGACAAGAAATTAAAATAAAAATTGTGCATTCTCCTGTGAATGATTGGGGTTTGAAGAACCTTGACAATATCTTTTTCGGAAACTAGTGTCTCGTGGCTGACATCCAGATACACAAAATAGATGTTGCGTTTCCTCAAGAAGTTAGTAGTATATTTAATGGTATATTTAGTGCTCTCAGTGCTTTGAACTTGTCCGATATAATACACCAGATCCGCCTCTTTTTCTGTGCTACATTTTTCGACCTGATATTTAACGAGAATGAATTTTCCTCAATAACTAGATAACGCCCAATGCGCGATCGCTTCTAAACTCTAACATAGTTCAGACACTTTTTTAAGATAATTTTTTAGGTGTTAACATTTGCTTCCATGATCTTAGCTCTATTTTTTGTTTTTCTTATGGCGGCCATATTGGATTTTTAATTAGTTAGATAGTCCTTAAAATAGCTTTTCAATAATGTTCAACATGCCTGATAAATCTTTATTTATACGAGAGATATGAACATTTAATAAAATTATACTCTAATACGAAATTAGTTGGCTATGAAATTAAATGTTAACGTAAAACGGACTATAAATAATCATTATTAACATGTAAACATGCAGTGCAATTGGTGGGAGATTGAGAACTTTGTGTAGTAATTATTGATAAGTAATTACCGTTTAAACGTTGAGATTAATAAGAATTGATAATGGCACATACATTTTCAAAAGAAGTAAAGGTTGATATGTTGGAAGTTTATTTCAAAGTAAATAGAATCTCTGAAAATGCTTGCACAAATTGCGCTCAGCGTTTTCCAGAAAGAAAACAACCGGTGTGTAATTTTTAATAGAATAATCAGAAATTTGGTGAACTATTTGAGCTTCAAACAAAAAAGATATGACAAGTTAACAACGCTGATATACTTCAAAATAATATTTTACAAAATGTTATGAACAATCCAAGTACATCAGTACATTGAGTGGCTCGAGAAACTAGAATTCCGAAATCTTGTATTTGTAAAACGTTGAGAAAAAACAAATACCACCCATACAAACCGACAATTGTACAAGGTTTAAGCGATAATGACTATCAGCGAGGATTACAATTTAGCAGGTGGTATCTACAAAAATGTGATTAATATACACATTATAAGCCATTTGCCTTTGTCCATCTTATATGTTTCCCTTTACGATTTTTTGAAGGACCTGGTAAAACTGCTTCCGCCATACTATAAAATATTAACGATTACGAAGAGAAAGTTAACGAAAGTAATAAAATACCTTAACAAATGAATATTTCACTTGCGAGTTCTAAGAAGAACTATTTTTTAAGAATATTAACAACAAGTAACTATGCAAAATACGGAAATCGACAAAATCTTTGAAAAAAACTGTCAGTAAAAAAATTTTTGACAGAACAAGCTAAATGCGATTATTTTGTCGGTGTAAATGCAAACGCGATTTCAACCAATCACAAACGTTTATTTTAAGCCCTATCTTTCCCAACGCTTCTTTCTTAGATTGAATATGCTATAGAAGAACATGGTGCAAATTTGTCTCATGCTAGTAATTCAAAGAATTAAAATCAGAGTATAGGGCGGCTTCTGTCACTATATTAATGCATAGTAAAATCAAAATACAGTTGTTAAATTTAATAGGTTTCTTCTCATTGCAACAGCGTTCATTTCTAGTAAATACCATCCATATTTCAACAACAAAATCTCATATTTCACATATTTACCATTATTTCCCTTCATATTCTCCATTAACAAATACATTTTACGGCGGCACTTATTGTGCATTTAAGCGTACGGACGTGCCTAACACATTTTGTAGGTAGGTAAACATGGAAAAACGAAACACTGATATTTAATATTTCAGACTAGCATGGGGGCGGAAAAGCGGAAGGCACATTTTAAATGTTCAACTGAAACATCCAGGTTATTAACATCTAGTAATTAACGATATTAATACTTACAGACGTACATAGACGCGGAGCGCGCAAAAGCCGACATTATTGTATTATTAATTAATTAGACGGAAGATAATGAAGATGCATAAAACGTCTAATAAACGAAGTAAGTATAAATCCTTAACACATGCTGATGGAATATGTAAATCAAACATAAGCCGCTAATACAATCTTCAAATTATTATTAACGTTACGGGCGCAAAATTTTCTCCGCCCAAAATTTTGCTCGCTCACGACGACCCGCATCTACTTTGTCAGATTTTCTTCCCCGAAATTGTATTAAATAATATCTCTCCTCGGAAATATTTAGACAATGAGGAATGATTTTATGATGTAATAATGGTGCCGTAAATTAAGAAATATATTGTTTGCTGGAAATTTAATAAAGCCGTAATTTCGTTCGTATCATTTTATGGCATTTAAAAGTAAACGTTATATTAAAATCATGTCGATTTAATATCATGAAGTACTGCTGTGAAACATATCGGCTTTAGTTGATTTCGAAGAAATGGAAAATAATAAATATATTGGCAAATTTTAATATCGTCGTGGTAACAGCAACTGAAAATGTTAATGAAATTTGAAATTGGCTGCTTACAGTTTTTTTTATAATTTGGCTTTAATTATGTCATAGGGTGATATTTCTCGAAGAAATGGAAAATAATAAATATACTGGCAAATTTTTATTGACAGGTGACAGCAACGTGTGATTAGTTCTGAAAATATTAATGAAATTTAAAATTGGCTGCTTACAGTGTTTTTATAATTTGGCTTTAATTATGTCATATGGTGACGGGGATATTGTTGGCAAGCCCCCGATGATTGTCACCTCCTTGTGTTTTTGGCTGTAATAAGCAAAATGCGCTTGTTTTCTACTTGAAGTAATTTTTTGCACAATGTAGCAACCCTGCATACCATGTTGCACATACGACGCAAGTGTTAATTTGATACTTCTTGTTGTGACAAGTGTTTATCTTGAGCGTTGTGACTCAATATTTAGGACTGCTTATCTGTGTGAATCACTATACTCAACGCTTAAGTTTATTAAATCGAAATAGCGATCTTTGTTATATCACATTTTAACTATTATTATGTAAATACAATCTGTACTTTTGAACATAAGTGATCTGCCATGTCCCAGCAAAGCGTTAGTCCCGCGGCCTAAACAGCTTGATCAATTAGGACATCTAACACATCACGAAAAACAAACCGTTTTAAATATGTATAAAATGTTAACAGTAAAAATTCCCAGAATGGGAATAACAGAAATGGTAATAAACATCTCCAGAACACTACGTAAGGTATAAGTATATTACTTCAATAACAATATATTATAAATATGTACTTTAAGGTTGGCAAAGTCTACTCTATATCGGATAATGACAGTATATAAAGATACAGGCAAATTAAAGCCTCCTAAAGAAAAAGTAGGCAGGCATTCAAAGCTTTATAAAATTGACGAATCTGTAAAAAGTACTGTACGACAGAAAGTGCAGTTTCTTTTTTAAAAGTAAACTTGCGACCCTTGATAAAATTATGCCAGATATAACTATAGATGAGTCGTTAAGACAGAGAAAATGCCCAATTTATGTTTAATTAATTACAAACGAAAAACATTTTTATTATTTAGTGAGACATTTTCTCATCCGTTACATGTTTAATTCATTAATTGTTCATGTTCATTTATTCATTAGTGAATGACACTGGTAATTTTCTAATTGACTTTATTCATGCAAATTTAAAAAGAATCTGTATGTATATAATTTCTATGGAAAATTTCCAATGAAGACGTCACGAATTCGGACGTGACCAAATGCAGCATATCTTTAGAAAGATGTTAGATGTGTGTAATTTTGTCAGATAACATGTGCCTTTTTTTAGATGTGACGTACTTCGTCCGGGGGTTATAAAAGCAGAGATATTTCGCAGGAAAGAGGACTCCTATTTGAGATTCCTTTCGAGCTGGTTATTTAATTTCAGATTCAAATGACCAGTCTTCTAATTCCCGTCTTGGCTTAACTATAGGTTTATGCCAATTAATCCTTTAATTAATGGCCCAACTATAGGTTCATGCCATTAATTCCGTCCGTAGCTAGCCTAACTACAGGTTCAGATGGCTTATCCGTTCAATTACCGCTTAAAATCCCCGTCAATCAATTAAGTAAATTTCTGAAGTCCTTAATTCCGTAATCAAAGTCAAATGCTCATATTTAATGATCAAATTGTTTGAAAGATTCCGTCATGTTAGTTTAAAAGTATATTTCTTTAACGTAATGAACTCTAATTTATTCTATAAAATATCCGTTATTCGTTTTATTAAATTATTAAATTGATTGTCAGTAAAATAGGAAAAGAGCACATAGTTTTTTTGATTTATCACACTGATTTTCACGTCAATCAATTAATTGTTTACGTTTACAAGGTTAATACTGTCAACTAGATTATCGGCCGAGAGTTGCACGAACTAACTATTTGCAAATCACAATTAAAATTATGAAATTAATTATCAAAGGAAACATTTTGTTAATCTAGGAAATTTTCATGCTTTTATTTAAAGAAATAATATTATGTTTTGTAATCCATAAATTTGTATGTAATATAATATAAAACATGTACGTAACCGCTATGACGGCGTACACGGTAAATCGAAGGAGCAATAAAGCTTACATCCCCGCACTCTCTTTGAAATTGTCGTGTCGCCGGTATATTTAATTTATATGACAATTATTCGCCAATATATATATATAAAATTATTGTGGAACAATAGATTTGATGAATTATACCTATGTTGTAAATATCTGTGTGTAAATAAATGTAAATAGATGAAACAAAAACCGCACATGTTTATTTTGTAATAACGAATTAATCAAAACGTATAAATACCTTTTAAGAGGATCCAACGACATTGTCTCCAATTGAGCTAACGGTATTTGTACTTGATTAAACACTTCCACAACCACGTATCACTAATTTAATTTTACGATCGAAGTTTTAATCGTTCAAAAATAATGTTTTAATTGACAGCTGTTTAGTTCTTAAATATCACGCACCGCGCGCATTTCATCCGCTTAGCCGCACAGGTGCGTTATCGAATCGAAGCGGTCTGTTGATGCTTCCCTCAATATTGGCGCGCTCAGCCGACTTTTCACAGCGGTCGCGCCTAATGGTAATTATTAAAAAATACACGAATGGGAATAAAGCCAAGGGCAATTAATTAAACAGAACCGTGAGAATATCAAACAATAGTATACGAGCAACATTATAGAGTTCATACCAAAAATGAGCCGAGCAACTCTACACAGATTCTTGAAACTCAATAATTTCAACTAGGTACTAATGAAACACTGGAAAAGAAAATACCTGAGAACAATACAACAGTACAGGGATGATGGTCGTCCGATATTTTACTTAGATGAAACATAGTTGAACGAATGATACACAAAGGGAAAAGTTTGAATTGACACAGGGATAGTCAGTGCACAGCAAGCTTTCGTTGAAGGTTTATCAACAGGATAAAGAAACCCTAATGGTGAAGGCAGGCGATTAATAATACTACATATAGGATCTGTATTGGGATTTGTGAATAATGAACTATTGCTTTTTGAGGGAAGGAAAACTGCTGATTACCATAATGAAATGAACAGCAACGTTTTCGAAACATGATTCTAACAAATATTGCCAAAGTTGCCTTATCGTTCACACAGAGTGGCAAGGCTGCCTACTTCATCATCGAGAAAAGTTGCAATCCAAGGCTGGTTACATTCCAAAAATTCCGTTTTATGCAGGCATGATATGTGCTGAATTATTGCATCTAGTTCATCTTCATAAAGATCAATACAGTACTTATAAAATTGATGAAATGGCAGCTGCTGCACATAGAACTGTATTACGGTTACTACCATATCATTGTGAGCTCATTCCGATTGAGATGAATTGGGCCCAAATAAAAGGTGAAGTTGCTGCAAAAAATACAACTTTCAAAATATCACATTTGCGAGAACTTTTAATCGAAGCAGTTAGAAATGTTACAATAAATAATTGGAGCAATTGTTTCGACCATATAATTGAAGTAGAACAGATAATGTGGAACTTAGATGGATTAGTGGATAATATTATGGAACTGTTTATTATTTGTGTCGGAAACCGTGATAGTGAAAGTGATCTATACTTGTCTAGCACAAGTGATGCAGACTAGTTTATGTGGCCATTTTGTTTAATATTTATAATCACTATTGTTTTATTTTAATATGTTTATAAAATGTTATTCGTCTTTACAAACACTTTACTTTGAATGTTAAATTTCAAAATGGATTTTAATATATGTATGTTTGTGTGTATAAGTGTCAACAATGGATTCAATTCAAACATCATAGTTCTCTCTTTAAAATGAAATCTTGAACTTTATAGTGTATACAGTGCAGTGTGATAAGCACATCACACACTATACTCCATTCAGTCTAAGAATAAAGCATTGGGAAAGATAGGGCTTAAAATAAACGTTTGTGATTGGTTGAAATCGAGTGTGCATTTACACCGGCAAAATAATCGCATTTAGCTCGTTCTGTCAAAAATTTGTTTACTGACAGTTTTGTTCAAAGATTTTGTCGATTTCCGTATTTTACATAGTTATTTGTTGTTAATATTCTTAAAAAATAGTTCTTCTTAGAACTCGCAAGTGAAATATTCATTTGTTAAGGTATTTTATCAATTTCGTTAACTTTCTTTTCGTAATCGCTAATATTCTATAGTATGGCGGAAGCACTTTTACCAGGTCCTTCAAAAAATCGTAAAGGGAAACACATAAGATCTGGACAAAGGCAAATGGCTTATAATGTGTACATTAAGGATAAAAACAATATGTCTAAAACAGCTGCAGTCAATCAAACAGCAGAGGAAGTGGGTATTAATAGGAATACAATGTACTGCATTATTAAAGAAATGGAATTATATGGAGTTCCAATTTCTCCTCCAAGAAAAAGAAATTATCGTCATACTTACAATAAATTGGATGAAGCACAAAAAAGTACAATTAGACGACATGTGCATTCCTTTTTCTTGAGGAATGAGTTACCAACTTGTATAAAAATGTACGTAAATGTCAAAATATAATGATATCAGATATGTATATCCCTGCTATCCATCTGACAGTAAACATATGTTTTACTTGTTTTCAAAATACAAAGTTCATCGTGTGTAAACTGTGCTCATATTGTAGCGCCATCTACTTTATTCTTAGACTGAATGGAGTATAGATTAATTATTATTATTATAATATTTTGTTTAATATATTAAGCAAAATATGTGAATTTTGTTGCAAGAAAAATATACTTTTCTTACCGCAAAATTCACAAGCAAGTGTATTAGTTGACTGGTTTTGCTGTAGCTTTTCTTCATTCAGTAGCGAATGCTGAAAGATTACCACTGAAATCGAACTACAGATACATAACAACTCATTGTTTATGGTGTTCCGGGTAATTCGTGAGGATATTCAGTCATGGGTTATTGTAATTTATTACTATTATATCTACTATTTATATGTATATTCCATACCACTGGCAAATGAATAAATACCTTTTATTTCATATTATATTCCAAAAGTAGTTTAATTTTACCTTAGAGTAAGTAAGATATATAGAGAAGTTAGTGATTTTGAAGACAAATAATTTGAAGCCAGGTGCGGCGCGGAAGTGGTAAAAATATTGCACACTTGATGGGTTATTGTATACATAAACTAATAAAATTTATTAAATTATATAAATTCTATATTGTTAAATTAAACATACCATTTCATTAATAACGCTTCAGAAAAAGGTTTTTAACTTCTTCAAAAGAAATGCGTTACATATTCCAATTATTAAATATGCAATAATCTTTTTAACATGATGAAAACTATTGTTAATTTCAGCTCTTCAGAGCTACTTTGCAGAAGAAGTGTGTGCCAAAACGTCGGTTTTTTAAAATCCAAACTGTGGAAATACCATAAAACATATATAATTTGATATGTTAATTCAATTAATTCATATCAAATTATATATGTTTTATGGTATTTCCACAGTTTGGATTTTAAAAAACCGACGTTTTGCAGAGTAAGAGTGTGAAGAGCTGTTTCTTTCCAAAAAGAGAAAGATAAAATTTTTGAAATTTGCGAAACACTTATGACACTTTTGAATCTCAATTGACATTTAAAAGTGTCAAATATAAGAATGTTTTATTTTATTTAATTTAATGTATTTGTAACACATAACATACATAAATTTTATCATTCAGCACTCATTGTTCATCTGAACTGACTATTTCCAAATCTCATACTCTTCCGTTCGCGCAGTTTGCTTAAAAGGGGGTACAACATTTTTTCTTCACTTATTAATATATAGATATGTTATGAGTATTATATCTTGAAGGTAGTATTGCATCTTAAGTATTTAACGCTATTCGTTATTATTAATCGTAATTCAGACAAAATGCGTTGTTCTTTAATGTATCTGGCGTACCCTATTATTTCAAAAAAAAAAATTAAAATGACTTCTGCATCTATATTTTCTATTTAACTTTTACCTTTAATGCCTTTAATACAATATATATATTAATTTATTTTTATCTTCAATAACAAAACATCTGTACACGAACATATTTCCTTTCTTTAATATTATTTATGTATAAAACGCAAATTTCCACTTTAATATACAAAGTATCCTTTGAGCTACATTTCCGGGCATTATGCTCTTTTTTCCGGGCGGCATTTTCCATGTATTTTTCGGCCTGTAATGCGAAATAACCGGGCGAAATTACCTAATAAATTCAGAAGCAAAAAAGAAAGAATACCCCACAAACGAAAGAAGCAACAGCGAAAAAGAAAACACTTGACGTGTTTATTTTTAAAGTAAACCCCCTTTCTGCGTTTAATATTTCGAATAATTTCGACATTTGTGTATAGAACATCAAACATTTCTCGCGTTTTTACGTCCTCTTATTTTTTTTCTGCTATTGATGCAACCATATCCTTTCTGACGCATTTAAGAATCAAGGCATTACATATTAAAACTAAAGACCGGGCAAGACGTTTATGAATTTATTAGTTTTCGGGGTTAAGAGGGGAGGAGGGTTGAGGTTAACATCGGTCTTTCCTTACAACTCACCCCTGTTCATATTTGAAAAGGGTCTAATGGAGCAATTGTTACGAACGGTTACGTTGAGGGTGTGTTATACAAAACGTCTTGATAAACGAACGAGGTCGGAGCCGGACATATTGATAATAATAAGATTAGGACAGGATATAAATGATATTTGCGTTCTATGTCATCGATTAGTGACACAGGAGGGTTATAGTTGAATTAACAACGCCTAAATTACAACGCAAATAAGACTGATTGCAATAGTTTACATAGTACTGATGATGTTCGATTTCTATACGAAACGCTAAATACATGAAAATTAAAATGTATACTAAGTGGGTATAAGTACATAATTAATAATTTCAAACACTCTGCTTTGTTGGAGTCAATACATCTTATAGTTGTGAAGGTCGAAGGAAAATGAGAAATCAATTCTATATATTGTTTTCTACAAACACTATTAAAAATTGACATTTCGACACGGCTAACTTCAATTAAAAATGCGATATTATTGCGTAGCGTGCGATAAAGTAATCACTTTTTCGTACCAGTCATTGAGGAAAAATAGTATGGAAACGCTGTAAAGCATCTTTGCTGTACTCTCAAAACGGGAGCACTGGGCGGGGCTAAGTGTGGGTCCAATATGGCTGCTTCACCTAGTCCGGACTACTCAAAATTATAATGTATCATCCCACACCTGTCAGGCCTACACTAACCTATGAAATGTTATTCCAGACGAATTCTTCTTATTAACGCCGTCTCTGGTGTTGCAGCCACGTAGAGCACAAGAAACCATAATGTCTTTTAATATTTAACTTATTATATAACTCTAATACACGATGCACTTAACAAACACTCCACTTTTTACCAACACTACCTGTTTGACGTAAGTGTAGTATCAATATGGCGGACCTGTACCCGGTTTGATCACGTGACGTCGTCTCCCTACCTATTCTTTCTCAATGGTACCAGTAGTAAAAAATCATAGCATTTTTACCCATAATAAAACGCCATGAAATATCATTTCTCCACCTGAACTAATAACAGGTAAATAATGAGCATATTATTGACCTATGTGAATAATGACAACAAATAAAGCGAATGCCGCAACCATGCAATCGCAGTAGTATGTCAAGTTGTCAACCGTCAAAATTCATCTTCATTGTCGGGTGCTTCAGTAAGGAGTCTTATAATTTCCTATTGAGTAAATACTAATGATTTTTTTGGCTTATAATTTTCATTTTTTCCTTTTAAAAAGGCAACTAATTTAAAATATTTTGATATGTTAGTATCCTCTTTTAGGCCAAGTGTAGCTTTCAACATCGAATAATGCGCCCATAAAGTCGAGGCTTTTTTGTTTTTTGAATATTCTTGAAAATAAGCCAGAAGTACGTTTTCAGAAATTACTAGTGTATTTTTGGAATTACACCATTTTTTAAATTCTGTGTTTTCATGTATAAGCGTTTAGATTTATGCGGAAGCAAGTTCTCAACTGCCTGTTCTGCAATCTCGCACATTTCAGGTGGTGTACATCTAAACTCTTCAAACATTATAAATGGAAAAAATAATCTAATAAATACTTGGCTTTTAGTTTCAGCATTTATGTCAAAACTTATTTGTCAACATCAAAATATAGCCTATTTATTTGTTTATATGAAGTTTTATTACAAGGGGATTCTTACATACTCGTATGAGTAAATTTATTCATAATTATTAAGGTTTCAAGATCCAATTAGACTACTGGTACAAAAAATAGTATACATACTACGGTTGAGAAGACTATTATTGTCCTTGTGGCTTAAATTCCCCGGCGCTGCGCGCCTCGGAATTTAATCTCGCCACTCGGGAAATAATAGTCATCTTCTCAACCTTAGTATGAAATATATTATTAACGGAGTGTTAAAAATAAAAGGTCAGGAAGCGCTGTCAAAATGGTTTTTTTTCGTAATACGATATGTTTTTGCGAAGTAACTTTATTTTAATTAAACACAAACTAAATTACCTTTAAATTATTTAGAAATAATATTATTAAATGTATAACTGGTACAATTGGTAATATTTATACCTTGCGTTAATGCGCTTGCGTTACTGTTAACAGCAGATAGATTAATTTAATTCCTGTTTTCTATAGAAGCAAAGCTTGTAATGCTTGACAATATTGATGATGCAATTTTCTAAATATGTGAGTCAATGCATATGTAACATCACTATACTTATTAATAAGCCAAGTGTAATATAAGTCTCATTATTGCGCTCTGTGCCTATACTTGTAAACATTTTTTTTTTAACTTTAATTATTGACTGCGTCCTGTATAAGTAAATTTATTATTATTGCGATTCGATATCTAAGTAAATTTTCTTCCTTGGTTTCTGTGTACCTGCAAAATATCTTCTTTACCAACTTCTTGACATCTATGAAAAATACGAAATTTTCCTTCTTTGTGTAATCCTTTCCTTTGAATTTAAGTCTTCATAAAATGTTTGTGGAAAATAGTTCGTGTAATAAACTTTGCACGTATTGGTGATTGTTTTAAATTTTTGTCCGTTTCTTCTTCGAATATCTTGTAGCCTCTTATTAATATACTTTGAATATGCTCACTAATTAATTATTATTATTTTCCTATTCCGTTCTTTTGCGAACGTATCCTATATATACCATAATATTGGGTTTTTATTTACCCTTTCTCATACATTTATATCTATAATTCCATATTTTCATGGTTCATTTTATTTTTATTATTTCTGGCAAGCATTTTTATTTCAACTGGCATATTTCATTTAAAAGGTCTTTTCTTTCTTCTCATATAAATATTTGTATAATTTTTGTTTTACCTTGTTTATCATATTTTTCTTTTCCGTGCACTTCTATTTTTGTAATATCTTCTGTTTCTTTCTTAAAGTTCCTGTTTCCTATTTCCTTGGTAAATCTTCTTCATAAATGTTTTAATGCTGTACGCTGTAGGATAAATGTTTATTTTCCTTTTTTTTTTTTTTATTAGATGTGTTTAATTTTTGTTTCTTAGAATTTCAGGTATCTTCTTATTTTGTTTCCTTTTGAATTTTATTTTCTTGGGCTAACGTTGACTGGTATGGTCCACTTACATTACATTGTTTTGCTTGTATATATTTTTTTTTCTTGGGAACGAAGGAATAACTTATTATAAACTGTAATACTAATTCTAATATTTATAACGATCCTATTCCTAAATTCTTAATAATAGTTCCGGACGGTTTTTTAGTATACTTCTTTGTCTGTTTTCGGTCTTGGGAAATGTATTTATAATCATTTTAAGTTTCTTATCAGTATGTATCTTCAGTTTGTAATTGTCTGCGAATGCTTCTTTATACTTGCTTATGTAAAGGTGGGCGATATCCGTCGTTATGCCCCTTGCCTTTTACTTGGGTTATTTCCTTATTTTGGGAATCTTTGTTAGAGATGTTATAATTCATGTATTATTCTTCTTTGTTACTTGGACTAGGTTTTCTTGTGACTCTGTTTTGGGTGTTGCGTCATGCTCCTACCTCGTCATGTCGAGTGGGCGATAATTGTTGTCTGAACTTTTGTCTTTTGTAGTGACTCTGAATTGGGGTGGTAGCACCAAATTTACCATCGGTTGATTATCCTCTATATCAATCGCTATGCCCCTGCCTAGACTTGGGTGAGTGATGATTGTTGTATGGGCTTATGTATTTTGTGGTGGCTCTGGATTGGGGTGGCAGCGCCAAATTTACCAACGGTTGTTGCTCTCTATATCAACCGCCATGCCCCTAACCTTTTCAATATACTATTTTTAATCTCACTCTATTTTGCAGTGTGTCCAATGTTTCTACTTGAACCATATTTTCTTCAAACCATGAATCATTTTCTTCCGTTATGTAAGTCATCTTGTTAACAATTTTTCCAACCTTGTTGAATAATCTCATACCATCAGCATTTCTTAATATCAATGTAATTGTCGCTTACTGAACTTCAACAACATCACATTCCAATAATTCTCTGTACTTAATATCCAAAATCAATGTAACCTGATGAATATTTCTTCGCACATATCTTTCTAAAGAAACTCGTCTACTCTCAACAAAATCATTTCCATTAACAATTCCTTCATACTGACTAAACATTTTGATCTTTCCATTTCCCAAAACACTTCTCGTATGTGTTGGTAGTATATTACGTCCAACTTTAAATTGTTTTCCAGTGAACTTATTGTAAAGATCCCTAAAACCACTAAAACATCTTGAAACAGCAAATTCTTGTTTCTTTTTAGTATCATTTACTGCTATATTTATGAACTGATCCCCACTAGTTACATCTGTTTCATCCATTTTCGGTATTATTATAGATTCTTCACTAATTTGTACCTTTTCCATTTCCAATATTGGATCTACAATTACCATTTTACATGATAAATCCGTATCTCCATTAGTTAGGATCTGTAAGTCATTTTCTAGAGATAATGTATGGGTTGATTCTCAACTGCTCTATTTTCTCTTCTGTCATTTCTCAACAAAGTTTCTTTTAATTCTTCGAGATTCCTTTTATTTTCTTCTCTAGTATCTTTGTTTTCTTCTTTCAATTGTTCTGAATTCTTTTTAAATTCTTCGCTCGCGTTATCTAATTTTCCACTTAATTCTTCCATATTCTTCTTGCTTTCTCTTTTGTCCTTCTCTCTGTTTTTCTCTAATTCTTTTTTGTCCTCCACTCTGTTCTTCTCTAATTTTTCAAACATTTGTTTTAATACCATCATGTCTACTGTTGCGGTCGGCGTCTTTGTACTAAGAAACTAGAAGCCCATCCAAAGGTTAGGGGCATGGCGGTTGACAGAGGGCAACAACCGTTGGTAAATTTGTCGCTACCACCCCAATATAGAGCCACCACAAAAACACAAAGCCACCAGAAAAATAGAAGCCCAATCAAAAGTTAGGGGCATGGCGGTTGACAGAGGGCAACAACCGTTGGTAAATTTGGCGCTACCACCCCAATCCAGAGCCACCACAAAAACACAAAACCACCACAAGATAGTAGGAAAATGGAAGCCCAACCAAAGGTTAGGGGCATGGCGGTTGATATATAGGGCAACAACCGTTGGTAAATTTGGCGCTACCACCCCAATCCAGAGGTACCACAAAATACATAAGCCCATACAACAATCATCACTCACCCAAGTCTAGGAAGGGGCATGGCGATTGATATAGAGGATAATCCACCGATGGTAAATTTGGTGCTACCACCCCAATCCAGAGTCACTACAAAACGACAAAAGTTCAGACAACAATTATCGCCCACTCGACATGAAGGGTTAGGAGCATGACGCAACACCCAAAACACAGTCACACGAAAACGTAGTCCAAGTAACAAAGAAGAATATTACATAAAATACAAAATCTCTAACAAAGATTCCCGTAATAAGAATATTACCCAAGTGAAAGGCAAGGGGCATAACGACGGATATCGCCCACTTTTACATAAGCAAGAATAAATAAACGAGAAACCCACATTCGCAGACAATTACAAACTAAAGAGGCATACTAATAAGAAACTTAAAAAGATTATAAACACATTTCCCAAGACCGAAAACAGACAAAGAAGAGTATACTAAAAAAAAACCTCCGGAACACTTATTAAGAATTTAGACATAGGATCGTTATAAATATTAGAATTAGTATTACAGATTATAATAAGTTATTCCCTCGTTCCCAAGAAAAAGAAAAAAAAATATATACAAGCAAAACAATGTTATATATATAATATTATATTTTAAAACGTATAATTACTCTAAAATGAATGTGTTTTTGAATTAAAAAATATTAAAACAGTGTGCTCGATTTTGTACAAGCAATATTTAAATTTCATTATTCTAAAATGTATACAATATGTTTATTTTACTGTTGATCTAGAGGCAGGCTGTTTACAAAACCGGCCTCTCAAAACAATATGCAATGCAAACCGTGCATTTTAATTGAAATATTAAACACATTAGTGTATGATTTGCATATAAATGATGCTCGGAATTACCATTGCGTAAATATAAATATCTTTACGTATATCTATAAGCGATAAATTTTTGTGGCATGAAAGTGCGCACAGTATCTGTAAACACATTCATATTCAGATTACATTAACATAGTTAATTCCCTTAAATTTTTGGGATTTAATATTTCACCGGCATGATAAATATTGGCTGTTTACAGGTTACTAGAGACTTTTGATGCACGCATGTATCGTGATCGAATTGTGTATACCGTATTAAAGTCCTGTCACAATGATGTTGATGTTTAGTTAATCGTTGCAATTCCTATTTTAAAAAGTATGCAGTTATGGATACTGTACATACATTTTTATAAATAACATGTATATATATATATTTAATACCGGTTGTTCTTTAATTGTAAAGCGTTGGACAATTATTATTATTATTATTATTATTATTATTATTATTATTATTATTATTATTATTATTATACGGTGATTTAGGCCCAGTTGTAAATTTTTTTCAGCATGAAGTTACTTTTAATAATAATAACGTATATTTATTTTAATAAAAATTACAATAATCGTCAATATATAATAATAATAATAAACAACATTTAAATAATAATGTAACACATACCACGCGATCATTTAAATTCTAAATTATAGCAGGCGGGATTTTTTTTATTAGGTTGTCCAGAATGTCAATTATTGATTAATTAACATTTTGAAACGTCACTTTGACAATTCAAATTGTAAATTAGTACTTATATACCAACTTAATTTAAATTTCACAGCCTGCTCTAATTTAGAATTTAAATTATCGCGCGGTACATTGTATATTACAAAGGAAGCCAACAAGTATTTCCATATAAAATTACATCACAGTCCATAAATTCCAATACGCTATTAATGGCACCATTCACTTGATGATTTTGTATTTTTTTCGCGAATTTCTTGGTTGCCAAGCATTTCATGGTTTCTGGAATATGGTTAAATATTTGAACACACCAGTAATCTGCATATATTTAGGTGGCTTGCAATCTGTGATATGGTATTTTAAGGTTTGTTTTATGAAGCGTATTGTATTCATGGAAGTTCTCATTTCTACTAAAAAGCTCTTATTGGATTTCATGTATATATTTAGCAGCGGTAAGTATATATATATATACTCGGCACAGTGAGTATCTTTTCATTCTTAAACGATTCTATACATGTTTGATTTGCTCTCAGATTACATAGAGCCCCTATCGCCCGTTTTTGAAGTATGAAGATACTCCCATCTTTGGATGATAACCCCCAGAAATGTATCCCATAAGCAGCAACACTGTGGAAGTTTGCGAAATATGTAATTTTCGCAGTATGATGAGTATCTTATTCTTCAGACACTGTATGTTGAAGCTGTAAGTCTCTTTACCAATTCATGTATGTGGTTGATCCAAGTTAGTTTGCTATCTACATGTAGTTCCAGTAGTTTGATACTGGAGTTTAGTATCTTTTATATTTATTAAGAAGTCGAGATGTTGTGTTTTATTTGTTCTAAATTGAAATTTGTTTGATGTAAATCAGTTTTCCGCTTCTCTCACTACTACTTCTGTTTTCTCTAAATAGTCTACTTTTGGTCCCTTTTGTTATGAGATATGAGTCATCCGCATAAAGACAGATCGCATCAGCTGTTATGTTTGCAGGCAAGTCGTTTATATAAATATATTGAGAATAATAAGGGTCCCAATATGGACCCTTGTGGAACACCACGATTCACAGTCTCCTTTTGGGATACATGTGAGCCCATCTCCATATACTGGCATCTCTCCGAAAAGTATGATTTTAGCAAATCACAACTATTTCCACCTATACCATAATAAAACAGTTTTCTCAATAAAAGTTTGTGATTCACGGTGTCGAATGCTCGACTCAAGTCGCAGCAGGTCAATGGGACACGTTCCTGATTATCCAGTGCATACTGTATAACCTCCATAATTTCTGTTAATCCAGTTGTTGTGGATTTGCCCTTACGGAATCCATATACTACTAATAATATTGTTTCTGTTTAAGAAGCTTGTCAGTCTTCTAGCGATCACAATTTCAAATATTTTTGAAAACGCCGGTAATATAGATATTGGTCTATAATTTTCAGGTTTGTTAACGTCACCACTTTTATATACTGGCACAACATAACATTACTACGGAACTACTACTTAATACAATATAAGATGTAATATAGCTATTTCACTAGGACCACACATAACCGGAATACTCTCCAGACTATGCTAGAGTTTTCCTGAAAATATCGTCAAAATTTTCAGGAAAATTTCGGAGTCTATAGGGATCACATATATATCCATTTTTATATATATGTATAGGTACTATTTACAGATATCTGAGTCGTATCTAGTGCAGCACTTATAGTATGGATGGGACTAATATCTAGACCTTTATTTATATTATATGCTAAAAGAAAAGCTTTAGTTAAATAAAGAAAATATTTTGCCATCAAACATTGCGATATTGTCACAAGATCGATAACAAATTTTATTACAAATGTAATACAAATAACATTCTTGATTTTTTTATTGTAGGAGTAAACAAGGTTATGAGATATAATACATGAGTTCTTTAGTTTTGAATATCCGAAGCACAAAGTATATACATTGTACCTTAAATAGTACATACAATATACCTTCAAATGCCGAGAACCGCACTTTGCGCCTCAATTACCTTGTGTGAATATGGTATTAGATTGTATACAGTCTAACAGATTTAAAGTCGGTTGGGGTCTAGAAAGTTTGTTCTTTGATAACCGGGAACTTTAAGAGCGTATTTGAAAATAAACTGAACATAAATTTTGAAATAAATAGAAAGAAAATACATTTAGTAAACAAAAATATCTACGGATAATAGAGCTACTACTTTTCAGCTATTATATATCGTGAAAAACCATCTCTAGTAGAATTTATTTTTCATATCCTATGTAATTCATGGTGTGTATACAGGGTCCGGCAACGAGGGGGGGACGGAAGATTACATGCTTATTTGAAGGTTACTCAAATATTTAGTCATCGGATATTCTTGCGCGCCATCAAGCGCACGTTTTAAAAATATTTTGGTTTATACAGGATGTTCCAGATGGAAATGCCAGACTAAAGTTGCTTTTTTTTAATGGAATACCCTGTATAGTAATAGATAAAATGATCCGCGCTTGAAAGCTGGTTACATCGATATAATGCTGTATTGGTCTGAAGCTGATAGTTTCTGTGTTAATAATTATTTTACTTGATAAATTAATACATTTTAGTAGGATATTCTGCATAAGGAAAAACAAAAGATCCGAAACCAACAGAATAGAATATTTTTTACTGGTATTGAGTTTCCTTGCTATGTGAAATAAATTCTGTAACTGTTCGCGTTATACAGAGTGTTCACAATTTCGCAAAATAGAAGAAATCTCGTAATTTTTAAATGGAACAGCCTGTATATTTTCAGCTCATTAAAAAGCCCTTTTACTACGCTTTCTATTGATACCTCATTCAATGCACCTAGAATAGATCATTTGCTAATTATTTCTTTTTAAAGTTGAATTAGTGAAAAATGCTTGTATTTTTAATTTGCACTTTAAAACCTTCTGTAAGTTCGGATATTCAACAAATAATCTACAAATGGTCTATAACAAGAAGAAACCCCAGTTAGTATCAGAAACAGTTGATTTTTACTCAGCAGTAGTATTAAAAGTTTGCGCTATTTTAAATAAATACTAATTATAAACCACAACAGAAATTTTAATTAACGAAAGTTATAGCACAGTATATCAAAAATAAAGGAAATGAAAATAGTAAATGCAAATAAATCAAAGATAACTTTCAAATGTCCTTGCATGTCTCTCAATGCATAAATGAAGCCGCCTGGTGAAATTCTTCTGAACATGCTGTAATGTTTCTTGGCGAACATTTCTAAATGCCTCTCTTATGCGTTCCATCATATTTTCCCTTGTTGTAGGAACTTCCACATAAACCAGAGCCTTGACATATCCCCAAAAGGAGAAGTCTAATACACTAAGATCTGGACTTCGTGGAGGCCAAGCGATTGGACCACCTTGTCCTATCCATTTGTCTTCCTTCCATCGCCCTAGAAACTCCCTAACGTTAAGGCTATAATGAGCAGGTACACCATCGTGTTGAAACCAGAAAATTTGTCGGGTGTCATCATCCACATGCTCAAGTAAATTAGGCAGTTTGTTCTGCAGAAATGCCAAATACGTATTGCCTGTAACGCTTGTATCGAAATAGTAAGTATGGCCCAATGATATATGGGCCAAGTATATCTCCCCAGACGTTAAGGGACCATCTATTCTGATTGTCTACATGACGTATCCAATGCGGGTTTTCTGTTACATAATAATGCATGTTATCATGCTCATCACTAAACAAAATCTTTGTTAAAATATTTGGCATTCCTTGCATTTTATTTAACAACCAACTACAAAAGTCTGTTCTTTTAATGAAATCATCACCATGCAATTCCTGATTTAACTCCATATGGCACGGATGATACTTATGACTTCTTAAAATTCTCCGTACGCTCCTATCTTCAATAACTACTACCTTTGAAATACCGTCTATACTTATATGTGGATTTTCCTGTATTGTTAATATTACGGCCAGTTCGTTTTGTTCATTGATTACCGGTTTATTTATTTCTCTCTTCTTGTAGGTTACACTACCAGTTTCTATAAATCTCTCTAACAACTTTGTAAATGCTTCCGGTCTTGGCTTTTTTTCAAGGTTTGGAAATCTCTCTGCATATACTCTACTTGCTAGGAGACAATTTCTTGTACACTCCCCAAGAATAAATATCATATTAACCATTTCTAGAATACTAAAATTACTCATTATAGCAATTTCTTTTAAACACTGAACCAAATACTGTGTAATATGAAACGAAATTTTTGACAACTTGGTTATTATGTATACAAGCTTAAAACTGACACCAGATAACTTGATGAGCAGTGAATCTATTGAAAATGCTATATTACTTTATATTAATTTAATGTTTGCTTTCACCGCTGAGTGAAAATCAACGGTTTCTCATACTAAATGGGGTTTCTTCTAGTTATAGACCATTTATGAATTATTTGTTGAATATCCGAACTTACAGAAGGTTTTAAAGTGCAAATTAGCTACTAAAAATACAAGCATTTTTCATTAATTCAACTTTAAAAAGAAATAATTAGCAAATGATCTATCCTAGATGCATTAAATGAGGTATCAATAGAATGTGTAGTAAAAGGGATTTCCGTTTAAAAATGACGAGGTTTCTTCGATTTTGCGAAATTGTGAACACTCTGTATAACGCGAACAGTCACAGAATTTATTTCACGTAGCAACGAAACTCAATACTAGTAAAAAATATTCTATTCTGTTGGTGTCGGATCTTTTGTTTTTCCTGATGCAGAATAGCCTACTGAAGTGTATTAATTTATCAAGTAAAATAATTATTAACGCAGAAACTATCAACTTTAAATCCATACAACATTATACCGATGTAACCAGCTTTTAAGCGCGGATCATTCTATCTATTAATACATAGGGGGTTTCACTTAAAAAAAAAGCAACTTTAGTCTGGCATTTCCATCTGGAACACCCTGTATAAACCAAAATATTTTTAAAACGTGAGCTTGATGGTCCGCAAGAATATCCGATGACTAAATATTTGACTAACTGTCAAATAAGCATGTAATCTTCGGTCCCCGCTTCTTTGCCGGACCCTGTGTATACCCAGTGAACACAATAACGTCAAAAACCTTAACAAACAACGTTAAACTTGTTCTAAAAAACGTTTTATTCGACGTTGAATAAACGCAAAAATGTCGCGAGCTTCAGCGTTATATTCGACGTCAGTTGCAACGTTTAAGTAACGGTGAAGCCAAACCAATTGATAACGTTTTCTTTAAATTGCAATTCAACGTCACTTACAACGTTATATTCAACGTTATTTAAAACATTTAAATAATGGCATTTCCACACGTTTCTATTTGAGCTGCAATTGAAGGTAAAAGAAACGTTTTTTTGAACGTTACCAACACGTTGTTCTGAAACACTTTATTCGTCCATAAATCGACGTTTTTTTCAACATCCAGTCAACGTTTATATAACGAAATGTTTCAACAAACAAATGTGAAACGTTTCTTATGAATACATATAGGAGATACAATGTTACAAACGTAGATAAAACGTTGAAAAAATATCGAAATACGTCGAAGTAAACACATTGGAAGATTCTAGTTTGACTGCGTTAATTTTAACATTATTTTAACGTTAAAAATTTGGTTGTTTGTAAACGTTCGTAAAACGTTGAAAATAAATGTCAAAATACACTAGTAAAAATTTCAAAAAATATTACACTCATAACGTCAATATTTATCGTTTCTTTAACGTTAAAATTTAATGCACAAAACATTACGTTCTGTGAAAATGTTTAGAAGACGTTGTAACCGCAAAGTTGAAATTTTTCTTAGTAAAAAACGTTGAAAAATTTAGACTGCAGCAACGTTAATATTACTCTTCAGTTTAACCTTCAAAATCACTTTACAATACATTACAAAGTTATATGAAAGCGTAAATAAAACGTCGACAAGCAATATGAAAATGTGTCTCAATAAAAACGTTGTAAAATTGTACACCCTAACAACCTTATTTTTAAACGTTATTCTAACGTTAAAAATTACTTCACAATACATAATCGCGTTGTACACCACGATGTATAAAACGTTGAAAAAGGAAACGTTAAAATAAGTCTTCCTATAAACGTTTTAAAATTCAACATGTCGGCAACGTTAATTTCAAACGTTGTTTTGACGTGTCTTTTTGATCTATATGGTGTAATAGGTTTTAACAAAAAGTCACATAAACGTTAAAACATTGACGTCATAATACAACTAATTAGAAACGTTAAAATTTTCGACTTATAACGTTATATCAACACAATAACGTCTAAAAAACGTTGAATTAATGTATGTGTGCTCACTGTGTATACAGTGCGGGTCTCAAGTAAGGAATAAATTTTTATTCCTTTTTTTGAAAATTGTTCTTGGACAGGTCAATTTTATTTTTAAATCCCCATCTGTTTGTATAAATTAAACCTTATTATCCTAACCAGTGGTGGCGTAATGTAGAGCAACTTGAAAAATTTTAATGGCAATTCATCCTCTATCTAGCAGCGAAAGATTTTCCTAAATCTGTCCATTAAAATAAGGCAAAAAGTGTAGTCAATGTCACAATACCATAATTCGTTTGAATTTTCTTCTTCCTCTTCATTCTCTTTTCTTAAGACTTATTTCTTCTACTCTTCTTAATCTCGTTCAGCCTCTTGAGAAGCAGATGTCCGGCTCTCGTACCATATTTTGGGGGGTCTCGTTGAACTCGGTTTTTCATCCTTTGCTCATTTTGCCCATCGATCCTCTGTCATTCTGCAAAAAGTGGTCTCTCCAATATTATCGTCTCGATGTCGTAAGCTGCACCACATATTGAATTATGAAATCTGCTCTTATATCTTTGCTTCTTATCTGGTCTCTCACGCTTACTCCCTTAATATTCCTCAATGTCTTCACCTCTGCTGCCCTCACCCATGCTCTTCGCTTTTGTTGTATCCGCTCGAATTTCCACTGCAGTGGACATGTATTTGTTCCTCCATATGAGGTCCCTCAGAGATCCAGAGTTTCTTGAGGCTTTATTCACTTGCGTTCTGACTTCCTGTTTAAATCAAGCGGGATTCACGTAGGGACGTTTTGTGGCGACTGGGATACTCACGTTTCCCTGTATTTTTATTTACAATATAATTATACTTAAAGCAAAGCTTTGATTCATTTGTTAGGCCCGATTTCGCTGGTACACGCGGAACAAATTTTATATCCCGTCGAAAATCTAGATCAGCACTATTTGAAATGTGTCCTTACTATTCTGATGTTAAGGTCTTTAATAAGTTGTCGTGCGAGATCAAGAGCGTCGTTCCTATCGCAGCACTTAAAAGAAAATAAAAGGAATTTTTCATGCTACCATATGCAATTCAAGATTTTTTAAATATGAAATAATCTTCTCGCAATATTATATTGCTTTTCACTAATTTACAGTCTATTTTCAATTTTGTGTCTTTTCATAATTTTAGCGCTGTGTACTTGTGTTATTTTTGCGTTTTCTATCGTATTATATTTTTGTGGTGACAATGTAAATATCTGGAAATGAGATCTACTATTTATATAATGATTATTATTTATGGATATCATGTAAGCTATATATTTCGATTATTAAGGTTCTTTATTTACACTCAAATTGTTGGAGTTTACTTTTTGGGATATTGTTCCGCAAAGCCGTTCGACCGGTAAATTGGCCGATATTGGTGCTGTTTATCGGGCATCCCGTCGGACTTTTTCCTTTTGTTTCATGCGTCGTGGGTACATTCGAAAACTCGCTAATTGAAAATGTTTAATTACTTCAACGGGGACTTTAGTGATTTTCGAACCGGAAAGGTTAACCGTCTCCAAGGGAACAGCGTTAATATCTTGGAAAAAGGGAAAGTTCTCGGATCGTTATTTCCAATTTGCATATTGACAAAATTTTAGCATAAAATCAGTAGGTGTATTGAGATAGAATTGGTATTTGTGTAACAAATATATAATAGATTACTGCTGAGTAGTACTTATTGAAAGTCGCTCTATATATGCGTTTCATAGATAATATCAGCTAAGAGATTTGAAAACGCCTATTATTTATATATACAAATATATTTTGTGCGATTTTTGATGTTCTTAATGGTTAGACATTTTAAATTTCAAATTGTTAAAGTTATTAAGACTACTATTCAAACACAACAAAAAGAATTTAAATATAAATTGTTGAGACACTACATTATATTTTATTGTGTTTACATTTGTAGTTCTTTATTTGTTCCGTTATTATTGTTTGATTCTATTTCGCTGTACTTTAACAAAAAATATGTGTTCTTTCTCAAAAGTCTCTTCAATCTCAACATAACCTTTCCTTTCTTTCAGACTGTTTGACGGTAAACCAAGTTTTGATTATTAAACTAGAATACAAGTATTGGTTACTTACATGAATTATATATTGTTTATTCGGAAATATAAGAAAAATAGCTTTTTGAGATGCAAATACTTACAATAAGTGTTCATCAAGTTTATTTTGGTAATAAACGTCGTTTGTTATATAATCAAATAATAATATAAAAAATGATTTTAATTTAAACAGATAAGAAGTATTAAATTGTTTTATTACTTGGATATCAAAACGGAAATAATAATTTATATAGATATACATGTCTGTCACAAAAGCTATCATATGTAGAATTCAATAAAAAAATGAGGTGTTGCCACCACACGACTTTCTTATACGTATGAGCGTTTCAAACTATACAATTTTAAGAATTTTTTTATACAAAAATTATTCAAAATCCTATTCTAAGTACTTTCATTCTCTTAATAAATCGCTATAGAATGCATACTTTGCAAAATATTCGAAAAAAGTGCTACTCGCTAAGAGTAAAAGTGCTACTTCCGGTCCGAATTTTGAAATTTAATGTATACAAAAAATATTGCAAATCCAACTCTAAATACCTTTTTACTCTTAATAAATATATATAGAATGCATAATTTACGACATATTTGCAAAAAGTCGCTTTTCCGTAAGAGTAAAAGTAGTACTTCCGGTCCGAATTTTGAAATTTTTTTTATACAAAAGATATTTAAAATTATCATTTAAATACATTTATACTTGTAACGTACTTGTCTAAAAAGCATGACTTGCAAACTATTTGCAAAAAACTGATTTTCGATAAGAGTAAAAGACCTACTTCCGGTAGGAATTTCGAAAAACTGTTTTAATAAAATTGTTCGAAATTTCAATTTTAAGTACATATGAATTCTTTATAAATTTGTCTAAACTTAGTAGTTGACAAAATATTGGCAAAAGTCGATTTTTTCACTGAAGTAAACTACTACTTCCAGTCGTCCGATTTTGCTGAAAATCTAATCAGTTCTCAAGAGGGTGATTATACTACTAAATGCAAAACTTGGAATAGATACCTACAGCGGTTTGAGCGCTATCGTAGTCACACACACACGGACAAACACACAGACACACAGACACACACAGAGAGAGACATTTTTTAAAACCACTTTTTTGGTATCAGGGGACTTCAAAACGTGGACATCTGCAAAAATTTCGAGGTCGAAAATTTTCATCATCACAATACTTCCTTATACTACGTATAAGAAAGTAAAAAGGGAAATATCAGGAATACAAACTGTCCGAGAAAAAACGCAGGAGTCAGTTATAATGAATGTGGCAACTAATTTAACAAAATATTCCCAATTTATTATTTATATAATACTAATACATCTTCTCTAAATTTTCTTATGCTTCGTAAATAGTCGTACCGAAGCTTCCATATCCTCTCTGATTCCATCATGACACGCCGTTTATCAATTCTGTGATATTTAAAACCATTGCTTTTTAACGTTTGCCATAATGTTGTAATGGGGCACTGAATTTCCGGATTGTCCTGAACAAGCCTCTCCCTTAAACTTGACAAGGTAGGGGCTTAGTTTTGTCTATACATATTACAAATTGTCTGACGAATACTTTCGACTTTCCAAATTGGAATTTTCCTTGAGGGTCCTTTATCAATTCTACATTTTCTTGTTTGAACACCATATTTGACAATTTTGTAAATTGTTTCACAAGATACTTCTATTAACATTGATGTTCTTTTTATAATATCTGATTCAGGTGTAGATTCGTCATTTTCCGATTTTAAGTTGTTGTAAACATTCAGAACTATTTGCTTAGCCTGAATTCCTAAGCAAACTCTTACTTTTTTGTCGTCGTGAAAATTTATATTTTCTGTCAATAAATCAACATCGTCATCATGTTCTTCATACTCTTCTGTATCGCACCAAGGTCTCCAAATCTTGAACAGTTTTTGAAACACAAAATAGAATACCTTCGTCAACAAAATATTCTTCGCAACTGGACACATATATTGCACACCTTATATATACCGTGTGGCCGCCGTTCATAGCGCGATGCATGTATTAGTAACTACTGGTCGACTATAAATGGGCGTGCCAACTTGAATTGCCACACCGACAGCGGGCGTATAAGTTATACGTATAAATGTATTCGTAGGCAAATCAAGTGAAAAGCAGTGTAATAGGTATTGCGTTCCCGTTGTAAGTAATTATTTGTAGTTCTTTGAAGCATCAGATAATCACTGATAATATGTCAGTGAAGTAACTCATCACAGCTTCATAAACAACATAAAAGAGCAAAAATAAATAATAAATAACTCCTAGACTTTAAAATAAAAAAAACTTCTTAACTAAAATAATATTTTTCAACGAATATTATAATCTAAAAACTCAACTATAATAAAATACTGAAACATAAATATTTACTTCTTAAAACAGAATTGTAATTCAACATTGCAATTAACCTGTAATTAGCTAAAAAAATGTTATTCTTAAGCAATAATAAAACTCGAACTGACGCCCATATGTGGAAGCGACGGCGAATGTGACTGCCCGACTACACCGTATAAATGTTGATTTTTTGGACAAATACGAGTGCATCGTAGGCATATGCGAAATACTAGCTCTGTTGTAATCCAGTATAACACTGTGTCTACTTGTTTACCGTTCTAATACACACACATCTCTATCTGTTTCGCTTACTCTACAGGTATCGCGATAATGCAGACGCACGCGGTCTTATGGTATATATACATACCATATATAAGGATGGATGTTTTCGTGTATTACGGTAATGACAGGTCAGTAATATTATTCAGGTTAATATATTTCTGGATTTTCACAAAAGGAAATTATATTGCTTTATATGTATTAGTACATTATTTATGATAATCCATCAGTAAATCATCGAAGCGTTTAAGTGATTATTATTTAATTGTAAGTATATAAAATAACAATAGCCCCTAATATTTTCTGTTACGGTCCTTTTATTTAATAGACGACTGACCGCTTGGTTTTTAATCCGTGTGTAAACAAACCGCAATAAAGTACTTATTGAAACCCTTAGGCGTTTCTTATATTTCCTAATGAACTATACTATTTATAATTTTCCACGGAACAAATTGAAACAAACAGTCTATCCAAAACAAAATTTTAAAACAAACTTAAGATTGAAAGATAGCTTTTATCATATTGAATGTTTAAATTAAATAAAACCAAATACTTCTTTGTTACACAATTAAAGAACATAAAATTAAGATATCCTACCTATAATGGGTGACTCAGAACGAAATTCGATTTTGTGTTTTGTATCTAGGGGAAACTGTTTGTCAGATTATTTTTATTGCCAACATTCAAATTATCGTCTTGAGGATTTTTTTCCCAATGGATAATCACTAAAATTTGCGGAATGCTCATCAAGGTCCGTCTGCTAATTTAATTAAGCAATGGATACGTAAATTTCAAGTAAGTGGTTTTACAATTTGTTCTAGGCCCCATGGCCGCAGAAGATCTGTTAGAAATGAAATCATCATCGAAGCTCTAAATGTTGCTGCACGCCAAAATCCACATCGTCCGATAGGGAAACATGCGGCGTAGTGTACCAATAATTTTGAAAAATAATTCATCATCCTTATAAGATCCGGTTGGTTCAAGCTTTGAAGAATGATGATCACCGTAGCCGTCTTAATTATGCTACTTTGATACAGGAGTTCAATGATTTCATAATTTTTTTTTGAGTGACGAAGCATATTTTCATTTGGACGGGTACGTGATCAAACAGTATTGTAAGTACTAGTCTCCGGCATATCCAAGAGAAAAACATGCAGTCGCTTTGCACACTCCACAAGTAACTGTATGGACAGCAATGTCTTCAAGAGGCATTATTGATCCGTAATTTTTTGAGAATAATCATGGATAATCAATCACAATAAATGCACAACGATATTCTTCCATGATCCAGAATTTTGAAGGACTAGCATTACAAGCAATTGAAGTGTTTGATAATCGTACATATCCAACAGGATGGCGCCACAAGCCATACTGCGAATGAATCTTGAGAGGCAGTAAAAATGTTTCTTCATGAAAATTTAATGTCGCGTAGAGGTAACGCTGACTGGTCTGCATGATTGCCTGTAGTTTGACACCACAATATTCCTTTTTCTGGGGCTACCTAAAAGTAAGGTATATTAAAATCTTTCGGCAAATGTAAATGAACTTAAAGACCGAATACAACATATTACCACCATCTATGTAGCACTGTGTCAACGACTTACAATAGAGTAACATTTAGACGACATTGTCTTAAGGTTTAGTTTCCAGAGCTATTTTATTTTTAAAATCGTATTTCATTCTGAGTCACCCTATATAAAGTGAATACGAAAGTATATAAGTGGAAGTTTCCGTTCTATCGAAAAAAGAAACGTAATTGTGTTAGTGGTGTTATCTAAATCTTACATAATTGATTGAGGTAAATTGGTTATTGGAATATAATATAATTGTAGATTATACTGTAGAAGAAAGAAAATTCTGTTGCAAAATATCTCTGGTATTCCTTGTGTGTCAGGATATCCTAGTCTATTCAAGCTTCGATTTTATTAATTTTATGTTTTAAATTGCTTTTAAGTATGATAATTCATATCTTAACATAAATATTTGCCTTCTTCATATGACTTTAAAAATGAGTAGTTTTTTTCTAGGTTCAATAACATTCTGTAATTGTGTTTGACTAATGAATTCTTTAATGTGATATATTAATATTTTAAATCTCTCTTACTGATTCCTTTAAAACATACACAGATTAAACAAATTCGTATTAAAGCGACTGTTATCCCTTGGTGGATTATGAATTCTTTTTATGTGTACAAACTGCCGTTCGTATTTCTAAAGCTTTATTCACTAACTTACATCTCAATAACCTGCTCGATGTACATGTTATGTATGTTATAATATAATTGATATAGGACTGTATCTATAGGTACGACTAAAGTGTAGTATATGTTGTCACTACTTGGTCACTACTACTAATGTGTCCCGCTCGCTCGCGTTCTCTCCGTCGTTCGTCGACATCACGCGCACTACTGTCATCTTTTGACTCCTTCAATGAAATACCAACATACCGGCGGCCTTGAAAGACCTGGCTTTCAAAAATAAAAAAAAAATAATAATAATAAAATAAATGAGTTTAGTGGTAGTCTTTAGGAAAACAACACACTTTCTGCACCCCTCTGTCTACGGTTCCTTGAGCGGTTTTGATAGTAACGACTCGCGTTCTTCCGTCCTGGCCCGGGTGTATCTTGATGATCCTACCCATACTCCATTTCAATGGAGGCACGTTATCTTCCTTTAATAGCACGAGATCTCCGATTTGAACACCTCCTGGACTATCCAACATCCATTTATTCCTCTGCTGCATGGTGTGCAAATACTCCGAGGACCATCTTTTCCAAAACTGTTGATAGAGTTGCTGTAGATGATGATAATTATTCAATCTGTTGATTGGAGCTGTAGTTACATCTCGCTGTGGTATAGCCACAAGTGACTCTCCAATCAAGAAATGCCCTGGTGTTAAAGCCTGTAAGTCGTTTGGGTCATTGGAAAGTGGGTATAAGGGTCTAGAATTAAGGATAGCTTATATTTGTATTAGAACAGTATAAAAGGATTCATAGGTTAGTCTTGTATTACCAATGATCTTTTTTAAATAAGTCTTTGTTGATTTTATAGCAGCTTCCCAAATCCCCCCAAAATGCGGAGTACGCGCAGGAATAAAATTCCATACTATCTCCCTTGTTTCGAGATAATTCTTAACCTTGCTTGAGTTTTTTATTTCAGTCAATAAATGTGCTGCGCAAAGCTCTAATCGTGGAATTGAAATAGTTTTAATAGGAGCAACACGTGATTTCGCTGCAAGTAATCTTGAACAAATCTGATTGTTTGAATTTTGTGATCTAATGTATATGGTAGCACCATACGCACGTTCTGATGCATCGCAGAACCCATGTATCTGGATACTAACAGGATCAAACAATAATACATGTCGGGGTATTGCGATTTCATGAATATTCTCCCATTCGTCGAATAATTTCCTCGCAGTCGCATAAATGTCTGCTGGCACGGTTTCATCCCATTCACTTTTGAGTTCCCATAATTTTTGTAACAATAATTTTGCCCTAATTACTATTGGACCAATTAATCCTAAAGGATCGAAGATTTGTGACACGGTAGATAGAATAACTCTTTTAGTAATTCGTATTCTTTTCATGTTAAAGTTCGTAGTAAAAGTAAATCTATCTAGCTCGGCCTGCCATATAACACCTAATGTTTTTGTTTCAATCAGGTTCACCTCAGTTGGCCTCTCGCTTTTAACAATACTTGCATGATTTGAATTAAATTTTCTTAACTCAAACTTGGCACTGCTTAAAATACTAGTAATATCTTGCTTCAATCCTAGTAAATCTTCTATTGAGTTCGCTCCTGTCAATAGATCGTCCATATAAAAATCCTTTCTTATCGCATAGGCCGCTTCCGGGTAAGCCTCCTCGTTTTCCATAGCTAATTGTTTCAAACATCTTGTGCTTAAAAATGATGCTGGAGCTGTGCCATAGGTAAGCGTATTAAGCTTATAGTGTTTTAATGGCAATTTTGGATCAGATCTCCATACAATACGTTGTAAATCCCGTTGCGATTCTACTATATTTATTTGACGATACATTTTTGTTATATCTCCAGTCAAAACATAACTATGTTTACGAAATCTTAACAAAATTGAAAAGAGATCATCTTGTACCACCGGTCCGGTTTTCAAAATGTCATTCAACGATATATCGTTTGTTGTTTTGCAGCTTGCATCAAAGACAACCCGTAACCTTGTTGTGGTACTAGCCTGTTTAAAAACACAATGGTGTGGCAAATAATTAACATTCTCGTTAATATTGTCATTGAAGTTTGTAATTTCTGTCATGTGTTCCAACTTTTCATATTCCATCATGAATCGCGTATATTCTAATCTTAAAGAATCATCCCTAGCAAATTTCTTTTCTATTGAATTCAATCTTTTTTCGGCGTTCTCCAATGATTCACCTAAATTAACATGCTCCTCCTTCAATGGTAACGATACTGTAAAACGACCATCCTCTTCACGTTTAAATGTGTTTTGAAAATGATTTTCACAAGACAACTCTTCGCTCGAATAATATTTAGAATCGGGTAATTCCTCGATTTTCCAGAATTTTTCTAATTTGTTTAAAACTTCGGTATTTATGCTTAAATTACACGAAATCTTATTGCTAAAATTATCGTTAGGTAAATCACCTGCTATTAGCCAACCTAATTTTGTCCTTTGTAATATTGGTTTATTTTCTCCCAGTTTAATTTGTCCTATAGACAACAAATCAAAGAAAATTGTAGCACCCAATAATATGTCAATTTTCTGTGCCTTATAAAAGTTTGGATCTGCTAGCGTAATATCCTGTGGTATATTTAAATTCGAAATATCAAAACTTTGCTGAGGCAATTTATCTGTTATTTTGTTCATAATTAGAAATGACAATTTTTTGTGATATTTTTTGCTAGTCGAGAATAATTCTGCATGCGTTATATGAGAAATACTTAATAACGACTGATTTATTCCGCTTACAGGTATTGATATATCAAACTGCTTCAACTTTAATCTTTCTAGCAATTCTTTTGTCATAAAATTTGATTGCGATCCTGAATCAATCAACGCACGACACTGAACTAAATTATTATGAATATCCTTGATCAATACTACTGCCGTTGATAAAAGAACATATTCCGACTGTCTGGTCGATGTATGCGCTGTAATGACTGAATTGTTATCACTGGATTGTTGTGATTCTTCCCTTGAATTATTTGGTCTATCATTGTCGTCATGTGGCCTTAGCTTTTTATTATCAAAATGTAATAAAGTATTGTGGGGTTGATTGCATCTTTTACAATTACTGGCTTTACAATCTCTATTAAAATGATTATGTTTCAAACAATTAATGCATAATTTTAATCCCTTAATAGTATTAAATCTTTCTTTCACATTAAAATCCAAGAATTTTTGGCAGCGAAAAATGAGATGATTTCCCTTACATAATTGGCATTCTAATTTATTTATTGCGACATAAGATTGTACGCTCGATTTTGTTGTTTTTTCCCTTATCTAGCGTTTCTAAAAATACGCACTGATTTACTAAAAAATCCCAAAGTTTTTTCAAATTTGGCATTGAATTGGTTGCCACGGAACCTTCCCATGCTCTTTTAGTTTTTGCGTCAAGTTTTGAGGTAATTAAATGTATTAACAACGTATCCCAGCTATCGGTTGGTTCGCCTAGAGTTGTTAGCGACCGTACATGCTTTTGGAAGTGATCGACAAGTTTTCTTAAATGTGTATGCGATTCTTGATGTAATACAGTATAATCAAATAATTCTTTTATATGCGTATGTATGATAATACGTTTATTCTCATAACGATTTTTAATTAAATCCCAGGCGACGGAGTAATTCGCATCCGATGCTTCGAGTGCACTTATAACTTGTGCCGCTTCGCCCTTCAAACACGACCTTAGATAATAAAATTTCTGTGTCGCATTCAATTGTTGATTTTCGTGAATTAATGACTTGAAAGCGTCCGAAAACATTAACCATGTATCATAAGCACCGTTGAATTCCGGTAAAACAATTTTAGGCAATCTCACATTCAAATTCATTGGGTTATTGACCATATCATTACTTGCGGTATTGACATTTATGTCATCGAATACTGTTTTGACTTGCAACTCGGTAATAATTTTGTTAGCGCTTGAAACGGTACTGAAATATCTATTTTCAAACTCTTCTCTATCCTTAAATTGACTGTTATCGATGGCTTCGATTTCATTTTGTAACAAATTGTATTCATCTAAAACAGGTGTAACTCTTTCTAATCTTAATCTCAATTCAGATTCCTTTTCACACGTATATGTTTTCATAAATGTTTCAAATCGAGTTAAAATTGCCTTAACATTACCACGTTTGCGAATCAATTCTATTAATTGCTCGTTTTCTGTCATTACTGCTTGTTGGTAATACAATACAAAATAATAATAATAAGGAATATGTATTTGAAAGGAACGACTTACGGTTAATGGTGGACCGTCCTTCCTCAATGTGTTGATTTGATGTTTCTACGACTATCCGGCTCGTTTTGGACCAAAATGTTATCCCTTGGTGGATTATGAATTCTTTTTATGTGTACAAACTGCCGTTCGTATTTCTAAAGCTTTATTCACTAACTTACATCTCAATAACCTGCTCGATGTACATGTTATGTATGTTATAATATAATTGATATAGGACTGTATCTATAGGTACGACTAAAGTGTAGTATATGTTGTCACTACTTGGTCACTACTACTAATGTGTCCCGCTCGCTCGCGTTCTCTCCGTCGTTCGTCGACATCACGCGCACGCGCACTACTGTCATCTTTTGACTCCTTCAATGAAATACCAACAGCGACATTCAAAATTTCTATTAAATATATTTATTATTTTCATTGTGCTTTTTCTTTAGCTTATCTAATAGGATTGCATTAAATTTCCGACCTCCTCTAAGTTATAGTTTTAGTTCCGAATTACATTAGTGACATTTCGATTTTCATATTTTACACTCATGCATTACAATATGTGCGCCTAGAAATTCATTGATAAAAGTATTAAATATATGTAGTCAAATATTCATGAAATGTAATTAAACTAATCGGTTATCATGACGTAGAGGCTAAAGTGATCAAAAATGGCAAATTAATAACAAAATTGATAATTAGAAAATCATGTTATTCAAGTAGATTCATTGAAATATTATAATTAACATGTTACCGCGACAACACATTCTATTATTAATAACTCGTCCAAGAAACTTATTGTTCCTTATGTTGAGGATAGTTTTCCCACTCAATCGTACAAAGCGATACTCGTCACAATAACACCTAAATGAGGAGAAGAAAACCAACGCAGTTTTAGTTTGATGAATTTTAAAAATATTATAGATCAATAATTTACTAATATATCACGGTTACCAACCTCGGAAATCTCATTCAGCGAGATCGTTGTATCATCGGTAAATTGAAAAACTTCAATACATCAATAAAACAAAACAAAACAAACCATGAGAAACAGTGATCGCCGTTGATAACCGACACCACATGTATATATTCCTTATATAGAATTTGAAACATCTCAAATACATACCTCTAATACCACACAGCGATAATTTATGCAACTGGTATGGTTAACCACGTCTAATGCCTGAGACACATTAAAAATTAAACCAACAACGAATCGTCTTTCATGTTCATGATTAACAGCCTTTAGTATTGCTATGTATGTTGAGAAAAGTCTAACACAGCCAAATTGTGTTCAGAAGAGAATATTATTTTGATACCAGAATGAGACTAGTCTTAGATACAAAAACATTTAAATATTTTGGGAAAACAGGACAAAACAGAAATTGGCCTATAATTATATTAGAACTTCGCTAATCATTCACTTTAAAACAGTGACATTCTTGGAAAGATACCCTGACGAAGTGAGTTATTGATGAGGACAGTAAAAGATTCCATAGTCAGATGAACAACTTAATAAATAAACTACGGGAAATATTTGTTACTTCTACAAAAAAAAAAGGATTTATATTGAAAACGGCTTATCTCATTTTTATCGATAAACTATATAAAAGCTGATCGTCCACCGAACCACCCGCAGCCGCTTATCTCTAAAAATACTGCAAATAATATAAAACAAGGAAACTTGTGAAATCAATATGAAATAATAATTCTAAATTAGGTTTCAACAAATTTGAAGTATTGGAAGTAATTTAAGTCATTAAAAAGGCATTTCAAATATTTATAAGATACAATAAAAGCCATTCGACGAGCTCTTTTTAATACGAGCGATTAACACGGCATGGCTATACCCCAAATTTGACGAATTGCTCCCCAATTTTTTCCCCGTAGGGAGAACGTATAGACCGTCAAATTTCTCTATAGCCTACATAAAATTTCGAAATTCAATATGGAGGTCGGGGAGTACAGCTGACAGTGACACCTTGAATATCACGTTAGGTTGAGTTAAATGTTACAGTAAACGTCAACATTGAAGGGTGAAAGACCATCTGACGTTTTATTGCACGTTGGCAGCGCACAAAAATTCAGTTGCAGGTTATGAACTATCTAAACCATTAATCAATTTCAGTTAACGATGACACAATGTCAGAACTAGACAGAATAATGTCAGTCATGCTAAGTTTGGAGTAATCACATTTAGAAGACCGATTACACGAGCTATGTCGTAAATTAAGGTTGAAAGAATGGAAGCCACAAGGTCAGTAAATACACATAATCGTACACGATTCAGAAATTATAGTCTCAAACTTTTACAGGTTTCGTTCGTTAAATACTGGAAATTAGACTGAGAGACTCAAATACGACAGCATTAAAGAATATACTAAATGGCATTAATTTCAACGATCACGAATTTAGCATTTACTCGAAGAAAGGTGAACTCAAAACCAGGAAATGATATATAAAATATCCGTCTTTTCAATTTTTCGCTATGCAATCCTTAATTTGGCATATCGGTATGTAATTAAGCTTAAGTGTAAGAGTATCCTCATCAATAATTCAGTGATATAATAGTGTCGGTCGTAAAATACGACGTGTAATGTCATCTCATAAATGTTGTGAACTGACAGGACAAACTACTGAAAACACCAAAACAGTAATGGTCGTTAGATGTGTTGTGGATACGAAAGAATATCGAGGAAGGATCATCGACCAACTGTTAAGCTTTAACGTTAGAAAGCCGGCAAATATTAGATAGTTTGGGAATAAAAAGTGCATTTATTTGGCTCATGGACTGAGCACGTAGGCGAAGCCATAAAACGGGAACGATGTTATCGTTGTTTTTCTTCTTTTGATGAGTGAATGCTCAAAAGTTATAAAGTTCATTAGCTTCAATGTGGTTTTTGATTGATGAAATGTGACACCTATTAGATATTAGTTTAGTATTAGTTATTACCAATTATGGCTGTTGTATTGTTCTTTTCTCTATATATTTATCCTCTGCCGTAGGCACTTGATAAACTATATCCCATCCTTCTCTAAGTATAATAATAACAAAACAAGCTTTCTACATTATAAAAATAGTCCTTAATGCAAAAAAAATTACACACAATTGCCATATTTACTTATGCCAACAATGACATTCAATTTGACAATTACATCTCATAACAGATTTTTTGAAGTTTATAAAACGTCAACTAACTTCTGACGCAATGGCAGTTTGTGAAAAAGTTTAAATACGACGTGTATACAGAGTGCGTCAAAAGTTTAGAAACTTGTACATTATAAGAAGCATTGTACCTAGCTATGGTCGCGTTTTATAAGAAATTGTAATAAGGCTGTAAGCGGTTGCGAAAGAGCCGGATTCAAGCTCGAAGAGATTGAAAAATCCAACTAGTTTTTCAATAATTCCCAAACTTAAAATCGTCCTTGTGGAAGGGAAAATTACTGCAAAACTGAATTTTTCCATTCAGTAATAATTAAACGTTTACGCCAAACGTCTTCCGCATGTATGGAAAATTTCGATTAACAGTATCATGTAGATTGAACGTAATATTGAATATGTTACCCTACCCACGCCGCGAACAAATTACAATTTACAATCGGAAGGGAAAATATGCATTTTTGTAAATTGATTTCAAACTTTTGGACCGTAAATTGGAAAATCAGAACCTGACAGGAATAATAGCACCAACTTGTGGCGCGCATACTTTCAATTAATTTTCAATTATATAACAAAAAGCTTGAACAATGTCTTGATGCCTGCTGTGTCGCTGTATATCCTTTTATTTATGTACAGATCTGTTCATGTGAAAATGATTGAAATTTTATACATTACAAAAACAAACAATATGATTGAAATTGAAAACGCTTCGAATCAAGTGCCTCAGTACAATGAACAATGCAAGCTATCGATTATTTGAATGATAAAAAAAATCATTGCGCTAATAATAAACGAACTGCTTTGAAAATATAATGAATATCAACAAAGGTTTTCAATTGGTATATTTAATTAGGTTGTAATTTGGAGCCAAATTTTAAAATATGTTTAATAATAACAATATTTTTGTTGCATATTTACATTATAATGAAACGATATTGATCGGTTCAACTGTAAATACTCATATTTAGCCTAAGAAATTTAATCGTATTGCTATGGTCTTATTATTAAAAATAGGCTGTATATAAATATTGTCAAGAAAACAATTAGATTTATGTATGTAAATATTTAATGTTAAAATTACAGTAATTTAGGATTCAGTAAATTTATATTAGTTAAACAATCAATAATATAATACAGTAAGTAAAACAACGTAATAATATTACTAAATTTTATTTCTAATATTAATAATTGAATCATCCCTGTATAACAAGTAAATATTGATCGCTAATTTGTTTAACTTTAGTGTGAAAACGTGTGTCGCATAAAACCATTCAATGGGTAGAATCTCATGATGGGGCCGAAGTGTTCCCTATGTAGTATTGTACTTCTTATATTCGTCAAACACCCAACGCAACAAAGTTTTTATGTTGTCAAGTTTGAATGCTGCTATAGGTAGTGATTCTTTGTATGCCTTCTTTGAAGGCATTTTAAGTACTGTTTCAGATGTATTGGGATGTCTGAAATCAATAAAAGTATGCCAAACAAACCCATTAATATATTCGGTGACGCTGACAACATTATTTTCCTCATACAGATAATTGTGGAACTTTGAAACAGAAAATTTAAGATTGTCATTTTTGTTTCGTTTCATTTTAGTTTCTTCTGATATGCAACCTTCCTTATAATACTTTGGCCACTAGTTCTTAATATCTAAAATGTCTTCTGTGGCAACTACTTTTACCGCAAAGAAATTTTTAGCATTAGAAAAAATTATTAGCTACGTATATTCGTGGACATTGTATACCCTCTCAGACCTTTTTAATTTTTGTTTTATGGAACCAATTAACTGGTGGCACGGTAACAAGGAGTGACCTCGTATGGGATAATATTGTATATAATTTTTTTAAATCGTCCTTTTGCCTTGAGCCTTATCATACTGTGGTCCCATGGCAATTGTCATAGAATAGGCGCAACTCAGTGGCTTTTGCAGGAATTACGTTTTCAAAGTAATCTAAAATAAAAGAACAAACCTCAGTAATACAAAACGCGCTCACGATTAGTTGAGACAAATTTATCCTGTACCGGAATCTCTGGCAACTGTAAGTTTTGCATAGAATCAGAGGAAGCTGCAGTCAAATCTTCACGTTCCTGGCATTCTACAGTGTTGTCTT
The DNA here is from genome assembly GCA_963170755.1 of Amphimallon solstitiale. Classification (NCBI taxonomy): domain Eukaryota; kingdom Metazoa; phylum Arthropoda; class Insecta; order Coleoptera; family Scarabaeidae; genus Amphimallon; species Amphimallon solstitiale. Next base: position 74,657,291 of record OY720683.1, on the reverse strand, counting down.
AAGAGCATTGTAGAATGTGTTTCTCTTCGTTTGTGGATCATTTGTTTCGCAACAGCCACTCGTGTGGCCTCGTTGTTTAATTTAATTTTTTTAAGATTAAAGGTCAGATCCTCACATTTATTATAGACGTCTACTAGAAACCTTCCAAAGTGAAGTTTAAAATTGTCTCACAAATTTATTTGTGAAACAATACCAAGTGTGTTTTTTGTTATTACTTGCTTATATTTCGACATGTTTCATCAAGAGATTTCCATCACTTCATTTAATTATTTGAAAATTGTCTTTAAAATATTTTATATAATAGCTGTACTTGACAGGAACATTTGGATATTTTTCCTTAAAAAAGGCGTACATAATTTAACATCAAGCTTATAATCCATATCTCATTGTCACAGGGAATGAGAAAACATGTTCCCTTATTTCATCCCTGTAGTTTTTGCGTATGATATTTGTTTTCTAGTCTTTCCTCTTTTATCTTCTGATGTTTGATTATTACAAGACAATAGCATGATTCTTTTCATGCGTTCTTTTGAAATTCCGTGAATGCTCAACCACGCTTTTTGACATGTGCTTCAAATTTTTTCCATCTATCTTCATAAAATATTTGTAAGAGCGAGTTCTAGTGCGTTCTTCCTGTGCGTTTGGCTTTCGTCTTTCACACTACATATTTCTATCTGACCCTGCAGATAAATGTCTTGTTCGTTTTTAGTTTCAATGTCGTGAAATCTTCTAAAAACCATATTTATTTATTTTCACAAACTTTATTGAAGCACTTCATTGGACTTTAATTTTAACTAATACTCAATAGAAAAATACAAAAAAATCCTACCTGCTGGGATTTCCAATGGCTTTAGCACGAATAAGATTACCTTTGTAATTTATGTATTCTTTTCCTTAAATTCTACAAGATTTAATACGATTTCGTTTATATTTTGATAAATTTGAAACACCGCTTCCTCATTTATTTGAGGGTTTCTGCAATTCTTCCATTTTTTTCTGTTCATTTAAATAAAAAAAAAAACCTTATTTAGAAATATACTGAAAAATTCACTGACATGAAATAGTTTTGAGGTTATGTGGAAGTTTTATTATGTTTGTATCGAATCTGCAGCGTTAATTAAATAAAAATGTCGTTATTGTACACATTTGTTATGTCTATAATTAATCATTTAAAGTATATATAACATTTTGTTATTGTTTTCTAATTAATGATTTTGCTTAACCGGCAATATATATATATTTCCTAGTATTTTGGATAATTTGTATAAAATTGTATTTAATTGTTGAAACTTTCTGTGTGTGCAATGAGAATACCTGGCACCTTACGTTTTGCGAACGACTTGTTGTATACGATTTTTACAGTCAGGTGGGAGGATTTTGGCGGGCTCTAGTAACTATAAAAGGCCGAAAAATCTTATGTAGAGCACTTGTTTACCTAGCAAGCCTTTAGACCATCCCTAGGAGGACGGTATTCCTTTTGAATATTAGGTTTTGATACATGTAGTTCTTTCCTGTCCCGACTTATTTCTGGTCAAGGCGCTAAAGGTTAATGTCCGTCCGTCACTCAAATTGACGAGACTCCGGTCGAGGTACCGGAATTTTGTTAATTACTTCCGTAAGTAAATCGAGTCAAAGCACTTGATTATCTTTCTCTCCGATTCCCCGAAATAGAAGGCATGAGAAAACCGATAATTAAATTATTCGAATATATGCTGATGTTATGAAATTAATTTACCAGCCGCAAAAATGCATGTCAATTAATGTATTCAATCAAATATTTTCTTTTGTATATCAAAAGCATAATTATTTTTGGATGTTTAACCACAATAAAGTCATTAAGGATAATTTGCCAGAAAGATCATAAATGTAGCCGACAACACGTTTAAATGTCCGAATGTCAAGACAGGTTATGTTAAGTAGTGTTTCAATTGAAATTTTATAGAATAATTAGTTTAAATTTGTAATTTTCGTTTATACACTGAAATAAATAAATGTGTGGTATATGTATATAAATGTATGTATTTATGTATACTCTTTAAACATGTTGAATAAAATGATTTAAAATCTAACACGTGTGTTTTGCCTAGTTTTATAATTTCTATTTTCTATCGAGAAGAAACAATCAATTAAAAAAATTACTTACCCTGATTGAGTATTATTTTTCTTTCTACCACTGTATAGCTACCTTGATGGTCATTGACACTTTTAATGAAACCAGATTGTAAACATTAATCACTGTCGTTCTATAATTGAAATATTAGAGGTTTTACACTTGGCTGCCTTCTGTAAAAATGAATACAATGCAATATGTCATTCCACCGAAGAACCTAAATGTCGCTTGGGTTCTTTTAATTATAAACAATTCATTTAGGTTAGTAATAAATAGCTAATTATTTATCTTCTAATTGTTTTTGAGTCTACACATTTGTTCAAATTCATCTTAATAGGGAATAGTTTAGATATTCCTTAATGCAAGTGAAGTAATAAACAGTGTAATTTTTTTAAACCTTGACATAGGCTAACTTTTTTATTTGAAAAGATGGACGGACCTATGGTTCGTGAAGCAAAGTTTTAGGAAATCGTCCAAGTAAGAAAAAATTGTGCAAAAACTAATCGCGTTTTTGCCAGATTGGGTGTTATTACAGAGAAACATATTTTCTTAAATGGCAACACTGCATTTTTTTAACAACTTCCAATACATCTTGAGATTCAAGACAAAACAAATAGAGTGCAAGTTTTTGATTAGAGTGGCGGTTTACAAACTAATAGTGCGTAAACTTTTATTTATTTTCCAACATTAAAAGAATAGCAATAGTAACAAAAATTAATTACCTAACGTTTATTTTTTAAAAAAATGTTCGAACTGACTTCCTTGTTGGGTTTTGCAGCAACAAATACGTTAAACAAAATTTCTATTAACATTATGTAACATTTTAGGAGTTATGTTTTGAATTTCCCGTTGTATGGCTTGTTTTAATTCATCAATTGACACAGGAGCGGTAACATAAGCTTTATTCTTCAGATGTCCCCAGAAAAAAAAAGTCTAAAGGAGTGAGATCGGGGGATCTGAGCGGCCAGTCTACTGGTCCTCTTCTTCCAATCCCACGCTCACGTAGCAGCTCATCAAGATAGGCTCTAACTTCTAAACTAAAATGGGGTGGTGCACCATCTTCCTGAACATACATTATTCTTCTGTGGTTTAGAGGAAGCTTATCAATAAAGTTTTCTAATTGATTTCATAACAATGTCAAGTACCTTGTACCCGTTAAATTCCCTTCTATGAAAAGAGTGCCTATCACTCTGTTGTTGAGTATGCCACACCAAACATTAACTTTAGGATTGATCTGTCCCCGCCTATCTTCAGCCCAACAAGGATTATTATCAGCCCAATATCTGTAATTTTGCAGGTCTACCAAACCGTTTATATAAAAGGAAGCCTGAATAATATATAATTTTGAAAATGCGGTTGTAGCCGCTTTTTCTCCAAAAACCAATCGCAAAATTCCAGTCGCCGATCACAATCATTGTCATGAAGTTGCTGTACACTCAGCATTTTATAGGGATGAAATTTATTTGAATTTAAGGTTGTCCAAACTGTAGTCTGAGAGCAGCCCACTGCTTGCGCAATTTTATTTGTAGATCGATTTGGGTTTTCAACACTTTCCAAGAGAATATTTTCTTGTACCGCAGTATTTTTACTTCGTTGTCGAATCCTTGGACGTACACTTCCTGTAGCTTTCAACATAACCAAATTTTGTCTTAAAAATTCTGGACAAGGGCCAGGTTTGTTGAAATGTCTGACATGGAATTCAGTGCATTCTTTTCGCAAACTTAAACCACCAACATGCAAATAAATTAATTCGATTTTCTCTTGAGGTGTAATACGATCTATTTTAATTCAAAATTATACAAAATGATGTTATGACAGCAGGGACAAACATAGCCTCCTTGTTATTCCTTTAATGTAGGAAAATCTATTAAAGTTTAGGCACTATTAGCTCGTAAACCGCCACTCTAATCAAAAAGTTGCATCCTCTTTGTTTTGTCTAGAATCTCTAGATGTATTAGAAATTGTTAAAAAAATGCGGTGTTGCCATTTAAGAAAATAAGTTTTTCTGAAATAGCGCCCAATCTGGCAACAACGATTTTAGTTTTTCCACACATATTTCTAATTTGGACTAATTCCTAAAACTTTGCTTCAAGATACATAGGCATATCTTTTCAAATAAAAAAAGTTAGCCTATGTCAAGGTTTAGAAAAATAACCCTGTATAAATCTGTAGAAATGCTATAAGAAAGATACCTGAAAACATCAATAACAAGAATGGATCAACTTTTGGTTTTAACTTTCAATAAATTAATTACTACATGTTAGTTATATACATTCATTATACAAATTAGAGGACAACTAATTCTGAATATTCTAGTTTATCTGTCGCTAGTATATTATGTCAATCTATTATTAGAGACAATGGTTTTGTGCATTACTACCACAATAAGATTATAATAATACGGGCTAGCTATTCAGAGTACATTAATATTAATAGACATTGCTCGCTTGCGTTTACGCAACTACACGAGCGGATATTTACCTGTTTGCCTTTAATGTACGTACCTACCTCATTTAATCAATCATCTTTTCGAACCTCCAATGCCATGAATGCAACAATTATATAGAGGAAGTTGGTAAACTTCTCTTTGATTTTCTAATCAATTAATTAAATTGAAATGTTCGGGTAACGGTTTCGAATGGAAAATTCTTGAATGAGGTCGTAAAATGTAATACTAATACCTACCTCTTTCAGAAATTCACATTTCGTTTTTTTTTCAAATACCTTCATTTTGTCTAGTTTCGCGGATACAGTTTCATCATAATATTCCCGGAATTATTGTATGGCTCAGGGTTAAGCTTTTGATATCTGAACTATTTTCTATTGACTTACAGAGTATGTCAACATATCGATCCTCACCAATGGTATATCGATTTAGAAGAGATAGCAGCGGTTAAGTGGGGAATGTTTTGCAGAATTGTATGCTTAAGACAAATTGCTATAGTAATTTTCCAATTCACATTGTGTTGAACAAATTGCTGTTTCGATTGCGAACTTGGTTATAAATAGATACTAAACTCTTCTTTTTAATCCCGTGAACCACCAAGTAGAGCCATATATGCACTACGCAATTTTTGACAAATTGATGATATAGGTTATGTACATTATGTTATGTGTATACGCACTGTTTTTAGTAAAATTATTCAGTTACTTTGGAATATTTATATTAAAATATGACAACAATATTTTGCATTTTGGTCCAGGGATCTAGTTAGTTATGTACATGTCTAAAAATAATACAAGAGATTTACTTAATATTTTAATAGTTTTCATGTTTACAGAGAGAATATATTGCTAAATAATAACACAAAAGTTAAGTATATTTTCTAATGCACAACAATTTAAAAATGTGTATACCGCATGTGTAAAATCATATTGGGGATTAGGATATATGTATACTAGGCACACCGGCAACAACGCCCAATCGTGGCCGTAGTCATGGTACAAGGAAACAAGGTATGCTTTTGCGCATCTCTGTATGACGCACATTCGACCTCTAGTACTACCAGTTCAATAAAGTTGTGAATTCACAGGACACTATTTCAATAAAGTCCTTTTTAACAGAAATACAATACAACACAGTAAGAAAATAAAAGCACAATTCTAATTAAACATTAATTCTTAGTAAATTATCATATAAATTTATTAAGAACGAAATTCTAATGAAAATAAAAAATATACTCTAAACAATACTAAAAAATAAAATGTTATTGCATAGGTTCAAAAATGCCTCCTTCAGTAGCAAGGCATTGTCCGAGCCTATCATAAAAATTTTCTCGCACTTTACGAATGACATCGACTGTTACGGATTCAAAAGCCTCTATCATTAGCCTACTCAAAATATCTAAAGCCCGTTTTACATTATTACAATTTTAGCACTAAAATTAGATACAAAAATGATATCAAATCTTTATCCAAGTATTTATTAAAGATTCTTATAGGATATTTATTTACCACTTTATACTATACTAACGGTTTTGGCATGGAAACATGCGCACTTCCTTCATAGATGTATTTGCATCACTTCACATAACTATTTTTATTCCTGTCATATCTCTGCATGTTTCGTAATACAATCAAGCATTTACGTATAGTTAAAAATCAGTGATCAGTGATATGGGAAAAGTAAAACGGAGAGCAAGGGCAGCTTCGGGAGCATTATTACTTGCAACTGCAGTATATGCAGACATATTTATAATAAATAAAGAAAAGAAGAAGAGAAACAGAAAAATTTGGAGTGAGAAGTGGTTGCTTCGAAGGAATCAAGGAAAAGGCTTATTAACAATGGTTGAAAATGAATTAATAAATGAGGATCCAAATTCTTTTCGTAATTTTTTGAGAATGCCCGATCATGTTTTTGATGAATTACTTGCAAAAATATATGAAAATATATCAAAACAGGATACACAGCTAAGAGAATGTATATCTGCTAGAGCTAAGTAGGTATCGTATAAGGTTAAAATTGTTCACAATATCTTGTATAATGTTTTAGGCTTGCAGTAACCTTACGATTTCTAGCTACCGGGGAGACTTATAGGTCGCTCATGTACTGATGTCGAATCCACGAAAGTACAATTAGCTTATTTATACCTACAGTTTGTAAAGCAATATTTGATGCATTAAAAGCTGATTATTTGAAAGTTTGTATTACAGCACATGTTTGGGTTAAAATATATCAAGTAGTAATTGTAGATACCAAGTACTGTGGCAGAATGGATCACCATAGCTGAAACTTATGAAACACTTTGGAATTTTCCATTATGTGTAGGAGCCATCGATGGCAAACATGTTAACTTCAGAGCACCACGAACTGATGGTTCTTATTACTATAATTATAAAGGCCATCATAGCATTGTTTTACTGGCTGCCTGTACTGCTGATTACAAGTTTACCTATATTGATGTAGGAGTGAATGGTAGAATCAGTGATGGTGGCGTTTTTCGCAATTCAAAACTAAGAGAATTAATTGTTAATGATAAAATGCAGTTACCTCCTCATAGAATGTTGCCTGGACAATCATCACCTCTGCCATATGTTTTTGTAGCAGACGATGCATTCCCTCTAACAAACCGAATAATGAAACCATATTCAAGCCGGGGATTACATAGAACAAGAAGGATTTTTAATTACCGCCTTGCTAGAGCAAGGAGAACTATAGAAAATGCTTTTGGTATCCTGTCCAATCGTTTTAGAATTTTATTGACTACAATCAACTTATCTGCAGATAAAGTAGAAATAATAACGTTAGCTACTTGCGCACTGCATAATTTCTTATTAAACAAAGGTACAATATATGTCACAGATGAACTAGAGTTATTGCAGTCTAGGAACAATGATAGTCTCAACAGTGTAAATAACAGTCAAGGTCCTAACAGATCATCAACTGAATCACAAAATATTCGAGACGCATTTTGTAATTATTTCGATACAAATGGGGCAGTCGGATGGCAAGAAAAGTGTTTATATAATTTTTAATCTTTGTATTCACAATAAAAAAAAACATTATATTAAAAAGTACATTTATTTATTCTAACTCTTCATATAGAGCATTATATATTAAATTCATAATTTCACGTTTTAAAATTAATTGTTTTTTCTTACTTTTTAAAGAATCAATTGCTTGAACAACATAATCACCAAATGTTTCATTTTCAGTGCTTTTAGCATTTGTTAAATAATAACACAAAAGTTAAGTATATTTTCTAATGCACAACAATTTAAAAATGTGTATACCGCATGTGTAAAATCATCAAGGTCCTAACAGATCATCAACTGAATCACAAAATATTCGAGACGCATTTTGTAATTATTTCGATACAAATGGGGCAGTCGGATGGCAAGAAAAGTGTTTATATAATTTTTAATCTTTGTATTCACAATAAAAAAAAACATTATATTAAAAAGTACATTTATTTATTCTAACTCTTCATATAGAGCATTATATATTAAATTCATAATTTCACGTTTTAAAATTAATTGTTTTTTCTTACTTTTTAAAGAATCAATTGCTTGAACAACATAATCACCAAATGTTTCATTTTCAGTGCTTTTAGCATTTGTTAAAGTTGCTGTTGCTTTAGCAATATCTCTTAAACACGACACTGCTTCAGCACTTGCATCCGTTTTTTGTTTTTTTCGAAATGGAATATTTGTACTAACATTTAATTCGGTTGAGGTACTTGAGGAAGGAGACAGCATCCCATCCGGCATTACATCATATTCTCCCTCTTCTACTTCCGGAATTTCAACACCTATTGGTTCTTCATTTTGTATATTTGTTTTGGATTTTCTACAAGTTATTTGATCACTTAAAAATTCCAATAACTTATAGTATTTCAAGGATGGCTCATATTTCTAAAAAACTAACAATACTATCCACTTTATTTATTTAATAACAACTATTTTACCTCTTCTGTTCCAGAGCCACTCTTCTTGTTGCTTTCCAAAACCTTTTTCCTTTCTGTAGCATAAGTATTTCTAATACCAACCCATTTCTTTGTCAAAGCTTCTTCAGTTGTATTTGGTTTTACTTTGTTTACAACTTCAAGAATTTTTTGGATAGCTTCACTCCTTTTACCACGGTTGTGGTAGTACGGATTCTTCACTTCCCATAAACAGTTATGCTTTTCATATTCCGTTATCAGCACTTCAATTTGTTCGTAAGACCACGGCGAATTCTAAATTTTTATTTTAATAAGCTCAATAAATGTTAAGAAAGTATATAATATAAGCAAGCAATTTAATTACAATTACTAATTATTTAGCACTCCGAATGAGATTACAGCCGGCAATTACCACATATTAATTGCTCGTCTATTTATATAGCAAACAATAATTATATTAAGTTTGATACTAACTTACCATTCCAAATACTGCAAAAAACAACTACAGCAAGATAAGTTAAATTATTTCTGTCAGCTCAGCTGATATGTGTAGCTATACGCATGCGTGCATTACAAATTGGCATGAAAAATAGGACAAGTTCTATTTTCATACTAATTTTCATAACAATTTTGCATTACACTATCATAATTATTCAATACTAAACTTATTATCAAATTTAGTACGAAAATTATAATAATGTAAAACGGGCTTAAGTTTTCTAGCCTGCCAACTTGTGCACAGTATATTTTATTTTTGATGTATCCCCACAAAAAGAAATCATTTGGCGATAGATCAGGAGATTGCGGAGGCCAACAAATGTTTCCTGTTCCACTAATGAGACGATCAGGAAAAGTATTCATTAAAAAATGCTTTAATCTGACAGCATTATGTGCAGGACAACCGTCCTGTTGGAACCAACTAATATCCCGATCTATTCCGATATTATCAATAGCGGGAAGTATCTGATTCTGTAGCATATCGAGGTATTTGTTCGCATTTAACGTACCATCAATAAAAAATGGACCAAGGAAATGGTCACTCAAAATACCTGCCCAGGCATTCACTTTCTGTGGATATTGGGTGTGTTTAACAAAATATATGTGCTGATTTTCCCGAGCCCAATATCGAACAACAGAAGGATTGTGCTTTCCATTTAATGGAAATCACGATTCATCTGTGAATACAATATTTGCGATGAAATTCTCATTTTCATTTGTCTTTTCCATTACGGTTTCACATTCCTTCCATCCATTCTTCTAAAATTGTCATCGAGAAATATTTCTTGCGTTTTCGAGTATTTCGAACATTTTAATTTATTTCGCTTCCATATGTTCGCGACGCTTTTATTACTCACACCCAATTCCTCAGCAACACCTCTGGTAGATAGGGTATCCTCTACTACGAGAGTGCTACAAATCATTATATCCCGCTCTTCTCGTTCCTCAGCTTTTAGTGGATTTACCTCTCTATGATTACGCTTTGTGCAATTATTTAAACAAATACATTTTTCAAAGCTATTCAAAATATATAATAAATATGCTTTGCTCACAGGGTACGGGTCTGTCTGCAAATATTTGCGGAAATAAATTTATGCAATCCTTTGCAGAATAACCACTATACTACCATTTAATAATTTGCAGTTTTTCTTCTGGTGTGTAGCGAGCGATTGTTACCATTGACCCCTCCTCTCACAAACACAAAACAACGCTGTTCGACACGATCTCCAGATACAATTTTAGTTGTTAAAGGGAGTCTGGAAAAATGCTATGCATTTTTCCATTTAGCACTATTAATATTAGCTATTGCAGTCAATAGTAATCGTTTGACCTCTGCCATTTTATAATTTTTATTTTTCGCAACAAAATAGTTTTTTATTTTGGTCCATACTAATTCAATGGGATTTAGTTTACAATGGCACGGTGGTAATCTCAACACGTATTTTATCTTCGCTGTTGTCATATCATCAACAACATAATGGTTGAAATTGTGACGATGTTGTTTAATCAAATCCAGCGAGACTGGTCTATTTCTAGTTGGAATGGTATTTCTTTTGATTGTAGCCAATTCTGCATGTCCTTCTTTTTAGATAATGTACTTAGAATCTCTTCAACTTTGCGCCTAGCGGCTCGTTTTCTAAAATTGAACGCGTGCGCAAAAATCGTGTCTTATGAAGCTTGTATTTTAATATACATTTACATGTTTATATTTTGTAAAATGGAACCTCTATTTGAAATTTATATATTTAATGTAAAAAATTTAACGCTAATTTTGAAAAATAAAATGTAAATAAACCTGCCAGCTGAGTTCAGTTCGGATTCTCTCAGGGCGATTCGGATTACTAGAAATAATTAATGAAAAAGGTTCATAAACATTAATTAATTTTAATAAATAGAAAAATGCCATTTTAAACTTTAAATAATACATTTATCCAAAATCAATGAATTTTGTATACTTTACATACAAAGAAATATTTTATACAATATAGTGTTTTTTAATACAAAAGAGAGAAAAAATACGTTAATATAGAGTTCAAATATGCCTTTAAAAATATTATATTGAAGCAAATTGTTATGTATATTATTCGATATACTTAAACGTAAACAACAGATGCATGAATTTACAACGTATGCTGCTTACACGATTTATGTATGGCTATATACATATACAACGTTGCCGAAACATATTAAGTTACATTATACTTTATAGTATGGAGACGATGTTTATTTAACATTCATATTTATTCAGTACGTCTCTATTTGAAATTTATTTTACAATCTTAATTCTTTATTATAAAAAATACATTCATCATACAATAATCATTTAAATAATACCTGATTTTAAATCTTCTTTTTTCAACTTCTTTCTTCCTTCTTCGGGCGCTGTTTATCCTCAGCGAAATCTTCTTTATTTTACGTTGTCTACAACGGAATTTCCTTTAGGGTCACGATCCAGACGTGACGAATCTGCTTACTCTGCCATACGCAACACAATTTCTTTATTATAACAATACAACACTTTGCAACGTTAAACACTATTTTATTACTTTTTACATATAACCACAATTCTTATGACCGTGGCCGACTATCCCAGTAGTCGATTATTTTATTTAAATTATATTAACAATGGTTCTTCTGATTATTACCGACTATCTCAGTAGTCTATTATTTGGGAGTTCGCCTTTCGATACAATGTTTAACGTATCTCGCCTTCGACTCTTGACTTTTGAAAGCGTATTTTCTTTAAAATAATAAAATTATAAATTAATATAGGGAAATGGGCTGTACCATTATAATTGAAATATCATATTATAATTTGGTAAATTCTTATTATAGCATCCAAATAGAACAATGCTCGTAATAATCGGTTATAATTATGATACTTTAGCTTAACCATAAAACTCTCTAAACAATCAACTCATATATGGACCCTGTGCATGCCGCGGATTTTAAGATTTAAAGCAAATTAAACAGATATCTTTTTGTGTGTAACACAGTAGGAGAATGGGACACGTTTAATATAAGCGACTAAATCTTAACGTTACCGTTTCCAGCCTGCATTGCCCGAATTAAATCCACGAGCGGTTTAATTCGTTAAAATACCATACCGAGCGGTTTAACATTGTAAGTTTAAAGCACAGGAGGCGCAATTTGATGCAGATTTACTTTTATAGACGTCGGTGTCTGGAATATAATTTAAATGTAATTGAGCGTGTACACACAATGTACGCTGTTTAACTCTCTGGGAAACTTCAGAATAAACTGACAGTTAACCAACACTACATTTGATTCTCTGAATCCTTCCTCGTTACATCTAAAACATACAATCTCAAACAATAAACCCCATTTATGTGGTACACGAATAATACAGGCTTTTACAAGAATAGTACAATTATTTATTATAACTAACATAGTTTTGGTTATACTATTCAAATTCACGCATAATATTAATAACCAGCCGTTGTATTAATTCATTAGCTTTTAAAATACTTTATGACAAAAGTTGAAACACAGTTCCAAGTATACTACACTAAATGACAAAAGTATTCTCTCCAAGTGGAAATAAAGTAAAGTATAAAGGCATTAACTCCGTTAATATTCATTTCATCTAATATATAAAATTCTCGTGTCACAGTGTTTGTCACAAAACTCCTCCGAAACGGCTTGACCGGTTCTTATGAAATTTTGTGTGTATATTCAGCAGGTCTGAGAATAGGACGTAAACTATTTTTCATACCCCTAAGTGATAAGGGTGGTCCACCCCAAAAATTCTTTTTTTGTTTTTTGGACAAAATTTTGTCTTTTATTTTTTTTATGATTCGGCATTAAAAAATACATACAACCCTAAATTTTCACCCTTCTACCATATTAGTACAGTGTGGGATTTTTCAAATCTAGAGGAACTTAATTAATAAAAATTGTTGGTTGGTATTTACGCAAAAAGTAGGCGTTTCGGCTCGTATTATATCAAACCTCCTACATGTCATTACGAATTTGTTGTTGGCAACGTGGTCTAGTCGGGACGTTATCGTAAAGTGACATCATTGTTAACATTTGCTCAAACGGTATTTCTGTCAGTCATATTGTGATGCAATGTGTGTCGAGCTATTATCTGCAAATTGAACAATATTTAGTTTGTTTGGTTGTTTGCTTTCCGCAGCGTCCTGCACGGTAAGAAATGTCTTCTTATTTTAAATTTAAAGTAGTGTTTCTAATGTCAGTAACTTATGACGTTCTTAGTAGATGTACATATTTTTAAAATTGAGATTTAAAAATGTATCTTCATGTATCTAGTTTAAAACATTTTTTTTTACTTTTCTATGTATATACCTCTATCAAATAATATTGGTTTAGCTGTGCCAGTTTGCGCCACTCATATATTTTTTTCATCTTCTATAGAGGTGTATAGTATGAAGAAAGGAGACTTTTTCAAATATGGCATGAGAGCAAAATGGAGGATAAAAATGAGCTCATTTGCCATTATATATTTGAAAAATATTGTATTACCATGGACATAAACAACGAATCAAGGGTTTTGCAGGTATTTGTGAGCAGCTTATGTAAAAAATTAGGAACAAAATGGCAAAACAGTCAGCGAAAGATGCCACTTATAACTTCCAAAGCAGTTCGCTAACTCGTTGTCATCAACAAGTGTGACAGAATCAATACAATTCCCTGCTGGTCGACCAGTGCCACCCTAAAGTTAAAAAAAGAAAACTCCAAGATTTGCTTACCACAAAAAAAAACCCTGAAGAGCTTACGGCTTCTGCTGATGTTGTCGTTAGAAAAGCAGAAAAGATAGATGCTGCTAATATAATAAAAGAAATAGCTAGTGCATCACCAAAAGAGGCCACTAAAAAAAGAAATCCCGAAGATTTAATGTTCCTGAGCTCAAAATGTCTCCAGAACAGGCTTTGTGTCTCATAGTTGGTGTCAAATTGAACATTAGACAATACGAAACTATAAGGGAACGCATCAAAAGCATTGGCTGTAATATCTATTCTCCATACCGCTTCGTTCAAAAAACAAAACTAGAATGACATCCAACTGAAGAAGCCATCAGGATTACTGAGACGTCCGCTGAGATTGAATTGCAAGCTTTGCTGAACATGACAATTAAAAGAATCTGCGTCGCACAAAAAGAAGTATTTGACCAATTATCTTCACCCTTAACGCCACGACTCATAACGAAATGGGAATGACGGTAGTTCGACTCAAAGCCGTTTCAAACATGCATTCAACGATTCTGAATTGAGAGATCGTAAAATGTTGACCGTGCCGCTTCATAGTCATGGTGTATTTGCCGCATATATCATATTCTGAATTGTATTTCGTCCATGCGACATCTATTAGTTTACGTATGAACTACTTTTAAGAATTTTTGTCAAGTTTACTTGTTTTAATAACACAAGAAATACATGCAATAATTGATAATATCTTTATTAAAAATAATTTAACACAAACATCGTTATTACATACAACAAATAATTTAATACAAAGACCGATATTGCATATAATATTACATATTTAGAAATACTATAACATATGTTCAGAATAAGATTCTTCATTTTGTAGACACACATTTATACGTCTTTAGAGAAATGAAAACATTTTGGATCATTTCTTCTGTTACAGCTATATGACTATTTACACTTGTGTATACGAAAAAATATACATGGATAAAAATATACGATTAAACGGAATTAAATTCTCCTAGATTTGCAAAATCCCACACTGTGCGGCGGTCGATAATTGATCAGTTACGACTCGACCAGTTATTCCCGCCAGGCCTCTACCGGTGTCACTTCTCACCCCATAAATAGCACAGAGTAGGGATGAGAACGAAGCCGATCTCCTGTCTTTCTCACACAATAAGCTTTCTCTCACTCACTAAAGCTTAGGGCCTAAACCGTTTTCGGCCATTATTATTGATTGTGCGTCGATCGTAGCAGTGACGCTTATACTTATCATTTTACTTTCTCAGTGCAACTCTCATATTAAGTATAATCTCATCAAGGCCAAACGATATCTGTTTGTAGCTTAGAATTGGGCACACCGTGTTTTTCACACGGACCATTATACGTGGCATGTTTTGCGTGAGTAAACTATCCAGTTTGTTTGTGTTGGCTAAAGATGGACTCACTAAAATATAGTACACTCCATTGCACTAAGAGACTGATAAAGTTTTTTTTTAATTATTTGTGATAGAGACGTAATTACAAATTTTTTAGTTAAGATAATAAAAGTACAATGAATTCAAAAAATGAATGTTTGGTGTTTTGTTATTTTTATAGGCCGTCATCGTTCACAGCGCTCCATTTCTCTTTCAGTCATATACCACATCCCCACGCACTTACAATAAGTTACTTATTTTTTATTAGACTACCAAAATATTCACTAGAAGTAATTTATATGGCAAAACAACGTTTGCCGGATCTGCTAGTTTTTTGATAAAAAACTCGAAGACGTACAACGTTTTCATTTTCTTACGTCATTTGTTTTACATGCTATGACTTTTTTTTAAATGACAACCTATAATTTTTTAATTGATGTCAATAGTACTTTCAATTCCCTATCGAACGGTGTAAAACTTTTAATATGTCTCAAATATTAAAAATTCATTAAACGAATCTAGTCACATAGATGTAATATGAATATTGTAGGCACGTTTGTTTTTATTATAAAATTATAAACTGTTGAAAATTCGAACTATGAATTTACTATCTACTCCATTCAAAGTTAATAATTACATTAAAACTAAATTGATTAACCAGAAAAACTCAAGCAATAACATCAAACACAAAAAAAGCGCAGAAATAACATTTTTTAAATTACATTTACACTAAGTGTTCAAGATGACGATCTTCTATCATTCGACAATATCCAAGACAATTATAAAACTCATTTCTTACATTCTGAATAGTTTGAGTCGACATTAATCTAAATTCATGACGAATTCTGTGCTTGAGATCTTCTAAATTATTAGGTAACTAAACTCTTCAAACATTATAAATGGAATGAAAAATATTCTAATAAATACTTGGCTTTTAATTTCAGCATTTATGTCAAAACTTATTTGTCAACATCAAAATATAGCCTACTTATTTATTTATATGAAGTTTTATTACAAGGGCATTCTTACATACTCGTATGAGTAAATTTATTCATAATTATTTAAGTTTTAAGGTTTCAAGATCCAATTAGACTACTGGTACAAAAAATAGTATACATACTACGGTTGAGAAGACTATTATATCCCTTGTGGCTTAAATTCCTCGGCGCTGCCCGCTTCGGAATTTAGTCTCATCATTCGGGCAATAATTGTCTTCTCTCGACCTTGGTATGTAATATACTATTTTTTGTACATTTACATTATACTTTGTTATTATTGTCCATGACCGACATAGAATTAAATGTTAACAAGTTTCTAAAGCTTTAGACGCTTTTCATTTGTTTATTTTACATTAAAGAGAGGCATGTATTCGATATTTTTTGTTCAAAATATTAAGCTCTTTCAAAACACCTACAAATATACAGGTTATTCCGTTAAAAAAAATCAAATTTCTCAAAAATACTTAATTCAATTGCTTTTTCATGAATTCCATACCAGTCGGCATAAAAATACTAATAATTTGCTAATTTGACCAAAATCGTAGCTCCAAAAATAACGGAGACAGTAATAACTTTGGACACGGTGTATATGGAATTTGCGTATTAAATTTAATTTTTTTAAACAAACATCAAACGACCAGTGATTTGTTAATTTCAAGAGTTGTCTAATCTATCACAACTGAAAAAATAAAACAACAGTGTGTATGATCAATACATTATCACTATTACATCAACATCACCCATTAGATGTCTATATATTGACAGAGGTTAGCCTATCTAAACACCGAATAAAGAAAGTCGAAAGAGAATTAGTTTGAACATCTGGTTTGAGAATTGAGGTTAGTATTATCCAATTTAAGAATAAAAATGTTGAAGGATAAATATTTCTCTTTGTCACAATCAATAATTAGTTGTTTGCACATAATACATTCGGATAATTTAAGTCGTTTAATTAAAATTGTTCTCTAGAAGACAAGCAATATGCAAGTAGTCGTGATAAGTTCGTAGTTATTGCTAATTATAGAAATAATGGACAAAATGTTGGATTATTAATAGGGATTATTCAGTTAGTATAGCAGAAATATATAGATTCCACGGTAAAAATAAATTCTAGCAATAACTATTTTTACACATTCTGTATCAATTATATTGTTTGCATAAGAACTGTATGCTGAGCAGTTATTAAATAAATTACCATATAAACTACACGCTTTCTTTAGATATTCTATACATTCTCTAGTGTTGTTCAAGTATTTAATTTCGCTTAAGAATATTACTGTAACGTTTCATTAGTCGTCTCCTGGTATTGGCACACTTAAATAGATTTTAATTAGTTATTTGCGTTCTTAATTTATAATTGTCCTTGTTTGCAGTTCGTTCTTGATATTTCCTTCATTAAAATTTAACCGTTACCAGCTGGAAAAAACAAGTCTACTTTATTATACGGGTGATGTTAATCAAATATAGCAAGCTTAGCCAAATTTTGTGGGAATTATTTTATATAAATATGTAATATTTTCGTTAATATACAACACGCAAAATATTATTTAATTGGATCTAGACGAATGTGTCCATATATATGAAACTTTCTAATTAGTTAGCACCCTAATTTAAATGAAAGCTGAATTATTGAGGAGAATACGGGATGAGAGAGATACTTTTCAATTTTAAATTTTGAGTGTTCGCAAGAGAGTGAAATAAAATCTCGAAATGCCGGAAAGCAAAAATAACGTTTTTAGATATATGAGATGCGCTTCGAATATACTAATTATATATAATTGGGCACAAAAAGGAAAAGAATAAAGATAAATAATAAAATCAAAAACAGCAATATTAAAATACATTACAAAACAAAACAATTAGAATCACAAAATTATTTCTTTTAATCATAGAATTTCGAAGCAAATTGATAAAATGTGGTTTTTTCACAATTCTGAGATGAAAAAATAATCTTAAAAGTAATAGAAGAAGTAATTGGGTATAGGTGGTACCTCATATTTTTCCACAATTTGAGTTATTTCCAAATTCATCCCGTGAATTTAATAATACCGGAACAGTCACTTCAGTACCGTTGCTTGTACGTTTGTGCAGTGCGATAATGATGAACATTCCTTTTACTCTGGAAACGTCAAGGACGATATTCCTAGTTTCAGTTTATCTTTGGTTTCAGAATATGAAGTGATGGTCTCTTTGGCGTCAATGAAGTCTAAGATGCAGGGCGTCGATACTACTCTTGATGTATCTATATATACGAGGAAGCCGCCATAAATTCTCGGCCTGACAGGCTTATACAGGTTCAAACGTGTTCAAACTCCGTCACGTCATGCATGCATATACGCGAGGTGTACACTATAAATATGACGGTTCGAAGCCTAGTAGTTTTTAGTAACCAGCCAACCAACTTGACTAGCGCACGAAAATGTCTAAAGTAACGAAAATTGAGTACCGCGAGGGCATACACCTTATCACATTAAACACAGTTTAGATGGCGCTTACGGTGATTCATCTCCTTCGTATTCAACTGTAAAAGAGTGGGCAAAATGTTTCCGTTTGGGACAAGAATCCCTGGAAGATGCCGATCGGTCGGGTCGACCAATTGAAGTGATATCGCCTCAAAAAATTTCAATTATTGAACATTTAGTGCTTGAAGATCGCCGTTTGAAAGTGAAGGAATTAGCAGTGATAACAAACATTTCCGAAACAAGCGGACATGAATAAAATTAGTGCTAGATTGGTACCGCGACTTCTTTCTGCTCTCCAACGTGAACGTCGAGTTGAATGTGCGCAGTCGCTTTTAAACTTGTGTGGAGTCCATAGAATGGCGGCGACCTGATGAACCTCGTCTCAGAAAGGCGAAAGTCGTTCACTCAACGAAAATGGTGATGGTCACAATGTTCTGGGATTGTGAGGGCATTTTGCTAATTGACTTTAAAAAGGACAATACAAGTGTGAACGACACATATTATCCGTCTTTATTCCATAAATTAAGGGACAGTATTTGTGCAAAACGTCGTGGAAAATTGACAAATGGTGTGAAATTATTCAGGACAATGCTTCCGTCCATACTGCCGCCATTTCACAAGCTGCCATCCGCGAATACGGCTTTCAAGAATTCGAACATCCACCGTATAGTCCGGATATGACGCCCTGTGATTTTTTTTGTAAATGAGTACACGGAAAGGTTGTCAGATTATGTAATTTCTTTGTCACAACCATCAATTTTTTTTATTCCAAATTAGAGTAAAATATACGTGTGTTTCTCGGTCAAAATATGAAATAATGAAATGAAATTGATCAAAACGGATGTAATTCCCGTTACCAATGTTTTCTTGTGAGATATAGCTTTTTGAGTTGCGAAAAAAAATGTAATTTGAGTAATTAAATTGAGAAATTCCGGAATGGTGCGGTACTGAATTATTTGTATTTTAGCAGCGTCTTCAGCTGTATTTATTTTCTGTATTCGGGTGAAGGAAAACAACACGCTTGCATTTGGCTCCTCCTACGGGCCAACACCTCCAAAAGCAATTATAGTCAATTCCCAAATACAAATCGACTTTAATATCCCGTTAATACCGAAGATATATCTAATAAAATAAAGTTATCCTGAGACACCTACTAATAAATTAATATTCCTGTTTCCAAATGGATTCATATCTTATACTGTCTAATGTAAAATCGTGACTATAGAAAAATATATTCAACATGTCAGTATAAACTTGAAAATCTGCCTACTTCTATATTGACTGACATAAGATAACCCAAAATTGAAATCCATGTACTATTTACATCGTCGAAGTAGAAAGAATCCTATCTGGATTTAACGCTTGGCTAAATCGAAAAATTGGCTTTTATACATCTTATTATGTCACGTCCATCCGTCTTGTCTAATCTCGTCCTTGGTCAGATAATCTATAGAAAGAACAGTCACTTTCCGTGCTTTCTTATACATAAAAGAATGATTTTTAAATACAATTATAATAAATTAGGCAGAATCTGAATAAAATGTTCTTCTTGTTTATAAATTAAATATTTGCATATTTGAAACTGTATGAATTAAATTAAATAATATTACTCGAAATAATAGTATTATAGGAAAATTTGAATGTATAAGTGATTTTGTGATTTTATTATGTGTATGACTATATTTTTAAAACTTGAAATTTACGTAAAGTGAAAATGTAGTTTTCAAAAATAAAATGAAGTGCAAATATATTCAGGAAAAGTCATAAGCCAAATTATTGTAAAGCATAATTTTCCAGTGCGTTTGACGCCCTTTAAATACAGTTTGGGCAAAACATTAGTGTTTAAAAGTAGACTGCGTACAGATACCGAATATAAAAATTAGGTGTGGCCACCACGCGACTTTTTTATAAGTATGGGTGCTTCAAATTATAGAATTTTAAGTATTTTTTATACAAAAATTATTCAAAATTCCATTCTGAGTACTTTTATACTCTTAATAAATCTTTATAGAATGCATACTTTGCAAGATATTCGTGAAAAAATGTTACTCCCTAAGAGTAAAAGTGTTACTCCGGTAAGAATTCTGAAATTTCATGTATACAAAATATATTGCAAATCCAGTTCTAACTACTTTTGTACTCTTGATAAATACCTATAGAATGCATAATTTACGACATATTTGCAAAAAATCGCTATTCGGTAAGAGTAAAAGTGGTACCGAATTTTGAAAAAAAAATTTATAGAAAATGTGTTGGAAATTAAGTTCTAAATACTTTTATGCCCATAACTTACCTGTATAAAAAGCATAACTTGCGAAATATTCGCAAAAAACTGATTTTCGATAGAAGTAAAAGACCTACTTCCGGTAGGAATTTCGAAAAACTTTGTAAATAAAGTTGTTCTCAATTTTAATTTTAAGTACATATGAATTCTTTACAAATTTGTTGAAACTTAGTAGTTGACGAAATAGTGGCAAAATTCGATTTTTTCACTGAAATAAACTACTACTTCCGGTTTACCGATTTTACTGAAAAACTAATCAGATCTCAAGAGGGAGATTGTACACCTTAATACAAAGTTTGGAATTGATATCTACAGCGGGTTGACCGCTATCGTGGTCACAGAGAGAGAGAGAGAGAGATTTATCAAAAACCACTTTTTTGGGAGCAAGGGACTTCAAAACGTAGACATCTGCAAAAATCTCGAAGTTGAACATTTTCGTCAACGTGTGTGTTACTTCAAGTTCAAATTTTAGGAATTTTTTTATACAAAAAATATTCAAAATCCTATTCTAATTATTTCTATTCTCTTAATAAATCTCTATAGAATGCACATTTTACGAAATATTTGAAAAAAAGGCTATTCGCTAAGATTAGAAGTGTTACTTCCGGCCCGAATTTTGAAATTTCATTTATACAAAAAATATCCCAAATCCAGTTCTAAATACTTTTGTACTCTTGACAAATATATATAGAATGCATAATTTACGAAATATTTGCAAAAAAATGGCTATTCGATACGAAAAACGTGGACATCTGCAAAAATCTCGAGATCGAAAATTTTCATCATCACAATACTAAGGTTTTATCGTCTACAATCAGTTCATAAATATTAATAAAACAAATCACTTTCTCTGCAAACTGGCGTATATACTCGTATATTATTCTATATTCGGCGAAGAAATCACTTATACGTCAAAACTTAACTTGACAAGGTCTGGTATGACACCCAATATATTGACTTCGAAATGTATAATCACATACATAAAACATGTAAATCGGTGGCAAGCGAATACTCACAAAGGTGTCACAAAAAGTGCTGCCTTTTATGACTTCGAGGGACTTTCAAATTACAAATTTAAATTGCTAAAGTGTTGGCATATCTTTCGTCGTACATATCACGGTGTCTTTGTTCACTTTAATTCGTAAAACAACGCAATTTGCTGCACTTCAAAACATTTGTTTTCATTGGTGATATTATGATTATAAGTCTAATTACATTATTTATATTATTAATTTAATGAGATATTTGTTGAAACTCCATAGTAATAAATATAGAAACTGCGTTTTCGAGTTTCAAGATTTATTCATAGTCATCCTACATTATTGTTTCGCTACACTGTAGCTTCATCAGGTGTTTATATTTATGATGTATTTCTTTTAAGCCAGACATTAATTGATAAAGATACATTCGAAATAGTTAGTAGAACGTTTCGTGCTTCGTAAACCGTCTGAGTAATCATTTATTATGTACTACCTTATCTATTTCGACAACTTAGTCGTATTACTAAGTTATAATTATAACCCTATCCTAATAATTTTTAGAACTGCACAAACGGTTGAATTGAATATGTTTTAAAGTGTGGGTAGCCGGTGGAAAAAAGATCTTGTGATTAAATAAAGTAGGTTTTACACGCATGCTGTACAGGGTGACTCATTAGTAGCCGCTTCTTCGATTGCTTTTTTTTGTTTTAAATAAAAGAAAAAACAATTAGTGGAGGATCGATGGTTGCTTGTGGCGCATATTGTCAAATTACTTTAAGCTCTGACACACTTCCGGTTTCACCGGAAGTGCATGGAATTTAATTTTTTTAACTAACTCACCCTATATATTTTTGGATTTTCTGGTACTGCTTTAAATTGTATATTCAACTGTTTTTCTTTTTCAAAATTGAGCCAATAGTTTTTGAGTTATTAATTTTTTTGAAAATACTTGACCAAAACATGTGTTCAGAAAAAAATCATCCTCACATTGTTTTTAAAAGTAAAAACATTAACTTTGGTGGTGCTTGTAGCAAAGAAAATTCTGCATTATTGGTAAAGTTGCACTCGACAATACCTCAAAAAACTTTGTTTTTTCAAAACCTACTTCTGAAATTTTCACATACCAAAAACTTATTTTTTTTAAATCGAACACTCAGTATTTTATTGAGACATTTTGTTTCTTTTTTTTATTCTCCTTCATTTTTATTAACAATGTCCTATACCTATCTTTTTTAATTTTTGAGATAATCACTATAGGAGCAATTAGCGGTCAATTAAAGAACTACGAGCGCTGTTGTTCTATGCGCCAAAATATTTGCTCAACCAATGGAAGGCAGGAATGGCGCCCGACTTCCTTAGTCAACTGTCGAACAAAGTAAATGTTAAATCCAACTATCCCAAAAGTAATAGTTTTACAGAAGGAAGAGCATCGCATTTAAATTTTTTGATTCCGGCAGTATTTCATTTTTGACACTGTTGGTTAACATTGAAATAAAATAAAGGTTATGTTTACTGATATTTGAAGATGTCTTCAAAAAATTTTGAAAATCCGTCCATAGATAGCGAAGATACTTTCCTCCATTAACATTTTCATCAAATAAATAAGGTCCAATTATGTAACTACCCACTATTCCTCCCCACAGTTTTAATGACCAACGATTTTGAAAGTTTACATGTGTGACAAAGTGGGGGGTTTTATGTGTTATAATAACGGAAATTGTGACGATGAACGTATTTACTTTAATAGAAGGTGGCTTCGTTGGTAAACCACAAAAAATTGAGAAAGCCAGGATGATTTATCTGCTGCCAATTGACAAAAATGTAAGCGATTCTGAAAATTTCTTTCATCTAACCCTGTGTATGAATATGCTACGGGGTGAATTTCATATATCATAATTATTCTGGATTCTCAAATTTGACTTACATCTAACTGACGACTAATTTTCGTAGTACTAGTATGAGGGTGTTCGACTACACTCGCAAGTACCATAAACGTCCTTACCAGTTATTGCTTTTTCCGCTCTTTCTTTCATATTCAATACTTTCTGTTCACTCAAATCGTCCCTTTATACTTTCGAAGGTTTCTGCCTTCGGTTGACTTCTACCAGGGATCGCTGTGCATAAAGTCTGGATGTTAGCAAAGAGTTTTTTCAGATTCACCCAAAACGTGAATCATATCTATTAACTCTTCATAAGAATAATTCATTTGGATGATACTAACAGCGATGCTTTTATAAGTTTGACATAAATGTATACCGAGTTTCTTTAACAGTTGACTCAGGCAGTCATCCGCATTCCAGCCTTTACTGGACGAATATTTGGGTGCACAGAACAGCGCCAGTAGTTCTTTAATTGACCGCTAATTGCTCCTATAGTGATTATCTCAAAAATTACAAAAGACAGGTATAGGACATTGTTAACAAAAATGAAAGAGAATAAAAAAAGAAACAAAATGCCTCAATAAAATACTGGGTGTTTTATTTAAAAAAAATAAGTTTTTGGTATGTGAAAATTTCAGGAAGTAGGCTTTGAAAAAACAAAGTTTTTTGAGGTATTGTCGAGTGTAACTTTACCAAATGATGCAGAATTTTCTTGGCTACAAGCACCACAAAAATTAATGTTTTTACTTTTAAAAACAATGTGAAAATGATTTTTTTCTGAACACGTGTTTTGGTCAAATATTTTCAAATAAATTAATAACTCAAAAACTATTGGTTCAATTTTGAAATAGATGAAACAGTTGAACAGACAATTTAAAGCAGTACCAGAAAATCCAAAAATATATAGGGTGAGTCATTTAAAAAAATTAAGTTCCGTGCATTTCCGTTGAAACCAGAAGTGCGTCAGAGCTTAGAGTATTTTACAATATGCGCTACAAGCAATCATGTATCCTCCACTAATTGTTTTTTCTTTTATTTAAAACACAAAAGAACAATCAAAGAAGCTGCTACTAATGACTCACCCTGTATGTCCATGGCAGTAGGTCAAATCTAGAGCCGACATTAAGAATCTGTTTGCACAGATCGCTATCTTTCCTGCTCTACTTACGTGTTGGCCATAGAATTCGATAGTTTGACACAACAAATCAATTAAATACTTAACTCCCACAATACTTACTAGATGATTCCAGCAAATTCCTAAAAATGGTGAAGCGTTACCTTCTACTGGTGACGTGGTGCCTTCATCACCCCACCTGTTTGTATTATTTTATTATTTTAAATTTAGCACCACTTTCAGAATGTTATAGTTATGCTGCTATTACTTCATCTACTTTTAAGTTGGCCGGACTTATGTCGCAACACATGTTTTTTTCCGCAAATCGGTAGACTTTGTCGTCGTGTTGCTAATTACAATTAATTTGGGGTAATTTTGCCACCACATCACTGTTAACGTTAATACTACGAATATGGCAAGTTATTCTAAAAGTGTAGGTTTTGGTGATTCTAATTTCGAGAAGTCTCTGGATAAATGGTATGAAGAGGCAGTGATGTAAACGAATCTGATCATCTAGATTTAGACAGCTAACACGACACGGTTTCCGAATTTGAAATTTCTGATGCAAGTGATGATGACGAGATAATCGAAAGCAGTTTTGAAGAAGATCAAAACGAATCTGTTGAGAAAATAAATTTTACTGTAAAACTTGGTTCAAGTGGTCGTTGAAACTTCTTACGCAGAAATGCAGAATACAGAAACATAACATTGTGTCACATTCACCCGGTCTCAAAGGCGATGCAAAACATTAGAACATCTGCAGCACCTATGTAAATATGGCTGTGCTTGTTATCAGACTGGTCGAGATTCTCAAATATACGAATAGAAAGCTTTTAGATATAAGAGGAAAATATGGATGCATCAATAAACCCTAATTAAATGGTTTGGATATGTAGAATTTACAACATTGTTTGGTCTCTTGTACTACAGTGTTGTCTTCAGACAAAATAACGAATATCTTCAATCTCTGTATGGAACAGATGACAGTTCAGGAGACTTTTCGATGTATAATGTCTTTGCAAAGAGTACTAATTATCTTGATGCCTTTGTGTTTCAACAATGAAAAAGATCAAGAGCAAAGAAAAGAAGAAGATGCAGCGGCAGCAATATCGAAAATATTTAATAAATCTGTAAAAAAGTGCTAACGATATTATTCTGTTGGAGAACTAATATACATAGCCGAAATGCTTGTAAACTTCAGGGGTCACTGTAAATTTAGAATATACATTCCGAATAAACCTAACAGATATGGCTTCAAGTTTCTTAAACTAACGATGTTTGAACAAATTACAAATTGTATTTATATTGACATGGTTTGTTTAACAATGCCATATAATGTAATATATTTATTTTGTTTCGTATTCTGATAGAATTGGTATTTGTAGTGTTTTAATGCTTATTATAAGATTAGCAAGGTTATAAAAATTGATATATAATTATTGTGTATTCTGAAAGGAAGAAATTAAAGATATTAGAATTGTTGAAAAATGATATGTATTATGAATTTGTACAAAATTGTTTAATGAACTTTAAAATGTAAAGTGAAATATAAGAATATTTTGGAATTTGAGTATAACCAAATTCGAATTAAGATTAGCGCTCACTTTTTGAATAAGCGGATAATAATAATAATAATATACGTTTATTAGCATTTTGCTTTAAATTTTACATATTCTTATTTACATATAGGTACAAATAGAACTTAAAAATAGATGTGCGAAACTAATATTACATATTGCTAGTCAGCATTCATCGGTTAATGCAATAATGCAATAACCGACTAAATTCAAACATGTGCATACAGCAGTATGAAATATCCGCTATCTAATTATATAACCTACTTTTAAATAGGTATATTTACAAATACTTAAACTAGAACTTAAAATTAATATTACATATACAATGTCATATACACAGCAATAAAAACACCAACGATGCAATCAATATTAGTATATGTTTCTTACATGACTAAATAACCTACTTTTAAATGTATTTACAAATACGCAATTCTTAATTTCTAAAGGTAACTTATTAAATTCTTCTAAACCGCGAACAAAAATGTTTTTTGTTGTTTGTACACGCCTACACCGATTTATATAGAAATTACTTATATTTCTAGTGTTATAGTTATGTATATCTTGCACTATTACTAACCTATTACTTAAATGTGGAGGCAAATATCCCATCTTAATTCTATAAATAAATATAAGAGCTCTATAAACAATATGTTGCTTAACACTCATTAAATTTAACGTATTCAACATCAATTTTATAGGAGTGTATCTGTTACACTTTAATATCACTCTCATGGCTTGGTTTTGAATTTTTTGAATCTGCTGTACCTCATTTTGATTCAAATTGAAAAGCAGGGTGGAACAGAACCCTAAATGAGGTGCTATTAGCGATTTGTACAGTAGCAACTTTATTTTTATAGACAAACCTCTAGAAGTTCTACGTAAGAAGAAAACTTTTTTTAACATTCTATTCATCACGTATTGCGCATGTGATTTAAAATTTAAATTCTCATCAATTATAGCCCCAAGATATTTCATTTCGTTTACCTTATCCAGTTCATAATCATTTATCTTAATTTTAACATTACTAACATCTAATCTACTTAATTTATAATTGCTACCTACAGCATTAATACATAATTTATTATTACAAATGTGTTACGGATGTGAAACTTTGATTCTGACAGTTTATATGGTATATCAAAATATGATTGAAAATGTGAAATAAAGTATTAGAATTAAGTTTTAAAATATAAAATGGATTAAATAATGTGTCTTATAAGGTAAAATGGATATAAATAGTTTTTAAAGAGTATAGAAAATGTTATATGGAATATAAAGTGTATGTGGGAAAATTCGATTGGCTAATTTGAAAATATTAAGGATCGTCAAGGAAATTTAAAAATAAACAGAGGAGAATAATTTTTATTCTAAGAACTTGCGGGTGTGAATTTTCAATGTTACTTGAATAACATTGAAAACTGCACGTATTATATTATTTTTGAGTAATTAAAGTGATAACATTGAATATATCTAAACAAATATATAATTTTTGATAGTTTCCAAATACATGTGGAGGCAAAAGCTAAATACAAATAATTGAATGGGTTATTAAGTGAAAAACACATACAATAAGCACGTATATAAAGAAGATTTTGGAATATAATGAAAACTTACCTTTAATTTATAATATACGAATACGGACCAATAGAAGGAGTTTCAAGTAGCAGACAGAGATTGATGTAATATTTACCATAAGAATATTATCCTATAAAGCAAGTTTAACCATTATCGATGAACCATTAGGAAAAGGGAAGACTCAACAATAATTCTAGTCAAGGGAGGTGTTTCCACTAGCAGACCGATGTTGATAGAATATTTTCCATAGAAGTACTATATTATATAGCAAGTTTAACCATTGTTGATGAACCATTAGGAGAAAAATAATTGCAGAAAGAGTTTCCAGTCCAGAAAATTATCTTCGGAAAGTGTATTTTATTTCAGGATACATCAAACATCCTAACCTAAGGCGGCAGCAAACAATAACACTCCACATCTAGATATTTGAACAATTTCAAGTGCTAAGAGGATTGTGAGTTCAAGGATTAGACTATTACTTCAAAGAGATGGTTGTAACAAGGCAGTACTCATCTATAAGGAGCAATACATTAGCATTTTGACGTATTGATAGAACTACTACGTTTATAAACAAAGGTCGTTTATAGTTGAGATTGGGAATTAACCTTTAGCCAGTATTGGTTATATTTAAAGTAAACCTAATATAATATATTAAATACAGAAATAGTTTTAAATATATTATCAATATAATCGTTTAATATTATTTAAAGTTAGGTTATGTTGAAATTTATAGGGAAGACATTTTATTTGGAGTAAATATTTTGAATACTTTACTGGAAAACACATTATTTATTGATTCTAAAACAAATGGTCAGAATATAAACATTACTCACCTTCAAATACTAATATTTGGTTACGCCATTTTTCGTAAATTAATAGTACGTGTTAATGCGATTTAACAATTTTTATTGAGCACATTCTTTGTAGTTTTTTCAAGTAAACTAGTTTGTATACAGAATATTGCTTAAACATCAATACACTTATTAATTTTTTATCGTTTTCTTCATTGATGGTATTATGCATGTGTATTCGTAGATAGAATATGAGTTTTTGAGGTTAAAGAACATTCTGCAAAAGAAACGATACATACATAAATGTCCATTTGACAGATATAAATGATAAAAAAATAGCAATACTTACATGTTAATGTGAGATAACAGAATTTAATACAGATCCCAGAAGAACGAACTACAAACACGCCCAGAGATATCAAGAAATCATACATGAGATTTATTTATGGTAAAAAAGTATCACAATAGATAATTTAAAAATTAGGTTAAAATCATTGACGAACCCACCATTTCAATAAAGTCGTACGGTTAAGTATAGTACTAACAGTTTAATAAACTATACCAAAAGAAGTAAAATTATTGATATTTAAGTTGAGTGAGCTAAGCCGAGGTTTATAAAAATAGAAAAAAGTTTTTACAATTATTATAGAGTATTCATACACTAATATTGTTTCATTTGATCGCTCAGAACGTGATGCAATTGATATCAATTATAATAGCATTTATAGACACCAGAATAAGGCGTACAGAGCTATTACTAGTTCAATATGTATATATTCGGATAGAAACGTTTAATGGCTGGTCAAAGACCGAATTTTATCTGCTACGTATGGTTCAACGCAAATCTTTTTTAATAGAAAATTCTTTAAACATCGCTTACTTGGCACTGCCTATATTATTTTTTCAACAGTGCTTGTATTTATTGCTACTTCACTGGATAAATTTCGTTACATTTAAGTTAGGTTTAGGTTTCTTATTTCATTTTATTTAGAAATTTTAGAGGCGCTAAGTACTGTCATATCATACATCACCGTTCGCTGCTCTTGAATTGAAGTTTGTTGATTTTCTTTGTTTGGAATATATTTTTCTAGTTTTTGTTTTATTATAATTTTCATTTTAATTTATCTCTTTTATGTTAAATATATTTCTTCTACACAAACTACAATAGGTTCTCTTATTATTTAATCTAGACAATGGTGCTGTGACGTGCATAAAAATAGGAGGTATAAATTGTCAATAATAATGGACCTAATGTAGATTCCTGAGGAACACCACTAAAAGTCTTACGCAGACTTGACATTGAATCCGAAATTGTTACTATTTGAGCACGGTGCTGCAAGTACTTGCTCAAAAAGTCGATTGCATCTTAAGAGAAACCCACATAATAAAGCTTAGATAATAATGTGAGATGTGATATGGTATCAAAAGCACTTGTATAGTCCGAAAGAGTAAGAACTGTGATAGAGGTCTTGTCAGCAACCGTTACAATATCATACACTATGTTCAGAATAGAGTTCTGAACATAGTGTGTCACGCCGTGAATCCAGATTGGGTTTCAGGCAAAATATTATTATTACGCAAGTGGTTTTAAAACTGCACCACAAAAATTTTCTCTAAGACCTTAGGCATAACTGGCAGTATGTTTATAAGTCTTAAGTCGGAAGACATTGTTGGTTCTCTCTTTTTCGAAATAGGAATAACAAGTAGTTTTCAAAAATACAAGAATTAACAATGTGCGTAATAGAAATATATAAACAGAACTTGAAATAAGTATTCTTGTACTTGTCTGATTCTTTCCAGCAGATTCAGATTTAATACCAAACTCCTCTTGCCTAGTGTATTCTATTTAAGCTGTTAATATTAATAAACTCATGAATAGTTAATTTAGTAACTACACTAACGCATTTTATTTACATCATCTGTTAAAATAAATACTCCTATGTATTAACCAATCAAGCAATTTCTTTTTTATACTTTCAAACTTCTATTTAATGAAGCATTTGCCTTCTTGTCTAATTAATTCCATCTAAATTACTTGTAAAAAACCTTTCTTGAAATAAATTTCCATAAATTTACCTTAACTTCAATTCCGTTTCTTAATTATTTACTTTCGGACTAAATTTATATGTTAATCGGCCGCTTTTCCTTCAAACACGAAATTGATTTTAAAATGTTTTTTTTACATATATTCATCGAAAATACGCGTCTTATGTGATGCAACTAAAAGCATACTTTTATACAAAAATTATTCCAAATCTAGTTCTAAATACTTATGTACAGTTGATGAATCTATATAAAAGCATAACTTACGAGATATTTAGTAAAAATCGTGATTCAGTAAAAGTAAAAGTCTTACATCCGGTCCGAATTTTGAAGTTTTTTGATACAAAAAGTATTGAAAATCAAGCTTTATAGTATATTATGCAATGAGCATTTAATGATAGCTATTAAGACACGAGTAAGAAAATTACAATACGATGCGAATCCGAGTATTATAATGAATACTAGTGTCTTAATAGCCATTAAATGCGAGTTGCATATACTATTTTTTCTACGACCCCATAATAAAACATTATTTTTTGAACATTCCATTTCATAAAGTGAGGTTAAAATTTTCCATTCACCTTTGCGAATTTAGCTGGTAATAAATTGTTCGTGGTTACTAAGGCTTGTTCCATAATTTTTGGTGGACTCAAATTTTACATTTCACTGTCATTATCCCTCATTTTTACCGTTTATATCTTCAAAAAAGCAGAAATTTTAAGTACTTACTTGTAAATTGCAGAGAACTGTCACATTTATTTAATTTGTATATCTGTCAGATATGCAGTCGCCATATTGAATATTGTTTGAATATTGGAATGTCGCATTCCTATTGGATATAAACTTGTATCGTAATGAAAAATCTGTATTCCTATTGGATATAAACTTGTATCATAATGAAAATCTGTATCGTAATGGACATCATTAAAGTGCAGGTTCGGCATATCTAATAATACAATTAAAGTATGGGAGTAGAAAAAATACTTTTCTACTCATAATGTATCTGGCCAGAAAGCATTACTAACGAAATATTCGCAAAAAGCTGATTTTTGATAGGAGTAAAAGACCTACTCCCGGTAGCAATTTCGAAAAACTTGTTTAATAATTTTCTTCTCAAATTTACTTTCGAGTACATTTGAATTCTGTATAAATTAGTTTAAACTTAGGAGTTGATGAAATATTAGTAAATTTTGATTTATTCGCAGAAATAAACTACCTCTGGTCTGCTGATTTTACTTACCACTTCTCAAGAGTAAATAACAAATGTGGAATTGATGGCATTAGGCGTTCGACCGCAATCTTAGTCACAGAGACACACACAGAGAGAGAGAGAGACTTTTTTTAAAGCACTTTTTCGGTATCATGGGGACAAAAATCTCGAGGTCGAAAACTTTTGTCATCACAATACTTCCTTATACTACGCATAAGAAAGTAAAATAAATGAATTTGCAGAAACCCTTTTTTGTTAATTGACATGCGAATCCATATCTTCGTATAAAAGTGATTTTTTTAGGTTAATGTAAATTACATGGTACTCCATAAGTAATGTTATCTATTTTATTTGGTGTTTTTTGGGAACAATTATAACGACCGTTTTTAAAACTGGGCCGCTTTTAAAACCAGTATTTAAATCTGCTTTACATCTAACGAGGAAACTACTTAGAATGCCAAAATGCTTCAACCATTTAACAAAAAATATGATAGTACTTGACTGTACGAAAATAGCAGTTCAAGTGTTAATCTTATCATAAAGGGACACCAACAGTGAAATTACTGATGGGGGTATTCCGAAACATTGCAAAAAATTCCATCTCCCTTGTGTTAAAGCAATAAAAGAGAACGATGAACATTACTATTCTCAATACAAACAGAAGGGTAGACAGACGTGCAAACAAATCTGTTTAAGTAATACAAGCACGCATATATATTTTTTAAATATCTCACTTTATATCTCAAGTCTTGGCTTTTCGATTCTCTTAATTCTAGTTTTTATAATATTGTTGCGTTTCCGGGGTCGAAATAAACAACTCGTGCAAATGTTCTAAAACTGTCTGTATATTTATACACTTAAAACTAATCACAATATAAAAATATAAAATAAATGTAACGCACTTAAAACTACTACGCATAAATTAACACATGTATTTATATCTATCACTACTATTTATATCTGTAATATTTATGTGATAAAACTGCACCGCTCACTTATTTATGTTTATTTAAACTGCACGACTACTATTCAATGAATGAATTCTTTCTGGGCATCGGCCGCTTTTTATATCGGCATATAAGACTCTGGAAATATACGCGAAAATTCTCTCTTTCTTCTCGATGTTTGTAGTAAATACGAGAAGGGATCCAGACTTTCTGTCGCTTACACATTACATATATGTGGATGATTTATGACTTATTTACGGTGCGTCGCGCCGATGTTTATTTTTCCTTTGTGGCTTTCGTTACAATATTCTTATAAGTTTTAAAGCTAAAAGTCTCGATTGATTTGTTTAGTTCAATTAAACACGCGTTTTATAATAGCAACATTCATAAATAATAAATTTCATGTTATGTTGTGACTCAATATTGAATCAACTTAGTAATAATTTAGCCTTCGCGTAGCAAACATTATAACGTTAATAGAAACCATAATTATGATGACCAGCAGTATATAAAGTAACTAAAGCTGTTCATTCAATGAACAAAACATCGGCTACTATTCAACAACTTTCAATCGACTGTGTCGATTCTCAATAAGAGGAAACGAAAATTAATAGAAATTGGCCTCGAATGTATGTACACTACCATGTGAATATTTAAAATACAAATTAAACTTTGATGAAAAGTTGTTGCCATTGACCGCACACCATATCGGGTCTATAAATGTCCTTTAAATTTATAAGGCAAATTAATACGGCTATTTCAGATAGCAACCCCGGGGTAGCTGCAGTAAATTTCGTTAGCTTCATAGAAATTTAGGAAATTATGACGGTAGTCGTGGAAATTTCTATACAAGTACGGTCAATAATATTCGTTAAAGCAACTCCAGGGCGTACATTTCCGATATTAACTGAATTGTTGTCAACAGTTCATTATCGTAATGAATATGTATATATGCCGTTAATTTGTGTTGTATAATATAACATACGATCAGTACGGATTCTATAGTAAGGGGAAAATTGCCCGACTAATCCTTGCGCCGAAGTGTCCGACCATAATAAATAATGTGGCTTTGCCAGGATATACGGGTATAATGAGATGAAAAGAATATCAATAAAAACGGTACCTATGCAGAAACTAAATTCTAATTGTGTGAATTGTTTAATTAAACTTTTAGGAATACCACTGGATATATGTAGTAGGAAGTGCTAATATAACAGAAAACGGTGAATTGATCTCAAGGTCATGAAATACATTTAATTGCACTGTGCTTGTTAAACGATTCAGAAATATATTTCCTTTATAATAATAATAATAATAAAATTTATTGCCCAACAGTTTACTACGAGTTATAACGTGTTACCCTGTTTAAATTGTTAAATATTAATAATATTTACAATACTAATTGCCAAATTGGATGGTCCAGTGCTCCATCCATCAATGGATGACTAAACGTACAATCTTAGGGATATTTAACATCTGTAGGTAACGTCGTCTATTAAAATTACAATTGGTATACGTTCACCTTCACTGACAGTTAATTAGATATTAAACTTAAAACAAAGTGTGTGTGATGATAAAATCATATGTTCTAAATATCTGGTAAAAGTGAATTTTATTCACTGTAAATGCTCAACTACGGGTAGTTCGGTTTACGAAGGATAACCAGGATACGATATGTTTTAGCATTTTAATTCTCTAATATTTAATTTACATATAACCTCTTAGCATAAAGAGTAAACAAAATTTACTATGTTAATCTTTTTATTTACATATAAAACAGAAATTCAATTGCACAACTTTAGTACATATATACATATATTTACAAGAAGATTATAAAGTATTATAAAATCAACTATAATTCAAATATCAAAATTAACTTTACATTTACTGAAATATTAATTACGATATGTCAACAACATTTAACGGAATATTCAAACATTGAATATTAAAATATACGGTCATAATTATTTTGCGAATTGAAATTTATATATGTTATTCACTTCGAGAAAGATGATACTTGTACAAAAAAAAATTAATGCTCCGTAATACATTTAAATTCTTTACGTGAAACCAACATTTAAGCTTTAGTACATCTGAAATTAATCAAACCTATCTAACGTGATTATCTAAAATAAACGGAATAAACATGTGAAGATTCGTTCGGGACTTACAGGACGAAATTGTTTTCTTTCCACAGGCTGCCAGGAAATAAAAAAAATTGCGGGACTTTCACTCCAGACTGCCAGAGAGGCTAAGGAAGGAAAGAGACTGCCAAGAAAAATCTAATTTTATTAACAAAATCGTCGCCTTATTAGGCCCGGATTTGCATAAACAATAGCCAAAAAACAGTGTTTTTTTCCAAAGTATCACGCATAAAATCATAAACTGTATTCAAACGCACGACATATCACGTGCAAAAAGCATGAACTATACTCAAAGGCAGGACATTATCATGTGCAAAAATGCATTTAGAAAATTAACAAAAACATCGTCTTTCTCTTCACTAATTGATTTTAGACAAAATAAACAAATTTTAGAAATTTTTTTTATTAAATTATCGAACCCATTAATGTTAAAATTATATAAAAAGCTCACATATACCTGGGTAAATCGGGAAAATCGATTTTTCAAAAAGGTGCTCATTCGAAAGTACTATCCTTCCAGTGTCTACCCTGAAAATGTCATAAGGAAATTCGCAATTATGACGAAGTTATAGCGTTTTGTAACTGACCGGGTAAGTAACGAATAACGGTCGGAGCGCAGGTAGACGCGAAACAGTATTTTCAAAATCGGTACCAGAAATATCTCCGCAACTACTGGACCGATCGGGATCAAGTTTTGCACAGTTATGCTTCACACAATAATCTAGTACTTATCGAGCCGTTTTTTCGATATTTGGCATAGTTTTTTTTTTGTCATAATTACTCAACAATTTTAAGGCGAAAACCGCCAATTTTATTCAAATGACTGCCATGACCAGAAAAAATTGAATTCGCAAATTCCGGCTCGATAAGTACTAGTTCTGTCTATCTACTTTGAGAAAATATATTTTTTTTTTCAAATAAGAAATGGCAGAGGCACGTCTGCTACCGCGAACACTGTCGACAAAAACCCAACTCAGGAAAACGACTGTAATTTTTTTACCGTTCGAAATTTTCGAACCCGATTTTCACACAATTTATAATAAATGCCATACTTCAAAATGTATATTATGGTTTTTAAAAAAAATGCAATTTTATACACGAAAAAAAATCTTAAACGTGACCTTACTTTTAGGTGCTCAGGTATATGTGAGCCCTTTATACAAATTTGTTCGATAATTTATACAGTGCCGGACAAAAGTCCGTTACAGAGTTATAGGTCAATTTATTACAACATTAGAATAAGCGCGTACGTGATCAACCAATATATGAAATAAACATAGTACACACTGTGTATCGGCCAAATGGAATAAATTCGAAAATAAATAAATGGGGGCGTGTTCGGAAAAACGTTCGGACACGTCGATTAGTATTTTTAGTTGCGATTTTTTTTCAACAGATGCTTTTCATACATGGTTTGTCATGTAACAGTGGCCAACACCAACTTTCTTACTTTAAATGCAACACCCCGTATATTATTCAATTTTTGGATTCTTCTGAAACTTCTAGACATATTTCATGTACAATTTCCTATACCTACCTTCAACTATTTCGGAAATACACTTGTGGACAAAATTAAGGGACCACCGAATAAACTTGAAATAACATTTCTAATTTACAAGTTATTTAATAGGCTTTTGACATGTCATAAACTGACGTTTATTAAACACAATCCAAATAGTGTGCTATGAAACAATTAATAATAGCAAGACATTCGCTGCAATGAAACGAAATGTCAACAAAAAGGTCTAATTGTTGACAGCTTTTTAAGTCATTTAATTAATAAAGCGTCCTTTTTGTTTCGATAATTAGTGAAGTTGTTTGCAATAAGTTAATTAAATATGCCTAGACGCCATTGCAGACCAGAAGAAGTATCCCAAATGATTATTCTTCTTCGTGAATGATATTCGCAAAGAGAAGTTGCTGGAATTCTACATACAAGCAAATCTGTGGTACAGAGGGCTGCAGCACGGTTCAGATGCACTGGCAGTTTCAAAAGAAGATGCGGACATGGTGCTAAAAGAAAAACAGCACGCAGAGAAGATCGCTTTATCGCACTTCAAAGTTTAAGGAAACGGTTTGTGACATCTCGTGAGTTAAAAAGTGATCTTCGATTAGCCACTGGAAATGAAAATTCTACCAAAACATTAAGAAGAAGACTGAAAGAAGGCAATTTGTCTGCTAAAAAGCCAGCAACCGGTCCAATTCTCACAGTTACGCACAAAATAAATCGCTTAAACTTTTGTCGAAATCATCAAGGTTGGGACGATGGATGGTCAGTGGAACTGCGTTTTGTTTTCGGACGAGTCCAGATTCCCCCTAAACGGGAATGATCGCCGTGTTCATGTCATATGAAGACCAGGTGAGCGATTTGCACCATGTAATATTCGAGAATTTGATAAATTTGGTGGAGGGTCTGTAATGGTTTGGGCTGGCATTCAATATAATGGTCGTACAGAATTGGTTTTGATACGAAATGTGTCGCTAACAGCAAGGAGGTATGCATACGAAATTATTGTACCACATGTTCAACCATTTGCCGAAAATTTCGGCAATGGATTCATTTTTATGCAAGACAATGCCAAACTTCATACAGCTAACATTGTCACAGCTCTGTTGAGATATGCAAATATCCAATGTTTGGAGTGGCCTGCCAAAAGCCCTGATCTCAATCCTATTGAGCATATCTGGGATCACTTGGGCAATAAAATTAAAAAAGGACCGACACCACCAGTAACACTTGATGAACTCTATGCTTGTTCAAGAATGGGAACAGATACCCCAAGAAAGGATCCGAAACTTAATATCAAGCATGCCAAGAAGATTAGCAGCGTGCATTGCTGCAAGAGGAGGATACAATCTATAAATAATGGTATTTTTGTTAACTTGTTACAAATTAGGATTTAAGTTCATGATAAGGCCCAATGGCATTTTATTTTAATTTTTGTCTTTTTTCTTTTTTGCCATAAAAGTAAATGTTGTTAATTTAAATGGTCCTTAAATCAACTAAACTCTAAGGAAACACATGAATTTATATATTTATTCGTTTCAATAAATTTCGTTATCTTGTTTAATTTTTATTTTGAATTTTACTAGTGGTCCCTTAATTTTGTCCAGAGTGTAGGTATTAAGTGTTTCCAGATTTATTGCAAAAATTAACATTAAAGAAAGAATATTATTTGATTACAGAAATTCACTACAATACACTCAAAAACTAATAAGTAATCTGTTTATTTCTGCATAATGTAAAAAAAAACATTAGTGTGAATGTCTTTGCAACATCATAATCTTAAATAAAAATTTCTTCTTACGTCACTCAATATCTCAGGCGTAACCCATCTACTCGCAAGCGTTATTCGTCTACTTAAGTCGAGGGGTTTAATTTTGTATACAATGCTTTTGACATATCCTCATAAGAAGAAGTCTAATGACTTCAGATCAGGGGATCGCGCTGGCCATTCAATCGATCATTGATTTGGTAATGGGATGGTGCTCCATTTAGCTGAAACCGTATCATATTCGCTGGAATACATAATTATCGCCATGCAAATTGCCATCAATGAAAAAGGAACCTATGATATGATCTCCAACAATTCCTGTCCAATCATTAACCATTACAGGGTATTGCGTATGTTCTTCTCTCATCCAGTGAGGATTTTCCCTCGGCCAATAGCGGCAATTCTGACGATTAGCATGACCGTGAAATGTAAAGGTGAACTCGTCAAAAAAAAACATGTTCTAATTGGACCACGTTATTATCTAACATTGCCATCATTTGTTCACAATAATACGTTCTATCAAAATCGTCTTCCATGAGCCCCTGAGTTGGTATCATTTTATAGGGATGCACTTTATTTTCTTTTAATGTTCGAATAATCTATGAATGGCTAACATCAAACATTGTGGCTGCTTGTCGACTAGAAGTATGTTGATTTTTCTCAAACTTAAGTATAATATCCAATTTGTTATCATCACTTATTGCATTGGCAGCTGCTTTTTTTATCTGCCATACATATCCAAGCTAGCGAAACTGCATGTCTATTTTACTAAGCAAGTTTGGAAATTTTTCATGAAATAAGCGAGCAACTGCCATTTGTGTCCGTGTGTTATCTCCATAACCAATCATCTGTAGAATTGTTATTTTGTGCATTTCTGTTAAATGAGTCATTTTTCTGC
Source organism: Amphimallon solstitiale (assembly GCA_963170755.1). NCBI lineage: Eukaryota > Metazoa > Arthropoda > Insecta > Coleoptera > Scarabaeidae > Amphimallon > Amphimallon solstitiale. The sequence continues at coordinate 74,618,010 of OY720683.1, read as the reverse complement.
AGTTAACGAAATTCAAATGACTATAATACTGACAACTAAAGTGCCATGCAGGCAGACAACAATTTGCTAAGGGTAGGCGTTCTAAACAAAAGTAAACAAAGCCTTCTACAGTTTTTTTTTATTTCAAATCGGTAAAAAGGAATGTTTTTCCTTTGTTTTTTTTTACATTATCAAAAAATAAACAGATTACTTATTAGTTTTTGAGTGTGTTGTAGCGAATTTCTGTAATCAAATAATTTTGTTTCTTTAATATTAATGTTTGCAATAAATCTGAAACCACTTAATATTTCTGAAACAGTTGAAGATATAGGTATGGGAAAATGTAAATGAAGTATGTCTAGAATTTTCTGAAGAATCCAAAAATTGAATAATTTACAGGGTGTTGTATTTAAAATAAAGAAGTTTGTATTGGCCACTGTTACATGACATAAAAAGTTTTTGTTAAAAAAATGCACAACTAAAAATACGAATCGACGTGCCTGAGAATTATTCGAACACGCCCCCATTTACTTATTATCGAATTTATTCCATTTGGCTGATACACAGTGTTAATAGACTATCGTACTGATTCTATAGTAAGGGAAAAATTGCGCGACTAATCTCTGCGCTAGTGTCCGACCATAATAAATAATGTGGTTTTGCCAGGATATACGGGTATAATGAGAAAGAATATCAATGAAAACGGTACCTATCCAGAAACGAAATTCTAATTGTGTGAATTGTTTTCTTTGATTAAATTTTCAGGAACACAGCTGGGTATATATAGTAAGAAATGCTAATATAACAGAAAATGGTTAATTTATCTCGAGATCATGAAATTAATGTAATATCATTGTGGTTGTTAAATTTCTATTAATTAATTAAGAAAAATGTTTCCTTTATTATAATAATAATAATAATAATAAACAATAAGTTTTATGCGCAACAGTTTACAACCAGTTACAGGACAATTTATTACAATATTACAATAAGTGATTATGTATGGAACCAGGTTCGTTATGCTGAGATGGTTTGAGCTAGAATCCTGAATTTCTAAATAGACATAGGTCTCAATTAAAACTACTTATTAATTTTTTTTATTTTTGATTTGATCCATGCGTTTTTGAAAAATAGGCCTACTTGTTTTTTTTTAATGGGAGCATGGGTTAAATGGAACATCTTTGAAAAGGTTATTTATCCCGAATTAAATGGTATAATAGGTTTCGTGATTCGTTTGAAAGAATTTTAGAAAAAAATTAGAATTTAATTAAAATAAAATAAAACACGCAAATCAAGCAGCCTTTGCCAATCCGTCAAAAATTGGAAGAAATTAAAAATGGCAGTAAAGAATGTCCCACTGAAACACCAACAAATGCTTGCCATAAAACTAAAATAAACAAAACTGAACAACGCAACAAACACGTACTAAAATGTTTCAATTAATATTTAGACAAGATTTTTATAATTTATAAACAAAACTTTACTTCAGAGTTTAGATTATAAAAGATGTTCAAAGTGTTCTCCATGTACTTCCTGACCATAATGAAGTCTGTGGATAAATCCGAATATTGTATTATTAAACCAATTTTGAAGAATATTTCTTATTTCTGTCTGAAGACGTAATTTTAAATTCGTCCAAAGGTTTTGGGTTGTTTTTGTACATACGGCATTTTAAATATCCCCATAAGAAAAAGTATGGGGATTCAGATCATGGAATCAAGCCGTCCATTCATTAGTTACTCGCCTCTCTATTCGCCTTTGAAGAAATATATTATTTAAGTAATAACGTATTTCACGTCCATAGTGTGGTGGAGCGCCGTCCTGTTGAAAATTTGATTGTTGTGATTTGGGAAAAGATGTATAATTTGAGGAACAATACATTAACTTTTTGTGGGTATTGGGTATGTACCGTCGCCATTCGTTGAGGATTACTATCAGACCAATATCTACTATTGTGCCTATTTACATTACAATTTAACTCTTCCAGTAGGATTTTTAAACATTTCCAAAATTACTATTCCAATTATTACCCTGTTTGATTTCTCTCTCTATGTATTTTCTCCACGGTATTACACCTCTACTGTTTCCCTAAATAGAAAGAATAATTAATTCTTCGCATAAAAAAGTCAACAGAAAAACAAGCACGTGGCGTGGTGAAAATGAGATATTAACAAATTTAAATAAATAAATAAATGCTTGACCCAAAAGAAAACGTCCTAATAGGCGTTTGAATGATCAGATATACTGACTCATATACCAAGATCTAACATCATGTGAATTTAATCCAATTAATCCGACAGAAGCCGATAAATAGAAAATTGCACTATCAATAAATTCAAAACCAATGGCAAATTTTCTTGATACAGAATCCCATTCAAAAGTACTCCGCAAATCTACTATGCTTATGGATTTTAATCATCCAACTAATTGAATGAAGATTCAGCGGCATAAGCGCACGATTGATTAGCTTGTTACGATCAAAACCAGAATAACGACTCATACACCACGAAGGTGTCAATTCAACCGCGCCGAGGGAAACGGGGTAAAGAAGAACAATATAGAAACAAAATAAAAAAACTCTTTCAAAGCCAAACTCATTAAACTTGAATTACAACCTAAATGTTAAAAGTTAAGAAAGAAACTACGAAAAATTAAAACAGTGCGAAGTCTAATTAGGTTGAGCTGACGAAAAAAATACAGATTACTGCACCAACACTACGCTAGCTTATCGACTTAAGACGACTTAAGACAGAAGCGTTCTTAAAGTGATTCATAGATGTACAAAAGAGAGTCTGATTTTATTTGACCAAGGCAAAAATTATACTAATTTTACTACGATACGTTTAAAAAAAATAAAAGTAATTAATCCGATGATATTTAAATTGTAACAGTATACATCGCTTAATTTTAAACAAATGTAAATCCGCTTGTCCAAATATAATTACATTTCTCCAAAAAAATATTATGCGTTTTCTTATTGGATAAATGTTGAACATGAAGCGCAGGTGACAATTCCCGTATCTTACATATATACGCACAGAAATATATATGTATTTCTTGTAATCTTCCACACTTACATATATATATATATTCGGCAGAAGTACACATACATGAAATAAGTCTATTTCCGCTATACACTGAAGTTGTTAATCCCAACCTATTTCCACCATCGAAACTTCCGCCAAGGCACTGAACCTATTGAATGGATCTAAAGCAGATTTAATCGCAATTAGCTAATTCACCGTATTTCACTGTATTCAAAATGGGTAAAAGATTGCAGTAGAGCGGTCGTCGTATAAATTTAATTTAAAAGCAATCGTTACTACGAAGGAATGCCTATTCTCCAAGAAGATCGATTACAGTAATTCCATACGTAATATGTTGTATTTCAAATAAAACAATTATCGGAATTGACCTATTTAAGCCTTAGTCTTTCTTCTATTAATCGTGTCATCAGTCTTAACTTTTACATAATGTGAATAATTCAAGGTACTCGGCATTTTATAAAATATGTTTATACTATTGGGCAGTTCAGATAATTTATTTACTCTGAAGGTTTATAGTAAATTTAACCCCATTTGTATAGTACGAGTTCCTTCAACCAACAGGCTTATAGCTGATAGTGCATATATTCGTTTACTTATATGATGTTACTGGCCTTGACTTTTATTATTGTACACTGTGCTCAAATAAAATCTATTTTATTGTCATCCGCTTTGGGTGTGTGTATAAAAGAGAAAGCGCCAATCTATGCTAGTCCGTCAACAAACTTTTAAAGGTAAGCTAAGGGGTGTCCGATGAGCAGTGGCGGCTGCTGCAGGGATGTCAACGGGGCACTGCCCTCCGTGACAAGTTTCTTTTAACAGATAAATTAATTATAAATACATAATTTGTATGTAATTTTTCTGATTTGTTTGATGACAAATAATATGTTTTCGGAAGTAACAGTCCGTCTTTTCAACGCGTTTAAAAATCGCAGTCTGACGTAGGCTCCGGGGCATCTCGCGCGACTGCCCCGTCTGTATCAGAAATCGAGCGATGAAACTGGCGCGGGTAGCGCGCGTATATATGTAGGCGGCGGGGCACTATTCTATGGTGCCGGGTCCGGGTGGTGGTCCAGTATGTAATATACAGCGGTGAGTGTATGTTGTAATTTCTCTCGGTGCAAATACAACTATGAATTACGTTAGTAACATTAAGACAGAATTAAAAAATCTAGGTCCCCCTAGACCAGATTTATTGATTAAACTAGAGATCACAATTTGAAAACTAATAAAACCGTGACGAGAAAATTCTATTGCTCGTTGCAGCTTGGTCGACATTGCCTTCCACCTTAACATTTCTAGCATTTTTGCACTGGATACTTTGTCAAACGCTTTTTCTAAGTCTAGAAAAGGCAAGAGGTAGTTCTTTCTATATTCTCGAGTACGTTTTTGTAGCTGCTTAATAGTGAAGACGTGGTCCTGTGTCAAACTTCCTTTTTTAAACCCTCTTTGTGACTGTTCCATGGTTTCTTTAATTTCTTAGTTTTGTATTTTCTGTATACTTTAAACGCTATACTTATAATGTGGTGCCTCGACAATTGGCGCTGTCATGCATGCTTCCCTTTTTAAAGATTGAGACCCATTCCCTAGTCCTCTGGTATCATTGCCTTGCTCCAGCATCTATTACAAATCCTGGTTAGAAAATTTTTACCAATTACTCTTAAATGCTTTAGCTTTTTTCCTTTCTTACGCGTTTTAATTGCTTGTCTTTCACATTCTCGTCATACCCCCCCCCTCCTCCTCTTCTGGCATTTCGCTTCTACCTTCTTGCCACATATTGCATTCTAAACTATCATTCTGGTTCAGTAGGTTTTCAAAGCACTTCTTCCCTTTCTCCATAATTTGTTCGCTTTCATGATGTTTATTAAAATATAATATACATGCTGTCCAAGAAAATTATTTAAAATGTACATATTTGTCAGTACTGAAGGCAAATATACAATTACATCTGTTTCTTGAGGTGATTCAAGGCGATTAAGAAAACCCAAACTCACTGGCCCGGTAGCGAAGTGGTAGCGCACCTGACTACCAATTGGAAAGATTGGGTTCGGGACTCACTCTGGGCAAAATTTTTCCAATTAAGATTTATCTAATTAATTACTCAGTGCAAAGCAGAAAAATCATATTAGACAAGACCAAAAATAATTGTACATGCCCAAATATATCGCAATAACGAAGAAATTAAAAATTTAATTTTCTATGTTGTTTTTTAGATAAAAAAATTACTTTACGGACCTGTCACAGAATGTATGTTTATAAATACACGTAAGAATACTCATTTGTAAATAGAAACTAACACGCATTCATAGAAAAATACGCTTTTATTTGTATAAAACGGGAAAAAAACGTTAAATCGTACTCATTCATATAAAACATATTTTTTGCCGGATGGGCGACCCACTTTATTGCAGACAATAAAAGATTGTTTTTAACTATAAAATAGGAAGGTTGTTGCTCTTTAATGTGTTTGTAGTCGGAAACAGCTGATTATTATTATTTTAGAATATTCAATAAATCGTAGTTTTTCTAGATTACAGTAAATATTAAGAATGTAATTATTTTTTTCTAGCAGGTGTAAAATTAAAGTAATTAATGGTTTGATATTTATAATGAAGTATCTATTTCTTCTCCCTTTTTTTTAACACAAGTAATATGGTGGTCCTGAAAAGGACCGATTGTTAAAGTGAAGCGCGTGGATATTTAGTCCAGGGTCGGCGTAAGGCCAATTGAATTCTTTATTATTTTTTCTGTCGTCTGCGCACGAATAAAGACTTGATATATTGAAGGTACATTTTTACACAATATAGCTTCCGATTTTTGCTACACAGTCTTTTTATTTCTGGGACACCATGTATAAGACCAAATAATCAGTAATAATTATAAAAGTAATTCACAAGTTTCACTTACCCCAATTTAAATATTTTATCGCCAACGAAGGAGGTAAACAAACACTTTATTGTACCGTAAAATAAAACACTTTACCTGCCGCTAATGTCTGTCAACATAGATGTTCGTATGGGATTAAACATAATTCGTTTGTCGTTGTCATAAATATTATAAGTCATCATATCTTAATTTTTTAAATTACAATTTTTTGCGATTGGCGTTAAAATGTTGTATGCACCACGTCAGTAAAATTCCTTTATCGAACTCGCTTCGCTCGCTCGGCTTAAAAATCAGACTGGTTTCTTAAAAGATCACTTTACTGACTTGGTACATAAATAACTTTTATTTGTTTTATATTCCGCCATTTTACTATTAATAAAATTTGTTTGCCGAAAAATTTTAAAAATGGAGAAAGGTAGTTTTATTCTGATGCTGTAACTTGACATCAAACGAAAATTGCATGATAACATTTGAGTTTTCAAACTTATTTCCCCTCGTAGAATACACATTATGAGATCGCGTTGATTCTGAACAACTCAGTATAATGCTGAAAACGTAAGTGTCGTTTTTTGTATTTGTAATATTTTTAATCATATCCACACTTATTACGATATATTCTGCTACTTTTCTGTTTTTGCTATTATTGTTATATACATAATTTTTGATAATTAAATGCTACTGCAAACCACAGAATGACGACTAAAATTACAACTGAAATATCAAAATTCGCTAAATCTGTATGTAAATAATGGAAATAGCCAATTACGTGTGACATAAAAATGCATGATCGATTTATTATTTATTGTCCTCACTTAAATATAGTTCGGTGCTTAACGAAATTTTTCAGCTGAAGAACTTTTAAACTCGATTCCTTTTGTGCTTGAAATAAAAGCAAATAGAAACCGTTCTTTTCTGATTTCCCGTCCAATTTAAAGCGGATGCACGGAGATTACGAAGTTATAAAAACTTAAAATCGATCATGGAGGCCATTAAACAATCTACTAGAAATGAGTACATAATTTCTTCGGTGAAATCTGTTAAATTGAGGTCATAGTAAGATAACTTTGCTTCGTCTTCATCTAAGTATAGTATCATTAAGAAATTTAAGTAAGATACGTTATACATGTATTTTATTAAAGAATGTTTCTCGAATAGAGATTAACTTTGCTTATGAAACGTTGAATAAAACTACACTAACAAGGGCTATTATAAATATATTATAGGTAACAAAAGCCAAGATCACATATACACTATGTAAATTAACTTCCTTAAAATTCAAGAGTAGCATAATATCTTACAACAAATTAAATGCGAAACAAAGCGTGAAAATAATTTGAAAATATGAAGTAGGGGCACCACACGATTAATTAGGTTTTACATACCTTGATACCATTAATATATCTGAGAAATGTATAATCTGCGAGATATTTGCAAGAAACAACTTGAATTTTGTAATCTTTTCATACAGAAATTCTTTCAAATGAACCTCTACATTCATTCTTTTGTTTTCAATACATATGTCTGGAAAGCATAACTTGTGTAATGTTGGCAGAAAACACTTTTCTATAAGAGTGAAAGACCTGCTGTCGATAAGAATTTCAAAAAACTTTTTTGCAAAATTGTGCTAAAATTCACTTTTGAGTAATTTTTTATTTTTTAGAGATTTGTTTATACTTAGTAGTTAACGAGACGAAATAAAATTTGATTGATGATGAGAACTACTACTTTTGGGCTACCGACTTCTTTAAAAATCAAATTAGATCTCGACAGGAAATTTGGTGATTATAGCTTTAGCCGTTTGGCAGCATTAAAAGTTGAATTGAAGGAAGAAGACACATCGTTGTTGACCAAACACAAGTAAATTTTAGAAAAAATTCATGCACAAGACAAACTGCCTTTGTAACAAACTCTTTGAAAGAAAAGTACGATGCAATAAAGATAGAACCTTCTTTTCCTTTTACAATCGCTAACGATAAAATACTACATACAAATAGGTATCTAGTTTTTAAATCTCAAACAATTCCGTGATTACTATTAGGTTAAATCCCCTATTAGGATAGTACATATCTCTTGTACTTTCAATGAATGCCCAGATAGCCCACCGATGCCCAGGTATGCCCTCCTTTTACGTATCTTTTTATTGAAATTTTCTATTTATACATATCATTTTGATCTAGATAATGTGATTACTCTAATTCTGGTTATCACTTCAGTTAATGTCGCGACCCGTGAATAATATCGATTTTTTATCATTTTCTTTGATATTATCTTACCGCTCTTTTTTCTCATTGGTCAAAACGCTGACTGTTTACCACTTTGTCCATCAGATCACTTTAAATAAACCTAGCTCCTTTTCGAATTTTCTCAGTACTCATTACTATGTTACGCAACATCCTGTACTACCCATTATTCGTTTTATTCGGCTGATGTCAACCACTGATCTACGTTTGTCGAGAACGCGACTATCTGTCCAATATTTACACTCGTTAACTATATATTATAACGATATTTATATACTAAAGTCATGTATGTAAGGAAAGATAGTATGTATCAATATTTATGTATCTATATTTCTTAAAGTAACTCAAAACTATGCAACTTAAGATACAAATTACCATAGAATAATTCAGCCTTAAATAAGATATTTAAATGTCTAAGAAATTATTAATAAAATTCAGATATTAATAAAGTCCCAAGAATTAAGGGAAATTTGAATAATAACAACATTTAAACAATATTAGAAAATAATTTTTATTAATGACTCAAAGTTAGACAACTTATTATACAAGTCAAATTTATAAAATTAAATCAACTTATCCATTAGTGGGCAAGAAAAAGAAAAAAACAAATGGGAAAAAGAATTTTTTTTCACAAGTAAGAGACGCTTAAAAAGGACGCTTTCCGAAATTAAGTTAAAATTTTATTATTATAAGAAATATATTACTATATATTAATACTAATGTTATTATTAATACCTGTGAGTGTAGATCGATCTCTATTACGATTTTAACAATAATATAATAACAAAATAGTGAAGCAATGTACCATATTAATGTTTTCGTCGATTAAACTGGATCTCCTGATCTACAAGTAAACAATACAAACCAATTAATTGTGAATTAAAGTGCTAAATTAAATAATACCTGAATTAAGAAAAAGTTCAACGTATGACTCGAGGGATAAGCAGCTCGATTGGAGTAATTTCATATCAAAGACACAATATCCAGGACGAAGAGGATCACCAGGATATAGAAGAACCCAGATAAGATTTTCGGAGATATTAGGCCACTAAAACAATCCCACTAAGCATTAAAACTCGAGTTAAGTACTTACAAAATTTCTTAAAGATGATAATTTAAAAAAATCAGAAATTAGAAAACTATAATTTGCTATACAATTATATAAATAATTTAGTCTAAGAATATACTTTATTTGTAAGAGTTATTCTACGCTAAGTTTTTTTTCACATATAGATATAAAAAGAATTTCCAGATTAATGTTGTTTTTCCTAAACTTAAATTTTAGTTACTTAAAACAAATTATATACATACCGTTGTGTTTAGTTGATTCCTTTTATTGCTGGATAGAAACCGTTCCATAGTAGCATTACACTAGCAGTTTTGTTTTAATAAATTGTTTGATTCTAACCTTAATTTTATAGGTTCATGTATTTATTTTCAATTTATTTTTTATTTATGATTTAACACTGTTTTTCTTTTATACGAAGGTAATCTTCTTCACTATAAGAACTCTAACACCTGAAATTACGTCATGGAGTCTCATAAATAAATTTAAACTGAGCTAGTAATTACATTTGAAGTAAATTTAAGCCGGAAAAATAATAAACATAACCAATTTTGTTACGTATATGCATATTTTCCCTCGTAATCCTTTTTCAAATACTATGAATGTAGGTATAATCATATTCATGATAATTTGGATACAGTGAGGAAAAATAAATATTGTACAACTACGAATTATATTTGAAAATAGCAAAAGCTAATAAGATACTTTCTTACCCGATTATGTATTGTATTTGTAGTAACCCAACGAGTTATTGTAATATGTATATATCGCATCGTTTGGTAGATTTTGCTTTCAACATTAAACAGACTTGTAACTCCCTTTATTTACAGTTCGCTAATAAAATAATTTACCTGCCTTGAGTACAAATATTATTTTATTTCCGTGTCTTGTGTTTGGGCAATTATCCATTTGTTATCTGCAACTTGAGAGGTGTGGTCTACGTGGAGTGAGACATTGACTTATCGTAATCCGTAATCAGTCTACTTGAACGTTTGATTTCCTCAGATCAAAACGAATGATTAAATTCCAGTTATGTGCTAGTAGCTGTTTGAAGTTTTTGTAATTGCTTTTGTTAATTACAGGTTTAAAATGTCATATTTCTTTTCATGTATTAATTGTCAAAATCCATTTCAAGTCTGGCATTTAAGTTAGAGTCAACATATGAATCACTTTTCATAACTGAATTCGGGGAGAGAACGTTGATAATGTGTTATTTTTCCAAATTACACCCAATTACTTGGGGAGGGCATGACTAAATAATAACAATTGTTTAGTTTGTTTGAGTGTCTATCTAATATTTTAACCTCCATTCCACTTCCTTGTTACCCTCCAAGCAAGTGATCTAATCAGAAGAAAGTCTTATATTTATATATAAGTGGGTGGCGCCCTATAGTCCATCATCTGAACCGATTTCGTCAAATTCACGATCGTCCCCACTTGAGTTATCAATTTCGATGACCATAGATTGTGTCCATTGTTGGACAATTTTAGAGTGACTTAGTAATTTACTATATTCAAACTATAATTAATGGTCTTTTTAGGGAGTATGGTTTTTTGAGTTGCCCCTTCTTTCTCACTCTGTAACTAGCTCGTAGGTGGAAATAAACATTTTAAGCGTCTAATTAACCATTGTAGTAATTTGGCGGCCAACGTGGGGATTGATGACAATGTTTATATTAATTATTCTAACTAAATATTGTTCATATTTTGTTATTTATTTTGTATTTTTCATTATTTATAGTATTATGAATAAAATTAAAAACCAATAAACATAATTTTCTGTTTAACTGATATTTCAGACCATTTGATTCATAGCAATCTACATATTTGAAAAGGCTGAAAAGGGAAGGAAAGAATGTTTTGGTAAATTCCCTTTTGTGTTTTATTTTCTGTCATTTGTGTGTCATAAAAATTAATGTTATTATAATCAATTAGATTTCCTTTTGCGTTTTTAATTCTAGATCACTAGATCTCTATTGCTATTATTATTATTAGTATTCGGAAGTTTTAATTACTAGTCCAACATTTGGCTGTATTACTGCGCAGTATTTTTTCCGTGTATTTAAAAGAGTTCGGTTTCTAATTAATTTTTTAAAAAAGACAGGAAAAATGTAATTCGTATTTTCATTACTTAAACAAGGATTTGCTACATTTTTGTATTTAAAATGTTTCCGTAAAAGTAATTTTTAAATTTAATTCTCATAAATTATTAAGAGTGAGTGGTTTAAATACGTTAAATGGTGCTAAACAAAACATTGGAAATTGAGGAAGCCTATGCATAGAGGTCCGTTCATTTCCTTCCGTCACTAGTATTCGGTGGCCAACAATTATATCATGATTGCTTCATTGTGTTTTGTTAATCAATGCAAAATTTCCCCATTTATGTTATTTTAATAATGATATAGAGCACAATCTATTCCAGTATGACTACAGTGCTGTTTCATTTAGAATAGTAAGTTGAGTCGATTGAAATCTAAAACTACTAAGAGACCGAATCTCTTATGATCTAATCCTTGAATTGCTTCTTATATTATCTCTAAAATCACATCTCAGGGTACATAACTAAAAATGTGGTGTGGGAACCACATGCGGGTATGTTCATTCGGTAATGTGTATAAAAAACTTGTTCCAAATTAAGTTTCAAATTATGTATTTTCTTAACAAAATAAACTTCCTGTAGATAATTCGAAAAACTTTTTTTTATAAAATCAATCTAAATTCTACTTTTTAGTACTTTTGAAGTCTTCAGAAATTTGTCTAAACTCAGTTGTTGACGAGATAGCATTTTACGTTTGACGCCATCGTGGTGAGAGAGAGGGGGAGGGAGGGAGAGAGATATTTACAAGAACCAATTTTTCGTTATCATGGGACTTTCAAACATGGATATCTGCAATAACCTGGAGGTCGAAAATTTTTTTCATCACAATACTTATTTATACACCGAATAAGAAAGTAAAAGAAACAACAAATTTTGTAGACTAGTCGAATGTATATGTGTATGTAGTGTCATGGTGATAGTCACGAACTAAAACTTTCATGATTTAATTATTAACAAATTAAAAGGAAGGCGGGCTGAGATATATTTCCCTTAACAAATTAAAAAAATGTTTCATACAAAAATGTGTCTGTTGCTTTTAGAGATGCTGTGTGTATATTTATATCTCTGAAACTACTTCTATCCTTTCCATCACACAATGGTATAGCTTAAAGTTATTTTACAGGTATCCATCTCTTCTTAATACCAGTATATACAAGGTGCTGCTACAAAAATTAGAACAAAATCACAAATGGTACTATAGTAGATAAGCTATGACAGTTCTGGCACAAAATCCCATATGATTTAACATAGGGGTCTAAATTTTACTTTTCTTCCCCACCAAGGGGGGTACCCCTCATCCACACTTTGATTCTGTGACGCGCGCACGCACGTGACCGGTAGGGCTAATTTATTTTACCCAGAACAGATTTGAACAGCAACCGAACAGCTTCTGAAGTGCTACAAATAGCTTTTGAACAGCTTTAAAGGCCGTTTGTAGCACTTTTGAAGAGCTTTTGAATAGTGTTTGTAGAAAAGCTATTCAGAACCACAGAATCACGACTAAAATTACAACTGAAATATCAGAATTCGCTAAATCTGTATGTAAATAATGGAAATAGTGCAATTACGTGAGACAAAAAAATGCATGATCGATTTATTATTTATTGTCTACCAGCATACACGTATTTGAACCTTTGTCCTCACTTAAATATGGTTCGGTCCTTAACTAAATTTTTCAGCTGAAGAACAGCCGAACTTTTAAACTCGATTCCTTTTGTGCTTGAAATAAAAGCAAATAGAAACCGTTTAAAGGCCGTTTGTAGCACTTTTGAAGAGCTTTTGAAGAGCTTTTGAATAGTGTTTGTAGAAAAGCTATTCAGAAGCTGTTCAAATCTGTTCTGGGTAAAATAAATTGGCACTACCGGTCACGTGCGTGCGCGCGTCACAGAATCAAAGTGTTGATAAGGGGTACCCCCCTTGGTGGGAAAGAAAAGTAAAATTTAGACCCCTATGTTAAATCATATCGGATTTTGCGCCAGAACTGTCATAGTTTATCTACTTACTATTTTAGGTTTTCTAGATATACATCGCTCAAGATTTAAAAGCAGCAATTTCGATGACCATAGATTGTGTCCATTGTTGGACAATTTTAGAGTGACTTAGTAATTTACTATGTTTTCTCAGAAATTTGTATTCCTAGAAGAAACCTAAAAATTAAGCTTTTGCCGCAAATTCCTGACTTGTGACTATGACATTCTTTAGTGGTTATTCAGGTTTGAGAATATTCAACAATGAAAGGAACACAAATATTTATATGTGTATCCACGCCAATCGTCTAGTCTCACTGCACTGGCTCCCACGCTTCTAACCCCTTGCCGTACTCATCTTTCCCATTTTAGTCGTGGTCGTCCTAGGTTGTTCTTTCCTTGTACTCGGGTTTCATAGACTTTTTTGCTATTTTATTTTCATTTATCTTATGTATGTGACACATTATTCTTCTCAGGAATCTCATTTCAATAACCATTACTTTATTTTTGTTTGGTTTTGTTAAGGTCCAGGATTCACTGACATATATTACTGATGGCCTGACCAATTTCTGGTATACCTGTGTTTCTATTTCCCGTGGCATCTCTTTCTTTCCAAAAAATGTTGCTTTGAGGTTTTATAGAGTCTCTCTGCGTTATTTTATCGTTAATTTTCCCGTCTCTTCTATCACTGTATCTAGGTATTTAAAACTTGTGACTTATTCTAGCTCTTGCCCTTCGATTTTAATTTCATGCTATTTTCTTCTTTGGGGGCAATAACATGGTTTTGCTGTATTCGGTGTTTATCTTCATGTTTATTTTCCTGTGTTCTTTTTGATAAAAATCTAGGTTTTGTTGTAATATACCTTCAGATTCAGCAATCAGCACTATATCATCATCGAACAAGAGTTCTTGCAGTGTTACAGCTTTCATCTTCCATTTGCCTGTTGCGCTATTGCCATTACACATTCCCTTGCATCTTTTTATGGCATTGTCTCTAGCTTCTTTCTTAATCTGTGTTCGATTATTCTAGTGAAAACTTTGCTAAGCATGCTTGTTAAAGTAGTGTCTCTATATTTTGTGCAAATTTTTGCATCTCCTTTCTTGTACAATGGTATTACTATATCTGTGTTCCAACCTTTGGGTGTCTCCTTTTGTTTTAATATATCGTTTAGTGTTACATGGAGTTCTTCTTTTGCCTTTTCTCCAATGTACTTTACCATTTCAGAGGTGATATCGTGCCCTGGGGCTTTCCCTATTTTTAATTTTCCTATGGTCTGTGTAATTTCTTCCAATGATATTGGCGTAGCTCATACTCAACTCCATTATCCTCTTGGGAATCTATTTCTTCTTCCTGATTTTCATCTGTTAATTCTTCTTGCTTCCATCTGGTCTGTTATTTCATTCTCTGTTGTTAAGATGTTACCGTCTTTGTTTAGTACATTTTTTGTCTAGGAGCGTTGGTTTTCTAAATAGTTTTCTATCATTCTAAGTCCAAACTTTTTTTGCTTTTTCTATTAAGTATTTTAATTCATTGCGAGCAATTTTGTACTCTTGGAGGTCATTTCCTGTCTTCGACTGCAAATATCTTCTCCATTTGTTTTTCTTTACTTTAACTTTTAATGGTATTTCTTTTAATAACTATCTACTTTTCTTCGAATATGGCGCAGGGTAGAAATGATTGGAAAACCAAGATACGAGAAAGAACATGGAGTATTAAATATATCAGTTATACATATTTGTATTTGTATCAGTCCTACACTTAAATGTAATTGGATATTATTAATTAAATAAAATAAATAAAAACGTATATCCTACCAGATGAAACATAACTATAATTAGCCTTAATCTAGGAAAAGGTGATCGAAGTGACCTGCTGCTGATTGCAGTCCTCTCCATCATTTCCAAGATCTTCGAACAAACACTGTAGATTTTCATATATGCTGTAACAGAAGATTATCTCCTATGCAATATGGGCTCCTGGTTGGTCACTCGACGAAAACTAATCCAAGATAGTGCCGCAAATGGTTCTAGTACTTCAAATTTTACATAGAAGATAAAGAGAGTGCAATTAACAATGATGTAGACAGCGCTATAAACTATTTCTAATTACATTTTCATCTATATTAATGGTGTTAATTTACATAAATTTTAAAAACCACTGTTATTCTAAATCTTATTAATCCTCAAAATGTTCGAAGAATTATTTGCAAAATGCCGCATTACATAATTTTATTACCTGTACACTATATAAATACTAGTTTCTATATAGGTATAAAGTGACCATTCCTCTTTATAAAAGGATACACATATTGCTTACCGTATATACAGTAATGAAAAACCGATGTTTTCTTGTCCGAATAACTTATAGCTTATTGAAAGGAAATGATGAAATATGTACTCTTCGTGCCATGTAGGGGCAAATACACCTCCGGATACAATATTGGTTGCGATATTATGTTTACTCTATGTCGATATCAAATTTGCTGGTAAAACAACGCTACTAGTGCGGAATCCGGACCTCCGTTTGCAATAGTGTATTCAGCACATATGGTACCTTACATTGTGGGGACATGTATGGATCCATAATCCTTTGTGTATTAACAACGATACAGTAATTCCGTTAATTAGAGAACAACGTCTATATCCTTATATATAAATGTGTTAATTAATAATCCAATTACGGGATATGATAAAGATATTACCGATGAGATTAATCTGAATTAATGGAGCGGGTCGAATTAGAATAATATTCGGTGCACCCTTTGAAATAGAAGCTTACTTTGAATATTAAAAAGTATACAATATTTTATATCATACTAGAATGTTGTAAGTTTCTCACTATAATTATAAAGGAGTTTTCATTGCTACCTACTATTATATTATAAATTGAATGTTTTTATAGCAATCGTAACAATAATAATGTTATCTATTAATGCTAAATAATATATGAAAAATTATACCGATATTAGACTTTACAACACCTGATTATTAAGCATTGTGCTTGTAAAGTGTTTTCGATTGGATAAGGAAGTGTTGAATAATATTATTTGACACTTCCAAGCTGCCCCAATGAAAAAATATTCATATATAATACAACGAGTAGTCAAAGTATGCTCGATTATTTTTGTGGTGGTTCACGAATGTTTCCTTGCGCTTGAATATTAATAAGACGAGTGCGTCAGCACGAGTCCTATTTACAAGCGCAAGGAAACAAGAGTGATAACACCGCAAAAATGATCTACCATACTTTGATTACGAATTGTATTCGAAGGACTATTCATCGAATGATTCATTCATAAATGACGAACTGAGTTTTTTAATTTTCTAAAATTAAGTAGCTATTGCGTTGGTTTCCATAGTAGTATGTTTTCAACAAACTACTGTCAATGTAGAAAATTTTCTACGATTCGAATTTAATAAGTTATTGCAAGAATAAATAGATTTCTGATATGGAAAGCAATTCAAAAAGGTTTGGTGAAAAAGGTGAAAGTGAAATTGATGCTGAAATTCATAAAACTATTCCGGAAAACACAAAGAAAACAAGAGATTATATCTGGAGGCAATTCTCAGATTTCTTGTCCGAGAAGAGGTACAAATTGGAGGAATCCACACCCCCTATTGAAATTAATTTCGTATTAAAATCTTGGGCATGTAACATGAAGAAGCAAAATGGCGATGACTATAAGGAAGGAGTGGTAAAGCACATGTGGAATGTTACCGCGAAGTTGGTGCAGGAATTATATTTTGAGAAGTGGAAAATAGTAATAAACCCGTTCAACGATATTGTCTTTAAGTCAAGTAGGAATGCCAGAGACGCCATGCGACGAAAATTACAGTCATGTTCCGAAAAAAGAAGTACAAGTGCAGCAGCTATTACCCAAGAAGAGTTTGCAAATATTGTCGGCAGTTTTGATGAAGATACCCCGAAAGGCCTCCAAAAAAAATTCTTTTTTATAGCTTCTTTGGAACTTGCTTGGCGAGGTGGAGAGGGAAATAACTGTCTCACGCACTTCTTTAAAGAAGAAATTAACAATGATGGCTCCCCTACTGGCAGGATAGAGTATAATAGCATAATTTCAAAGACTGCGCAGGGAGGATCTAAGCCACTTTCCACCAGCAAATGGCTAATTAAAAATAAAGACAATTCTGATTTATGTCCTGTGAGGTAGGTGTCAGTTATTGATAAATTCCTATAGGTATGTTTATGTTTATTTTTATTTAGGTTGTATCACAAGCTTATATCCAAAAGAGGAGAAAACATTAAGACGAACCGTTCCCAATCCTTTTTGGAACAATTCGAAATCGTCTAGTTGGTTCAAAAACTCTCCGGTTGGGATTAATGAGATGAATAAATGGGTGAAAAATTCTGCTGAAAAAGCCGGATTGGATGTTAAAAAAAGAAAAATATCCAATCACTCAATAAGATCGTCTACAGTGACAACTTTAGCAAAAGCTGGAGTCGGGGAGCATCAATTGATGAAAATTACTGGCCACGGCAATATAAATTCTATTAAAACTTACCTGCAGTTAGATGATGAACACCATGAGAGTATTATTGGTCATTTGAGAAAAAATATAACAAATACTGGATCCACTGCTGTAGCCTCTACTTCTAATATCACCAGTTCCGTTGCACTGTCAGAAGAAAGTGAGATGAAAGGCACTTTCAGAGAAGCCTTTTTACACAACTGTAGTCATATTAATTTTTCTAATTGCAATTTTCATTTATAAAATTATAATCCATCATGTAATTTTTATTATATAAAGTATTTGTACGTTATTGTTTCAAAAAATAAAAAAATTGCGACATATATCTGTCAAAAATATCCACCTATACCACTAGTGGTGATTTCAATGAAATACCCACTAGTGTAAATACGCAGCAGTATTTTTGTTGCTAGGACACAAAAATGTGATTCTTTGATTCTTATTGGTCATATTTTTACAAATGACACATGAGTTGAATAGTCGGGCAAATTTAACCAATTACGTTTAAACAGATAATGGAAATAGAAGGGATTTCATCTCTGTTACGTTGTATTGTAGGACATCGAATGATTTTGAATGTCAAGTTGACGTTGTAAAATAACGTGCTTATTGGTTTTCAGCTCCCAGTTTCTCTATAGTTCTTGAGTATACTATGTTAGATAGATTACTCCCTCATTTAGATAAATGTAAAATTTTAACAAATCAACAACATGGTTATTTTGATAATCACTCAAAATTAACAGGAATTTATGTTTTGTATGAAAACATTATTTAGATTTTGGAGAGCGCAAAACATTCATTTGGATTTTTCTGTGATCTAAGCCGTGCTTTCGACTGTGTTGATTATGATACTTTGCTTGATAAGCTGGAGTGGTAAAGAATTCGTGGTGTTGTTGGGCAGTGGTTTGAGTGCTATCTGCGTGATAGATTTCAATTGGTAAGAATAAGAAATAAGGCGGATAGTTGTGTTAGAAATATCAATCTTCTACATTGCCTGATGATAAAGGAGTGCCTCAGTGCAGTGTTTTGGGCCCAGTTTTTTTTATTGTTTTTGATTAAATACAAATTTTCTGAAAAAATTTCAGAATAACGCTGTCATGTCGACTTCAAATATTTTTGAAACTCAACAACAGCAAAATATTCTTTTACAAAACATGACTAATTGTTTTGCTATTAATAAGTTATATCTAGATCATGACCAAGATAAATTTATGGTTTTTCAAACAGTACAAAATAAGACTCAGTTAGATTTACATTTGTTTTTGCTGAATATAAAGAAATAGAATGTGTTAGTGAAATAATTTTTTTAGTAGTGTTGGGACATTCTTGATAGAAAACTGTGTTTATTCTATTGATGAATATTTTGATTTGTGTATTGGACAAGCAATTGTATACCTTAATAATTTTTAATTTGTTACCTTAGTTGTGGGTTTGTTTTTGTTGTCTTTTGCACTTATTGTACTTAGGGGAAGGTTGCCTTGAATGGACCAGTTTGCAGATTATTTGTTATTGAGGATAGATAAAGTAAAAAAAAATAGGTTTAAGAAACGCAAACGAAACTTTATTATATTAAGAAACTTCGGACAACAAACGTTTTGACAAAAAAAATTTTTCTTTGAAAAACAAATATTTCGTTGCCTACTTGCAAATGGACCAATTTAAGAAACCCATTGCCTTAAATGGACCAGCAGTATCTTAAATTGGACCATGATCAAAAACTAATGTTTAAATATATATTTCATTACATTGTCATCAAGCATGAGAGACAGTTATAGATTTTGCGTTTAGGACTGACATTGGCACAGTCTGTATGTACCCAACATCGACACAGCATACACCGGATCATGTCCCTTTGGTCTTCTTCCTTACAGATGGTACAAAACCACCGGTCCACGTTTACTTTAGTTTTCTTTTGCGTTCTTAATTTCTTTGCTTGTTTATTTTGACCGGTTTTCTTGGAGACACCTTCTTGCTTTTTTTCTTTCTTCATCGTCAACTGATTTTTGTACGGGGAACTAGTAATTTCAGCGGCCTGTTGTGGTCCCCTTTGTAATGATTGTTCAAGATTTCTTGGTTTTGGTATAGGAGATATTTCTTCAACTGAGATATTTAAATGGGTTTGCGACTTGCTCCCACTGCCTTCATTTTCAAATAGTTTCTTTTTTGCCACTATAATGTTTTCGTGAGCCACTTCATTTTCACTGTGTTCTTCTTCGTTGCTGGTATCCTCTTCCTTGTTTTCGTTACTTTCT
This sequence comes from Amphimallon solstitiale, assembly GCA_963170755.1. Classification (NCBI taxonomy): domain Eukaryota; kingdom Metazoa; phylum Arthropoda; class Insecta; order Coleoptera; family Scarabaeidae; genus Amphimallon; species Amphimallon solstitiale. Next base: position 74,597,990 of record OY720683.1, on the reverse strand, counting down.
TCGTCGGCGACGACATGAAGTTCTTACAAATTATCTGCAGCCGCGAAATGGTGATCGCCAAAAACATTTATAGCCGTTTGTACGCTTGCAGATTTAGCGTAGGCCTTTCCAAGTAGTCCGGATACTTGAAACATCGACACTTTTTTACCAGGATTAATCCGTAACCATGTTTCTACACTTTGTGTGTAATATGTTTCCATGGGTTTGAAAAAACCCACATCAAGTGGTTATAATCTGTGGGTCGTATGACCTGGCAATTGCAACATAATAACCCCATGTTCCCGTGCAAGAAGTATAGATGCTAAATCTTTACTGTGTGTCCATATTTGCCTCTCGCCCTTTAACAAACATTTAATTTATTAGTGATGAATATTAAAGTTTCTTAAAATGGACCGGTTCATTTTGGGGATAGCAGTAGTGGTCCATTATATGCTACTACTACATGAGAAGGTTTAAATAATTATCGTTTAATGAAAACAATTGGTTTTGCAGGTATTGAAACATGGAAACATTGATAACTAACTACAGTTTTTCATCGACTAAATAATAATTTAAATCCACTTACCGTTTCTGCATTATGTCCTTAGCGGCGTAGCCAAAAAATAATAATCGTAACAACACAAATATTTATTGCGTCTGGGTGCCTGAACAACTATAACAGCGCCCCGTGCAACTGACTCTTTTAGGTTTTAATGTTACTATGCACCTTGTAAATAGATGGCGCAGTGAGTACCTTTTGTAATTTTCGAGATATTATGATGGTCTATTTTAGGCGGTGGTCCAAATTTGTCAACCTTCCCCTATGACAATATGATATTCTTTGGAATTGTAATGTCCCACCGGGAACCAAATCGATCTATATATGGAAAACCACACATAGGAAAATTTTTAAAATTTGGGGGCATGCGAAAGTCGATGGGGGCAACTCGGCTAAAATATTTTCAAGATGGCGGCACTTCCGGTTATACAGGAAGTAGATGTCAACTTTCTTATTTCAAATGGAACACCCTGTGTATTATTGCATTTTTGAAATCTACACAAGATTCTAGGCTAATTTTATGTATCACGTCCTATACCTAAGTCTAACTGTTTTTGACTTATTTAATTTTTTACGTGAAAAATGACGTTTGCAGCATCTAAAATAATTAATATTTTTTCCCATAAGGAAGCCCTTATTATTCAATTTGGACTAGAGTCCTTGTTGAGAAAGACCTACTGAAATAGTTTTTTTATAATATTTTGAAAACTTTTAGTACAGGGTGTTTAAAAAATATGATTAAAAATGAAATTGAAAAAAATGCCAAAAATCAATTTTTTCAAATGGAAACCCCCAATTTTTATAATTTTATTTAATTTAGCATTAAAAAATAGTGTAAGTTTGTGTAAGGTTATCTATGCAAAAAAATTTTAGTTTTCGAAATATTGCCAATTTAATATTTCTATTCGGAAATTTTGCTGCGTGAATTTTAAATTCAGTTTCTCTTAGTTGGCTTTGGCGGCATTGACAATCAAATGCTAAAGAAATGTATGACGCTGTCATTATTTGAGAAGTATTATTAATTATTATGCCAGGGCGCTTAAATTACACAAACGAAGATTATTTAAACCTAATTATTATTTATGGAGAATGTAACAAAGTTATATCAAGAACATGTGACACATTTTCTATTCGATATCCGCAAAAACAGAAGCCATCACAATGTACCGTTAAACAAATTATAGAAAATTTCAAGAACTTTGGATCCGTCAAAGCAATGGTGCAAAGAAATAAACCTCTCGTTAATAATGAAAATATCGAAATTGCTATTTTGGGATATTTCGTCGCTAATACAACAATGTCTGTAAGACAAGCTGCATTGGAGTCAGGATTATCAAAATCAACAGTTCACAGAATATTATTATTGTTTAATTTAAAGAGAACAGCATAATTATTTTTTCAATAAATGTTCAAACTGACGTCCTTGAACTTCCAGACACTTTTGGCATCTAAGCAACAGTTGTTCATGAGTCGCTTTCCTTATTGACTCGGGTGTTAAACTTGCAAATTCATGCCTCACGCGCTGCATACAATCTTCCATGGTTGTTATGGGAGTGTTATACACTCGATTTTTGATTGTACCCCAGATAAAAAAATCGAGCACTGCAAGATCTGGGGAGCGGGCTGGCCAAAGGAAAGGACCGTTGTTGGCTATCCATCGATCAACAAAAGCATTTTGCAAAAAATTGTCAATGAGGTAGCTGCCATGTGGAGGTGCGCCATCATGTTGGTAAAAGAGGTTTCTACGAACGGCGAGCGGCAAATTGTCCAAATAGTCGGTTTCTAAATTCTGTAAAATGTTCAAGTAGCCCTCACCTGTAAGTTAATAAGCACATTTTTACCTAGAAATATTCTAAAATTTCTAACTTACCATTTAAATTTTCTTGATAAAAGTGTAGTGCCACGACGCCATCGTTTCTTATCGCACAATAAACATTAAATTGCCAGGAATCTTGAAAATTCTGCTCTCTAAACACGTGTATATTCGAATCACTCCAATAATGGGAATTATGTCGATTAAATGCACCGTTTTTTGTAAATTTCGCTTCGTCTGTCCAAATGATATTGTCCAAAAAAAAATTGTTTCCTTGCGCCCAAGTTGTAATAAACTCACAGAACGCCACTCGTCTTGGAAAATCAGTTTCTTTTAGATGGTGGACTATGGAAAATGCATATGGACGAAATTTATGTTTGCGTAATATTCTGTGAACTGTTGATTTTGATAATCCTGACTCCAATGCAGCTTGTCTTACAGACATTGTTGGATTAGCGACGAAATATCCCAAAATAGCAATTTCGATATTTTCATTATTAACGAGAGGTTTATTTCTTTGCACCATTGCTTTGACGGATCCAAAGTTCTTGAAATTTTCTATAATTTGTTTAACGGTACATTGTGATGGCTTCTGTTTTTGCGGATATCGAATAGAAAATGTGTCACATGTTCTTGATATAACTTTGTTACATTCTCCATAAATAATAATTAGGTTTAAATAATCTTCGTTTGTGTAATTTAAGCGCCCTGGCATAATAATTAATAATACTTCTCAAATAATGACAGCGTCATACATTTCTTTAGCATTTGATTGTCAATGCCGCCAAAGCCAACTAAGAGAAACTGAATTTAAAATTCACGCAGCAAAATTTCCGAATAGAAATATTAAATTGGCAATATTTCGAAAACTAAAAATTTTTTGCATAGATAACCTTACACAAACTTACACTATTTTTTAATGCTAAATTAAATAAAATTATAAAAATTGGGGGTTTCCATTTGAAAAAATTGATTTTTGGCATTTTTTTCAATTTCATTTTTAATCATATTTTTTAAACACCCTGTACTAAAAGTTTTCAAAATATTATAAAAAAACTATTTCAGTAGGTCTTTCTCAACAAGGACTCTAGTCCAAATTGAATAATAAGGGCTTCCTTATGGGAAAAAATATTAATTATTTTAGATGCTGCAAACGTCATTTTTCCCGTAAAAAATTAAATAAGTCAAAAACAGTTAGACTTAGGTATAGGACGTGATACATAAAATTAGCCTAGAATCTTGTGTAGATTCCAAAAATGCAATAATACACAGGGTGTTCCATTTGAAATAAGAAAGTTGACATCTACTTCCTGTATAACCGGAAGTGCCGCCATCTTGAAAATATTTTAGCCGAGTTGCCCCCATCGACTTTCGCACGCCCCCAAATTTTAAAAATTTTCCTATGTGTGGTTTTCCATATATAGATCGATTTGGTTCCCGGTGGGACACCCTGTATATCATTATTATCACTATTCAAAACTTCTACCTAATATACTTCGTTAATATTTAATTATAACTTCATTATATCTTTATTAATTGCAATTTTTTGAATAAATAATGTTATTCAAAACGCAATATATTATTTCAACATTAGTATATTAATAGTATTATATTCAACTCATTTCGTGGATATTTTATTACACTTGGACAATTAAGCACTCGCTTCGCTCGTGTCATAAACTTCATGTTTGTGTAATAAAATCAAATTCAAATAATATACTATTATTCCTATCGTCTAATCGTTATGTACGGCAAGCATAAGCAATAACACAAGAGCGCAAAAATAAATTAAAGTCTTATTAAAGAAGTGGACTGTATACTAGTAAAAATTGTCTTTTTACTGGTATAATGTGTTTTAGTTAAGTTCTGTTGCTTTTCAAATAATGAAGTTCTCAATATCTCCCTCTACCATGGACCTTGTATTTAGAACTGCATTTGGATTCATTTTTGTGCAAAAAAAAATCAAAATTCGGACCGGAAGTAATCTATTACTCTAATAGAAAGTATTTGCAAAATATTTCTTAAGTTATACGTTCTATAGAAATTTATTAAGAAAATAAAGCTACTTTTAACTGGATTTGGGATTATAGCCCAATAAAAAAATTTGAAAATTCGGACAGGAAGTAGCACTTTTGCCTATAGCTATTTTGTTAAAGATACAGAATTTAAGAAAATTTCGAAAGATCCGTACGTACAAGAAAATCATGTGGTAGCCACACCTCATTTTTTTATTTCACTGACGTTTTAAAAGATCCTATTTTAAAGATTATTGATAACAATAGGTATTATTATATTATTAAAAAATAAATTGATATAATATATGCAGCAATTCCTATTGTTTTTGAAGCGCAATTTTGAAAGAGTACTGTATAATAATTTATATATGAAATTCGCTCCGCTTGTTTCTTATTTAATTTCTCTAAACGAGTTACTTCTGAGTTCGGAGTATTTGAGTACAATAGAGGTATGTACGTAAATCGTATATCAAACAATAGAAAATATTGCGACAAGCTTCACTTATAATGGATTCTTTTAGATTTGACCTATTTCCTTTATAATATATGTGTACATTATACAGTACACAACATAAGGAGGCAATATAAGATAGATCTAAATTTTAAAATACTTCAGAATTAGTTTTTTCTCAGTGTTAAGTTATAAAAGTAAATTATTAAATTATAATTTTTTGCTTTTAGTAGGTACCTACTGATAATTATTTCATTAGGTAGATTTTAATTTTTAAAAGTTATCCACGCCTGATATACGAACGGAGTGCCTGCCTTAAAATTTATCTAATTAAATAATTACCAGTGCTAAAAGCAGAAAATTATTATTAGAATTTTCAATACTGAGGAAAACTAATTTTAAACTAATTTAAAGTTTAGTACAAACGTCGAACTGCCGACATTGCATATTCCATCTGTTACTTGATATAATTCAGAACAATTTAAATACTCTAACCCAAACATGGTGGCGTAATGGTAGCGCAATCGACTAAAAATCGAGTTCAAATCTCAGCCGTGGGTAATTTTTAAAAATTAAAATTTACCTAATTAAACATTTTTAAGTGCTAAAAGAAGAAAATTATAATTAAAATAGAAGAATAGTTTTCCCCTTCAGTTTAACAATGGTTTCCTTGTAACAAAATTCCTCAGCAACAATTCTTGTTTTTTTTTGAATTAATTTAATTCTTTCCTTTTTATTATTGCATGCTCTTTGCACATGAGTCCCTTTGAGTGTAGCAATTTTAAATTGATATCTCTACTGGCGATTGACATCTATTTCAATGGAATATTCAGCACTCCAAATAAAAAATAAATATAATTTTTTTGACGATTCCTTTGAGATTAAACGTTTGAAGCTGGAATGTCCCCTCGACAATGAAATACAATAGAAACATCGTTCTAAAAAAATAACAAAAAACGATGTTTAGAGAAAAAGCAATTCGCGTTTGAAGAAAAAATTACACAAACTTTTACGCATTCACATGTCTAAAGCTTACTTTGAAAACCCTTTGATCCACAGAAGTTTTGTTAGTATTTTACACAATTTCAAAGTATTAATACTACCATTAAAATACCATTTTAAGTGTCTTATCAACATGAACTTAATAGCTAAGTTATTATTTTATCTAAATATTTCAAGAGTTGCCAATATCTAAACGATGATAGGACTGTAGATCAAAAATTCATTATTTATTTATGTTATCTCGTGTTTGTTGTCGAACAAATTTGTATTAATGCTTTTTATGTAATTTTAACATTAATGGGTTCGATAATTTAATACAAGTATTCTAAAATATGTTTAATTTATCTAAAGTCAATTAGTGAAGAGAAAGATGATATTTTTGTTAATTTTCTAAATGCATTTTTGCACGTGATAATACAGTACAGTTCTTGCTTTTTACGCGTGATACTTCGGAAAAACACTGTTTTTAGCTATGGTTTGTGCAAGTCCTGGCCTATATAAGACGACGACTTTGTTAGTAAAGTTAGAGTTATCCTGGCTGTCTAGGAGAATTCTCACCAAACTCTCTGGCAGTCTAGAGAGTACCTAGTACCGATCCCTTAATCTTTCTGGCAGTCTAGAAAGGTGTTCCCGTAAAGCGTTTTGTTTCCAGGCAGATCGTGGAAAGAAAACAATCCGTCCTCTAAGTCCCGAGTAAATCTTTATATGGTTATTCCATTTATTTTAAATAATCACGTCAGATAAATTTTATTAATTTCAAATGTACCAAAGTAAATTTTAGGTTCACGTAAGATTTCAAAGAAATATATTACTCTCATCGAATATCTCTTCAATAATACGAACACAAGTACCAGATGATGCATTAACATTTTTGCTAGACTTGGGTAAATATCACCTTTCTCGAAGTAAATATCATGTATATAATATCTCAATTCACAAAATAGTTATGATCCTATACTTTAATATTCAATGTTTGAATATTCCGTTAAATGTTTTTTGACATACTGCGAATAATTTTTCAGTAAATGTAAAGTTAATTTCAATATATGAATTATAGTTGCTTTTGTATATAACAAACACTTTATGATCTTCTTGTAAATATATGTACTAAATTTGTGTAATTGAATTTCTGTTTTATATGTAAATAAAAAGATCAACATAGTAAGTTTTCGTTTACTCTTAATGCTAGGAGGTAATATAAAGTGAATATTAAAGTATTAAACATGCTAAAACATACCGAACCAGAGTTTTCTTCTCCGTAAACCGGCTACCCGTGTTTGAGCATTACTGTTGATAAAATTCACATTCACTAGACACCTAAAGCACTTGATTTAATCATTACACGTATTGTTTTAAGTTTAATATCTAATTATCTGTCAAATATAGACAGTGAAGGTGGACGAATTCCAACTGTAGATTTAATAGACGACAATACCACTCTGATGTTAAATATCCCTAAGACTGTACAAAGACGTTTAGTTATCCGTTGATAGATGGGAGCACCGGGCCATTCAATTTGGCAATTAGTATTATTAATTAAGTATTTAACAATTTAAAGAGGGTTTCATGTCGTAATCTTAAACAAACACACCTTTAAACCGTACATCCCACAAAAAGTACAAGCTTTGTATGAAAACGATCCAAATCGACGATACCAATTTTGTGTTTTCTATTTAAACATGTTACGTCAAGATGGGCTGTTCTACAGAAATGTGATTTGGACCGATGAGTGCACTTTTAGTAATAATGGCGTTTTCAACAGATATATTCACCGTTATTGGAGTCAACAAAATCCAAGAATTATTGTTGTCACCAATCGACAACAGATTCACCATAAATGTGTGGTGTGGTATTTTGGGCCTTTTTGATTGATGGCACCCTAAATTAGGATAAATATCACCAAGTACTAATTGAAAGTTTGGACAATTTATTGGATGAATTACCTCTTGCAGAGTTAAATAGAGTGTTTTTCCAGCAGGTTGGCGCTACACCACATAATGCCAGGACAAATGTTAACTGGTTGAACACTAAATTTGACCAAAAATGGATAGGGGCATACGGGCCAGTTCGATCTAACGCCGCTCGATTTTTAGCTATGGAACTATGTTCAAGACCGTGTCTATTTAACACCCCCCGAGAATGAGCACGTTTGAAGACAGAGAATTAATTATTCATACTTGTCGAGAAATATCTCCTTTTTTAATCTTGAATGCTACATATGAGGTAACTAGAAGGTGTCAGCTTTGTATTCAGCAAGGTATGGGGCATTTTGAGCAATATTTATAATAATAATGATTTGTTACGACGTTTTATTTTTGACTTTAATAAAATGTTCCATTGTTTTGTATTCCACGGCACACTTAAACTTTTTTAAAAAAATAAAATCATTTCCCAAAAAAATTTAGAAAATCAATTGAATCACATCATTGTATTCAGCAAAAATATCTCTTCCAAACTGTAAAAAAAAATGAGGTGTGGCCACCACGCGACCTTCTTATACGTATGAGCGTTTCAAAATATACAATTTTAAGAATTTTTTTATACAAAACTTATTCAAAATCCTATTCTAAGTACTTTCATTCTCTTAAAAAATCTCTATAGAATGCATACTTTGCAAGATATTCGAAAAAAAGTGCTACTCGCTAAGAGTAAAAGTGCTACTTCCGGTCCGAATTTTGAAATTTCATGTATACAAAAAATATTGCAAATCTTACTTTTGTATTCTTAATAAATATACATAGAATGCATAATTTACGACATATTTGCAAAAAATCGCTATTCGGTAAGAGTAAAACTGTTACTTCCGGTCCGAATTTTGAAATTTTTTTTATACAAAAGATATTGAAAAGTATGTTCTAAACACTTTTATACTCGTAATGTACCTGCCTAAAAAGCATGACTTGCGAGATATTCGCAAGAAACTGATTTTCGATAAGACTTCCGGTAGGAATTTCGAAAAACTTTTTAAATAAAATTATTCTCAATTTTAATTTTAAGTATATATGAATTCTTTATAAATTTGTTTAAACTTAGTATTTGACGAAATATTGGCAAAATTCGATTTTTTTGCTGAAGTAAACTGCTACTTCCGGTCTACCGATTTTACTGAAAAACTAATCAGATCTCAAGAGGGTATTTATACACGTAAATACAAAATTTGGAATTGATATCTACTGCGGTTTGACCGCTATGTGGTCACACACACACACAGAGAGAGAGAGAGAGAGACACAGCCACACAGACATTTTTTAAAAACCACTTTTTCGGTATCAGGAGACTTCAAAACGTGGACATCTGCAAAAATCTCGAGGTCGAAAATTTTCATCATCACAATACTTCCTTATACTACGTATAAGAAAGTAAAAATTTTGCTATTTAAAAAAAAATTGACTATCGCTTGTCAAAAATTACATACTAAAAAAAAAAAGAGGTGTGGCCACCACACGACTTTCTTATACGTATGAAAGTGTTACTTCCGGTCCGAATTTTGAAATTTCATTTATATAAAAAATATTCCAAATCCAACTTTAAATACTTTTGTACTCTCCATAAATATATATAGAATGCATAATTTACGACATATTTGCAAAAAACCGATTTTCAATAAGAGTAAAAAACCTACTTCCGGTAGGAATTTCGAAAAAAAATTTTAATAAAATTCTTCTCAAATTTAATTTTAAGTACATATGAATTCTTTATAAATTCGTCTAAACTTAGTAGTTGACGAAATATTAGCAAAATTCGAGTTTTTTACTGAAGTAAACTACTACTTCCGGTAGGCCGAATTTGCTGAAAATCTAATCAGTTCTCAAGAGGGAGATTATACACGTAAATGCAAAATTTGGAATTGATATCTCAAGCGGTTTGACCGCTATCGTGGTCACAGACAGACACACACACACACACACAGAGACATTTTTTAAAACCACTTTTTCGGTATCAGGGGACCTCAAAACGTGGACATCTGCAAAAATCTCGAGGTCGAAAATTTTCATCATCACAATACTTCCTTATACTACGTATAAGAAAGTAATAAAAACCGTACTATTTTGTAACCTTTATACACCTGTCTTATGTGATTTTCGAATTAATGAAATCGTATTAATAATAACAGACTTATAGCGTGGTGCATTTTTCGTATATGAACTTGTTATGTTTCTCATTGAGAATGACACCCTCTTTACTCGCAATAGCGAAATTTATGATAACATGAGAACTCGACAATGCAACGATTTCTCTATTCCAGTTCACTCTTCGGCTTTCTTTAAGCGGAGCCCACACTATAAGGCTATACGGGTTTTCAATGGACTACCTCAGGGTCTCAAGAAAATTACAAATGCTAGCAAAACGCGGTTTAAAGTGGAATTAAAGATATTTTTGGTGAAGGCAGCTATCTACAGTGCTAGGTAATTCCTAGACTGACATACAGTGTGTCTTATAAAATATAAATAAATACGTGAATAATTTAAGTGAATTCTTTAAATTAAATTTCGTTATTTTGTATTTGTATTTGATTTGTATTTGTATTTACTGTATGACGTTGCTTGCCTCCAGTTGGAGCTACAGCAATAAAGATTATTATTATTATTATTATTATTATTACTATTACTATTATTAAACAAAATTTAAATCATTTTTCCAAGTAAAGGTACTTTAAGTTTAACTCCACACACTCTGATTACTAACAAGTGAACAAGGAGTACCTCAGGGCAGTATTTTTTGTTCTCTACTGTTTCTTATTTCCACCGCAGACCTGCCGATATCCTATAATACAACAATTCCAACACTTGCTGATGACACAGCCATAATATTCATAAATAATGATCCAATTAGTGTATCAGAGCATCTGCAAGATCACCTTGATATTCTTCAAAATTGGTTTGATAAATGTAGGATCAAAATTAATGAAACTATATCTGCACAGATCACATTTACCAAACACAACGCAAGTGCTCTTCAGCAATGGTCGAATTCGATTCCAAACTCATATTTCCGTTTTTGTTGAAGTACTTAGGACAAGACTTGGATCAAAGACACGCTTGGAAGAAGCACATCTCAACAAAACGCCAAAAAATTAATTTTAAATTAAGGAAAATGTTCTGGTTGATGGGCAAAAACTTAATTATAGCTGCTTATATATAAATCTATTATAGCGCCCATATATACATACGGTGTTCAATTGTGCGCTCTATAACCGCCTGGTATGTATCCAATTATGCCATGCATAACGATTTAAAAATGTCATACGTCACTGACGAGATCAAAAGATTCTCAACAACCTACTTTAAATACACGAGTAACTTAGTAGAAGAAATGAAAAACGAATCGAACGTGTTAAGGACACTACCCGAAAAAAATTAATCAACACATATAACCTGTTAATAGTATACAAAAGGGGTGGCATTTGACGATTTCTCTTCTCCTGGCATTACTTATTATAAGTTAGAAACTTTAATTTCACATATAAAGCTTTAATATCATACTAAATCTTATTTAGTACTTAATGACTTTAATATTTTTTTCTTTCATTTAAATACTTTATCTACTAGAGTATGACATAATTACTATATTACTACCTACATTTTGTAGATTCCTAATATTTATTTCGCGTTAATTTCGAGTTAGCATATCTTCTCTATATATCCATCAGTGTCACTCCTGTGTTTTCTCCATATCGTGCTGACGTTCAATTTACTCATTTTCCTTTCTCATCAAATAACAGTCAGGTATAAATTGGTTATTCATTACGTCTTCTTTATAAATTGAGTATAGAATTATAGTAAATTGAATTGTGTGACTTGTATGTTGTATAAAACGTCTTCACTTAATGTTTGGCATCACAAAATATTTATGTCCACGCCTTATAAAAACAATACAGACATGTTTATTTCCTAAAATAACCTATTTTCATATTGGTACAATGCTTTAAAGAAATAGTTTTGGAAAAGAAAGGTAACACTAGCCGACAATTTTTATTTCTTTTTTAACAACTGTTATTTAAGTGGGTGAACAGTTCTTACAGTCTTTAATAAATACTGTGACTTACATATATACATTTATACGTAAAACGTATATGCATATATACATATGTTTGGGATACACACATACAATAAGTGCCATTGCCGACAATCGAATGCACAGACACCGGTGTTTTGACCTTTGAGGTCTCATCAGTGTACGTGGAGACTGTTGACAATGGCTTTAAAACTTAAAACGCTACTTATGTCATTTTTGTGTGTTAAATGCAGCAAGAGTATCATAGCGATATCTAACACCCAAAAGACGACGCAGAAAAAAAACACTTATTGTATGTGTGTATCCCAAACACATGCATATATGCAAATACGTTTTACGTATAAATGTATATATGTAAGTCACAGTATTTATTTACTTCTTGATGTTAGTTTTAACATTCATGTGTTTACACTTTTCATTTTCGTTCTTACAGTTTTAACTGAAGGCAAGACCAAAAACAAAATATTTCCACTACGTCTAGTTTTAGAGTTATAATCGTACTCGCTAGTATATGAACAATAATATTGTATTTAGAAAATTTGTTATACAGAAGTTATAAAAAGAAATAGATAAGTAAGAAAATATTGACATAATAATTACCTGAACGTCAAATTAGTATCAAGAATACAAAAACACTTAACTGCACAGGAAGGAAAACTGCTGAGATAACAAAGTTTTGCATAAATAGAATTATTTCTTCCTCTTATGTTGCCTGTTGCCTTCTCTAATGAGAAATAAAGCAAAAATTACCCATCATGCCGGGATTCCACCTACGAGGTAGCCGCCATAAATTCTCGGCCTGACAGGTTTTTACAGTTTCAAACGTGTTCAAACTCCGTCGCGTCATGCATTCACATACGCGAGGTGTACACTATAAATATGATGGTTCGAAGCCTAGTAGTTTTTAGTAACCAGCCAACCAACATGACTAGCGCACGAAATTTATTACCGAGCGTCATTAAATTTTTAACAAAAGAAGGGCACATTAAATAACGTTTAGACGGCGTTCACGGTGATTCATCTCCTTCGTATTCAACTATAAGAAAGTGGGCAAGATATTTCCGTTTGGGACAAGAATCCCTGGAAGATGGTGATCGGTCGGGTCGACCAATTAAAGTAATAACGCCTCAACAAATTTCAGTTATTGAACATTTAGTGGTAGAAGATCGCCGTTTGAAAGTGAAGGAATTAGCAGTGGTAACAAACATTTCCGAAACAAGTGTTCACCGAATTCTCCATGACCATTTGGGTATGAATAAAATTAGTGCTAGATGGATACCGCGAACTCTTTCTGCTCTCCAACATGAACGTCGAGTCGAATGTGCGCAGTCGTTTTTAAACATGTGTGGAGACGACCCAAAACCGATACTGGAGTCCATTGTCACGGGGGTTGAAACATTGGTTCTATTTTACGATCCTCTATCGAAAAGATAGAATGGAATGGCGGCGACCTAATGAACTTCGTCCCAGAAAGGCGAAAGTCGTTCAATCAACGAAAAAGGTGATAGCCACAATATTCTGGGATTGTGAGGGCATTTTGCTAATTGAGTTTAAGGAGCGCAATACAAGTGTGAACGGTACATATTATGCGTCTTCATTTCATAAATTAAGGGACAGTATTCGTGCAAAACGTTGTGGAAAATTGACAAAAGGTATGCGATTTTTGTACGACAATGCTCCCTTCTATACTGCCGTCATTTCACAAGCTGCTATCCGCGAATGCGGCTTTCAAGAATTGGAACATCCACCGTATAGTCCGGATATAGCTCCTTGTGATTTTTGTTGGTTTTCTAATTTAAAAGAAGACTTTAGGGGACGTAGTTTTAAGGACGACAGTGAGTTGCAAGCAACTGTAATAAAACATTTTGACGGAAAAACTTCAGATTATTTTTACAATGGTATCGAATTATTATTAATCCTTGTAATAAATGTATAAAAGTTAGAAGAGATTACATTGAAAAATAAAAATTCTTATAGTGTTCCAAGTTTCTTTTTTGTATAGCAGGCCGAGAATTTATGGCGCCTACCTCATACATTAATATCGTTTCTCTATTTCTGCAATCTCTTGATGGTACTTTTCTTCCTGTTCATCACTCGTCTTTTCTAAATTAGCAGGAACGAAATTCAAATGTGAAAACAAAAAATGAACATTGAACCATATTCGGCACTTTAAATTTTTATAATTTTCTACCAAATTAGCCACGATATCTTGGTAGTTTTCAGTCTTTTGATTTCCCTGACAATATCTGCAAACATTTTTAAAAGAAGTCCATGCTAATAAATCATCCAAATCATTCACGGTACGTTCAAAATTTTCATCTTTAAACAGCTTCCTAACTTGCGGACCAACTAATACTCCTTCACAAACTTTTGGAGGCAGCTTTGGATCTTTGTGATCAAACAAAATGCTGATCCGTGGTTGCCATTCTTTTATTTGGTAATCACAGCCACAAAAAAAAACAACAATATTTGGAAAACCCTTCTTGCAGGCGAAGTAATAAGAAAATAACCTTAAAAACACCACAGATTTGCCAAATATGATTTGTATTGAATGAGATTTAATATAGTCATTCGTTTCTATTGTGTTTGTAGAATGAGCAATTGGAATTGATGTTTCGAGTTACCATTATAAAGTAAAACGACTTTAAGACTTGTTTTCGACGAGCTGATATACAACTGCTATTGTGCAGGGATATCTTCAATACTCATTTCATACGAAAGTTGATTTACATCAGTACAGTAACAGAAATTTCTATCAACTTTGTAAAATAAACTGAATTTTTCGTGAAGATTGTTCAATACAGAAATTTTTGTAATGGAATGTAAAAGATTTCATTCCATTTTAATCTAGATCCCAAAATTTGTGATGTTCTTTGGTTATACCCAAATCCCGAATTATACCATTCAGATCTGATTGAGTAATAAGATGTGGTTCGTCAGAAGAAACATACGTCAGATCACTTGAAAATTACACATTTTAAGATCTTTTATACTTCCTCGTCCGTGGAATTTACAGAAGAATTTGAATGCATTGAAGTTGGAAACTCACAATCAGTTCTTTTCAACGGTTTGCTTACAGATGGGATGTCTGGATTTATTACTTTGTGTTTATATCTTTTTAAAAACTCTTCAATTTTTACAAGACAGAAGTAACAGTCCATGATGTAATCTGCTGGTTGACGACAAATCATTGGCCTTTCTAACAGGACTTCAGAAGAATTCGTGTTTTTGTTCCACTGAGTTAATTTGATATAACACAAAATACATCATATATGCCAAAATATTGTTTAAACATCTTTGAATTAATTCACTTAAAGGCTTCTTTTGCGATTTTGTAATTTATACAGCTGCAACAACCCACTAATTGGCTAGACCCCGTACATTAAGTACATTTATTATAATTCAACAAAACAGCATTAACGCAATACGTCGACAAGACAGAGGTTATTGCCGAGTATACAAATATGCACAAGTAAGCATTTTTTCCAATGCCCATGTATAGGAATACACGATGCCGATGAACCGGCGACGTAATTAGTTTAAGTAGGTTAATATAGAAATAAGTGATATATACGAGTGTAAGTTAGTTTTAAGGGGATTCACATGCACATTCACATTCAGATTCACATTCAGATTCATATTCGGGACTCATTTACAACAATGTAGTTACTTTGAACATATACATATACCGTATGTGTCAATTTTTATTAGGTATATGGATTCAATGTTTACATGCGATTTATACGTATACAAATAATATGTGGCAACGTGTGTCACCCCTACTATCCGTCACCAATCCTGACAACAATCGACATCACAACGACTTTCGCCGATCTTCCCACTTCTACATTAAATGTTTAGCTGCGAAGACGTTGCGATCTAGTCTGCAATAAAAGCCGTCATCATCAAATGGCCGCCGCGATCTAGTAGTTTATTATTATTTTCAGAATCCTTTTTTATTTACCTTATTTTTAATTTTATTAGAATTGCGCTTTTGTTTGTGACATGCAGCGTGAACGCAGCTTAATAATTCTCTTCATTTACAGAAAAATCCTTGCAATGCGTAAATATTATTTCTGAGCGCAGTACAAACACCCTAGTCAATAGTCCAACAGCTACTGCTAACTTGAGCTTGTATCGGTCTCGCGCTCGCATTGAAGAGGAAAGGTGGGGTGCGATGTTGTCACGTATTGCATGAATTAATCGCCTATGGCCAATGAAAATTGACACGTGCTGTATAATGAATATATTTTAGTTAGTGGACAGGGTGATATGCTTTAATTAAATATCCCAAATCATGCCCAATCCTAATCCGACGCTTCACGAGGGCAAATAGAGATGATGACCAAATAGAGATAAGCCGACAGGACCAGGCTTATCACACATCCTCTTGCACGGTTTTTCCATTCTTGAAAATCACACGCAACACAACTTGTAGAACACTGTTTCAGACTTTCTTAACTACAAGAGTGACATTTCGCTTGTCTCTTGCCAGACCGCGTCAACAACTAAACAATAATTGAATCACTACGCCGGCTGCAACCTCCATATATGCACGTATCGATTCCAGAGTTTTCTTTTTAGTATATTCCGCGAAGACTAATATATTATAATTCTCTACTTCTCTCTGGAATGCGTGACGTCGTATCTTTTGTAGTTGCTGCTGCCCTTCACGGTATAGACACTACTCTTTCAAGTGAAAACTTCTATGCGCGTTGATACATTGATTGTTGGGCACTGAACGAGACTGAGCCGTCACGCTCGGCTTGTAACGCTCATTCGGGTAAAGTCTGCTCGAGTCGAGTCGACTAAGGGAGCGAGAGACTAGCAGTATTTAATTTCAATTAAATTGATATTTAGAATAAATATGTACGAGATATATTGTATTATTATTTTCTGAAAAATTCTTGTCCGCGTGCAGATGCGATCCCGAGCCGCCCGGGTGTAAGGGCGGGACGTTACCATTAGGCCAGCGCGGGTACTCGTATGAGAATTATCATATCGTCTATTTGTATATATACATGCGTACGTATGAATTTTTGAAGTGAAAACTTGATCAGGCCTAGCAAAATGTACTAGAATAATGTATACACAATAATAATAAATATATATTTTTTAAATGTAATATAGAACAAAAATGGAAAATGGGAAATGTAAATGTAAATGTATATAGAACGAAAAAAAAGTTGTATTTCGTATTATTAACCTCGCCTTGATGAAGTTTTCACTTCTGCCGTGTGGTCTTAAGCACACCCATTTTTTTTTAATTTAAATTAAACGTAAAATTTTAATTAGTGGCAACGCCCAGAAATTTTATTTTGAAAATGTGACGTGATATCCGATGTTAGAGAACAGTTTTTATGTTTAAAACAATCCAAAATACTAAAATTTTAGACTATTAAGTCAGTTAATAAAATCGTGTGGGTTAGTGTTATTGTTATTAAGTTTGTGATACGATCTCGATTGAAATCTATGACAGTTCTTCCATGACAAACACAATATACACTTTCTAAATAAATCTTAGCAGGCTTTATTAATAAAAACGTGAACGTAACGTTACTTCCTATACGCTTTCGCCTTCTACAAAATAGAAAATTCGTATCAATTTTGCAATTTTTTTCAATAAAGACTAAGAAAGCGTACACGATTTTCGTTTTTATGAAAACCATTTTCACATAATTCTTTTTTATACCCATAATAACCAGTACAACGGACCATTTTGCTAGATGAGGATAAATTATTATTATATCGAGTCATTGTTTGTCGTATTTCCCCAAATACGCGTACATGCACACGCCCAGAGAGGAAGCGAAGAGGAAATGTTCGACGGAACTTTTACCATAAAGAAATCGCTTAACTTTGAAACTAATAGAAACAAGCACTTCATTATTTTTTCTCCAGCATTATACTGGCAAAGTTGAACAAATGTTTTCTTTCCATAGTTGTCTCGCTGTGTTTGTATTGCCAGAGTGGAGAAAAGTGGGCTGCGAAGAGGGGAGAAAAAAAACGAAAATGAGGACAAATAAAACTTTCTTTACTTACTTAGAAACATATTCATGCTTGGCTAGTTTCATACTCTCAGATAATAGGAATTTCTTCAATTAGAGATGTTCTTTTTTTCAGAGGAAAACTAACAAATAATTTAGATCATCTTGTATTAAATACTAACACTTTTGTATATAAGATGTGATTTATATTTATAAATGTTATCAGTATATGAATGTCTAGAATTTATTGGGATTATTTAATATTTTCAATATTTTAATGCAGAAACGAAATTTTACGGACTTTAAAAGTCCATGGTGTGTAATAACTACAGACCGGACGTACGCAGTTGAAATTACGACGGAGCAAAGAAATAATGTAAACATCACGCAGTTACTGAATAGCACTATTCATATGGTGAACTGCAACATCTGTTGTTGTCACGAAAACAGTCAGCAAAAAAAAAACGATTTTACTCTTAATACCTTTCTTCATCGGTCTGGATAGAAGGGTGACGAGTTTTTAAAATTTAATCTATTTACATTATATTTCGTAAGATAAATAAAGTACGGCGAGTTTGTTTAGTTTTTTCATTGTTTTGACTGTTAATTTATTACATATTTCGTAATTTTTGCAATAGTTCCTGTTAAATACCGTTTCATTGAATCTGCTCCTCCCAATTATCTTGACGTAAGTGTGCACTGGATTTCGTGAAGTTTCAATAACATACGCATACATTTTTAGTTACCATTTATTTAGATCTAGAACATTCTTTATGTATGTTTATGTGATTTCAAAATTTATTGCAAAGTCTGTAAAGTATCGTTACAGGATGCCCAAAAATCGCACGTACAACGTCACTTAGCATCGCTAAAACATACACCGAAATTGGACATAGAAGGAAATAGGACCCGTTGGAAGCTGACAATTTTTACGAAGAACTCTGTGAAACTTTAATGGCGGCTAATATCTCATTAAATAAACTTAACAATCCCATTTTCAAAACATTTCCCCAAAAATATATTGGTCGAAATCTTCATGATGAATCCATCTTAGGCAAATATTGTGTTCCAAAGTGCTTCACGAAAACAGTAGGATGCATTAGAAGACATCTTTCAAATCAGTACCTATGGATAACTGCCGACGAAACAGTCGATATATTAGGACGCTGTGTGGTAAATGTTGTAGCTGGTGTACTACATCCAACTATTCCATATAACGCAGATGTAACAGCATCTAAAGTTATAAATAAATACAGTTGATGCGGAAACAGTTGCTAAAACCATTGACGAGAATTTGCACAAAATGCTTCATTCGGACGACAGGTACAAGGAAAAATACTTTTATTTGTTATTAACAGTGCCGCATTTATGTTAAAAACAGGCACACTATTAAAGGAAGCATATCCTTATATGCTGCATATTACTTGTGTAGCACATGCTCTCCACAGAATCTGTGAATATATCAGAGACATCTATCCGGAAGTTGATAGACTTGTATCCGCTTTTAAAACAGTTTTCAGAAAAGCATCATTGAGAGTAGCTCTTTACGGGGAAATCTTCCATCTTTGTTACTGCCTCCCTCGCCAGTAATAACTAGATAGGAAACATGGTTGGAAGCTACTAGTTTTTATGCAGAGAATTTCGAGAGTTTACAAAATTTCGTTACATGTTTAAATGACGATGCTCGAAGTATTTTTGAGTGCAAGGAATTAGCACAAATCCCAAATGTAAAAAAATCAGTTGCTATTCCTTTAGGAACACTTTGGAAATTTGCCTAAACTAATCACATATTTTGAAAATCGAAATCTCAAATTGAAAGACGGATTAACCACATTAGATGTGGCTATTAATAATTTCAAATGTATTCCAAGTGACTTCCGATGTGGCCTTCGGCAAAAGTTCGACGCAGTTTTTAATAGAAATACAGATTTAATAACATTGCGGCAATTGTGTATGGGGACAATGACACAAAATCTAACTGCTAAGTACGCTGAAATAAAAGAATATTTCCAGTATGCACCTATAACCAGTTGCGATGTAAAACTGACGTGTTCTATCTACTAGGATGTACTTCATTCAAAAAGAACAAATCTTACAGAAGAGAAGCTTGAGAAATTATTGCTAGTAAATATTAATACCCCTTTACTCGACTTGAACTACAAAATGAATAAATAATAACGTATTTTGTATTTTATAGATCATCACCCACTTGTTATCTAATTATATAAATAACATTAAGACTCTTTAAAAATAGAAAATTTCAATAGTGCGCCCATGGGCGATGAGTCATCAACCGCTCTTTTCCGTTCTATAGTATAACAGATTTATCCGGTATCTTTTCCTTTCAATACAGTAGCTTGTATTATACCGGGGTCGACATATTTTAATTTCTGATACGAAAGTAGAAAGAGGAAAAGAGCGCGACGAAATAAACTAAAGATAAACATAAGCGAGGCTGCCAAGAAAGTACACTCGGCAAACGTTGTGTCGACCCTGCGTTGCTTTCCCACCACTGTTAGCAAGCAGGCATCGCTGCATATCATAAGGTCATCTTCTGCATATGATAGAAGTGCATATATGTACATATATGAATGTCGCATGTTCTTTTCTGTTTCTTCTTATCAGTTTATGATTCAGCAATTTTTCTGATTGTACTGAATAGGGCATTATTTAAAATAACAGCATTTTACGTAATATTAGCCGGTGTCATGTTGTCAATCATTAATATTTTAATACCGATATAGAAAAATTAAAATGTTCAGTTAATTTATGCTTGGTTTATATGTACAATCACTTATTCAAAAACGGAAATAATTGAGATCACTGCTCTAGAATTACATATACGTTAATTTACAATTAAATGTAAAATATGGCTGTGAATTTATTTACGCATTCACACTTATTAAAATTAAAATTGTAATGAATGTACAAAATTTCATAATTAAACCACAACAATGTGTTTTATATAATAGCTTACGGTTAACTCAATATTACGTAGTAGCTGTTCCCATAATGGGCCACACTCTAAATAACAGAGGCAGACTGCGATTGATGTGTCGTGAAGGTAACGTAATTAGAGTATCCCATCTGGTGGCTGCACGTATGCAAAACTCAGCCGTTATAAGACAAATTTATAAACCCTTTGAAAAATAATGTGTTCCAGTGTTGATAATTCATTTTATTTTATCCTTTTTAAACAATTCTGTACGTTTTCAATTTCAGTCGTTTATTTCTTGTATATTTCTTTTAATTTTAGAATACCTTATTATTTCATTCTAAAAACATTACGAAAAAACTGAAATTTAAGCACCACATTACATTAGTAAAGTTTACTAATTAAGAATTTGTAAACTTGTGTGTTAGAAGGATGTGTATTTTATATGCATTTATTCGCATTAAGAAATAAAGGAAAATCATATATTAATATTTATGTTAATCACTTCTACTTACTGTGCTGAATAATTTCAATTAGTTTTCGTTTGGTTTATCGACATAATATTATAATTTACGAGATTTATTTATGTATGTACATTATACTTTTGTATGAGCGTAAGTTAAGAGCAGGTATCGCATTATATGATGTTGGCCAACCCTATTTTAATATTACTAAGTTTTCTTATCAAAACAAAAACGTGACTTTGTTTAAAAGTTTTTTTCTGATTAATCACGTCTATATAAAGACTGGGCAAACGAAATTCAAGGAATCTGCTACAAGAAATCCAGCTATCAGAACTTAAAAATAAATTTAGTGTTTGAGCTTCAAAGTATATCCCACACTTATATATCATATACAGGGGACACCCGAATAGTTATATTTCATATAAAATATCGGTTTTGTGTAATATATTTATAATATATAAGTGCTACTTTATTGTTAAGAATTAGTGTTTTGATTTGTTTGTTAAGCATAATTTTGGGGTATCTACCTCTACATTTTTCTTCATATACCTCCTATTTCTCTTTACTTCACTATGTACACTAGATAAATAACTGTTATCAAAACAAGTTCTCAGCCTTTTGTTCATTAATTTATATTTCTTCAAGGACACTATTTATTAGTTGTATTCAGCAATTGAAATCTAATAGAAATTAATAGGTTTATAAATACTACCGATTTTCTTCATTTTACTATTAGGTTTTAAGTTATTATAGTACGTTTGCTAAGATTAATAAATTGTCAAGTAAAGGCTCCATTAGCTTCCTGCTAGCACTTGTATTTATACTACTGATAATGGTGTAGCGTTTCCCCATTAGAGCTAAAACCTAGCATTTATTATGTCAAATAGTAACCGCAATATATTATATACTCAGCATACTAAAATCATAATTAGTAATTACAATTAAGAAAATTTGTATACCAAGCAATTAGTTATAATTTGTGAGTCTCTATTTTATGTATTTTTAAAATATTAATCTGTGCTGTTTTGTAAAGTCATTTTCATATATTTATATGTCGGATTTCTTTATATGTAATCTCTTAATATTCATTAATTTATCTATACACTGACAGTTTCTGAAACTGTATCTGCCAATCTGAGTCTGTAAACTATCCTGATATAAATAATTCATTGATTGATTAATATTACTTTCATTCGTAATTAGTCTTATATTGTGAGTATCTTACTCTTGTGATATGTTATCTATATTCTAGCGACTTCCCTTGCGATCTATTTACGACAAAATATTGTTTACTACCTGTTCCAGAATTTGAAATACAGAAATTAGTATATTGATTTTAAAATAAAATAAGTTAATTGTTGAATACTTTTCTTAAGTAGACAATTGTATTATATTTAAATACTTACTGAGTATTTTCAATATAACAAGCAATAATGAAAGGAACATCTTGATGAATGAATTTCTAATATATCAAGATATTTCAGAAATTCATGAATAGGAATTAATTTCGTAGAATACGAAGACATCATACAGTTAAGATTGTATAATTCATGACAGATTGTACGTAGCGTTCCGGCATTTGCATCTATACCACTGATTAACGTACATTGATACTGGCTGTGTGTTTGAAATAATAATTAATCTGTTTGTTGTTTAACGACGAGTTATAATTTACAATTTAAGAATACCAAAGGCAAATTATATAAATAAAATATAGCATTTAGAGAATATATTGATTTATTTACTTCAATTATTTATAATAATTATAATCTTCCTAATCGCAACTGGTGATGTTAAGAGCGAAATTAAGTTTTAAAAATGTCGCCGTTCTTAAACTTACTTTGCGACAATGAATTTTCAGGGTATACTAAAAGCAATAGGACACTAGTAAAAATCATTACATTTTAAGCACAATTACCATTTCATATCAATATCATATTATTTTTGTTGAATTAAAAAATAACATTAAAATTAAAACTATATTATGTTATAGTTTCCTATTATTTGTTATTAAACCTATCTTAGAGGAAGGTTTTCTTCCAGAAAGTTAAAGATTTGTTGTAGTTGCAATCTATTTATGAAAAAGATTTGTAGAATAGCTATACTAATTTAGTACCAGTTTTAGTTCTGCTCTGTTTTTACAAAAAATCATGGAAACGATTTATAATCGATGTACTTTGAGGTTATGTAGACAAATATGGGGTTTTATTTAGCACTAGCTGGCCCGCAGACGTTGTTCTGCCCTTTCCGGTAGATGACGCAATGAGTTTGATTTGGATTAAAGTTCCTGTATAAGAAAGTCTGCACGGAAGAGGTCGTTAGTGCGATTGTAGAATAGGCAACTTTTCTATTTATAAATTTAAAATTTATTAATAGCTGGACAACACAGCGCCACTTATCGTGTCCACATTTTATGATTTTTTGCCACTTAACCAACATATTTTGTGAATATGTGTCATGTTGGTCCATAAATCTAGAATTTGTTAATAATCTGACTTCAACGCCACCTATCGAATGTTTTGATAGCCTATTTTACGCACATTGACGACATAAATATTGTCTGAGAATATCAAGAAAATTGGTTGAGCCATTAAAACGTCATTGAGTAACGTAATAACTCGGCCACAGCGCCACCTATCGTGTTCAGATTTTATGATTTTCTTTTTTACTACTAAACTGACAGATATTGTGAATATGAGTTATGTTGGTCCATAAATAAAGAATATGTTAATAACTTGACTCGAGCGCCACCTATCAATTGTTTTGATAGCCTATTTAACGCTCATTGACGATATAAATATGGTCTGAGAATATCAAGAAGATTAGTTGAGCCATTAAAAACTTATTAAATAATGTAATAAGTTGAACAAAGCGCCACCTATCCTGGCCAGATTTTGTGATCTTCTTTTTTGTCACTAAACGAACATATATTATGAATACGAGTCATGTTGGTCCATAAATATAGAATTGTTAATAGCTTGACTTTAGCGCCACCTATCGAATGTTTTGATAGCTTATTTTACGCGCATTGACGATATGAATATGGTTTGAGAATATCAAAAAGATTGCTTGAGCCATTAAAAAGTTATTGAATAACGAACAGATGCACCAACGATTATACGTATACCGGTTGTGTCAAATACCATTAGCCATAGAGAATCAGTTTATACGTATGTATGAAATACGTCGCAGCGCGGTGTATATACATTGTACATATATACATACGTACACATGCCTAATGTTATTTGACACATGCGCTATATAAAGATGTTATGTATCAAATTAAATAAACCTCATTTTAGTCACGAGTTTATAATAGTATATTACACATTAAGGTTGAGAAGATGACTATTATTGCCCGAGTGGCGAGATTAAATTCCTAGGCGCGCAGCGTCGAGGAATTTAAGCCACAAGGGCAATAATAGATAAATTAACAAAAGATTCCCTGGTAAATAACAAAAATATAGCATGTATATTACAAGGTCTAACTACATTTACTTACGTAACCACACCTGCAATAAATACAGGAGTTTTCGATATCAATAAAATTCTGAAGATATCGTAAATACTTGCGGAATTAACTCAATTAATAATACTGTCATTAATATGCCTACAGATCTGCACAATCCTAGTTTTTCAAATAGAATTGAACCATCAATAGTAATAGTTACGTGTTATGTTGTGTCCATATTATACTATCATACATATTTTGCTAACCTAAAATACAGTTATTTATTTTACCTTAGAAATAGAGCATTTATAAGTTTTAGATTTTAGGTATGAGTTATGGTATAAATCGACGATGGTATGCGGATATACGAATGTGAAACTGGCCAAACGGGTAAAAGAACAACAATGAATTTTGACGGTTGACTTATTACTGCGATTACATGGTTGCGGCATGCGATTTATTTGTTGTCATTATTCACCTAGGTCAATAATTTGCTTATTATTTACCTGTTATTAGTTCATATGGAGAAGTGACATTTCATGGTGTTTTATTATGTATAAAAATACTATGATATTTTACTACTGAGACAAAAAAACAAGTTTCATACTATACTTTTTCTACGACAGCAAATAATCCAACTAATACAAAATTACTTTTCTGTTGTCGCACCACGTCGGGGTACTTTGACAGATCGAGCCAACCATTTTGTTTGATTATCAGCTAACATTTGCATTTAAAAAGTTTCGAGCTAACTTCAACCCGTGACTAAAGTGTGCGAGGCACAGCTTGTCAAGGTGTGTTTAGAGTGTCACTTAACATCATAGAAACATATGCGATAAATGGCATTTTAAACAGAGAGTAGAAAAAAAACATAATACTACAAATAATATTTAGTAATTTTCAGAATCAATAAGAAATAGTTTGTTAATATAAAAGACAAATCATTTCAATTCAAAGACCGACCTAAAAGTAACCAGAGTAGATTAAAAAATTAAATACTAGTTGTTAAATAATAATAACTAAATATTTCGAAATGTATCAACTAGATAGGACGCGCCTGATCAAAAATTAATAAAGTACTTTAGTAATTACGAAAATCTTTATGAAATCATTCTGGGTATACTTAATGCTTTAACTATTGACTCGAGCGAAACAAGGTACAGAATAAACCAAACGAATTTTACAAAAGCTTTAATTAAATAATTGGGCAGTGACCTAACTTGGCTTTAATTAGTTTAATTAACAAAATTGGGGTCGGGTTGCTGATTTTCGCAGTGCTGTCTCGTACAACAGCGAATTAGTTTTTGTCTATTCGAAATTTTCGATAGTTAGACCTGAAATATCACTAATATTGTTTTTCTTCGATACTTGCAAGTTGAATAATAACAAATGATTGTTTAAAATATGAAATAGTAATAAATTGAATCAATTTCAAACTACTTAGAAATCTAGTACTGCTTATCGGATTTTAGCGCATTACCCAATATCACTGTCAATATTTTAGCTCTTCAAGATTGCTAGGAATTATTGTGAGGTAAAATTTATATATATATATATATTATATAATATGAAATAATTACTACTTTAATAAAAGTAGAATTTTGGGCTGGATAGTTGATTCAAAACACAATTGTTGGCTAAATAACGTTTCGGAAATATATTTATTCCTTCATCAGATCTACAAAATACTTAAATTAGGGACAACTGTTAAGTTAACTATAAATTATCTTACAATTGCCACACTAGGACATAAAATATATGGGTTTGACGAACATTAAAAATTTATTTATTAAATACTATTAATATAATATCCAGCCCAAAATTCTACTTTTATTAAAGTAGTAATTATTTCATATTATATTATATTAGCTAATTATCAGTAATTATATCTTTAATCTAACAATATATATATATATATATATATATTTGTATTTATACTTACTTAGTTTTTAATAGCATGATTTTTATGAAATCATTTAAAAATACACACTTAGAAGCGAATATAATATTATGTATAAAGACTGGCTTCGTATTTTTGAATATACGAACGCTCTTTAAATTCAAATATTAGATGAATGGTCTATAAATATTTATGTTTTAATACAGTTACTAATGAAATTAGTTAAAATAGTAAATGTTTCTCTACTTTTCTTTACTGCCATCTATGAACTTAATTTGAAATACAACAGATGATATTCTTGCTGATTACTCAAGTATTTACGTCAAAACGAGATATATCTGTCACCGTTTAGTATAAAAAAAACACCTTACACCACACTAAAGCAGTGAAAGTTAGATAGGTATTTCGACAACTATGTTGTCATCATCAGTAGCGCTGATTAATAAAAATCGCGTTGTCTCTACCCCTTAGCGTATACAGAATTAAATTTGACTGTGATGGCTTATTATACCTTCACCTAAGCAGTTATAGTCTGCCCACAGATATAACAATTTCACTTCTTAAATAGCATTCGATCTTCACAAAAGATATTAACCCAACCCTTCTAATCCCTTTCGAGCACGGGTGGTTCACAAGGACGTATTCACAAAGATTATTATACTAAGAGTCTATTATAAGAATATTGATATTTGATTTGTATAATATACTTATTTTTACTTCATTTATAGGGCAAATATATGTTTAATACAAAAATCAAATAAACTATAATTATGAAATTCCTGCAAGGAATTGTACCTTATCGGTTCTATGTACTGATCTTATTTATATACACTATCGTTAGTTTATCATTTAAATACTGTTTCAGTCATCAGAATCACTAATTTCATAGTCATCTATATGTATTATGAATTTCGGTAAGGAGTTTGGTTACTGTAAATATTTGTTTTTTATACCAATTACATGTTGTACACATTTTTTTCAAGTATCTGATGTTATAGATTGAAGATACAGTAATAGGGGGCAGACGTAATCTGTGACCCGCAGCAGCTGCAGCATTATCAACAAAATATTGCTTTTGAAATATTTTCGTCTGCAAGACTTCCAGAAGTTGTTTCTTCGAATAATCTGCTTCAAAATAAAGATCATGCTTCCTTAAAAATTTTGATATTTCAAATGTTATGGGGGGCCCATTAAATATTGTAATAACTTGTCGTGAGTTGTAACTGGCATTACCCATAAGAAAGACACATTTGTAAGTAAAGCCGGTAGTGGCTTATTCACAAACCACTCATCAAACAAGGAACTTATCATATCTTCATGATAATCAAAGGAAGACGACTTTATGTGCATTGCAGATCGTAATACATCACCAACCCAGTCATCCACAGATCCCGCATGTGGAATAATTATTCTTTTTACTCTTGAATCAGGAACATTAACGGAACACATTCCATTCCAATCTTCTTTATAGTATCATGGCTGTCATACCACGTTTCGTCCAAGTAGCAAATAAATGGTTTCTCTTCTCTAAATTCCTTCACTTTCGTCAGGTATTCATCTTGCAGTAGCTGCAATCTTTATGATTCCATAATTGTTGGCGCTGTGCATTATGTACACCGCATCTCTGAATGTGAGATTGATTGCATAAATCAATGTATAGGGATAAGATAACTTGTTGCCTTGATTTTTCATGCTGTTTTACTGAAATATAACATAAATTAATACAATGCTGGATAAAAAGAAACAAACTCTTCAACAAATAAACCATTCAAGAAAAATTATAAAAAAAACCTTAAAATTAAAACTTCACATATTGCTGTGACCCTTACATTCTGAAAATGATAGTATTAAGTATTAATATAGTTGTACAACAAGAGCAATAATTCATTTGAATATTTCTTTAAAGTTAGATAGCCGAGATTATAATATATGCACATAAGTAAAATAGATTGCTAATCCTAAGGATGAATCCCTTTATTAAAAGTTATGGTAAATAAAATACACATATAGTTATTAGTACACTTTAATTAAGAAAGCTTAAATGTTAGATATATAAAGAGATATGTTATGTATATTAATTTGTCAAAAACGACACATTAAATGCTCCAATACGAACAAAATGAAAACAGATGTGCCCGAGAAAATGACATATTCTTGAATAAATAAATGAATATGAACATGAATAGTATTAGTTAATAAATGTGACTCGAGCAATGAAAGTAAGAGATTAGTAAATACGTACACTTGAAACAAGGATATAAATACGATAGGGCATCAGTAATGGTCATGTATGGTTTAAGTACCTGCAAAAGAGAAATAAAACGTCAATACTTTGTTTGTAGCATTCTACAAATAATAATATCACCTGAGATAAAAAGTTGGTTTGAAGAAAGGGAGAAAGAAACGGAAGCGGCAATTCTTCTCAGTACGAACTCAGTAAAGAAGATAGAGGTTTTCCCTTTGTTTCCATATAGACAAACTAAAAAAAAGAATCAGAATATGATTAACAAATGGTAAAAGAAAATATTTGACAAACAGCTACAAGAGCAATGAATATATATAGGTACAATAGATGTCTACATTGAAGAAGAAAAGGAATAACACACTTACCTAGGATAAGAAGCAACAAATTTGTAAACTTCAGTAAAGAAGAATTTGAAGCGCCGACATTGTTGTATAGCTGTCAGTGTAATTGAATAAAAGTGACAACTTAAAGAGGACAAAAGAAAAATTTAACCATGAGCCAACTTAAAATTTGATATAGAGGGCGCAAAAATACCGATTGTGTTTTGTTTGTCAGTATAAAAACGAAAACCGGATAAAACAAGAAAGAGTTCCCCACTGCAATTTGAATGGTAAATACGTAAAATTTGAAAGCGAAGTTCAGAGATAACATTATTTGAGAATAACAATACAGTAGGGCAAACACGCACTACATGTTCTTCTATGATTTAAAATTTTGTGTTCAAAGATAGAGTTTAAGTATTAAGTTAAAATTTTCTTATAAAAAATTCGTTTGATTAATTGTTTTATCATTATTAAATAAAAATGGAAGATATTAACAAAATGAAATTTGATCAACTGTACGATCAAACGAATTAAGTTATGTAAATTCACATGAGTTTTAATATGAAGTTATTTCAAATTGTTTTATGAAGATGAATGTTCACTTGATTTTAAATATTTAGCTTATTCATTACCAATTATAAATATATTTAATGGTGTTTGACAGCTCTACTACGTGCAAATGTTTGCCTTAAGTGGATTTTTGAGCATTATTAAATATTGCATTATCACATAATAATAATTCAAACAGTTTAATACGAACATGCGAGGATGTTTTGATGGGTAAATACTAAATGGCTAGAAGGACTATATGAAAATATTTGCTGTTAGCGACTAGTGTGAACCGATTTCAGAACATTTATGTAGCAAGACTATAGGTTACTAAAGTACTACGTGCGAATGTTTGCTTTGGTAAAATAGTGACGGCATCGTGTTAATAATTTTCATAAAATTATTTTTAAAATCAAAAGAACACATGGTGAACATTTATTTAATCATCGCTGTATCTATTTCACACATTTTACAATTCAAGAGGAATATAAACAATTTTAATTAAGAACAACATTTTATAAAAGAGTTAATGTTGTTAGTCATAATAATTTAAAATATATCTGATGTTAGTATAAAACATAGATATTGTGTTTAATTTTCTCACCTTATCCCATAGTAGACTAAATAAGAGAAAGACCATAAAACAAGAAGTAAATCGGTGTACGAATTCACGAATAAAATTTGATATTTTATGCTGTTACGAAAAAATAAAATGTGAGGGTATTACATCATTTATATCAAACATAAAAGTAGATACCACAGCAATATGTATGGTTAGTTTGTTTCATCAGCTGCTTGCTGCACCATTTTTTGCAGGAATCGCATGTAGCAACTGTTGTCATATGTTGCTTGCAAACTGACCTATTGCAGTATCTTTGCATGTGACTCCTCATTGGTGTCTTCTGTTGGTTTTTTGTATTTTGTCAGGGAACATTTTATGTCACTTGGCAATGATTGTATGCTGGCACGTCCAGAGAGAGATATGGCTTCATCAAACCTAAGGAGAGCACCTTCAAAAATTCTCTTCTGTGCTTGTAAGCTGCATCGACATGAGTTGCATTATAAATCAGTTATCCATTGATTCCCACGATGTTCATCATTTGGAAGAATATAACCAAAGGCCATCTTCTTGTTCTTCTTGATGCTGAGTATGTGCCACACATTTTATCAACAGTATCAACTCCTCCTTTGGTGACGTTATTTTGTAAGATGATATCAGGCTTACTCGAAACTGGATCTATATTTCCATCCTCGTGCATTATTCAGATCAATACGACCGCATTATTTCTTTTCGGTACGTAGGAAACCAATGTAATAAATTAGGTAAACACCTAATTAATTACTCAATCCAAAGCAGAAATATCGTATTAGACATTTCTATGCTGAGGAAAACAAATTTTAAAATTATTTAAAATTTACACATTTGTCAGTACTGAAGGCAAATATACAATTACGTCTGTTTCTTGAGGTGATTCAAGACGATTAAGAAAACCCAAACGCACTGGCCAGGTAGCGTGGTGGTAGCGCACGTGACTTCCAATTGGGGGGATTGGGTTCGGAACTCACCCTGGACAAAATTTTTCCAATTAAGATTTATCTAATTAATTACTCAGTGCAAAGCAGAGAAATCATATTAGACACGACCAAAAATAATTGTATATAACGAATAGAATAGAATATTAGAAATTTGTTATTTTTGTATAATTTTAAAAATTAATCTTCCAAAAAAAATCACAACATATTATAAAATGTAGTTTTTACGATACTAATCCGTAACACCTTTCGAACCAATTTCCTCACCGAAATATCAAATAAAATTTTACGCGAACGAGTATGGGATTTGGGTCGCCACTAACTGAATGAATACATTTCAACGTCCGTCCATACATATTCAACAGAAATTATAGAAATACATATTCTTGGAACTTTAACAAATTGTATTCGGTGTTCACGACCGTCGGTTTTGGATGTCGTAATAGACTGGCAAACCTGTTCTGCATACATTATGATCCCGCTTTCGTTCGTATTCGCTCTTCATACAGGCACCGTTCCTAGATGTTACACTTAATCAGGTAATCAGACAAGTATCCACCGTTATAATATTTAATTTATCAAAACTGAATTTAAATTCATGGAGATATGGGACTTTGAAATACTACGAGAGTTACTTTGTTTGCTAGGTACAGACGAAAAGCGGCTGAACTAAAGCTATATGGAGCGCAGCGGTATTATCCCGGCACCTCCGCCAGAAATGATTTATTTACGACGTCTATGTGGAAAGGTGTCGGAATATAAATTTTATCGTGTCCCCTACATTATACTTTCTACGATGTTACATCGCTGTTGTCCGCAATGTGGGAATTCAGAAATATACATAAAACTGTTAGTAAATACATAAATGGAAACTCGTTTGAATAACGGCGGCGAATTAACGTGCGAAAATATTTGGAGTAAATTCGGAATATAGGGTAGCGTTAATCTTGTAAAAAAATGAGTGGCTTTATACGCCGTTAGAACAGTCATCTCGTTTAAAAGCATTAAACTTTAATAAGTTTATGCATTTACACATTAACGTGGTTTTGAAAAGAAAAAAGGATATGTTTACTTAAAAATGCGTTTTCCTATAATAAATAATTATATAAAAAAATGAGATATTGCAAGAAAGAACTTTATTCGCATATTAAATTTATATACAGAATTTGAAATTTATGAATTTATAGAACCATACATACTTTTACTTACCTTTCCTAAGTTTAACATAATTTATTTGCTGATATATTTGGGCGTATGGATGTATATTAATTTATGGTTATTCTTTCAAGTTTCATGACCTCATGTATGAACAACCTTATATCAACCACGGCAGCAAAATCCGTAAAAAATAAGAAATACGAAACCTACCAATAGACATTTGGATCGAAAATTACTCATTTACCCCGTACATTTTGCCACATGTGCTTTTACGTTATGTATTTATTTGTAACTGTTCAACTTTTAAGGTTGATCAATTGTGTATGTTATATATTTTCAATCATTTTTAAATAATAACAAATGACAAATTTTTAAATTAGAAACACTGCATGCGAAAAGCTATGTTAAACTAAAATAACTTACATTCAATTGAAAATCCAAACGTCTAATTTCTTTTCTTATATCGGTTTGTCAGTTTTTGAACAAATTTGAATTGTATATTTTCGTTGTAATCTAAATAAATAATTCGATAAAAACATTTAGAAAACCTTTCGGATTAAGAATTATATTTGGGTTATAGGTTAGGAAAATAAGGGTTGAATTATGTGCAAACACAGCATTATTCAATAATTTTGTTACGTTGTACAAGATTCAGGATATCAATTAAAAGCAGGAACCTTGCCAGTGGATAGCATGGAGAGTTCCCAGAACTAACAATTGAGGGTTGTCAGGTTTGTAGATTTTTGGTGATTTAAATTTATATCTTATGTTCTGATTGGGGAAGGCTACTCTATGTTTATAGCGAGTTTTGTATATTTGAGTTTCCATAGGTGTTGTTAGATCTGCAGCAGGCTTCTCCTGTCAAATTCCTATCAGTTCTTCTTGTTCCTCATTGTCGATCTTGCTTCCCATCGGTATTATTCTGGCAGCTCCCTTTGTTGGACTGCTTGTGCTTCCAGTTCTATTGCTGTTTCTATATCAAGGGTGAGCATATGCTTACGGTATGAAGAAAATCATGCCTTTATTCAAGACTGATTGATCAGTCTCCTTCCTGTGTAAATTAGTTACTGTCCTTTCAGGGTTTATTGATTTTATTATCCTTTGAATTCTCAGTAGTGGCGCCAGCTTCTTTTAGTGGTTGTCTTTGAGTTTGCCATTTATTTTTACATAGCTCCTTTGCATGGTTGTTATGATCCTTTCGTAATCTTATAAGTACCTTATGAACGAATAGAAAAATCTTTTGATCAAAATCCAAACTAAGGTAAGCTCACTTTTATTAGTATTGTTGTTTCAATTTTTTCCATATTAATGAAGATACGTCCTTTCATTTTTAAATCAAACCTTAAAATTTCTTGGTTAGAGTTGTACATTTAGCAAGGACATATCAAGAAAATAAAAGTACTTAATTTCGGAATAAATTTTGCACAAAAATTTTCACCCCTAATCTTTTGATAATATATACTTTCGAAATTAGCCGCTCCAACAATTTACTTTAAATATCCGGTACACACAAATTAGTCCTTTTCTAAACATATACAGCGTGTTCATTTCAATACTTCCCACCCTAAATTTCTGGAAATTCGAAAGTCCACGAAAAATTCCCTGAAATACGTAAGAAATATTATTATGGGGGCCATTCTTTCATGCAAAAATTAACTCACCCACTTTAACTCCTGCCCCCGGGAGCTACCTCCTTAAAAATCTTAAATGGAAGGAGGTATATCGAGTAATACTTCATTTTAAAGGTATTTTGAAACAGTACATTTTAGCGTTTCCTTTCTTAAAATTGATCGATTCGTTTTGAAGATATTTAAAAGAATCTTTTGGTTTGTTTAATTATTTGTTGTTTGTTTTAGGCTAAAATATCTATTACTAAAACAACCTTTAACTGCTTAATATGCTTTATTTTTATTATTAAAGTTCTTTAAGCATTCAAATATTTTTTTGCAGAAAAATTCAATCCAATAATTGTTCAGAATGTTTTCCGTTGATCGCAAAACAATGCGCCATACAGTTTCAAAAACATCTCTTTGAATTCCACGGCGGGTTGCATTAATCCGCTGACGAAGTTCTTATAAATTTTGAGGTGGAGGGGTAAATACGACAACTTTCATTTAAAACTTTCGGCTGCTTATGTTTTACATTTGCAACAGATCCAGTTTGAGTAAATTTGTCAATATCATTTAGGACATATCCATGAGATGTGATCTTATCCGGATGCCTTCAATTAAATATAGCTGCAATTCGTCGAGCACATTTTTTTCGGCTCTATAAATTAATACAATTTCAACACTTTCTTGCAAACTGTAAATCATTATTGTTATTTTATTTAAATAACTTTGGGTTGATAACACTAAATAACAATTTATATTAAGGCGACATACATACAATGTATTACCAAACGAGAAGCACCGAAACAAAAAAATGTTTTATGCCACTGCCTGTTTTTCATCTAGAACATTATTTTATTGTGCTGTTACAAAAATGGAATTAATTAACGCAAAATCGGTATAAAACCGATCAAATAAATAGGATATGAAATACTTGAATGTGTAACGTACATTAACGGATAATAACTATCATAAATATACATATATACATTTATACGTAAACGTATATGGATATATGTACGTGTTGAGATACACAGCATACACTTAGGTGTCATTACCAACAGCGAACGCACAGACACCGGTGTTTCGGCCTTTGAGGCCTCTTCAGTGTACGTGGTGCTGCTGGCAATGATCCACAACTAAAACCGTATCTTATGTCCGTTGAATCGCAGAAGTGCCTATGAGAATATCTCAGCGACATCTGCCTTCCAAGCGCGACACCGAACACGGCAGTTTCATCTTGCACACTGTGCTGAAGACAAAACCTGTACGCTAAATGTGTATCTCTGCATATAAGGCCAATAGGTGGCACCGCCATATCACAAATAAATAGGATATGAAATACTTGAATGTGTAACGTACATTAACGGGGAATAACTATCATAAATGTACATATATACATTTATACGTAAACGTATATGGATATATGTACGTGTTGAGATACACAGCATACACTTAGGTGTCATTGCCAACAGCGAACGCACAGACACCGCTCTGTGCGTTCGCTGTTACACATTTAGCGTACAGGTTTTGTCTCTAGCACAGTGTGCAAGATGAAACTGCCGTGTTCGGTTTCGCGCTTGGATGGCAGATGTCGCTGATATATTCTCATAAGCACTTCTGCGATTCAACGGACATAAGACACGGTCTTAGTTGTGGATCATTGCCAGCAGCACCACGTACACTGAAGAGGCCTCAAAGGCCGAAACACCGGTGTCTGTGCGTTCGCTGTTGGTAATGACACCTAAGTGTTTGCTGTGTATCTCAACACGTACATATATCCATATACGTTTACGTATAAATGTATATATGTATATTTATGGTAGATAAAACCGATCATTAAACATGCGCTGTTGTTTAATAAGTACCTACAAAAAGAAGGAAAAGTATACTGCATTAATCATAACTAAAAAGTTAAAGAACCATAAAATTATTTATTTTCCATATTTTTGAGTGCTTTATAAAAGTTTTTAATATTGGCATTTTTTCCGATTTTCCTAAAATAGATTGACTAGCTAGAAACACAAAACAAAACAAATCAAAAACATTCTTAAAACTGTTTAAAACAAGTCGATTAATTCTAAAAAATTAAACACGAAAATGTACTGTTTCAAAAGACCTTTAAAATGACAATTACTCGATACCCTTCCAGTTAAGATTTATAAGGGGCTAGTTCCCGCGGGCACGGAGTTAAAGTATGTTAGTCAATTTTTGCATCAAGAAATAGCACCCATTTCATAGATTTCCAGAAATTTAGGCTGGGAAGATTTGAAATGAACGTTCTCTTATCATTATTTCTTATATATTTTATAGATTTGTAAAGCATTGCCTGTTTTAAAATAATGTTTAAATATATTTCACCATTGTATTCGTAACTCGTTCCAATACATTATTCCTTGACTTTGTCAAATATGCTTTCTATAAAGGAGGTACAAGCAGAAACTATTTATTTAAAAAAAAAATAATAACTTAAAATTATTTTTCCTGTATAAATAGAACTGTTATTACAAGCCAGATGTAAGATAAGCCTGAAGATATTTGTAAACACGCAACAATTCGTTTGCGATTTATTTTCAAATTTATTGCATCTACGATATGATTGTGTACAAACCAGACACAAACATACGTTCATTCCTACAACATAAACGCTACACAAAACACGTTCGATCCCCGCTAGATTTATTGTCCAAATTGTTGTTGGGGTTTTAAAACGGTAAACGTTTGAAACATCAAAGATGCTATCTCAGGCGCACTATCTCAATTGCCGTTTTCCCTAATGTGGCTTCTGTCCGGGATATGGTTGCATTGAGGTAATCGAGTGAAAATCCCTATGGGACATCGGACAAGTATCGCCCGACGAAGATAAAAATAATTAAATCGGGTTTTATAGCCAGAGTATGTTCGATGTTTCCCATTTGCGGATTTGAACCATTGTTTCTACGTGTTTAATTGCAGTTAAGCGCTTTTTAATTAGTTTATTTGGATTGTGTTATAATGCCCCGTGGTAGGTAGGCACCAATTATGTTTTGGAATTATAAAGATGATTTTCAAAATAGAAGTTTCGCAGTTATTAAGGAATTAAGAATATGAACGTTTTTTAAATTATAAGAAAACTTTAAGAACAGATGATCGTTAATTAACAATATATTTGCCATGTTTTTCAAAGATATTTGAACATCTTTTATATACAAGCATATACAGGGTTTTTCACCTAACCCGTTCGTTAGAACTTTTTTATGTCAACACCTTAGGACAGTTTTGAAATTTGTAGCACGTAATGTTGATACTTGGTCTGTTAATATAAAATATTTACACTCATTAACCACTTTTGGTTATACAGGAAGTCATAGCCAACTTTGATTTTTTAAATGGAATGTTATATTTTTTATTGCTCTTTTAGATTCCTTGTAGAGTGCTGTAACACATTTAATTAGGTTTTATTTTGTGAATAATTAACCGTTTTTGAATTATTTTGATTTTTGTCCAATTGTTTGTTTTTTCAATGCACTTTTTAAAACCACATATCTAAGGCGTATTTGAATAGAATTACCTCATATTTCTACTGAAAACAGGGAAAGGTATAAGATTATGAGTAATGTCTAAATATTTTATAAATCTCATACAGGGTGTTCGAAATTTATCGATTATTTATGTAATCTTAAATTTAAGAAAAATCGTTTTTTTTAATGGAATAGCCTGTAGATGAGCACGCCCTAGTAAGTAGATGGGTTTCTCTATGCCTATCTCTCACAGTTTTAGAGATATTAATGCCAGGACAGGAGAGAACAAGTGGATGTGATCTATACAGATTTTTTAAAGGCTTTCGATATCATAGATCACTCACTCTTAATGAGAGAATTTTCTTATTGATTACACATTGGATGCTGTTCAACTGAGAGATATTCTTATCCATTATGCCCTATACAGCAATATATAGTAATACAAAGATCAAAAAAATCTATGATGGAGAAAATAAACGCAAGCTTGTCCGACACAGATCTGCAAACCATAGTTTAACAAAAGTGAGATAACTATGAAATAAAACATAGAGCTGTCTGTATATGAGCTTTACATGATTTCACTAACATTTCATAAAGTTTGAAGTTCTGCTTGCAAAAGGAATGCATCATTGTGATGGATAATTTGCAACTCATCTGCATATGCTAGTGCAGAACATGTTTATGAGCTAAAGAAATAGTAAATAAACTATGCAAATAGTAAAGATCCAAAGTTAGATCCTTGAGGGTTACCAGATATAGCAAGGCACTTTGTCTAAATCAATTGTATTGGACATATTACAGTCTGTTATTCAAATATAATATGTCAAATAAGCTAGTACAAAATCCTAAATTATTAATCGTTAACAACGTCAAGCTGCGCTCAATAGTATTACAAGCTCGTGCTTTATAAATCACGTCCATTTGTCTATGAGTATTAAGTGCGGAACTTATTTCTTGGGCAAGTCACATCAAATTTGTCGTCTATGTAGAAACAAATTTTGAATAGTTAACAACTTTAACTTATATGACCGTAGATAATGCTGTTTAAGATTTGCTCCGAAATTTTATAAAAATTTTATAGTAATGTTACTGCCTTGTAATTTTAAATTCATTTTCATTTTTTTTAAACTGGGTATATACCCAGTTTAAAAAAATGAGTATATACTTTCGTTTCCTTTGTTTGCAAAATCAAATTGAATATTGGTTTAATTAGGCTGGTAAATACCAAACTACAATTCATAATAAACAAAGCTGGAATTTGATCAAGTAGGTATAAATTTCAAATTCAAAGTTTATTATTTATTGTAAAAAAACATTTACAATAAAATCGTTGAAACATATACAAAAATATAAAATACACAAAAAAGGAACACAACTGCGAAATACGACACAATAATTAAAAAAAAAGAAATTACATTTAAATCACATACTTAAATATTCTTCGATACTATAGAAGCACCTTGTCGAAAGGAACTGCTTTAACGATTCTTAAAGCTTAAAAAAGTATTTACATTTTTCATGTCGGGGGGTAAATGATTAAATAGTCGGCATCCCAAATATTCCAGATGTTTCTGGAAAAGAACAGAACGGGGCGCAGGTGGTAAGAGGTGACTTTTGTTTCTGGTGTCATGCTGATGACTCTTTTTATTAAATTGGAACGAGTTCATATTTTTATAAACGAAACACAAGATTTCATAGATAAATATCGAGGCAGAGTCAAAATCTTTAATTTAATAAAATATGTTTTACAAGAATCGCATTGATTCATATTTTCCATATACCCCTGCTACAGTGGTATTGTAAATTCTTCAATGGATAACACAGTTTTGCTTGTTTAGAGGATATCGCATTAATATGAATATCCCACTATCAACCCATAGGCCTAACAATCTCCTAGAATCTACAAGCGGGATGTTTGCGTCATTAATACTCGGTGAAAACCCAGCCATACCAGGGCCAAAAACAACGCAATTAAGCTTGTCAAAATTTATGCACCGATTATTAACGTCAGCCCAGTAACAGATCTTAATCATAATGCTCTCGGTTCCCTGCACAAGTTGTGCCAAAGAGGATCCCGTAACAATAATATTTGTATCATCAGTGTAAGACATTATACTACAACCCTGGGTTGACGCATTTTCATTTACGTATTAATATTGCATATAATAAATGAACTCAGTAAACTTATATACTTGGATCAATAAAGAGTTACTGCCAAAGCTTCCACCAGGAAGTGTATTGGTAACCGAGAACCCATCATATCACAATGTAAAAATCAAACGTGATCTAACATCATCCTCCGAAAAGGCAGAAATGATAGGGTGGCTTATAGCAAGAAATATAACCGGAGTAGGAGTTATATGAATTAATAAAGAAAAATAAAAGTGAAAATCCAAGATACGAACTGGGTACACTATTAAGGTCCATAAACATAATGTATTGAGGTTGCTTCCTTATCACCCGGAGTTAAATCCAACCACAAGAGAATTGGGCGATTGTAAAGAATTGGGTTGGAACCAGAAATGTCACTTTTAAGTTAGCAGACGTCGAAAATTTGGCCCAAGAAAAATTCTTATCTGTAAATAAAGAACAGTGAGCATCTGTTTGTAGTCAAGT
This sequence comes from Amphimallon solstitiale, assembly GCA_963170755.1. Taxonomy (NCBI): domain Eukaryota; kingdom Metazoa; phylum Arthropoda; class Insecta; order Coleoptera; family Scarabaeidae; genus Amphimallon; species Amphimallon solstitiale. The sequence continues at coordinate 74,557,885 of OY720683.1, read as the reverse complement.
AGGTAAAGTTGTTGAAAGCCCTGAAGATGTCCCTTAATATAGTGGACGAAACATCGGCAGTAAAAGCAAAAACGGCGACGGGGTTTCAACCCAGAAACCAAGAAAGTTTCTAATTAATTATTTTGACTTAATGTAGTTGTAAAGAACATGTACTTAAAAGATCTCCAACACTGATTGTCTTGTATTTAATTTTACAATTTGCAATTACTCAGTAAATTATTGAATTATTTTTAAAAATAGAAAGACAATTATCTTTAGAAGGTGTATGGACCTTCTTAAGATGTGAATTATTCTGAATTCTTAAATATGGTACATAGTCGGCAACGTTTTCAGGAACGTTCGGGTTGATGATGTTCTCTTGTAAGATAATAACACATAAATAAGTCTCGAAAACTCTGGCTGACAGAAATTAAAATTTTCTCATCAAACATTAATTAAGCAAGAAAAAATCCTCACTTGAACTGTATATACCTAACCATTTCGTTAGCGTGAATGGAATTATTATAATTCAATTAATTCTCGTGAATTTTTTACTCCTAAGCACGGACATCTCATTAATATTCGTCACGAAAAGGATATCACTCTAGATGGAGAAGCTGCAGGAGAAGAGGCACGGACATTACGCTGTACAGACAGTCGAGCAATTACACTTGATTAATCTGTGTTTCGAAAACAGCCTCCGGCTTTGGGGGGTCAGATAGACACAACCACGAAACACATCTTCAACTCGCTGTAAGATGGAAACACGCAGATCTTGAAAACGAATGACCATTACTAAGAAATTTGTACGCTTTAGTGGAACCTGGCTCATTTTAATAACGAAATGTTAGACTGTTAGTTAGTATGTAATATAATACTCTGGTATATTACGTACATCATAATGCTAAGATAATAAGTTCTTGAATTACTAAATTAATTTATCTAAAATCTGCTGACGTCAATCAAATAACTCTGTTCTCATTATTTTTTTCATCTACAACTCCTTAAACAATGTTAGCATGTCAGGAATTTTATTTATTTTTGAATAAATATTATCTAATAATGTAGAAGACGAAAAATTTTGATGACAAAAGTTGTAGATAATCAATATTCACATTTATACGAAGTGTTCGACAACGACGAACAAACACAAACTTATGTTCTTTTAAATTGAATGCTATGAATTTTCAACATTTTATGATAGCCCTTTAAGATCTGATTAAACTGACATTATTAGACTGACGTATTAGACGATTTTCAATTGTTCCTGAGATATGGCGATTTTTCCTCAAAAATTGAAAACTTGATATATTTCTATGAAATAACATTTAATGAGGCATTTCATCATTAAATGTTATTTGCTACCCCTCACGAATTTAAAGTAGTAAATTCAAAAGGACGCGGGAAAAATGACGTCGACGGAAACTAAAATATTCATCCATTCGGCACTATTAGCAATATACAATGTTTCACTAAGATAAAAATGGCAAGACCGTTAAATATTATACCAAAGTTTCGAAAGTGTGTGCTTACTCCTCAGGAATGCCTTACCTTTTACTTCCCTTATGTACAGCTGACAAAAATGGATAGGGGCACTGCCTCTTGCTCAGTCGCGATGGCGTGGGCTTACATAAAACGACAGCTGGATGAATTTCGGACGCCACCCCTATTATGTAATATGCCTCACCCCAAAAGATCTTTAATTGAGGGGAAAATTAGTTAAAAATACCCAGGCAGCAAAAGACAAGACAGAACCCAAAATATTTCCAAACACAACAATTTATTAGCTGGAAGTTGTTCTATTGGTTATAAAGAAAACACATGAATGTAAAAATTAGGGAAAAGTTGCAATTGTGAAATGTAACAAGATCAAATGAAAATTTAAAATTGTACCCAATTATGTAATACAAGGTATGATTAAATAAAATGTAAGTTGAAAGTTCTAAGTTGAAAACAAGTACAATTTAAATGACCGAATTTTTCGGACAGCCTGTATTATAACTAATTATTAATTAAAATTAAAATTAAGCATTAACTAACTAATAGCTGAGATCTCACCTTTACATAGATTTACAATATTCTGAGCAGATTCACCCTGTATATTAAGCAAGAAATTAAATCACTAAATGAAGTTATCGTAAATTACACACCAAAGAAAAAAAAAGCTTAAGAATATGAATTTGATTTAAACTGGCTTAAGGCCCTCAACACAAATATTACCATCAATTAAAATGAAAAATTGGACATAATCTCTCGTGACTGATAATTAGTTAAAGTCAAACCGGCCAATAACCAGCAAAATTCTACAAATACTTAAAAATCAACAATACAATAACCTAGATCAACGTTCTTAGCTTTACAGATAAATAAACATAACAAAAGGCTCTGAATAATGCAGGCCCTCCAAGCCAACAAAAATGTCTCGAGTCAGGAATATCGAAATTCACAAAACGCTTTTCTAAAATTAATAAATTAAGTTTCAAAGGTATAAGGCCAGATTTTAAGTAATGTAAATTACAAGTTAACACTCAAATGAAATACATAAATACATAAAACAAGACTCTTAGCTGTAAGACACGTGGGTAGGCACAAACGGTAATCCTCTGGAATATTTGCTCGTATTCGGTCTCCATAACCAAAATTGAAATTCCAGGTGCGTTGAAAAAGGAATTGTAGTGGAGATAAATCGTTTCTTCTGTGAAATAACAAGATTTAGAGCGCTTCCGAAGTCAGTCAACAAGATGACGGACCATGAGGTCAATTCCTTTGTGTCGACATTTATGTGGGATTTTTTGACACGAAATTAGAAGCTATACACAAAAGGATAAACGACACTCGTTAAGGATAATTTAATTAATAGAAAATTACGAAAACTCGCCATAATAACTCAGTCACACGTCCATAAAAGAAAGATCAGTTGATACTCAAGAGATACTCGATATAAAATTAACTTATTTTTTCGTATTTTAAGTAAGTATTGTCTCCTCCAAGTAATAATATCGTTTTTTTCTTTTAGAATACTATTACGATTCCTCTTTTGATAACCACAAATGCAAAACTGTTTATAAAAAGAAACAAACACTTTCATTATACTTTACCGAAAGTTCAGTTCTCTTATTAATTTTCTGAGAGTTGAAATTTTAAAGTTTGGTAAATCGTCTCTTTCATTTATCACCATAAGAATTTTCTGTACAGTTGGAGGTTCGTTTTTAAAAAAAAATGAATGGACTAATTCCTCGAATGCTATTCCGCATTACATCATCAACGTTGTCCAGTATGGCCTTTTTCCTATGGTATTTCTTTAGTGATTGAAATTTATGTTGAGCACTATATTGCAAAACTCTGTAAACACTACGTTCTGATATTCCTGAATATAAATCACTAATATGGGACTTTATTATTCAAAAAATAACATTAATATTTAACTGCTGCTGTTGCTGTAGTTGCAATGTTATCTACTTTCGAAGTTCCTGGCAGTTCTTGTAAGGTTTTGAATATATTCAAAAACCTCTCCTTGTCCTCTACTGTAAAATGATTGGAGAGCCTCTTCTTAGGAGGTGAATTCTCCATAATGTTAGGCAAAGGGGCAGACTGATACCACAGGTGATTAAACGTAGGATTGAGTTTATAGCCTATAAAGTATATATTTCAAAATCATCTTCAGTTCTAGCGCAGCTTCCTTATGACGTAATTTCAACACAGCTACGTCATTACCACTGATATTAAGAAAAGAAAGACTTTTGTTTAATAATGCTTAATTTACAGGTAATAAATAAAGCAACAGAATATGGGTATTTTTTTTATTGGTAAATTTTATTGTTTTTTTTTGGAATTTTCTTTTCTGTTGATAGTTATTTTTATTCATCTCTTATATACGTATTGCTATGATATTAGTACAATTGTTATAGGGTTGCCACGATCTAGCTCATAAAACAAAATTTTCTCTCTCTCAGGTTCCCTCGGCGAAACTGTACAATGTTCACGTCAGGAATCGTGATCTTAGGAAACAGTATAAAAAAACAACAAATTACTTGAAGACAAAAAAATTAAATAAATAATTAATTATCTTTTCTAAAATCTTTAATAAAAGTGAAAAACAAATCAGATATAATTTATTTATTATAAAAAAACAAACAAAAAAACTTTCATTAACAAATTCTCAAGAAAAAATCCTACCCACTAATTGACCAGATAGGATAAAAAAAACTTGTACTGACAAACGCGACAAAATTTACCTAATTAATTACTTAAAATAAATAATTTAAATACCTATAATTAAAATACATCAAATTGTAGCAAACTGATATAGTAAAGAAAATTATCTAATTTAATAGCTTCTCAATAAATATAAAATATTTTCAAACACGTGCAGGGAAACAAAATGACGGATATGAGTCTACTTTTCTACAATATTAAAATTTTTTCTTATTATTATTATAAAGAATGCATTATCTTTCTTAAAAGTAAATACTTAACTTGCATAACAGCAATAAAACTAATTCACAAACTTGATTAAATCTTGGCTCCGTAAAATAATGAAATTTATAACAAATTTTATTCAAACATCAATATCTTTAATTGAACAGCACTAGACGGGAGACCAAAATTTAATGTCTTCATATATCACACGGCAGGACAAGTGAAAGTCACACATCCCTACCACGTCTAAAACGTCGCACATGTATACAATATTAAAATATCAAGTTGAAAGCGTAAATAATCTTCAGGCATCTTTTCTTTTAAATTCAAATAACAAAATAAATATTAATATACACAGATTACCAAAAGACTACTATACCTCCCAAATTCTTAAACAGAAACCAAAATACAGTGTGTACCAAAACATTTGCTCCACAGAAAAATAAATTTGAAGTAAATCAATTTATTTAATTTTACTTATCCATGATATAAAAAAACCATAGCATATCTCCAAAATAACAATTTATTAAATCTGTGCAAAGCAAAGATTTCAGAAATTTTTATTTTCCGCACACAACATCTTACTATCTCTGATGTTTTCTCCAAATACAATATAATGTAAAAATTAAAACCCTTCTCCGCACACAGAATATAATTGTATAGTACCTCACAATCTTCTTAAGGATTGTTCAAGTATGGATGAAGCATACTAATGTGATATCGTCCCTTCTTAATGCGTCCATCCATTGAATAGAGCTCATATGTGATGTTATTAAATATTCTTGTTACAATATACGGACCACAATAAGGAAGATCCAATTTAGCACACTTTTGTTGATTTCTTCTGGCAACCCTATATCTTCTAACAATAACTGTATCTCCAATATTAAACCTAGTTCTTTCTTTGATTTTTTCATTTTCTCGGCGCACATACATCTCCCCTTGCCTTTGTAGTCTTCCTCGAACCAAATTATTTCTCTCTTCTAGATTATGAACAACTTCTCCATGCAAATCCCAGGGCCGACTAGGAGTCATTCCATTCATCAAAGTCGCTGGACACTCTTCAGTAAGGGTATTAGGCGAATTGTTCATGGAATCTTCTATCTGTTGGACATACTGGACCCAGCCTACATGGTGTTCATGGGTTTTCATCCTCAAAAATTTGATTACCTCTTGAATATACCGCTCACATGGATTGGCACATGGATGGCGTATCGAAGAAAAACATACATTAATATTTTGTTCATTTAAAGCATTTATAAATCTATCATTAGTAAAATAACTAGCATTATCTGCTAAAATGCGTCTCATTTTTCCTTGATTTTGTACGAAGTTATTAATACATAAAAGTGCAATCTCAGAATTGTATTTTGTAGTGGGAAACAGCCTAACAAATTTAGTAAAAATATCCACCATAACAAATATATTTCTATACCCATAATCTCCTGGTATTAAATTACCTAAGAAATCAATCGCTACTAAATCCAATTTATTATTCACTATTATACTTTTTATATCATGTTGCAATGTGCGATTTTTATGCTTTCCAAAATAACATTCATTACAATTCCTTACCACCCTTTTCGCAATACTTCTATCCTTAACAGCATAAAAAGCTTCTCTAAAAGTTAACCAAACTTTCCTAGTCCCAATATGTCCCAGTTCATTATGAATAATAGACATTGCTTGACGAGCATACATTTCATTTACAACCACATTATACTGATCACGAATCTGTTTTTTAATAAGCCCATCATGAAAAATATAATCTTTATAATTCCCCACATTTCGCAATTCCTCTTTAATATGATCAAAACATTCATCCTGCTGGACCTGATGGATCTCAACATAGTCAAACATTCCCTCAGCTGCATATCTATTATAAGCATTTAACTCGACATGATTGAAGTTACTTTTTATATTGTACATTCTTGTTAAAGCATCAGCGGTAACATTTAGAACACCTCTGATATGTCTAATTTGAAATGAATATTCTGATAACAACAATGACCATCTATATATTCGATTATTTGAAAATCTAGTTGACAAAAGTGACGTCAACGCCGCATGATCTGATTCTACAATAAATTTTTTAGCCAACAAATAAAAACGTAATTTATTTACAGTATGCACTACAGCAAGTAACTCTTTTTCTCCCACAGTATATCTTAATTCATATTTTTTTAATAGCCTTGAAATGAAACAAATAGGCTCTTCATTTCCCTCATCATTTAACTGAATTAAAACTCCACTTATAGCAGAATCACTAGCATCAACTCTTAATAAAAATTCTTTAGAAAAATCAGGCAGTACTAATAACAAACTATTATAAAATTCATTCTTAACCTTTTCAAAAGCATCTATTCTTTCTTTAGACCAAATAAATTTTTCATTCTTTCTTAATAATTCATACAATGGTGCACATAATTTTGCCAAATACGGAACAAATCTTTTATAATAACCCACAATACCAAGAAAACCTCTCAACATTTTCACATTCTTAGGTCTAGGATAATTTTTTATAACCTCCAGCCTAGAATCATCCACACTGACATATTTTAAACTTAAATTATATCCAAGGAATTTAATTTCGTTTTTAAAAAACTCACATTTCTTAATATTAATTTTTAAACCATTATTTGCTAATACCTCTATAACCTTCCTTAAATGTTCCATGTGTTCTTCAATTGTCTTGCTAAATATTAAAATATCATCTATATAATGGGATACAAACGATTCATAAGGTTCTAAAATTTGTTGCATTGCTCTAATTAAAGCAGCAGACGAGCTACTTAGTCCATATGGTACCACTTTAAATTGGTATACAGCTCCATCTACCATAAAACCACAATATTTTCTACTCTTTCTTTCTAAAGGCACCAACCAAAAAGAACTTTTTAGATCCAACTTAGTATAAATCATAGTGTCGTTGCACTTAGATAATAACGTTTCCACAGTTACAGGAGTCTCAAATTGCATCTTGGTACGCTCATTCAACCTTCTGGCGTCCAAAGATAAGCGAATATCTCCACACTTCTTTTGAACCACCACCAGCGGATTGACATACCTCGTGACACCTCTCTCAATAACACCATCTCGCAACATTTTTCTTACTTCTTCTCTCACCTTCTCTTGCATATTTTTGGGAATTGGATAATTTTTAATTTTTAATGGTCTCGACTCATCTACTTCTAATGAATGTACATAATTTTTAGCAATACAGGGAAATTTATCTACTAAGGAAATATTCTTCTTTATCATATCTTTGACATTTTCTTTATATTTTTCTTCAACATTAATTTCAAGTAAATCTACATCTTCAGGCACCTCGATACACATATTATTGGACTCTATTTCTTTAACCTCTTCAACCTCTTCATAATTTTCACCATTTATACTATTTATAACTTCTTTTACTTCATATACCATTTCCCTATTATTTATAATCTTTTCATTTTCTTTATCTACTTCATCCTGCTGAAACCAAGAAACTACTTGATTCTCCACCACCATACATTTTCTCTCAATGTCTATTACTGCCTTTATTTTCTCTAACAGGTCCATTCCAATAATACCATCTCTTTGTAAACCTTTGACTGACATAAATTCTCCCAAAAACTTATTATCTTTTACCATAAATTCAACTACATAAATTTTATTTACCATTGCTATTATCTTTTTCGTCGCAGACACAATTGTAATTTTTCTTGTAGGTATATATTTACCTGCATTCATACTTTCTAATTTTTTTATTATTTGATCATCCAATATTGAAATTTCACTCCCCGTATCAACTAAACAATTTACTTTCACTCCTCCCATAGTAACTTTTATATGTGGCAACATCTTATTATCTAAACTATCTGAATCATTATCCAACATTGCATTCATACTACTTATCTCTTTGGTTGGCCTATCTAAAAATCCTGACACTTTGCCTTTTCCTCTCTCTCTACATTTTCTCTACTATTTTCTTTTTTAGTACCATTATATGAAAAATTTTTATTTACTCTTTCATACTGTATATAATTACTATTTCTATTTTCCTCTCTTAATTGACATGCTCTATCATTCTCTCTATTCCAATTTACATTTCTATTTTCTACCTGTGGTCTCACAAATCTATTTGTCATGTTATAATTGTGTGAATTTCTTTCTCTATCATTAAAATTTCTTTGCTCTCTATATCTTATACCATTTCTATCATATTTTAACATATTAAAACTTTGAAATCTATTTCCATACTCAGCATCATCTAATCTCCTCAATAATTCTATAAATTGACTAATGGTCTTTATATTTTGTATGGCCACTGCCTGACTTACTTCAAAATCAAAATGACATGCTAATTGTGTAACCAAATCAATTTCTAGCATAGCAGGAGTTAAATATTTTAAAATTGAATATTTTTTTATTATATATGTCTCACGATTATCTGAACCTCCTTTCTTAAAATTACCAAATAATAAATCTTTTCTCACCCTCATTTGTGCCATCTGTCCCCAATACTGCTGTGTGAATCTCTTTTCAAAATCCTCGAACGTCATCACCTCGTCAGAAATCATGTCCCACCAGATAAAAGCATCGTCCTTCAAACAATTTCTCACCATCTGCAGCTTTCTACCATCTCCTGGAACATTCTCCAAACACGCCTTCAAATTCTTCAGAAAACCCATCGGATTTATTGATGTTGATCCATAAAACTTAGGCAAAGCATCATCTGCTACTGGCATCGGAATATATTTTATTATTTCTTCATTTCCACGAATTTGTTCATTTTTTATTGCTGTTATCTTCTCTTCCACCTTTTCCATTTCTTTTCCATTTAATACATCTCTCTGTAGCACTTTTATGCATTTATCTTCAATAATATTCATTCTTTCTAACATTTCTTCTTTCATTACATCAACTTTAATTTTTAATTCTTCAATATCTTGTTTATTTTCTTCTACTTTCTTTATTTGTCCATCCACCTGTCCAAACTTTGCCATAATTACCTCAAAATTTCTTTGCATCCTTTCTTCCATCTTGTCCATTCTTTCTCCCATTTTCAATATCATTTCCATCAACATTTTATTTTCTCCTTCTTCTTTTTTCTTTAAGATAGACTCATACCCTGCTGGTTGCCTCCATTCCATTTTCTTTTCTCGCTCCATTTTGTTTAACACATCCAAATTTTGTTGGGCGCCTTGTAAATTTCCACTTCCTTCCATTTTCAAACCACGTTGTTTCAGCCAAAATAATTGCTTTTCTGCCACACTCTGGTTGCCGCCAAAATAATTGCTTTTCTGCCCCACGTTGATTCAGCCAATTTAATTGTGCTATGATATTAGTACAATTGTTATAGGGTTGCCACGATCTAGCTCATAAAACAAAATTTTCTCTCTCTCAGGTTCCCTCGGCGAAACTGTACAATGTTCACGTCAGGAATCGTGATCTTAGGAAACAGTATAAAAAAACAACAAATTACTTGAAGACAAAAAAATTAAATAAATAATTAATTATCTTTTCTAAAATCTTTAATAAAAGTGAAAAACAAATCAGATATAATTTATTTATTATAAAAAAACAAAAAAAAAAACTTCCATTAACAAATTCTCAAGAAAAAATCCTACCCACTAATTGACCAGATAGGATAAAAAAAACTTGTACTGACAAACGCGACAAAATTTACCTAATTAATTACTTAAAATAAATAATTTAAATACCTATAATTAAAATACATCAAATTGTAGCAAACTGATATAGTAAAGAAAATTATCTAAGTTAATAGCTTCTCAATAAATATAAAATATTTTCAAACACGTGCAGGGAAACAAAATGACGGATATGAGTCTACTTTTCTACAATATTAAAAATTTTTCTTATTATTATTATAAAGAATGCATTCTCTTTCTTAAAAGTAAATACTTAACTTGCATAACAGCAATAAAACTAATTCACAAACTTGATTAAATCTTGGCTCCGTAAAATAATGAAATTTATAACAAATTTTATTCAAACATCAATATCTTTAATTGAACAGCACTAGACGGGAGACCAAAATTTAATGTCTTCATATATCACACGGTAGGACAAGTGAAAGTCACACATCCCTACCACGTCTAAAACGTCGCACATGTATACAATATTAAAATATCAAGTTGAAAGCGTAAATAATCTTCAGGCATCTTTTCTTTTAAATTCAAATAACAAAATAAATATTAATATACACAGATTACCAAAAGACTACTATACCTCCCAAATTCTTAAACAGAAACCAAAATACAGTGTGTACCAAAACATTTGCTCCACAGAAAAATAAATTTGAAGTAAATCAATTTATTTAATTTTACTTATCCATGATATAAAAAAACCATAGCAGTATGTAAGTTCGTACTCTAATATATGATTCTACAACCTCTTGTGGCAAATCTGTCTTTATATTTTTTGCCAATGGCTTTAGTATGTTTGTTTTTTTTGTTTATTGAATTTGTATGGAAATCATTAAAAAGTTGTTCAACGTCTTCTGCCATTTTTTTCATCATAGCATTAGGTTGACGTAGATACCCTCCAGAAATTAATGCAATCCAATTGCTTTCTGGTGTTTCAATTTGTGTATTATCATCCAATGAATATTAACAGCTGTTTTATGAAGTATTCGGTTAGATTGGATACATATATTTCTCTCTATATAAGCAAGTAATAACAAAAAACACATTTGGTATTGTTTCACAAATAAATATAATTAAATACTCGATGTACATTTCGTCTTGCGGCATCGTCAGGAGTTCTCGAGAAACTAAAGTAAAATTTAATATACTGTAACTACCTACTTCTAACAAAAATGTAAATAAAAAAATGTACTAAAATGGAAAATTATGAAAAGGTCATGGCTTATCTGGAAAGACCGTTTTCACAAGGCTAGGGTTTATTATCGGTGAATTTATGAGTTCGGTTTGTTCATTAAGAACATTGCCTGGTTGTAAAAGTAAACTTTCTTTTATAAAATAACCTTCTAGAACATTCATTTTTTTACTTTTATTTAAACTATACAGTACTTTTAAATTGTCTATTGAAAATTGATGTCCCGTGTCTAAAACATGGTTAGCTACACTTGAATTTTCATAATTTAATTTTACGGCTCGCATATGTTCTGAGAATCTTAATTTGAAATTTCGCCCTGTTTGACCTATATAAAATTTACTACAATCATTACAATTAATTCTATAAATTCTTGATTTGTTTAGTTTAGGATTCGCTGTTTTATTATTCGTTAATTGACTTTTTAAAGTGTTATTATTATAGAAGGCTATTTTAAAATCCGGTTTCTTTAAAACATTACTAATTTTCATACTTATACTACCTAAATATGGAATTTTAACCCATTGTTTTAATGTCAAGTCCTGGGACGGGGGAAATGCTAATTTTAATGTAATTGATGTGTTCATTCTATTGACTTATTTATCTATTAGAAGGGAAGAATGTAGTGTATCGTTTGTTGAGGGAATGGAAAGACAGTTGGCAACGAACAAGCGCATGAAGTTAGTGTGATTTTATGATATTAATTCTTTAGTAAAGTTAAATGTGTTCATCGGTACTTTCAATAGTCTATAAATCATTGAATTAAACGCAGCATGTTTGACGTTAGTAGGATGATTGGAGGTATTTGGTATCAACGTATCGCAAAAGGTGGGTTTTCTAAAAATACTGTAATCTAACTTGTTATTAATCTCGATTTTTAAATCAAGGAAATTTAAAGATCGATCAGGTGCTTCTTTCTCTATAGTGAATTGAATATTATTATTAATTTTATTAAGTTGTACTAAAAAGTTATCTAGCTGTCTATCTGAACCTGACCACAAACAGAGAATATCATCCACATATCTAAACCATGCTGATACCGGTGACGTATTTGTCCTGTATTTATCAAACAAGTTAACTTCGAAATGGTCCATGAAAATGTCTGCTAGTAATGGTGACAAGGGGGAGCCCATCGGAGTTTTGTTTATAAAAGTTGTCACCAAACTGGAAATAATTTTGTTCCAACCATAAATTCAGCATTTCCTCTATTTCTAAAGATTTATCCGGGCAATGTTTCTTAATTCTAGAATATACAATATCTTTTACTTCCGGGATGGGAATGGAAGTAAATAAACTTTTTACATCAAATGAAACAAGTTTAGTAACGTGACTTACATTAGTATTTTGAAGTTTATCTATTAAGTCTAGGCTATTTTTAACGGTATATTTAGGTTTTAATTCAATTAGTTCGGGTAAAATTTCATTAACCAATTTACAAATATTATAAGACGGAGCTTGGACATAACTAACCACCGGGCGTAAAGGTATTTCTTCTTTGTGAATTTTAGGTAGCCCATATAGCTTTGGGGCTACTGGGTTCATGATACTAATTTTGAATTTTTGTTCTTCTTCTATAAAGTTCGTTTTCTTAATCAAAGATCGAATATCTTTTTGATAACTCTGGGATGGATCTTTTTCTAACTTTACAAACATCTGGTCAGATAAAATTTCATTCATTTTTGTTTTATAATCAAATTCATTAAGAATAACTAAAGTATTACCTTTATCCGCCTTAGCAAAAATCAATTTGTGAGTCTTAATTTTACGTTTAACTGATTTTAATAACAAAAATAAAATTCCATATTTAGGTAGTATAACTATGAAAATTAGTAATGTTTTAAAGAAACTGGATTTTAAAATAGCCTTCTATAATAATAACACTTTAAAAAGTCAATTAACGAATAATAAAACAGCGAATCCTAAACTATTATTAAATTTATAGAATTAATTGTAGTGATTGTAGTAAATTTTTTATATGTCAAACAGGGCGAAATTTCAAATTAAGATTCTCAGAACATATGCGAGCCGTTAAATTAAATTATGAAAATTCAAGTGTAGCTAACCATGTTTTAGACACGGGACATCATTTTTCAATAGACGATTTAGAAGTACTGTATAGTTTAAATAAAAGTAAAAAAATGAGTGTTCTAGAAGGTTATTTTATAAAAGAAAGTTTACTTTTACAACCAGGCAATGTTCTTAATGAACAAACCGAACTCATAAATTTACGGCTAATAAACCCTAGCATTGTAAAAACGGTCTTTCCACATAAGTCATGACCTTTTCATAATTTTCTATTTTTGTACATTTTTTATTTACATTTTTGTTAGAAGTAGGTAGTTACAGTATATTAAATTTTACTTTAGTTTCTCGAGAACTCCTGACGATGCCGCAAGGCGAAATGTACATCAAGTATTTAATTATATTTATTTGTGAAACAATACCAAGTGTGTTTTTTGTTATTACTTGCTTATATTTCGACATGTTTCACCAAGAGATTTCCATCACTTCATTTAATTATATTTCTCTCTCATCTGTCGATTATTTAAGTACCAGTTCTCATATGGGTCTCTTGCAAAATGAAGTGAACATATAAAATCTACATCCAAATACAAAACTTTCGATTTCTTGTGTTTTTTATCCTTCTACCACAGGCTTGTATCCACTCCTGAGATAGGTTTTGATCTTTAGGAATACGAAAATATCTAATATTCCTTCTTCGAGTGTTTTTTGACCTGCTTTTGCAGTTCAAGACACAGCAGATTACCATATTAGATGAGCTAAAGGTAGAGGTAAATGTATTGCTTTATAATACAATATTTAATAAACTCATTACCTTCTATGTTATAACCTCTTTTTAAGTTCTTTTACACATAAATCAAATTATAATTTTTGACTTAACAAAAATATTTACAAAACTTAATAACTGCACTAAGTACTTGAAATAATAACTATAATTAAAAAAAATTCTATATAACTTCTTCGAAATCTAAATAGGAACAAAACACAAACTACAAACATATGATGGAGGACGCAACATTGATGACGTAGGTGTAGTCAGCGCAGAAATGGACGAATTTGAGTCAAAGTTGTAGCATACCTTATATATGTGTACCATGCATAATAATAAATTTATTCTATTGTGGCCGTTCTTGGAAACGAACCAATATACCAATAGTAGGCGTTATTTTACGTATGACGTTCAAGTGACGCATTTCTCGTGCGCTGTTGCTACTGCATCTGTTGAGTAATTCTACTATGTTTCATCATCACAATTTCATAATTAAGAACGTACAAAATTTTATTTTTCGACACAGCACTATTGCAGATCCGATAGAAATACTGCTCACTCAACAAATTCTAAACTACAAAATATCTGCATTTAATAAATCTATTCGTCTATTCGCCATTTTTAATTTTTGTCTGTCCTTAAGGCCAATCACAGCTTTCGTTAGTTATAAATTAAATATATTAATCCCGCGCACATAGTAAACAGACAGTGCAACGAATTTCTCATCGTTCCCCAAATGATTTTCTACACCTACTAAACTAAATTATTTTAGGCCTGAAATCATTTCTTCTCTAGCAAAGGGAAGTTCTGAAAATGTTATTATAGATATACCAAAATGCTAGTTTGAATTCGTAGAATACATAAATTAAATTTCAAATAATATATTTAATCGTCTTGTATGCTATCCGAATTAAAATCAATTAGAAGCGTTACTACCTATCTTAATTTAGAACATTCAGTTAGTTCTTTACACAATTGGTGATCAATAATTGCCTATTTCCGTTCTAGTTGGCAGAGCAGTCGGTCTGAAACTTACGAACATGAGTGCACCTGCTATAGCGGATCCCAGGGAGGACATGAGCTTAGATTGTCACTTCGACATGGGCAACGAACAACTGTACGCCGTCAAGTGGTACAAAGACGATCACGAGTTCTTCAGGTAGGTAAATTCTAACTCAATATGCCGAGCGATTTCACTAGTAAACTTTGATAAGGAGTCTGTGGTGTATTGGTCTTAGCCAGCTTGTTCACCTAATTACTTCCACATAATTTTGCTCGTGCAGTAAATTTCCCTGTGCCGCTCGAACTGCTGCTTAAGCACCATCGGCCGGTGTATGCTTCATTAAGTAGAATGCGGTGTTCGCGAAAAACGAAAACAAATGAGGGTTGTTTCTAAATAAATAATGCAAAAAATTTAATTAAACGAAATAAATTATACCCTACTTAAATATGTATATTTCATAAATAAAGTTTGAATTTATATGATCGAAAGTGGAACACTAAGAAAACTAATTTAAAATCAATTACACTAGCCGACACGATTTTTATAACTGACTTAACAGTCTAAAATTTTAGTATTTTGCATTGTTTTAAACATAAAAACTCTATACTAATATTGGCTATCACGTCACATTTTGAAAACATTTTTTTTATCTGTTTTCACTAAGATTAACGTAAAATTAAAAATTAAAAAAGTATTGTAACAAGTGTAATGTGACAGATATTAGACTGATCAGCAATAACTTTTTTTTTAATTTTTTCACGTATTCTACATTAATTATCTAGGTAATAATTCTTTTAATTTGAAATTATGAACACTATCATTAACATTTGCTGACTGTGAAGCTGAATTATTAAAACAATTATTAGACAGTTGAATTTCTATCCTAGATAATCGTTAATCTATGCTCTTGACTTTATCTGACGTTTGTGAAAACTGTTCAACTTCTTAAATTCATTAACAACTAGGTTCAAAATTAAAAATGCCCCACGTTGGGCGCCAAAATTGTCGTTTTATTTCTTTCACAGAAAAAGAACAATATACAATATGTAGGTATATATATAAAGTTTATTTTAGTTTACTTGGAAATTTAGTTTGATATTCATACATTTCGATATTTTACATTGACAATAATTTTTCCCCAATTTATTATATTATTTACTTAACTAACCTTATAGTGTGAATTTTGTGTATTATATATATGAAATTGCTCTCTTCTTCTCCTCCTTCAACTATTGCGGTTACGATAACTTCCTTTCAAGAAACTTCTAATTCAATGGTCCTCTCTTCATGTGTGTTTTTTTTTACTGTTACCACTTCGTTGCTCCTTTCAAGTTGTGACTATTATTAATGCTCCTTCCTTAGTACATTCTTTAATATGATATTTTAGTTTTTAACACTTTAATTCCTTTTATTAACTTCACATTTTTAAAATTTTTCTGTTGACATTTTTCAAAATCAATAATAATTTCTTCTCGTTTCCAAAGCGATTCAACCAAAATATTTTACATTCATTTTCTTTCATCCATATAGAGATCTACGTATATATATTGAGTATGTGTTTAAATTGACATCTTAAATAAGCATTGATAATCATGAATATATTTTACTGTTGTTAGTTCTTTTTGTTATGTCACTACTAATGGCGTTGACTGAACTTGAAACTTAGATTAAACATTGCTAATATTTAATCCAAGTAATAACAAACATAACATTACACAAGTTCGAGCATGTTTGCGGCAATACCGTGAAGGGCAGCGGCAACTACAAAGGTTACGACGTTACGCATTCCAGATAGAAGTAAATAATTATAAAATATTAGTCATCGCGGACTATACTAAAATGGAAACTTCTGGAATCGGTACGTGCATATATGAAGGTTGCAGCCATCGTAGTGATTCATTTATTTTTTAGTTGTTGACGCGGTCTAGCAAGAGCCAAGCGAAATGTCACTGAATTATCACTTAGTTAAAAATGTTTGAAGCAATGTTCCACAAGTTGTGTTTGCGTGTAATTTTCAAGAATGGAAATCTGTAGACGAGGCTGTTATGTTTGTGGATTATATGTTACAAAATCGCAAAAGAAGCCTTTAAGTGAATTAATTCAAAGATGTTATGAATAATATCCTGGCTTAAAAATTAAAAACCAAGACAAAATATGGTTATGTCAAATTAACCGCAGTGGAACAAAAATAAGAATTATTTTGCAGTCCTGAAGGCGTTGTAAAAATTGAAGGGTTATCACAAGGAAATAAACATGTGATGCGTCACATTCTTCCAATATCCAAATAATTATTTTTCTGGTTTTGAACTAAAAGAATATGATCTTATGAATTATACGACTCACTTATATTTGACCAAATAATGGAAAATATTGATAAACTTAATTAATGTTAATAACTATTTTAAATAAAATAAAATAAAATTAACTCTTGAAAACTTTCCACAATTTTTATTTAGTCTTTGCCACATATGTTTTGGTACTGTTCATACCATTGTCGAGCATCGAGCGGAAACTAACAGGTCAGTTTGTGTAGGGTTGTTATATATGTCGTTGTGTTTATTGTCTCTTTTTACATAAGTGTCTATTATGGGTGTATGTGTGTTTGAAAAGTCTTTATGTGTGTTCGTTACTTTCTCTTTTCCTTGAATTGATTTTTTAATTTCTAATATTTCTAACAGATTTAATTTCGGTCCCTTGTTTACATTATGTATAAGTTTACAACTATCTATATCGGGAAAATGGAAATTATCTATACAATGTTCGGCAAGGCCTGTATTTCTAATATTATGCAATATTGATCTTTTATGTTCTTTTAATCTAGTTTCGATCTTTCTGCCACTTTGTCCGATATAGATAGCTTTACAGTCTGTGCAACTAATTTTGTATACACCTGATTTATCGGTAAGTTTAGTTCTTTCCTTGTTATTGACTAACATAGCACCTAAATTGTTTTTATTTATGTTGACTGTTTTGATACCTATTTTCTTAAATATTCTGTTAATTTTATAATTAATATGTGGAATGTATTGTATAATGTGCCATTTGGTGTTGTCTTTTTCTATTATTTTAGGATAAAAGTGTATTGTGAGTTTTTCTCTTTGTTTGTGTTTAATAATATCATCTACTATTTTCTCTTTAGATGATATTATTAAACACAAACAAAGAGAAAAACTCAAAATACACATTTATCCTAAAATAATAGAAAAAGACAACACCAAATGGCACATTATACAATAAATTCCACATATTAATTATAAAATTAACAGAATATTTAAAAAAATAGGTATCAAAACAGTCAACATAAATAAAAACAATTTAGGTGCTATGTTAGTCAATAACAAGGAAAGAACTAAACTTACCGATAAATCAGGTGTATACAAAATTAGTTGCATAGACTATAAAGCTATCTATATCTGACAAAGTGGCAGAAAGATCGAAACTAGATTAAAAGAACATAAAAGATCAATATTGCATAATATTAGAAATACAGGCCTTGCCGAACATTGTATAGATAATCTCCATTTTCCCGATATATATAGTTGTAAACTTATACACAATGTAAACAAGGGACCGAAATTAAATCTGTTAGAAATATTAGAAATTAAAAAATCAATTCAACGAAAAGAGAAAGTAACGAACACACATAAAGACTTTTCAAACACACATACACCCATAATAGACACTTATGTAAAAAGAGACAATAAACACAACGACATATATAACAACCCTACACAAACTGACCTGTTAGTTTCGGCTCGATGCTCGACAATGGTATGAACAGTACCGAAACATATATCGCAAAGACTAAATAAAAATTGTGGAAAGTTTTCAAGAGTTTTATTTTATTTTATTTTATTTAAAATAGTTATTAATAAAATGTTCCACCAAGAACATCTGCTAACTCAATTAATAGAATTTAATTAATGTTATTAAGACCTGTAACAAAAGATATTATGTACACTGTATAGATAGGTATATGCATTTCACGTAATCTTCAAATCTAATTATTTATATTATTTTGATGAATACGTTATCCAGTGCTTGGCTAAGGCTCTGTACGCATGAACTTTTGCTTAAAATTCCTATTAGGGATTTACATGATAGATTAACTACTTTCGTAAGATGCACATATAATTTCTGGAATAATGCGAATATATTACACTCTAAACATATATTTTACATAGACGAATCCTGCCTGTTGTGATCTACATCTAGCAATAATGCTAGAAAGTCATATCAATATTTGCAACCAGGAACAATAATAAATATAAAATATAACCAACAATATCTTAATTTAAGCCTCTAATAACACTTCTACGTCACTAACCGTAAAAATTCCGAAAATCGTCATCGAAACGTCATTTCGTTGCTAGGTACCGTAGCCTTCCGATAACCGTAGTTTACGAGAGCGTTTCAGAATCGCACCATAAACATCATTTTCGGTGTAGATTTTTATGCTGCTTTTTCTTTAGTATTTCACACTCATAACAAATGCAAAGGGATACTTAAATTCCTCCACTAGCGCAGACGTAATAATAACTCATTGCTACCGAGTACTCCCCATGTAATTAGCTTGAAGCTCTTGTTGGTCATTATCATTACTGTATTAGTTATACTGCCTATATCTTCTGGGTCTTATTAAAGCAAATAATTAGGCTGTTTTAAAACTAATACTAACAACGAAATTGCGTCTGTTTGATTTTGAAAAAAGCCCAAATATAAATAAAAAAAATATTTTCTCTCAACTACCTTTTTTCTACAAGTAGAAATATCTACATACAAATGAAAAAACTCATTTCCATTGCAGAGAAAAGCCATTACTTTTGAATTAAATATTCAAAAGTTCTATTGATTTTGCACTGAAAGGCCAGGACCTGAAACTTTCGAACATCTCTCCCGGACTTAAGGAAAATTTATATTAAAAAGAGCGAGTATTCGGTATTTTTCCAATATTGATGTTTTATTAAAATGTTCTCGCATGAAATTCAAATATGATACTTTCGAGAAAGTTATATATCTATCAAGTAATTTTAACTTGAAAGGAAAATATCGATTTTTTATATAAACTATCATAACGTTTCCAGGGAACTTTTATCATAGCAATCATATTCATATATTCAGAAAGAGCAAAGGCATTATGAAAAAATATGTTGATATATCTCTTAGATAAACATCACCTAGCGTACATGAGATGATCTGATAATATAGTGTATCCTTTTAAGATAGGTAAACACATGAAATATTTAATTTATAGGATTTAACTGTCTAAAGAGGAAAACTCTATGTAACCAGTAATTTTAGTAATAGTAGTACTATCACTACTGCTCTATACATGGAGTCCAGGCAATAAAAAGCTGACTAATGGGAATGTAAAGTGCTACCAAAAACAAACCTGTATGTTATCATAATATCAAAGAAATGAAAAATTTAAATTTGTTATGAAAATTTTAGATAAGAAGTTGACATTCATGGCACATACCTTCGTAATTCGTATGTTCATAAATAAACTCATACAAATACAAAGAACGTTTAGTCAGACTAGAACAGTCCTACTGCGTTTGTTCCAAATATAATAAAACTTTTGTACCCAGCGCATAACGATAACACAGTTACGTGTGTTTTTTTGTAAAAGTTAAACTTGAAAATGGATCAACAGCTGATACGGAAAATCGTGTGTAATTTTTATTTATGTATTGAAAGTGTAAATACTTTAGTAATTTTGTGCGAAGGATTTTTGTAATCACTCTTCTCGTTTCACATTAGGTAAAATGGAAAAGCACCGATATGTGAAACAGGTGGATTATTACTATTTACTTCCTCAGGTATGCGCCTGGCCGCTGTAAAAATACGTTGAAGAAGATTTTCTGTCTCAATTTCGTCCCCAACATACACCAGTGTTTATGTAACCCCAAAAAAGGAAATTTAATGAATTTAAATCCGGACTGGGCGCCGGCCATGGTCTATGTCTTCCACGTCTAATCCATCGAAGTTCTCGAGTAAGATCTGGTGAATTTTCGATCGGAAAATTTCAAGTCGCATTTCTGCATTTCGCGGGCTTATACGTGGATTCGAATCTACCATATCTAAGAGCTGCTCTTCCACACGTAACACTCTCTGATCTCTTTCACCACCCCTACACATTCGTAAATTGGACGTACTGTTCCTCGTTCCCGTAACCTAAACACCGTGTTCATAATTACCTGATACGCTAGAGGCCTACGATCAGAAAAACGTTCTGCGTATAAACGCTTAACTGCTTTACCGTTTCCACCTGTTTTACCTTACAATATCAAACCATATCTCATAATTCTTGCATTGTAAACGCCATGCCGATAACTAAGACACACATTTGCGGCAGAAAACATAATAAACATCTATCTGTCTATCTGTGTGCCCAAATGTGATACATGCGAGCGAGCGCTGTTCATTCGTTTATACCGTGGTCGTCCAGGCTCGGCATAAGGGCAATTGAATTTTTTATTATTATTTTCTGTCGTATGCGTACGAATATAGACTTTATATTTTGAGAACATATTTTCTTTAGCATTATAGCTATCGATTTTTGATATTCCGTCCGTTTATTGCTCGAACACCCGATATAATTATACATTCGTTTGAATGAAAAAGAACAGTGATTTTTGATCATTAATGTTCGAAGTATTTGCTGGTTCATTTAAAATCTACCTTAATTAGTGATCGTATTGTATATACTGTATGACATGGAAACTGCAACACCAAGAAGGGGTGCGGATTTTTTGACCAAACTTGGTAGAAACGTATAACTAGTCAAAGGCAATAATTGATTAGAATTTCAAAGAAAAAAAACAAAAGACTAACACAATTTAACATAATTTTTATTAATAATGTGTTGAACCGCCCCTATTAGTGTCACACTCCCTCACTCTTCGTGGCATTGATTCGACTAGGTGGTCGATATCCTCTTGGGGTATGGTGTCCCAAGCAACCTGTAATTCATGCCGGAGAGCTATTAGTGTCTGCGGGGGATTGGCTAAATTCATAAGTTTTCGTCCAATAATGTCCCACACATGTTCTATTGGCGAGAGGTCGGGGGATTTGGGTGGCCATGGCAAGATATTGACATGAGCCTCTTCCAAGCGATTTATAGAAATTCTCGCTACGTGGGGAGCGGCATTATCCTGCTGGAAAAGTGGGTCTTCGAGCGTTTGAAGATATGGTAGAATATGGGGTTCTACCACCTCATCAATGTAACGCTGGGCGTTCATGGTGGTTTGGATGAACACCAATTGAGACCTACTCCCATATGCTATAGCACCCCATACCATAACACCCACTGCTCGATGCACATGCCTTTCAACGGAAAACTGAATATCACGACGTTCCCCACGTCTTCGTCTGACCCTCATACGGCCATCATGCATCCCAAGACAAAATCGAGATTCATCACTGAATACCACCCTGTGCTACTCCACGTTCCAGTGCAGTCGCAATCTACACCACTCCAAACGTTGCTGTCGGTGTTGAGCTGTAAGTGGTAACACAAGATGTGGACGATAAGATTGTAAGCCGAAACCCCTAATTCGACGATAAACGGTTCGAAGGGTTACAGGACGACCAATATTACCTAACCACACGTCAGCAATTGATCTGGTACTGGAAAACCTGTCTCTTAGTGCCATTAAGCGAAGGCGGCGGTCCTGTATCTCATTAGTTCTTCTTCGGCCTTCGGTTCCTCTTTGGCGTCTTTCCTGACCTTCCCTAGTCCATGATTGATAACAGCGCATAATGGTGGATTGGTTCCGGTTAAGGCGATTTGCAATTTCCCTGTATGAAAAACCACCTTCTCGCAAACCAACAATTCGACCTCTGTCGAATTCGCTTAATTGGCGATAATTTCCACGTTGCCGCACTCTAGGCATAATAAAACTCTTTAAACACGTTAAACAAAGGTATAATAAGACAAAACCGTTGAAATTAATTTCAAACAAACAATTAATACACCACACATTAATGTCAGCGAAAACTGAATGAAGTGTCAGATGTGTCATGACCACTTGATCTATCGCAACAAAATTTTAATCAATTATTGCTTTTGACTAGTTATACGTTTCTACCAAGTTTGGTCAAAAAATTCGCACCCATTCTTGGTGTTGCACTTTCCATGTCATGCAGCATATACTAGGGGTACAAACCAATAGCAGGCGTGCCACTAACGGCGCGCGCCAAAATAATTTGGGCAAAGCATTCATTAAGGAATTTAGGTACTTAATCGAAACAATTTATTTTTTCGTCTACATTAGAGATCATAATAACAAAGTTCATTCTTGTAGCTGGTACCGGAACAGCAACAGATTGCGCAACAGAGATAGGTAGATTTCGGGATTAGTAAACGCAAAAAAGAAGTAAGTAGTAGTACTATTAACATTATATGTGTTTTATGTTCTGGAATAATAATATGTGGAAATTGAAAGCCATAAATTCCACAAAGATTCAAAATCTAGAAACATTTCAAGTCAAGGATCTACTAAACCAAAGATTTATGGCAACGTTAGGATAGACAGTATAATGGCACAAAAACTCAAACCACCTACCATAAGAACCACGACAGCTTATGATGGGCAAAAATGGTTTCCCGTTTTAGAAGAGAAAACGAAGGCAAAATATCTGCAAAAGAATTTCGAAATATTTTTAAATTATATCAAAACAATCACTTTTCCGACAACGTTCGTAAGTTTTGATTTGCATAAGAACGGCGGAGTGGATATTAGAGAATTCGATCAAATCTACACATCTGTGAAGCATGGAAGAGTGCATTTAACTCGTGCAGTAGATCTAGGAGTGGATTTCTTACAGATTCTGAACTTGATTTGGCATTGAAGCAGATGGATATAAAGTTTAGCCCAGATCTTTTTGATCAATAGGTGCGATCCGATGAATAAGAAAACGTCCTTGGATTAATTTATAGCTATTTGTATGCAAGTGCAAAAGTATACTGACGAATTTAGGGCGAAATATGAAAAGTCCGATGGTAAAGCATAAATCTGCGGTATGAAGATTTCTTGGAATTAATTTGGAAAAGTTTATAATTACAATGAAATAAATAACAAACCAGAACCTTGTCTGTAGAACGGCATTATAAAACAAATCACAAATCTCTTGGTCAAAATAACGAACCATGCAATTTACTGCATGTGCAATTAAAGAGATAAATAAACAGTTGACTTCTATGATTAAATATGTTAGCAGATTGTTGTACACGTGCCACAAGCTTCTTGGCTACAAATATCTTTGCTCGTCGTAGTAAACCCTTTAATGAGGGAGAGATTTGAAGGAAGCAAGGTTAGCATGCGCTCTTTCACTTTTTGCTGATTTTGGAAATAAACATAAGATAATTCAGCATATAAAATATACTCTTTTATTTAGAAACACAGTTAAAAGATAAAATTTAAAACTGGCGGGAAATGTAAAAAACAGAAAATGGTATCTAGTCCTCTGCTTTATATCGCTCTGTCTTAACGGAAGTACTTATGCACATAAATTTGCTGGTTTATTTGTGTTTGTTCAATATTGTTAAGTAAACGACATCAAGGAAAAATTAATTGCGATGTCTTTGCCAACAACTACTAAGGGTACAGAAATGGATTTAATCAAAATTGTTTCGATAACGACTGATGCCGGTATGGTGGGCCAAACGAATGGTTTTATTAGTGCATCTCAAACATACAAAGAACATCGATTCGTAAATTCCTCCAACAAGCCTTGTGTGCTAAAAGTGGTTTCGCCTCTCTTGATAATATATAATGCCTGTAGTCACTAAAATAGTGAACCTCATATCCTCGCAGGTTTTAAATAAGCGAAAATTTAATTCTTATTATTATTATTATTATATTTAACAAGCAGACACACGTACTACTAATTTTATTTTATATGTAATGTATCGTAGAATTACTAACTATAGTTTTTCTGTTCAATTATCAACCAGTTTTCACAATTTCAAAGCAATACACAACGTTGGGAATAATTAATTACATTTTTTCACCATCGCCATTAAAACGTTCACTGGAAATTGCAAACTGCGTACACTGTATCGTCTAGTGGCAGCTGCAACAGAGGAAAATCTTTAATTAAATTTGCATTTTAATGAACTTGTTTCGTCATTGTCTGATGTCTCAATTAAATATTCGCCTCTCCACATCTCAACATCTGTTGATTCATTAAAGCTACAAGTACAAATATACAACCAACACAAACTATTTTGTTAATGACACCCCTCACGTATCTTCTTGCAAATATCTCATTGTTTATCTAGTTTCATCATACGGGGTTCACAGAAATCGAAAGAGATGAATTGTAAATTTAACTTAAGACATTCTCCAGTAAGGAAAGACTTAACCTCCGTTATTATAAGTAATTGATGTACATACATAATACGTCAAAATATTGATAATTGAATTGTCATTAGAACAATGCGCAATTTATACTGATGCACTCCAATACACGACGTTATTTTGAAGTACAACATTTTATAGAAACGCAAATATATAAATTTCATTTAAATGTAAACTAATTTTCTTTCTTGGGTTTGTGGTATTCATTTTAATTAAAACTTATGTATTTTACTAATGTTTCGATGTATTTAACATTTTTTTCAAAGTTTATAAAACATGTAACTGTAAAAGATTACAAAATATCAGACAACGGTACAATATGATTTATACTAACAATAATTATATTTTTTTTTATTTTTATGTATGGCAACGGGCAACCTACCTTAAAATTCACTTCGTCAATCATTAATATCAAATATTAATATTGAAAAGTATAAATTTGATAGATTTACAATGTATCTGTCATTTATAGAGTATTTTTGGTTTTTAATATGAATCATTTCTAATATATCTCTTGCTTTTTGGTTATATTCTTTGTCCAAAATTAATCTGGGCATGAATTTGATTTCAATCGGGTAAAAAATCTGGACAAAGCACATAACCAAAAAGCAAGAGATATATTAGAAATCATGATTCATATTAAAAAATAAAAATACTCAATAAATGACACATCTGACATCGCATCTATCAAATTTATACTTTTCAATAATACAAAATTAGCAATGAATACAGTGGTGGTTCACCGGGAACTGAATCGATCGATTGTGGAAAAACTATAGCTAGGAATGATCTGAAATTTTAGAATCTAAAAACCTGACAATATACAAGGTATTCTATTTAGAATTAGGAAGTTGGTGCCTACTTCCGGCATAGCCCGAAGTGCCGCCATCTTGAAAATATTTTTGGCGAATGGCCCCCATCGACTTTAGTATAGTGTCAAAATTTCAGATCATTCCTAGCTACAGTTTTTCCGCAATCGATCGATTCAGTTCCCGGTGAGCCACCCTGTATATGAAAAAGTAGCCTAGAAAATATTAATGATTGACGAAATGACTTTTAAGGTAGGTTTCCCTTTGCCATACATAAAAGTAAAAAGAATTATAATTATTTATTATAATATTATATTTTGTAATCTTTTACAGTTATATGTTTTATAAACTTTGAAAAAGATGTTAAATACATCGAAACGTTAGTAAAATAAATTAGTTTTAATTAAAAGGAATACCACAAACACAAGAAAGGAAATAATTTTATATAAAATAGTGGTAAAGAAAGAAATACATATAATTTCATTTAATATACATTTTTTAATTATGAATTAAAAATTTGCAAAGATTTGAGATCCAATCCACTTAAGTAAAACTATTTTAGTATACAATGGAAAAAAAATACGACACAGAAAATTCTAAAGACGTATTTAATCACTGCACTTAATTCGATTTATGAGAGCTTGAGTATGTGATGAAAATTATAAATCAACAATAAAATTTAACTATATCAACCATATTAAAAGAGAGTTACAAAAAAATAAGAAAAATAACAAGAGGGAAAATTGGTGCAACGTGAATTTACCGTATAAATTAAATTAAACATTAAATTTAGGTAAGACGAATTATTGAGCATGTATCTAAGCAGACTCTCTTTTCGAGCCAATAAATATTATTCATGCATCAATATCATTTTGTAGAGAATCGTTCACCTTTTTTATTGATGAGAGAGAACACATGGATAAGATATGGTTGCACTTCAAAAGATCTTTGAACGTATTAGTTGCTACTTTCTGTTGCATAAATTACATAGATATGACTTTTGTGGTTATATAATCACTTAATTACAATTTTATCTAATAGGAAGAGAATTTCGTGTCGGAAATCGAAACTTCCCAACTTTTTAATTTTCACCGGGAATATCTCAGTGATCAACCTTGGGTCCGCATCCTATTCTTTTCTAAACGAAATTGTAGATGTGTCTCCGCCTGGCATATACAGGGTGAGTCGTCTACGCGGGTAAGGCCGCGAGTAAAGATATTTCGAAGCGGTTTTTTTCTTGTGATAGCTGCTCATTAAGAGCACATTTTAAAAATATTTTGTATTACACAGAGTGTTCTATAACTTGGTGGCTAACAATAGTTATAGTTTTTTAAATGGAACATCCTATATATAAATTATTGCATTTTTGTATTCCCCGTATGATTCTTAGCCAAGAAGTTCTAGATACTATAGGCCTAAAATCTAAAGTTTTTGAATTATTCCCATTTTTCTGAAAAATTTCATGTTTGTATAAAATTATATTTCTCGAAAACGACGTATTAGATGAACAAATTTTTTTGCAGTATTGTTTACATTAACAGGTCCTAATAAAAGCATGTTTAATTTCTTTTCAGTTACTAACTGCACATGCAGAAGACTGGATTAAAATTACATGACACGTTTTTGTGTAAAAGTCTTTTTTTTCAAACGGAACATCCTGTATATTATTTCATTTTTGAATTTCTTATTAAATTTCACATCAAAAACATATAAGACGTTAATACTTTAAAAGTGACTATTACTGAGCTATTGCCTCTTTTTGATATAATTTTGTCAGTTTTGTGGTTTTAATTAATATAGTGTAGTACTAACAAGATTATATCAAAAAACGACAAAAGCTCAGTAATAGTCACTTTTAAAGTATTAACGCCTTACATGTTTGTGATGTGAAATTTAATAAGAAATTCAAAAATGAACTAATATATAGTGTGTTCCATTTAAGAAAATTGACTTTTATACAAAACCTAACAAAATTATATCAAAAAGCGACAGTAGCTTAGTAATAGCCACTTTTAAGGTATTAACGTCTCACATGTTTTTGACATGAAATTTAATAGACAATTCAAAAATGAACTGAAATACAAGGTGTTCTATTTAAAAAAATTGACTTTTATACAAAAACGTGTCATGTAATTTTAATCCAGTTTTCTGCACATGCAGAGTTGGTAACTGCAAAAAAATAAAACATGCTTCTACTATTAGGACCTCTTATTCTAAACAATACTGCAAAAAAATGTGTGCATCTAATACGTCGTTTTCGAGAAACATAATTTTACACAAACATTGAATTTTTCAGAAAAATGGGAATAAATGAAAACCTTTAGATTTTAGGCCTATACTATCTGTTACTGTTTGACTAAAAATTATACGGGGAATACAAAAATGCAATAATATATAGGATGTTCTATTTAAAAAACTATAACTATGGTCAGTCACTAAGTTATGGAACACTCTGTATAATACAAAATATTTTTTAAATGTGCTCCTAATGAGCAGCAATTACAAGAAATAAATCGCTTCGAAATATCTTTACTGATAAAGGCATAATCGGCCTTACCCACGGAGATGACTCTCCCTGTATATGAGCGCTTGTTCAAAATTCCATCACAAAATATCAAATATAATATTTAAAAATTTAGAAGCTGCTTTAATTAAGAAGATAACGGATTGCAACATTTCTATACGATTATATTAACAAATTAGTCAATACCAAAAGCATTACCACTTCTGTGATTTTACTAAAATAATATGTCGACAACATATTTTTAAAAATTAATAAAACGATAAAATAAAAACTAAGATAACAGTCGGGTCCTTTTGTATAAGTATATTTCTTTAAAACAAGCAACCGCATAGAAGCACACCATCATCGATATAATTAAATCACTGCTAACTAATCAATGTATTCATTCATTAATTAGATGCACTCTTATTAGGGGTTCATCGTGGGATAAAATGACAATACGAAATTATGAAAATTTAATAACCTGTCGATGACACACCGTCAAGTTCGATACTGCGGGAAAAGCGAGCGAGCGACTTTTGGAAACTGACTCCGAAAACTTTAAAACTAATTACTAACTTAAAATTAAAGTGGAAATCATGAGTCGATGCGTTTTGGAGCTGCGGTCGCAAGAAGGCGGCGAAGTTTAAAAATAGTCGCTGGAGGAAGTTTCCCATGACTAATTACAGTTTTAGAAGCGCTGATATTAATTAGAAGGAAGTAATTATATTCATTATTTTTCGTTCTTGCGAAGTTACGCATTTTATTACTTTTCTAGGAACACGTTAACAAAGCACGATATCCTAAGTTTCTCGCCTATATCAAACCAGCTTTCGGGATTGTTTTTGAATTTACTATTCAGTTACTAAGTATCCCAGTAATATTCCAAACTTTTATACATACAACAATTGTTGCAGCACTTTTCCTTTTCCTAATCAACGCTCGAAAGAAAGGCCAGCGGTTCCCAAACCCCAGGGTGGGAAGCATCTGTGCAGCGGCAAGCGGCGGCATTAATCCATAAAATTCGGCTAAAAAATGTAAAATTATTAAAATGCAGTTATTTGATTGTCTGGTAGGAAAAAATTAATTGATATTATTTTTTATAATATAAAAAAGTGATTTGCTAGTTTATTGTTTGATAGTAATTATAATTTAGAAATGAGAATAATACTTATTTTATTGTGAGACTGACAAATTAATTTATTCTGGCAGCCGTAACTAATGTATTTTGTTTTATACACCGGTAACTAAATTTATTTTGCCAATATAATGAATTTTTAATATTTTAATTTTAAGACTCCATTCCTCAATTTTTTTCAAATATAATATATTAAAAGTTTTATACCGCTGTATAGGGAATTGAAAGTACTATTGAAATCAATTAAAAAAAAATGGATGTGCTTAAGACCACACGGCAGAAGTGAAAACTTCATCAAGGCGAGGTTAATAATACGAAATACAACTTTTTTTTTCGTTCTATATTATATTTAAAAAATATATATTTATTAATATTGTGTATACATTATTCTAGTACATTTCGCTCGGTCTGATCAAGTTTTCACTTCAAAAATTCTTACGTACGCATGTATATATACAAATATTATAATTCTCATACGAGTACCCGCGCTGGTCTAATGGTAACATGTCGGCCTTACAACTGGGCGGCTCGGGATCGCATCTGCACGCGGACAAGAATTTTTCAGAAAATAAAAATACAATATTTCGCGTATTTATTCTAAATTTCAATTTAATTGAAATTAAATACCGCTAGTTAGTATTATAATACAAAGCCGAGCCGACTTTACCCGAACGAGCGTAACATCCGAGCGTGACGGCTCAATCTCGTTCAGTGCCCAACAATCAATGCATCAACGCGCCCATAGAAGTATTCACTTCAAAAATTGTTGTCAAAAAGGATGTCATTGAAAAAAAATTGGTGACGTCATAATACAAATGACGTAAGAAATTGAAAATGCGATGAAAATATTCCCCTTAGTTAAAATCGCTATACCCATTCAAGATTTTTTCAAAAAATTAAAGTTAATAAAGTTAATGCCTTTATTCGTTACTTTATTTCCACACTGTATATATATATACATCTGTGCTACATTAGTATTTAGGTAGGTTTGACATTAAGTTTATATACTCTGTATAAATCTCGCGGGGTCAGTTAGAGCAGAGAAAAATTTCTGGAACTCGCCTTGAGATTGAAGGTTGTGCTATTCTTTGGGTTTATTTCTTCTGTTTTCATTATATTAATTGTGTTATATTCTGTTAAACAATGGTGTCATTACCACAGCTTAAAATAAAGTAATTATTATTATTATTATTATTAAATATTGAATTGATCGCCCATGTGCCTTAAATTCATTTCGTTTAATTATCAATAATTTTCTTATTATGTTATATGCCTCAAACGTCAGATATACGTCTTATTTTTCAGTAACTTATACTTATTGTGTTTGTGTGAAGCCGTTCTAGACTGCACAGTGGAGCTCTTTTTTCTTTTTTCTTTTGTTATTAATTGTTTTTTATTAAATTGTAAGGGGTATTACTGCAAGGTATTACACTTGAATTTGTGGTATCGCTGAAGATATACGAATTGGAATTCAATTTCAGTGATATTTTTATGTATTTGTCTCGACTTTTGTAGTTTTTTGAGCACCTGCTTCATAGTTATGTATAATACTGATCAAGGTTAAGTTGAGAAACAGCTTGATGCTGAACTTCGCCTTGGGGTTGATGCCTAACATATTGCTATAGCTTTGTCTTAATTTAAAAATAATAATCTTATACTAACAGTAATTAATCAAAACAAAGTTAATACAAAGCAGCATAATATATAACAAATGCAAAGATTGCGTTGACATAAAAAAACTACTTCAATAAATTTATAAATTCAATCCCTATAAACACTTGTATTACTTTTGTGAGTTCTAGCAGTGTTTTCTCCTCTATTTGCCGACAACATTTCTTACTTAAATTAAATGGATAAGGTTACACAAAAAAAAAACTAAATCTCATAAAATATTTGTATTTTATTCAATACTAAATAGCGTCGATAAATAAATTCCTTTGCCACATGTGCCTGTACAAGAAATTATCCTTTTACTTTCCAATCACAAAACAACAAAAAATTTCATATTTTTACATGTACGAAAAACACATCGCTTTATAAATGCGCATAACACATTGCTTTTTAAATATATCATATAGATTCTTAAAATAAAATATTACTCTTTGCTACGTTTAAATTTTCTAATATTGTATAGTTTCAAAGAAATAAATTTTTCCCTTTACGACGCAGAAATTTCATTTCAACAAAGACATTCATTCTCACGAAATGCCCCTGAAGATACAAAATCTCGCAGAGCAGAAAACACCTTGATAAGACTGTCACCAATCATCACATGCAAATATTTACACGTTGTACATACCACAAATTGGCTATTGTCCATCAAAAATGTTCTTACTTTTTACGTAATTAAATATACATGAAATCCTTACTAAGATTTTATTTAGTAACTTGTTAATAATGTATAGTTAACATTACTGACAAACATTCCCACGTTGTGCCATCAATGCCCTTTTAACATTATTAACAATACTCCCATGACTTGTTAAATTAATCTACTTATAGCAAAGTAAATAATATTTCTATTCAAATTATTAACAATGTTAATCGCTTTGCTAAAGATGAATATTTTCACATAGCGTCTTTAACATAATTTATTTCAAGAAAAACTTACTTATAATGTTCATACATTTCATCAAATTCTTCTTGATATTGATCTATCATATTAATGATAATAAGAAAAAATTAAATTAAACTAAATGACAATAAACTAATTATAATATGATAAAGTACTTATTGAAAATCAAAAATAACTCAATACATTTACTACAAATGATTTCTATGCAGTGTATCTGTACGCCTGCAATCATCAAACAGAATTTTTAAAAGATTAGTAACTTCTCCCGAAGATCAGCGACTTCTCTCATATCGGCAACTTCTCTCAAATTTCCGTCGTTCCCGGTCTTTTATTCGTTCTCGGTCATTAAAAAAAAACATTCTTCATCTGCAGCGCCACAATCCACGCACTAATGTTTATGTTGGCATTGTCCTGCTCATATTTATTTCCTTCACGTTTTCCCTAGGCTGACCTGTACCCATATCATTTTGACATTTAGAAATTACACAAAATACCCGCACATAAATTATTTATTATTGTTAATGTCTTTGCACATTTACGATTTTCTTATCTTGGGTAGGTACATTCTTTTTTCCATTAACGCCATCCCTTATTATGTTATGTATAGATGAATTCGTTACCACTTTCATCATTGTTTAAATACTTTCTTTTTCCTTTGTTTAACACTATCCGTATTTTTCTTTTGCAGACATCTCCTTTAGTAATAATAGGAAATACATTGCATATGACTGGAATACTTCCTTCTTTAATTAATTTGCAAGCAGCTCTTAACAATATTAAACATTGTTTTTTCCTTGTAGATTTATTCCGATTAAACCAATTATATCCTGTTATTTCTGGAATTTTCCTGGATTAAACTGGATTTAACCTGCTATTACTGAAGTTTTCGCTTTATTACCTCGTGTCGAATAAATAATATACCTTTTTACATATTCCTTTTTAAAATTATGCTTAGATATAAGTGTCAGGTATTTATCATATTGTTAAGTGTGACCATAGAATGTCTAACAAATAACAATCTTTATAAACTTATTTTATTTCTTACGTCTACTCATGATGAAAGATGTTTTCATGTCGTGAATGTCTAATTTCACCCTTTTCATACAACTTTACGGCATTCAAATGACTAACGCTTTTGACTATTCCATCCTTCATCATTACTCTCTCTCTGTTATTTATTTTTAACACATTATTAAGTTTGAATAGTGGTTTACTAGTCAATATATTTAATGCTACTCCTACACAATGCATAAAATTTGGTTCGGCCCTTGTTCACTGAAATTGCATCTTGTGCTCCTCGTTTCTATAAATATAGAATACATGAATTTTATTTTTGTGTTTATTTTTGTACCTTTCAAATAAATTTTGTTTCAATTTTAATTATCATATACCTAACATAATAACATTACGCCGTTGCTGTTATGCAACTCATAATTCATGTATCAATAATTATGCTTACTACTAAAAATTGTTTCCTTATCCTATTACTTAATTATTTATTTATCTTATAATGCCAAACCAATATAGGGGTCACGGCAATATGTATGTATTTTTATATTTTGATTATCTTGTATTAGTCCTTGTATGAAGGCATTTATTATTATTATTATCATAAAAGAAAAACAAGTTGTTATTGGTATGTATTGTCATTTCAAAATGCAAGCAACATTTTCAGGTTTACCTTCCGTTGCTATTACCGATTTCATAATATTAGTGGATGAAATGTGGGCGAGTCAGCTTTATGTAACGGTAGTTAATTAAACTACAGGAAATGAAGCAAAGCCGTTCGTTGTTCTATGTATAACAGAACCCATCCACCCAGTACTCTCCGATACAAATCTCCATTCGCTTATTCGTTTATTCATTCCGAAGGGAGAACTGACTCCTGACTCCCTAATTCCGCCTTATTCCCCGCAAAACTCCGAAACAAGCGGATATTATTTTACACTT
Organism: Amphimallon solstitiale; assembly: GCA_963170755.1. NCBI lineage: Eukaryota > Metazoa > Arthropoda > Insecta > Coleoptera > Scarabaeidae > Amphimallon > Amphimallon solstitiale. The sequence continues at coordinate 74,523,508 of OY720683.1, read as the reverse complement.
GACGGTTCAATTTATAATTTCTGTTCTACTCTCCCGGGGTAACGGTACAGGCCCGAATGATTCTCGCTGCATTTCTTGAAAGTTGATTGTTTCACGGTGGCTCCCATGATTTCCACTCGTTCGCCAATATTATTCCGTATCACTTTCTGAATTAATGTAAATGGCTTGACTTGTTGGAAAGTTGAAACCGGGGCAATCAGTCGTTCTCAACATTGTTGATTAACGGACCATTTAAATTGATTAGTCAAATATATTCCGTGCTCCAAAATACAGTTTGTTTTCGTAGGTCTACAAATTCTACCACACCAATGAATACGTTATAAATTGGAGCGTTTTATGTGTTTCTCATAAATCCGTTTCAAACTTAATTCTTCAGAAAGTGAAGTATTTAGTAGTTAAAAGAGCACAGGTTACATTAATGATGAAAATAATACTTATCATATTAAAAATAAATAATATTTAATTATTGTAAATTACAATTAATTTATAGGAGAAAGGAAAAACTGAATAAAATATAATAATAAGAAGCTCTGTCTATTTCATAATCAATAAAATTTTCTTTTATTGTAACTAATTGAACGGGATGTTACTTGTTAAAACTCCATATTAGAATATAAGTAATAATCGTAAAAATAGTTTCAAATAATTCTTATTGTTCACTAAAATATTGTTTCGCCAAACTTTGGCTCCATTAGGTGATGACAGAGTGATGCTTACAAAATGATTACAGCGATATATATATATTACATAAGTGTCAGGGTTCAAAGAAGGGGTGTCTTTATAAATTTAGAACGACAGTAAAAGGGAGTAATTTAAATCTATTTGTTCGTTTATTGTCAAACCTATTTTTCTAAATCTATTAATTTCTAAAGCTTCAAATAAATTATTTTTGTTCCTTATCTTGTACATGTAAGATTTTAATTTCTTTATAAGGAGAAAAAACGTAATTTATTTGAAGCTTTAGAAATTAATAGATATAGAAAAATAGGTTTGACAATGAACGAACAAATAGATTTAAATCACTCCCTTCTATTGTCTTTCTAAATTTGTAAAAACACCCCCTTTTTGAACCCGACACTTATGTAGTATATATAACGCTGTAATCATTTTGTAAGCATTACTGTCATCACCTGATGAAGCCAAAGTTTCGCGAAACATTATTATAGTGAACAATAAAAATTATTTGAAATTATTTTTACGATTATTATTTATTTATTTTATTGGTGAAAAAACACCAAATTCAAAATGTTTTAAAAAACGTAATGTTTGCATGTCAACCGTCGGTTGAACATTCTGAGATTGTCCGAATATTAGTACTATCTAGAAGTAACTTCTTTCATATACGAGATGAATAAGTTGAAGTTTTTTGTTTTTATTTGAGATATAGTAAAGGATATAGTGATACTTTACATATCAATTTGTAAACCATCAAAAAAAGGTGAAAGTGTATAATCAACAACAATTTTCTTTAAGAAAAATCTGTAATATTTTCAAGAAAACTAACTAATTGTCACTCAGAAGCTAACTATCTATCTAAAATAGTTTATTACTAGAAGTTGGAATACTCAGACCAAATTATTTGACAAGATTTAGTGTTTTTAATGTACATAGTATACATTTAAAACGTACTATAATTTATATACAGTCTGTCCACATTTTAATGCTCACTATTGGTAGATACGATCGCTCTTAAACCTTAACACTATGGAAACACCTTTTTAAGACACATTCTTTGGTGTTAACATTAACCGCCGATTTTCCGTTGTTTCCAAGTTCTTAACGCTATATTTTTTCCTGTGGTGGCCATACTGGCTCCTTAATATGTTAAATAAGTCCTTAAAATAACTTTTCAATTATGTAAAATAAGTTTCACTCTAATATGAAATTATTTGGCCATGAAATTAAATGTTTCTGAGAAATAGACGATGAGCTCTGTCATTATTGATATGTAAAAATGCAATTGATGAGAGGTTTAAAACTTTGTGTACTAATTAGTGATAAGTAATTACAGTTATGCATTGAGATTAATAAGAACTGATAATGGGACATAGATTTTCAAATGAAGAAAAGGTTGATACGCTTGAAGTATATTTCAAAGCAAATAGAAACTCTAAAAATGCTTGAACGAATTACGCTCAGCGTTTTCCGAAAAGACAACAACCACATCGGACAATTTTTAATAGAATAATCAGAAATTTGGTGAACTATGAAAGCTTCGAACAAAAACGAGCTAACTACCAAGTTGACAATGCTGATATACGTCCAAATAATATTTTGCAAAATGTTATGAAGAATCCAAGTACATCAGTACGTCGAGTGGCTTGAGAAACTGGAATTTCGAATTCTACTGTTTATAAAAAGTTGAAAAAAAAAACAAATACCACCCATACAAACCAACAATTGTAAAAGGTTTAACCGATAATAACAGATGGTATCTACGAAAATGTGAAGATGATGTTGATTTTCCTAGGAAAATAATTTCGGCAGATGAAACTCGGTTTACTAATTGTGGTATGTTCAATAAGCATAGGTATTATCATTGGCCTACTGAAAATCCACATTTGGTAAATCAAAGAAGATTTCAAGTTCGATAGTGACAGTGAAGATTTTGATTGTAGTTCGATATCATCATCATAATTTAGAGATATATGAATTTATTTCTAATAGTTATGAGCAGCTCATAAGTTTATGATAAATATTTTTATTACATTTGCATTTCTGTAAATAAATATTTGAATGTATATTTTTTATTATAATAAATAAATTTTATGTATCTTATCTATCCTCCGTTTACACTTTCTAATATTTACTTAAATTTTTTCCTTTTCTGTCATCCTAGATAAATTACTGTTGCTGATTTCTGCATAGGTCTATACTTAATATAAATAAATTTGTGATACGTAACAAATGCAAAAATTATTTGAATTTTGCCGTGTACCATTTGTTTTCAAGATTTTGGCTCCTGTAATTTAGGACGGGGGTATGTTCAGAAGTTCGTCTCGCTACTTTAAAAATAGATTATAGTAACGGTTAGCTGACCCACACCCGTATAAATTTTCGTTACCGTTATTCGTTGGTAATTATTAAAATACACTGAGTGCACATCCTCAGAAACACCATCACAAAATTTAAATATAGAAACACAAGTGTCGACTTCATTTCATATAGGAAACAGTGCCATCACGCCTGACGAGAGACCATCGAACTAATTGAATGTCAATTTTATATCCGATGTAAGTACGGACGTGAATGTATTCTGCATACCTATCTTCTATACACGTTTCCGTTGGTTTTGCACAGAGTTCGCGGCATCTTCAAGATAGGCAACTATTCTGTCACCAGATTCAGGCCGTTTATTACATATCGAATATGAAAGATAAAACAGTGGATGCACTCAGGAGTAATGAAATATTTTTTTCTTTATAACGTTATTACCAGTACCACGTTATATCTTGATTATGCTAAACGAATGTCAACCCTTATAACGACTCACAAAGAGGGACACATTTTCGATTACTTGCGTGGTATATTACACAACTTTACTTTCTAAATAGCGTTAACAACAATATGAAAAAAATTATATCAAAACAATAAAACATCTGCATTATACTGCTCGTCTTAAACCCAGATGAACTGTGAGGTAAAGTTTGATATTCCGTATGTGTCGGTGAATTTTCCATCCGGGAAACTTTCTTGAAATCGTTGGAGAGACATTTTCTGTCAGTGAAATGTTCTTGGACAATTCTCCTAGAGATTGTACTACTTTAATAAAGATATAAACTATATTTTAGTAAGAAAGAATTTAACGTTGATGAACAAACTTGACTATATATTTATTTAGAGAAAAATATTCATATTCGGGTCATTTTCCTGAAAAGAACAAAAATTTAAATAAATCTAAATTTATATTTCAATGAAAAGGTAGAGCGGGAAAAATGAAATTTAAAAATATATATTATTTATGGGGATAGAAAGCATTTCTTTATACATTGTTCAGTGCTTCAGTGAGACTGGTAGTACGAATCCATTTAGAAAATTAATATGACATTAATAACACACCAAAAATTTTCAGGCGCAATGGGCTACCTGGAGTATGGTGCCCGGATTCCCTTTCATGAAAAATATGTGAAACAAATTTTCTCTGAGCTCAGCAAAGAAAATTACTCTTAATGCACTTTGAACTAATAACGTAATTATTCTTTTCGAAACGCGTAATATCAGCGGCGGCTTATGGAAAAATATTTTGCCATATCATAATGAAAATTCCACATACGCCGGTCTTGTTTGTGGAAAAATGTAGAAAAACTATAGACATAAAAAGCAACGAACGAATAAAAACTAACGCGTAAATGCACATCTATATTACAATAACAGAGGTTCACGGTTCTCGATTTCTAGTCCACGGAAGCAGGAAAAGCTAAAATGATAATGTTTTATCATTTCGAAGCGCTTGAAAAAAAACGGTAACTGGAAAATACACATACAAAAAATATCATAAACATATGTGATAATATTTGCTAAAAGAAAATATTATACAGTGCATTTTCATTTCGCTATTCTAATAAAAAAAATTAGAAAAGTAAAATATTAATTAAACATTCGCAAACGGCAAAATTTATGTCTATTATTTTATCTTTTATTCCATGCTTTACTAATGGTTATTATTCAAATTATGCAATTATTTAAATTCTACAAGTCGTAAAATTATTAAATTAATGTAATAATGAAAACATAGCAGATATGTCTAGTCCGGATTATCAGATAAGAAAAATAATCACAAAAATCATCATAAATACCAACAAGTTATCTTAATTACATTAAAAGAAGCAGAAAAACTAAAGTAAAAGTCACGATCATTTAATGATTTTATTTAATGAATACAAATACTTAAAAGTTCACAAAAGCATATTTAAAGTAAATTGAATTAACAATACAATAATATGTTCCTAAATTTGAAAATAAAGGTAAAATGTTGTAAACGGAATATACGACAGCTGTTCTCTTTCCGCTGAGCTGGGAAAGTAAAATACACTTAATTTTCAAAAAACATTTATTTATAATTTTTCAAAGTATTCTCCTACAGAGTTAATGCATTTTTGCAAGTACTTAAAAATCCAAAAATATGTAGAGTGAGTCATTTAAAAAAATTAAGTTCCATGCATTTCCGGTGAAACCGGAAGTGCGTCAGGGCTTAAAGTATTTTTAGAATATACGCCTCAAGCAACCATGAAACTTTCTCTAATTGTTTTTTCTTTTACTTAAAACACAAAAGAGAAATGGCTACTAATGACTCACCCTGTATGTTGCAACATACTGTACATATGTTGCAAATTAAAAGCAAATTAATGTAAATCGACTGCAAATTAAATGGAAATTAAATCAGAAAGTATTATCAGATTCGCATGTAATTTGAGACACACTGTACATGATCATCAAAACATAAATATTTTTCGTAAAATATGGTTAAACAATAGGTACTTGAAATACTCTGTTGGCCGGATATTTTAAGTAGATTTATTATTAAATGAGAATCCGAGACGTATAAGTTCTATTTTCGGTTTTTTTTAATTGAGGAGCATGTTGTTTCTAAATATGAGACTTTTTTTCTTTAAAGATTACTCTTTTGATGCCTGAAAGAAGCATTATGTAGCGTAACTGAGTGTGACTGAGTAAGCTGAGTGTGACTGAGTAAGCTATATACAAGTATGTCGACCCTATATTTGCAGTAGGCATTAAAATTTTGCTACACTCAACTTGAGAACGCCCCGAATATTCTTAAAAACTAATATTATTGTGATTTGTTTCCAAGCTAATAATGCCCGATCGTTGGCAGAGCGTCCTGTTTAAGAATTGCTGCACCTACCACCCTGATTATAATAACGAAATCTACTTTTCTCATAAAAATACGTCTATATATAAATATTGTTAAATCCAAATCAATCGGAATCCCGGGTGTAAACAATTGAAAGCACAAGACAGCTAGCTATAAAATACGCTCAATTGCTTTGTATCAACCATCAAAAGAAAGAGAATTTATTTCTCCAGGGGATAATCTACCTAATATCTTGCAATTATCTATGTATTCCAAGTAATTACGATAAAGTAGCAGATTTTTGGTATAAAAACTTCCTGTTTTTAACATTTTTTTCCACATTAATCGAACAAACTTCTGTTATTAAAAGTACCCAGTCCCCTGGAGATAAGTTTGTAGATTATGCTCGTATTTTTTTATTGTCATTTTGTTGCTTACTAAGTGATTCTGGTGCGATATGTTCGCAACATGTTTGCAATGTAATTGAGATGGCCACCTTAATGTGAAATAATAAGTGTTACAAAATTCTTCTGGGATAAATTCTGACAAACGATGTAAAACCTTTCGTTATAAAATGTTGGGATAAAATAAGGCTTAGCGTGTCCTGTCACATAGAAGTTTTGAAAGACAAAATTGTAAATATTTATTCCTTTTAAAATTAAAAAAAATTGTAATGTACTAATATTCTTATTTATTAAGATTGCGATTGTTTCAGGGATACCTTTGCAAATATTTTCTGAAACTATAAATAATATTAAAGCTCTAAACGTTAGGTATAGCATCCGTCCTACTTTATGTCTAAAATACATTTCAGTATTATCAATGTTGCAAAAATCAATTGTAGAGATTAGAACAATTCGAAGGAGCCACCATGAGGATATCGAACATTGTACATACCAGGCTGTAATGAGGAAACAAAAGCACTGTAAATAGAAGAAAAAACTCAACCAAACCAGCTTCTTTTCAACTAAAATCTCAAAAAGCGGCAACGCCTTATTACTCGTCCTAAGCAGCAGCAGACAAATAACTTGGTGAAACACGGTGTAAAATATTGATATGAAACTGTTTCATTGGACAAATTGCTCACCAGCTTCTTTTTAAAGGACAGTCAGGGAAGAAGACTAAAGCTAATAAAATACACCAAGAACCACAGGGTAATAACGATGATATAGGAAACTGTTTTAACTCCTCATACCTCAAAAAAGCTATTCCGTATTGGAAAACAAGAAAGGCAGAGGGATTTGACGGCATCTTCATACAGGCCCAGTAACATTAAACTGGCTGTTGCTGCTTTGCAACAAGAGGGAGATATAAAAAAAAATCCAACGATTTGGTTCAAAGCTAAGACTTTCGCGGTCAAAAAGTTTAGTAAGCCTCGTGACGGTCCTACGAGTCTCCTATTTCACGGTTATGCTGTCCTTCCAAGTTGTTTGATTGAAACAATAAGGATCACTTGATATTGTAACAGGCGGGCTTGAAAAGTCATACCAAAGTCAGATTTTGGGATTAAGGTACTAATATAAAGGCTAACTTTAAGGGAAGTACACCTAACAGCAATGGTAATGATTTTGAATTACAGTGAAGGAACAGCTGTTGGAAGGATCTTAACAATGGATATCGCAAGGAAGTGTGCTGGTACCACTGCTACGTCAGTAGATATAAAAACGACTAGCCAATATCAGCATCACTTTAAGAGTTGGTTAGCCTTAGTTTTTAAAAAAGAAATGCCTGTGATACAAAACATCAAATCTCTTTTTCGAAATTCGATATAAAGCCATAATAGTTTACTGCTCCCTTTATAATTACTAAGTTATAACATTGAAAATACTAGAAATAAGTAATATGTTGTTGGTACTATTTTAGCGGAAATTTTGCAAGGAATTTGCTGACTAATAAAAAAATTCGAGGTTCGATTTAAAAAGATGAGAAAATAGCCAATAAAAATCATTAACTAAGGCACGACATATTTAACATGCTATAAATGTATTAGCTTTGTTCAACCTCAAACAAATTACGTGTTAGTCCGTAAATTAGTAACACAAGAGTTACGAAATTTCTTAAAGTAAACTATAAAGTGTGTCTTGAACACTATAGTTACCGATATTACATAATGCAGATCTAATAAACATACTAAAATTACTTAAAATTAAAACAAAAGTAGTCATTATAATTGAATATAACGCATGTGTATTCGCAGAAAGTTCCAATCGTTGTAAATCGCAAAGAATTACATCTTATAGCGTGACATTAACTGCCGACTACCGAAATCAAGAGGTTAGAAATTCAAGTTTTTCTCCGTTATTTTTGCAGCGATTTTATTTAAACAAAAACCAACACATATTTTAAGGTTTTTCTGAGGTACCTAAAGAATAAAATTTTATAAAACTTATTAAAATATTTATAGATGGAGTCTAGAAAGTGCCTCAAGTTTACCATATGTTTTCTATATTATTTTTCCACAAAGGGAAAAAAACGTCCTTTAGGTACCTTCAATAAATCTTACTGTAAACGTAAAGCCTTAAGTCTTAACTTAATTTACAAAATAGTTATTGAGAAAAACTTGAATTACAAACGAAAGTTTTGCCCTATTTCTGAATACACATTGCCTAAATTTTCTGTGTTCCTCTCATAATGAGTCAATCATAAGATATGCTTAACTTAAAACACACGAATATATTACTCTTTTTGTATTTGTTCCACAACTCTTGGCAAGAATCTTACTGACGGCGGCAGTTCACCCTTAAGAGATCATAATCAAAAGAAACCAACACAGTACAAGACCATAGAGTACTAATAGTAAACTCCTTATTCATACATACTATTCGCTATGAGTAATTGCATTAGATTTCATTCTTTTGAATTGAAGCATTACTAAACAAACTTTTCCTAAAATTAAAAAAGATTCGACTGTTGTATTAATAATATATCCAGTTTAAAAACTAAGTAAACTGGAAGCTATTATAAAACAGGAAATGACTACCCATTCTTCGTAATACTAACAATAATATTTAACATTGAGGAACATTTAACAATTGTGATATATATTTCATCTTGGTACTATACCCTAACATTACAAGAAATTAGTTTTCTCGACATTTTATAATTCTCTTGTTGTATACCATAGATGTCCAATCGGGAATTACATTTCTTTCGAAAACCGAGAAACAAAAGTCCTCAAACACACGAGCGGAAATGGGTCGGCATTAACGTTTCGTATTTGTTTTTGGAGCGGAAAATACTGGGATAAATTTCAAATGATATGTCGTTTGTCGGGGATTAAGTTCCCTTTTTTTAGAATTGCATCGTCGCGTACCGACGGAATCCATTCCAAATAAAGAACATTTTGCTAGCGACCGTTGTATATATGCATGAAATAGCTGAGATTATTACGCCAAATAACAATAATAATTATGAGATGAACATACGATGAATATATCTATTTATTTATTTATTTATTGTTTAGAGATAGAGATACATCAGGAAACATTCATATTTCTCTATACAGGGTTGCTCAATAGTGCGTCAAAGTTCAATATAGGCGTTATTAAATAGTAGTGAAGAAAATTATTATTTTAAAAAGTGACACAGTTACAAAAAACACACATTTTGAAAATAATGTGAATTATACAGGGTACAAATATCTCACAAGTTTGCATTCTGTGAGATTAAGAGACTATAGAAGTACTTAGAATAGGATTTTAAATAATTTTTGTATAAAAGAATTTTCAAAATTCGGACACATTTACTCACAGGCGTATTTTTTTAAGAGGATAAATGCATTTAAAACTTAATTTAGATCAACTTTGCATAATTTGAAATTTATATATTTATAAAAATGTCGTGTGGTGCCCACACCTCATTTTTTCTTAATAATAAATGTTGCTTTGAGTTTTATTTTTGAATAACCAAAAGTAAATGGAACTGACTGGTCTTTACTAAAAATTACGAGTAAAGTACGATAGGGTACGATAAACGAAATTTCTGGGTTATATATTCAGATTTTGTTTTACAAATACTCTTAAAATATCAATATTATAATGTTTTTAAACAAATATTCTTCAAATAAGAAGATTTGGGTTTATAATAAATTAAAATGAAGGATTTTCTTTACTTTTGTAGTACAAAGTCTAAGTATGTTGTTGCATCGTGCCCACCCGTGACGTCACCCGCGTAGAATTATGTTTGCTTCACTGCTTGATAGTTAAGGCGTGTCTATATGTTTAAATGGATAATTGTCATATAAACATTTTAAATTTGCAATGCTTGCCTCCTAAACAGTACAGCCAAGTGTTATATAAAATTTAGGTTTTGAAAAAAATAATATTTAATAGCTTTATTTATAATATCTAATTAATAACTGGCTTTCATGTAATGGTATTTTGCTATGGGAAGATATATATCCTGAAATATTAAATAGTTAGTTTAATCTTATTGTATTGCAATTGTTCCGGCCGATCGAAATTTGTAGTGGTATTGAATTGTCGTCTTTAGTTCGTATTTTGGCCATGTTGGTTGCCAAAACGAATCTACTATACATAGTTGACTCTCCATTTACAGAATATTCATATGATAATTAAAGAAAAATACAACTCTAAATACTTTTGCATTCAATAAATATAGAATGCAAAATTTACGAGATATTTGCAAAAACTGTTTTATTTTATAAGAGCAGAAGTATTACTTTCCGTCCGAATTTTAAAATTTCTTCTATTCAAATCTAGCTTTAACTACTTTTGCAGTAATAATAAATCTGCAAATATCTCGCAAAATGCAAAAAATATTGTTACTTCCGATTCGAATTTTGAAATTTTTATATACAGAAATTGTTCCAATTCCAGCTCTAAATACTTTTGTAGTCTAGATAAATCTGTATAGAATGCATAATTTGGGAGATACTTGCAAAAAACTGTTTTTTGATAATACAAAAAGGCCTACTTCCGGAAAGCATTTCAAAAAAACTCTTTTTATAAAAAAATTTTAAATTATTTTTTTATTACTTTTGTATGTTTTATAAATTTGTCTAAACTTAGTAGTTGAAGAGATATAAGTAAATTATGATTTTTTAACTAAAGTAAGCTACTACTTTCGCTTGCCAATTTGTCTGAAAATCAGATCCGAAGAGGAATAAACACACACCACAAATATAGTCACACACAGGTATGTTTGCAAAACCCACTTTTTCAGGGGACATTACAAAAATCTCGACGTCGAAATTTTTAGTCATCACAATACTTCCATTTACAACGTATAACAAAGTGATAGTTTTAAATTAAAACGGTTAAACTGGTAACATTAAGATGCGCATAAGTATATGAGACGAAAGAAGATCTATTCAAATTTTATTTTTGAAGTGTAAACTTCTTTGGGCGCGTTGCGTTGATTGTCGGCACTGAACAAGACTGAGCCGTCACGCTCGGCTATGTAACGCTCGTCCGGGTAAAGTCGGCTCGAGTCGACTAAGGGAACGAGAGAAATATATCATACAGAGGTATTTAATTTAAATTAAATTGAAATTTAAATGAATAAATAAATTCATGTTTCCGAGCAGATTCGATCCCGAGCCGCACGGGTGAGAAGGCGGCACGTTAGCATCAGACCAGCGCGGGACTCGTAACCGAGTATTCATATTGTCTATTTATATATATATATACATGCGTTCGAACCGACACCCATCCGTACACCCACGCGATTATATATCGCGGCCGCTGCCATAGCAACGGCCGCGAAATTGTATTTCGCGGACTGTGTTGCGTTCGCTAATTGGTACCTTCGCGGACGGTTAACCAAAAAATTTGTTGTGTGTGTATGAGACATTATCTCTATAATAATATAATATAATATTTCGCGCTCATGTAAGTTTTAGCATGTTTATTAAAATGATATGAATGACTCGGAAACTGATCAGTATATTCCGGGTGTTAAATAACGTCCACACGCATTTACTATAATTTGTATACCAATGCAAAACAGAAACGTTGAGAATAGAGCATTGCTTTAATTGCTCATTATATACGAATTTATAAGCATTTAATTCTTTTCTGTTACACAGGATGGATGAAGAAAATCAAATCGATGACAAATTAAAACGAAAAAACATAAAATTTGAATAGTTCTTACAAGCACCTTTCAAATGGGAGTCTCTTATTTCTAAAATTTTTAAACTGATATACCTACAGCGCCATCTAAATTTAGTATTTTTATAGCGGTTTTGTTTTATTTTTGCTTCAGGTTTTATTCCACTTCATTTAAAAGATAACACTCTATAGTTATTTAATTAACATGTTTATTTTATTAATTTTTATTGTTTGTGAATTATTCTAGACATCCATTGGTATGTATTATTTAATAAAGAAATAACGAATAAGAATGGATTGCTTTTATTCGTTCTAATTAATACTGCTAATGTACACAATCTATATGACTTTCATATATTCGTGTTCAGGGCTCCCCCGCTCTTGCAATGTATATCATTGAAAATTATGGTATTAGGGGTGAGGCTTACTGTTGGTTTGAGAGTTGCCTGTTAAATCGCAGACGGAGGGTGGTGATTGATCAGCTTTCGTCTGATACCAGAATTTTGTGTAGGGGGGTTCCACAGGGGTCAGTCCTTGGACCCACTCTTTTCTTAATTTATATCAACGACCTTCCTTCATTTCTCGGGATGGCCTCTGATCTTGTACTATGTGCTGATGACATTAATATAATAATTCTATCTAGCAATTTGGCTGTTTTGTTTGAGAGTGCTATTTGTCTTTGTGAAAGATTGTGTGAATGGCTTTGTGCTAATGGTTTGGCTGTTAACACCCAAAAAAACCAAATGTATTTTGTTCCGCGACCGACATGGACTTCCAGACTTCTTGGTGCCACCATTGATGAGGATCTTAGGTGGATTACCCATATCGATGATATCTGTAACGAACTATCTAGAACATGTTATGCTTTGTACAACCTGAGAAGGTCTTGCAGTGCTCATGTTCTTAAAACTTATTAACTACGCCAATTTCCATTCCAGGCTGAGGTTTGGAATAATTCATTGGGGATCTGGTCTTGGAACGGAGCGTCTTCTTATATTGCAGAAGCGCGCGATTCGTACCATTTTCAATCTTTCTTCTCGTGAATCTTGTAGAACAATCTTTGGGAAGCACAATATTCTTATTGTATATGACGTGTAATCCTTGAAGTCTTGTGCTATGTTTATAAATTTAAATGTCAATTTTCGACTGATACTTCGCATAATTACAACATACGTCAAACGAATTATTTGATACCACCAACCCATAAAACCACTCTGTTTCAAAAGAACTTAGGTTTTATGGGATGTAGCTTGTATAATAAACTGCCAAAGAGCATAAAATCTTGTAAAACTTGTAAATTTAAGTATAGTGTTAGGGCGTAGTTGTTAACGTTATCTTGTTATTCTATTAATGAATACGAGGTATGTCTCAGAAGTAATGAGAATGAATTGTTTACGCTAAATATGACAACGACTGCAGCCAACTGGAGTCGACTACATGTGAGTGGAATGTCTAAGAACGCAACTATAACAGGTGCAGGCCACTAAGTCTAGTGTTAGTGGCATGAGCCCCACGTATTTACCGTTAAGTTCCAATACCACGTTACACGTAAAATGCAGGCAAATATCGAGCAGCGATATGCAATTAAATTTTGCGTTAAAAAAGGAAACTGCTTCAGAGTCACTACAAATGGTAAGAAAACATATGGAGATGTTACGTTGTCGTCAGCACAAGTTATCAGATGGTACAAGGCTTTCAAAGATTGCCGCGAAACTATCGAAGGTAACCATTGCTCCGGACTGCCGTCAAGGTCAAAAATCGATGAAAGCGTGGCGAATGTGCGTTCTGCGTTAGCAGACAGTTGACACTAAGGTTGATGGCACATGAGGTCAGCATGAGTAAGGACACTGTTTATCGAATTATAACAAAGGAACTAGGCATGCGGAAAATTTGTGCAAAGCTGGTGCCAAAGAACTTGTCTGATCAACAAAAGGAAAATCGCTTCTCCATTAGTCAACAATTGCGGGATTGCTTAACAACCCAACCCAACTACATGCACAGAGTGATAACAGGTGATAAGTCATGGGTATTTGAATATGATCCAGAAACAAAGCGACAAAGCGCTGAGGGGCGCACACCTGCATCACCGCGGCCGAAGAAAGCTCGCATGAGCAAATCCTGAATCAAGTCCATGCTTATCATCTAATTTGATCGCGTGGAATTGTCCACAAAGAATTCGTACCGCCGGGCCAGACAGTGAATCAAACTCTTTATCGAAACGTCCTTGAACGTTTTCGGCAAAGAGTTCTGCGTGTGCGGCCTGACATTGCCAGTTCGTGGATCCTGCATCACGATAATGCCCCCAGTCACAGCTCATTGTTGGTTGGAGAATTTTTGACAGAGAAAAATATTCTAGTACTCCCACACCCGCCCAACATTCCAAACATGGCTCCATGTGATTTTTTTTTGTTCCAACGCTTAAGCGGTAATTGAAATGTTCCCATTACGGAACATTAATCAACATCCAAACAGTCACGACACAGGTTCTAAACAGCCTAACGAAACAAGACTTCCAGAATTGTTACCAGGCATGGAAAACTTACTAAAGACGCTGTGTGCATTCCCAAGGGACATAGTTTGAAGGGAACAATATTAATTTGTAGATACATTCAATAAAACTCTCGATAACTAATCATTCTCATTAATTCTGAGACACACCTCGTATATGTCACACTGATACTACATTTTAATTAATTTAGTTATCAAATATTTTTAATATTTTAATAGTAGTAACTCTATTATTCATTCTCTTTGTGACATATTTCCAGTACAAATACTGCTGTGTTCCTGGGTATTTTGTATTTTGTTGAAATGAATAAAGATTATTATTATTATTATTATAGACCCTCCATTGAACAAAATCAATTGTGTTATCATCGCACCAGTATTCTTACAAATGCAACAGCTTCATATCAGTTGTCTTGAGAAACATTTACATCAATTAACTCAAGACTACTAATTATAATTCTAATAAATTCACACGTATTAAGTCCTCTTCATATCTCAGATGACAGATTATATAAAGTGTAATTATAAAGTGTAATTAAATACTTCGAATTAGATCATATAGAATCTTTTTTCTGCACAGAATTACTAAGATTTATTAACTATATTTGAGTGCACGTATATGTACACCAGCAGTTTATTAATTAACGTAGTAATCCATCAATCTGGTATATATAAGGGATAGCATATTGGGAAATTCCCCTAAGACTTAGATTGACCGTCATCAATATCCCTAATACTTTTGACACAACATTGCTTGTCAATTCGTTGATTAAATAATTCAATCCATATTTAATAAAGTAGCTTATAACGAGTATGATAGCTACTATCGGAATTAATAGATATATAGAACATATACAAAATTTAACAAAACATGCAGAATAATTAAATATTAGAAATTTCCTTCTTATTAAAAATAATATAATACGAAAATAACGATCAAGAAGAAATAACAAGGTACAGATTGTATTATAATGAATGTACCTAGGTTGTTAAAAAATCGAAAATTTCGTAGTAGGGGAACAGAAGGCAAAATGGCACCCTTAAGAAAATTCTTCAGTAAAAAAAAAACTATAAACTTTATTTATAAAATAAAATCACTTTTCCATA
Organism: Amphimallon solstitiale; assembly: GCA_963170755.1. NCBI lineage: Eukaryota > Metazoa > Arthropoda > Insecta > Coleoptera > Scarabaeidae > Amphimallon > Amphimallon solstitiale. The sequence goes on along the minus strand of OY720683.1, from coordinate 74,508,007 downwards.
ACGTAACATGTCTTCTTGCATATAAATATGTAAAATTCAACAATATTCGAAAGTATATATTTAAAAAAAAATAAAACAAAATATTTGCGTTTGGGGCGTTCTGCCCACACGTGAAGGCACAATGGCACCAGTATGAAGGCAAAATGGGCTTGAGTAAAAATGTCTAGCTTTGGCAATTTTCACACGTAAAAACAACTACGTCATCCTCATCTTCAACTCCAGCGCATGAACAATCTGCCCAACTTAGGCACTGGGAACACTGGATCCACCCTCCTGGAGATTCAGAATAGAAATAATGGCAGTACAAACAGTCTACGTCACTATCTTCATCGGAAGAATCATGTTTCTCAGTCTTTTTAATTCTCTTTTTCTTCATCTCTTTACTCTTCACGGTATTATCAAAAGCAACTTTCCTCTTAACTTTACTTGCATCGATTTGTGAGCCTTCTAGTTAGAGTATATATGACCCATCAGCACTAAAGCAGCAAACAGTAGTGACTAGTTGGCCTCGCTCAGCAGAAGTTAACATACCCACTTGTTTTTTCCCTTTGGTACTAATTATTTTTGACAAAGACTTTGGTACTATTGTCATCCCAGTCTCATCCACGTTAAAAATTTTATCTGGTGTCAATTTGTATTTATCAGTTACCTCTAATAGCAGTGAAAAAAAATTCTTTACTGCAACTTGATTAAAACCACGTGCCCTGGCAGCAGAAGTAGCTTCTGGTTTTCGTAAGCTTAAATCTGGATTTCACTTTAAGAAATTTTCCAACCAATACCTACCAGCCATTTTTGTGCTGCGATCAAAATTATGTTTTATATTTCTGCTGGATCATATGCCAAAGATCTCAAATCTTTGGTTGTGAGACCAAACAAGCGAGTTTCCATATTTTTGACGTAAGTGGCCAGTTCTTCTCCCTGCTGTTTATTAAATACAGTAACAAACCGACCCATCTTCTTCGTTGTTACTACAGATATATCATTATTTTGATTTCTTTTGTATATCTCCACTATGCGTTTTAATGTCGTTTTCGGTATGTTATAAGTCTCAGAAGCCTTCCTAAGGCCTAAGGCTTTGGTGAAAACCATTTGAATTGCATGTTTCATAGAGTCTTCAGACCAGTTCTGTCTATCTGACTTCCTTTTGTAGTTACTGACCATGATAGCGAATAAGGAAACCTAAAATAAGAATATTGAATGGCTCTTTTTTATTTAAGAAGGCAAAATGAACCACCAGAAGGCATAACGGTCCAAGTGGTCCGTTTTGCCTTTACACTATCTCGAACAAAACGCGATAGTTGTGAGGTTATGTAAACAAGCTACAGAATAACAAAATGGTCTCTGAGAAACTAAAACAATACTGTTTCAAACAGTACAGTCGATTACTCTTCTATAATGTATGATACAAAAGTATAGCATGCTTAGAAAAACCGAATTTTACATGAAATGATATTGAAAAGAACTTACTGCCGGGGCGTGTTAACTGACTTACTAGTTTAGTGTCCGAAGTTGCCTATTTACAGTACATTTTAGATCCACATGCTACAGACAGATGGCGTTATAAATATGTAAAATTATTAAATGGACCATTTTGCCTGCGGTTCCCCTACTCGGAATATTTTAGGGTAAAACTGTTTCGGTATCGATTTAAAAATATACATTAAAACAATTACTTTATAATAATTCGCGCGTTTATAAATTACTTTGCAAGAATTTTGTACGTATGGTTAAGACTTTAATACGTCATATATATTAGTCATTTATTATAGAAATTTGATCCACATTTGCCAACAATCACCTTTCTAAAAATCATAGTATCAGCAAAATTTCATATAAAGCAGACAAAAGTAGAAAAAGCCCAACAAAATTTTTCTTAGCCTTAAGATTGTTTTTCTCTGTTTGTCAAGTAGCTCTTAAATAGCTGGAAACTTGCCATATACTTATTAGTTACCCAATCATTTAATTTTACTTTTTTATATGTAGTATAAGGAAGTATTGTAATGATAAAAAATTTCGACCTCGAGATTTTTGCAGATGTCGGCGTTTTGAAGTCCCCTGATACGAAAAATTTATTATTAAGAAATGTGTCTCTTTTACTCTTATTGAAAATCAGTTTTTTGTGAATATCTCGCAAATCATGCTTTCTAGGCAGGTACATTACGAGTATAAAAGTATTTAAAACATAATTTTCAATACCCTTTGTTTAAAAAAGAAATTCAAAATTTGCTCCGGAAATAACACTTTTATCGAATAGCACCTTTTGGCAAATATGTCGTAAATTATGCATTCTGTATATATTTATCAAGAATACAAACGTATTTAGAACTGGTTTTGCAATATTTTTTGTATACATGAAATTGCAAAATTCGGACCGGAAGTAACACTTTTACTCTTAGCGAGTAGCCTTTCTTTCGTATATCTTGCAAAGTATGCATTCTATAGAGATTTATTCAGATAATAGAAGTACTTATAATAGGATATTGAATAATTTTGATATAAAAAATTTCTTAAAATTGTATAATTTGAATGTTCATACGTATAAGAAAGTCGTGTGATGGCCGCATCTGTTTTTTAGTATTTTACTTTAGAGAATGATTGAAATCTCGACATAAACATTCAACTTAAGCAATGTATCTAATTACACTTAATATTAATTATATAAAAGGAATATAGGAATATTCAAACATTAATGTACCTACATATCGGTTTGATATAAATTTAATCAAAATCAACCAAATAGTAAGTATCTTGTTCCTTAATTTAAACTTATATAAGAAAGTGTAAGAAATATTAATGTAAAGCCATCAATAGACGTTTAAGGAAATACTACAAATGTACAGATATACGAGGTTTGTTCAGAAAAAGACTGAACTTTCGTTATAAAGACTTTATTATAATACTTTCAACTTTACAAATGTCAGTCTTTTTGAAGTATTCCCCCATGGTTTCTCTACAACTCTACACCGCTCCCATCACTTCTTTCGTTGTATATATGCTCCATGCAACTCGTTTGGTGTGATATCTTTTATCTGTGCCAGCAATTTCTTATACACTTTGAAAACTACGTCCTTTCAGGGTGATTTTTGGTTTTACAAAAAGTCTGCTGGGGTCGTACCTGCAGAGTACAGAAGATGGGGATGGGGTTTCTTTATCGGCCGAAAGTTGACCAACAGGCAGAGAAGAGTAACTCGGAGCTTTCTCGTGGTGCAACATACAGCTCTTGTTTTTCCACAGTTCAGGCATCTCCCTCGCATTATAACTTCCACATAGAACTCCTTGTTGACTGTCTGACCTTGTGGCATGAATTTTTGTTGAACAACTCCACGACAATCGAAGAAAATAATAAACATTGACTTCACGTTTGAGCGGCTCTTGGATGCAATATTCGGTCGTGGCGAATATTAAGCGACCCATGTTACAATTGTGTATTCGTTTCACCATCATATCCATAAACCCAATTTTCGAAACCTATGATGATGGTTTTTACAATTTTTTTGTTGATGTTAACACGATGATATATCTTGGCCAATGTTAACATATTTTTCTGTTGCTGGCTTGTGAGCAACCGTGGCATCAGTTTTGCTGAAACGCGATGCATACCAGGTTTTTCTGTCAAAATTTTATGAAACGACTCGATGCTGTACTCTCGCACTGTCAAACGACAATTTCCACGAATCACATATTGAACAGCAACAATGTCTTTTGTTTATTTTTTAGATAAAGATAGTTATGCATTTGATATTTTTTATTAAAAATATTATGTTCTTTCAAAATACGCAGAAATATACATAGTATTCTACTTAAAAAAATGATAAATTTTCAAATTCCTCAAAAATTAAATCCTTTTTATTACTTTTCATATTTGTATTTGTGTTATTGTATCCTATATCTAACATATTTATATTTCTAGCGGATAACACCAAATTTTATTTAGCAGTATCGATTGGTTTTAATTGATTTTTCAACATTTAATCAAAACATGCGTAAACTAGAAGTACTAATTAGTAACTTCAGCGTTATACCACTAGTGGTACTAAAACAATTAACATTCACGCGATCAAATAAATTTCGAATGGAGTTGCGAACCTATTGGCTCATGAAAACGAATAATCGTCCGTCGGATATGGAAGGAATTTACATAATAACCGCAACATTTACACCTAATACGAAGCGGACAAAATACATCAACCACAGAAACTACGGCAATAACAGCAACAACCACTGGACATAGTTGCGCCCCCGCATCACATATCCAGCATAAAAGCTCCATAGCACTTCATCATATAAAGGCTTATAAATGCAGCAATAAACATGTCTTATGTACGTACGTATGTACCCACAATACTGCTCGATTTTGCAGCTAAATTAAACGCGAAAGGTTAACTATTCAAACATGTTACAGCATGGGATAACATGATATGTTATCGTTAAGAATTTCCACTTCTCAATGCATACCATTTTATACAGAGGGGTGCAAAATTACGTAGTTATTGAAAAACTTAAGACGGGCGTTTACCAACAAATAGAAACTTATGCAACTTATATTACTCGCGGGACGAGTAGACGCAAGGGGGTGTGAGTAGGTGGAGGTAGACGATATTCGTTTCTGTCACACTGCTTCGGTTTTATTCACAGTTTCTGTCATAGATAAAGGAATACTATAGATAGGAAACGTAATGTATAAAGAATGAATACTTACGGAACTGTTGATGTTGTTGATGTTTTATAATAAGCCAATTTTCGCTTGCCCATAACTGTTAGAGATACCGTAAAGTGGGGATAGACGACGCGATTAGCTTGGAAAAACCTCGTGTAAAATGTGTGTGAAATGCTTACTGTTTAATATTTTTTATCTTTAAAAATAATTACATAAATTTGATTTTTTCTTTATATCGTACATCAAATGTGCAGCTGGCGCGTAGAGGTCTTTTTTTTCTATTGTTTACCAGCCTTAGTTAGTAGACATTAATCAAATTCATGCATTGTTGTGGTTATTTCTAAAACACATAACTTTCTTAAGAAAATAAATTAGTACAAAAGCTGACCTTGACATTATAAATTTATGCCTTTTGCATCACTAACCCATATTTGAGATTCTAAAATTACAAAATGAGTTTAAAAAACGCGAAACGGCGATGCCTTAATTTTCGATAGGTAAACGCCCCTCTTAATACGATATAGTTATCTTAAATGCAAATAAAAATCAAATCACGCTTAAAATTACATTGAATCTCGTAAATATTTCTTGTTTTAACATTCAGGCATACTCGAGCCTGGAAGTTACACTGAACTTCACTTTGCCCCTTAGTTAGATATATGAATCGTTTGCTGAGCACGCTTCTATTATGAATTCACGTATATCAGCAATTGATCATTACTAGGGCGCGGACACGTACGGTTGATGACTCATCGCCCATGGGCGCACTATTGAAATGTTGTATTGGATAACAAGTGGCTGGTGATCTATAAAATACAAAATACCTTATTATTTGTTGATTTTCTCTTCTGTAAGACTTGTTCTCTTTGAATTAAGTACATCCTTGTAGATAGAAAACGTCCTTTCTACATCGCAACTGGTTATAGGTGCGTACTGGAAATATTCTTTTATTTCAGCGTATTTAGCATACACAATTGCCGCAATGTTATTAAATCTGGATTTCTATTAAAAACTGCGTCTAACTTTTGCCGAAGGCCACATCCGAAGTCACTTGGAATACTTTGGAAATTATTAATAGTCAGCGTCTAATGTGGTTAATCCATCTTTTAATTTGAGATTTCGATTTTCAAAATATGTGATTAGTTTAGGCAAATTTCCAAAGTGTTCCTGAGGGAATAACAACTGATTTTTTAAATTTGGGATTTGTGTTAGTTCCTTGCACTCAGAAATACTTCGACCATCGTCATTTAAACATCTAACGAAATTTGTAAACTATCGAAATTCTCTGCATAAAAACTATTTCTGTGTATGTTTTAGCAAAGCTAAGTGACGAACGTGCGATATTTTGGCATTAAAAAAAACTAACTTTGCGAATGGCTAAGCATACACTCTATGAGGATGGCGAAAATGAGTATTTTTTTGTAAAATGAGATTTTTTTAAAAAATTTGTTTTCAAATTTTATATTTTATTTAATGTATGTTACTTATACCATAGTCGTCAAATTTTAATTTCGGTTTACACTTCTATCCCATGCAGATGACCTTATAATATGCAGCGATGCCTACTTGCTAACAGTGGTGGGAGAGCAACGCAGTGGCGGGGGACCCCCACGCCTTACATTTCATAGGAAACGTTTGTCGAGTCTTGGCAGCCTCGCTTATGTCTATCTTTAGTTTATTTCGTCGCGCTCTTTTCCTCTTTCTACTTTCATATCAGAAATTAAAATATGTCGACTACGGTATATTGTTGTAAATAATAAATAAAAGAAGATATTCCTAAAAAAGCTGTAAATTCTTTAATCTACCGAATATGGCCGACCTTTCTACCGATCTAGTAAGAGTCAGGGTTACCATCACTGCTCACTACGCTCTATCAATAAACTCTTCCTGCTTTGTTTCATATACCTATAATAATATTTTTTTTATATACCTATTCACCTTAAAAATATATTTTACTAGAAATTAATCTTTTTATAATGATGAATAGCTGATTTGAGTTATATTGGAATGCCTTTGAATTTCGTTAAAAATTTTATTAAGTGGAAGCTTCATTGTTATAAAGTATAAGCTGTGTATTACTTGTCTTACAGTATTTTTTACATTTTCATGAAAGCTATTGACTAATGAGCGTCTACCAGAGTTTTGCATGGACTATTAATCCTTTATAATTTTAAGAACTGTACTTCTTGCAACGCCGGTAATGATAAAATATGGGTAACATCACAAACATCATCTAAGAAAATACAATATTATCTGTTGTGAACACTATATGCAATCCTATTTTCCTTGTACTTTTCTTTTGTATTTTCAATTCTCAGCTCCTTATAAGTATTGAAATTGATCCGCATTTCCTCGGTGGAGAAATATATAGGTTTCTACTTGTAGTCGGCATTGGGCCTATGATATATTATGGTAGACACTAAATAAACGGTCTATGAGTTCTAAAAAGAACTTTTGTTGTATAAATATAAGAAGGAAGAAAATGAAGTAGAAAAAAAGGCGTAGAAATATTCAAGATGCAAATGTCAAATGACTAGAAATGACTGTCAATTAAATTAAGTGAGTGTTATTTGGTCACGAAAAGAACAAATCCAATTGCCCACTTTTAGCGCTAAAATTTGAAGGTGGTCCACGGAATAAAATACAGAGTATCGACGCAAGGAACTCATATAATCCAGATAGCTGTCGGATATTAACTTCCCTTGTATAAGGTGTACATGTGTTTCATGTTACCAAATACAAATTGTAATTTTCCTTGCCAAACGTATGTATATAGAGGGAAATATTGATTGTTTTCACATTATTGAAACCATTCGTGACAATTAATGTCATGTAGAATAGGAAATTTCACATTAACCATTAATCTAATAACAAGCAGCAGTGCTTATATCGATCGATGTCATATAACAATGAGATTCTTGTAAGGCATATTTAAAACGTATTATAGTGTCTTGAGTTTAATGTTTTTATAAAGTATAAATGATGTTTTACAGACATTACTTAGTTAAATCTGTAAGAAACACACATTTTTGATGTAATTTAAAGATAAAAGTAATCTATTTAATACATATTGTTCAGCCAATCGCAGTATTATAATGTCCTAACGAGATATTTTCTTTGTCGTGTCATGTCGTGTCGTATCGTGCTGCCCATGACATCCATTTAAGTTTCTCTCACTTCATCGAAATTGTATTTTATAATTCCCCGTGATAAGAATGAGAATCTGACACGGTATACTAATCATTCACAGACATGCCCTTTAGATACTGGACAAAACATAGATAGCAGAAGTATAAATGATGAGAGGGTGACAACCCTGAAATACAAAAACTAGGTGTGACCACCACACGACTTTCTTATACGTATGAGCGTTTCGAACTATAAAATTTTAAGAATGTTTTTATACAAAACTTGTTCAAAATCCTATTCTAAGTACTTTCATTCTCTTAATAAATCGCTATAGAATGCAAACTTTGCAAGATATTCGAAAAAAAAGTGCTACTCGCTAAGAGTAAAAGTGCTACTTCCGGACCGAATTTTGAAATTTCATATATACAAAAAATATTGCAAATCTAGTTCTAAATACGTTTGTACTCTTGATAAATATATATAGAATGCATAACTTACGACATATTTGCAAAAAATCACTATTCGATAAGAGTAAAAGTGGTACTTCCGGTCTGAATTTTGAAATTTTTTTTTATGCAAAAGATATTGAAAATTATGTTTTAAATACTTTTATACTCGTAACGTACTTGTCTAAAAAGCATGACTTGCGAGATATTCGCAAAAAACTGATTTTCGATAAGAGTAAAAGACCTTCCGGTTGGAATTTCGAAAAAAATTTTTCAAGACAATTTGTCTCAAACTTAATTTTAAGTACATATAAATTCTTTAAAAATTTGTTTAAACTTAGTAGTTTACGAAATATTGGCAAAATTCAATTTTTCACTGAAGTAAACTGCTACTTCCGGTCTACCGATTTTACTGAAAAACTAATCAGATCTGGAGAGGGAGATTATACACGTAAATACAAAATTTGGAATTTATTGCTATAGCGGATTGACCGCTACCGTGGTCACAGACAGACACACAGACATACAGACACACAGACATTTTTTAAAAACCACTTTTTCGGTATCAGGGGACTTCAAAACGTGGACATCGGCAAAAATCTCGATATCGAAAATTTTCATCATCACAATACTTTCTTATACTACGTATAAGAAAGTAAAAATATTGAACGACAACAGTGAAAGCCTGCAATACAGACTAATCAACTATGGTTGTTACAAAATAAGAAAAAGGAAAAAGCATAATGGAGTAAGGCTCACCAAAAATTAATTAAGGATGTTTTTCAAATTAGAAATATAAAAGGAGAAGCTTTCATAAGCAAAGTTACAAGTTGGAAAAATTTAATCGAATCTTCCCAAAAAATTTAAAGTAAGAGCATTTCAAATAATACTGTAACCAAATTGAGATTTCTTCCGGTCACACTTGCACAAATGCACGAATAGAGTTGCTTGTGTAGTGTAACAAATAAACACACAATGAATATAATACTCAAAATTAGAGCGAACGCATGTTGATTTCTATGCATTCTCTTCTCTAATACATTTATGCAACAAATCAATACTGTCCCAGGAGTGAGTTGTATTAATTATATGAATGAATTTCATGAAATTCACCGGCGCGACAATAAAACTACGCATATTTCGAAATCAGAATCACAGTATGAATTCGTAACATTTAAAAATCACTATAAATTATACTTTTCTTATTTATTTCCCATGATTATCAATTTAATTATAAGTATTAGAAATAATTCGCATTTATATTATCAGAATCGATATTTAATAATATTGGCCTAGCAAACAAAATAATTCAAACTCTACTTCGTTTTGAATGAATTATTAGAAGAATAAATATGAAAAGAATTTGATGCAAAAAATCTACTTATTCTGGCATGCATATTCTGAATAATTCGTTAATGTTATACAGAAAATGTTGTGTAGCATATATCTTAGAATATTTAGAATACTCATAACAATTACATTTTTGTTATTACAACAAATGATTTAAATTTCTTCGAGAAATTAAAATTATTTTTAAACGTAATGACCTAAGTAAGCAATTAAGTATTTATTAAAGCTAACACGTCGTTTTCAATTGATTTGATTGAAAGTTTAATTTACCGTTTCTTATCCGTTATTTAGTATTTATGCTAATATAATAATTTCTTGGTTATTTTTCCTGTGATTATTTAATGCGGAGTGGTCATCAAACCCATATTCTTCCTGATCACATTCGACAACAAGGAGAGGTAAAAATAGCAATTAGGGATTATAAGGTCAAAACTGACAGAAGACACTAGACAACATAGATTCAAACCTTCATGGACTTTGGAAACTCCGAGAGTTATAAAGAAAGAACACCATAACATACCACCGCTCACAATAGAACACTCCTTTGCAATTACAAACAATGAAAAAGCGGAAGCCCTAGCAACCTATATAGAAGATCAATCAAATTGGGGGTAACGCAGACGCAACACAAAGTACATGTGCACAACAAAGTTAACAGAAATCTAAAACTTTTTCCCACTTCAAACACAAATTACCTCTCCCCACAAAGACAAATATATACTATAAAACTCATCAAACCAAGAAAAGCTCCTAACTCAGACCACATCACCAACATTATGATAAAAAAAAGCTGCCTTTCAAAGCCTTCATATTTCTTCTCGTTATAAACTCTATTCTCAGATTCCAAACCTACCTGAAAACCTGGAAGATAGCCACAATAGTAATGTTCCCGAAACCCAACAAAAACTACGCCTTTCCCACCAGCTATAGACCACTAAAACCTTTCCCCGCAGTAAGCAAAGTTGCAAACAAAACACTTCTCCAACTACTGGATAAATTTACCACCAAAAATAAGTATATGTCTATAGAAAAACACAGCTATCGCAAGCATCATTCAACCACGACACAACTTGCTAGAGTTTCAGAAAAAGTCCTTAAAGGGAAGGTTTCAACAAGAACACTACCACCATAGCAACACTCCTAGACATCTCCAGAGCATTCGACAGGGTATGGCACCAAGATCTAATATACAAACTAAACGTTTTGGGATCTCCAAAACACCTCACACAAATCATTCATAATTATCTTCACAGAAGGAAACTCATTATAAACACCTTATCTTTATGCAATCTACACCTTCGACATAGCGAAATCCGATTCAATTCTAACGATTCTAGCAAGATACACAGACGACACAGCATATTAGAACAGTCCCTCCAAACCAACATGACAATTAAACTTCTTCAAACAGCGTTAGACTCTATTATCAATTGATGCCACACCTGAAGAATAGCAATCAATGCCGACAAAACTGGAGCAATCATTTTCAAGAAAAAAACAAGCCAATCATTGGACAAATCTATATAAATCACAAACCAATACCATGGTCCCCATTCTTCAAATATGTAGGAGTCACTCTAGACGACAAACTCATAGTCTCTTTCTATATCTTAAAAACACAGCCAAAAGAGCTAAGACAGCAAGAGATCATCTATGGCCCACTTAGGATGATTCAACATCTTAACATCAAGAATAGTAATAACCTATGCAGCACCAATCTGGAGCAATGCCTTCACCATACACATACATACATTTCAAATTATACAAAATATCGGGCAGAGAATGGAACTTAAAGGTCCATGGTACATGAGGAACTTTCAGATTCACACCAAAACAAACACACCAACAACAGAAAGATTCATCAAAAAAACACTAAATTACGATCCTCATGTACCATGAAGATACAAACGCCCCCGGCAATCAGTGCTACAAGAAAAATTAGGCTATCACCTAATCTAAGTTCATGAACAACCACTACAAGATTAGCAGCGAGAGGCCATATATCCATCTCGTAACCAAAGATGATGAAGAAGAAGAAGTAGTCAATAAAATGAAACATATTTCGTTTACGTTTCGATAGTTTTTATATTGTCTTCATACGAAACAGTGGGTTATTATCAAAAACATGACCAACAAAGACCATTCCGGTTTATAAAAATTATTTTTATTTTTATTACATTTCATGTATCTTGTCCATGATTATTTATTTCCTCTAAAACTGATTACACATCTTAACAAACTAAAATATTCTCTATGTCGACATCATCCTGTTTCGTACTTTATAATAAAACAGTTTTTGTTAAAACTGTGTACGTTAAAGAACTTCGTGTATAAATTTTCTCCTTAAAAAGTGAGTTCATTGAACAAGATATATACACTTCACACGAAGTTCTTTATCCTGCGTAGTTTTAACAAACTATTTTATTATTGAGTAGAAACGGAAATTGTTTATCCTTTAAAAAATTTTAGAAAAAAAGCGAGTTTTGATAGCTTTATCTATTGTAAGCATGAATGGAGTTGTCCGTAACAGCACACAATTTACGAAAGCAATGAATTAGTTCGACGCAGACACAAATAAGCGTTACAAACGAGTTCTTGTTTTTTTTTTGTTCATTTCTAATAATATATCAACTCTAATATTTAAGACGCGTTGAAGTTTTCAGATTTCGATTTTCTTATAAATGAAGAACAGTTGGTAAAAATCAGCGATAAAACGGTAAATTCAATTCTACTAAATATTACAATTTGATGAAGATTGATGACTCAACACTAGTAGAAACGTTTATTAACACATAATGTTGGTACAGAGAAAATAAAATAATATATATTTTCCGGAAATTATTCATTCATTATAAAAATTAAAAGATAAACCAAATGATAAACCTAAATTGCATAACGTTTTAAATTCCTTAACACATCTCTGTTTAGTTTTAATTAAGATTCATTTTGACAAATACGCACTTGCAAACGTTGTTGTGTTGTACTAGGGCATTGTACTAGGGTTATGGTTAGTTACTTAGATTTCCGCTATTTATTATTCTGAGAAGGCCATCTAGTGGAATCCTTGTTAGCTGAATTAGATTTACATGGGATCACAACTTGTAATTCAAAGTATATCCTGTGTCCAACGTTCATTTTCAACATCTGTCGGTGTGCAGTCTCTGTATTAAACACATTACGTCTGAACAATAGCGAACTATTGATGTTAAATTTTATTGAATATGTTATGTATGCACAATAATTTTGTGTAGCTAACTTTCCAATTTTTTTTTAATACCGAATAAACGTTATGTTTTATTGTTTTCATTATTATAATAAGATTCAAAAAAGATAAAATAGAATATACACAATTAATGTACAAATAGACGAATTATAAACCTAATAAATTAGATATTTCTACAAAGCATAAAACAAAGTTTTATATAAATAACAAATTAACAAAACTGATAATATTCTGGAATAAATACAAATAAAGAAACATGACAATGCAGTATATGTCACCAATGATGTGTAATACTTTTTGCAATTAGTACCGTAATCATACCATTTATTTCACTAGTGCTGTAATAGGGTCTATTACAGCACTAGTTGCGTAATAGAAATGGAACATTTAAACAGATTTATTTTAAGTTGGTCACATTGCAACAGAAATGGAGATGTCAATATGACATTTTGTAAGCAAGTTTGAGGTTTTTATATTGAAATTCATTGTAAGATTTGATATTTTTAATTAATCTTTGAAATAGTACAACTATTATAAACATTTATATTAACGTTTGAATTATCTTTCGAAGTGATAGTGATACCGTGTGCAGTAGAAACATTCTGTTGAAAATTATCAAAAATGTGTCAATTTTAAATTAACTTGTCAATTTAAATCTTGTGCCAAACCAAGGTGACAACCGCCACAAAATTTCCCTTGATTATCAAATTTTTCTCGTTTTGCTTTTACAAAAAGAGAAATTTTAAAACTAATTGCAAAAAATAGCATAAAAGACACGTTTCATTTGACATTAAAGCACTCATTCAGTTAAGAAACTCGTGGCTACGCCACTCGTTTCTTAAACTCTGAATTCGTACTTTGAAACGTCAAAATGAAACTTGTCCTTTAATATACTATTACGATTGAGTATAATTTGATACATACGTTATTTGTACTACATATTTCCATCGTGTGGATTCTGAACAACCGACGTTTCGTTAGACATTATGTCTGCCATCTACAGGGTAGCCCTATGAAGAGCTGTTTCCTGTCAAAACTAAACTTAATTGTGGTTTTAAGAAGAACATTTCTATAAAACACTTATGACATTTAGGAGAGTCATAAATGTTTTAGAAAAATTCCAATTATCTCATACCTAATCTATTTGAAGATCAAGAACTAACACATTAGTAAAAGCCACTCTGCCTCTCATTAGTTTAGTTTAGTTTATTAATTAATCACATTATTATTATTATTAAACATATTTTGTGACACGTCAATACAAGATGGCAGAATAAAAATAAGCAGTAATATATATAATGAAATAACATTGTAAATGACACAAATACACAAATAAATAAATATATACAAATAAACAGTTTCCTTTCGTGGTTTAGCGGCTGTAAAATGAACTCAAAAACAAAATAAGAAATTAAAATCTTTCGATAATATAGATATTATCTTTTTCAATTAATGTAACATAAACTAACTAATTAAAGCATTAAAACTCCAATAACTATTAATAAAACTGTAGCATATATTTGACAAATATATTGGCGGCAAATATATGGTACAGAATAAGTAATATTGGTGTATCCTAGACGACACAGAATACGTAAATGTAGCAGACTCAATACATTATATTAAATTATTGAATGATATGCTATTGCCAAATTATTAGTTTCTGTTCGGTCATTTACTGCATTATCATGCTTCTTTATTTGTATAAGTTCTAGATAGTTTCTAATTTTGTTATTATGTTCTTTCCATAAAATTTTAGTTTCATCAAGTTAACTTATGTTTTTTGCATATTTGTGTCGATTTAGTCTTTCCGATAAATATTGTAAGGTTTGACCTATATATACACCATTACAATCTCCACATGGAATTTTGTATACTACATTTGTTTGTTTAAACATATGATCTTTATCTTTAATATAACTAACCAAAAATCTTCAATTATTCTGATTTTTATGTGCAATTTTGATATTAGATGGGCGCAATACCTTACTATTTTTTTTCTGATAAACTTTTACATAAGCAATGGCTACATATTTTTGTATATCTGTTGATTTTTAATGATTATTATTTCTATTATTATTATAAAATTTATTTATTCTATCTTTAATAATGGACTTTATAAAGTTTAATGGATAATTGTTCTTAATTATTATGTCTTTCATTTGTTGTAAGATTTTATATAATAATGTCTTTTATAAACAAATTTTTGGTTGCACTATGGGACCTCCAATTTTGAGTTCCATTGCACAGTTAGTATTAGAAGATTTAGAAAAAAATATTCTTTCCAAAATTGATTTCATGCCAGTTTTTTATAAGCGTTATGTAGATGACAGTATTTTATGCTTACCAGCAAACAAAGCTGAATATATTTTAGAACAATTTAACACATATCATCCAAAACTTAAATTTACATTAGAAAAAGAAACAAACAATGAAATACACTTTTTAGATTTAACATTAATTCGTAAAAATAATCAAATTTTAACAAAATTGTATCAAAAACCAACTTCATCAGGTAGATATTTAAATTATGAGTCTTACCAATCCAAGTCAATTAAAAAAACGTTGTTATTTCACAAATAGACAGAACAATCAAGCTAACAAGTTCTAAATATAGACCAAAAATCTTACAACAAATGAAAGACATATTAATTAATATCAATTATCCGTTAAACTTTATAAATTCCATTATTAAAGATGGAATAAATAAATTTTATAATAATAATAGAAATAATAATCATTCAAAATCAACAGATATACAAAAATATGTAGTTATGCCCTATGTAAAAAATTTATCAGAAAAAATTAGTAAAGTATTGCTCCCATTTAATATCAAAATTGCACATAATAATTTAAGATTTTTGTTTAGTAATATTAAAGGTAAAGATCCTTTCTTTAACCAAACATATGTAGTTTACAAAATTCCATGCGGAGATTCTAATGGTGTATATATAGGTCAAACCTTGCAATATTTATCGGAAAGACTAAATGAACACAAATATGTAAAAAAACATTACGGTTTTAAAAAAACATAGGTACCAACATTATAAAACATAAGTTTAAATTTGATGAAACTAAGATTTTATGTAAAGAACATAATAACAAAATTAGAAACTATCTAGAACTTGTACAAATAAAGAAGCATGATAATGCCGTAAATGACCGAACAGAAATTAATAATTTGGCAATAGCATATAATTCAATAATTTAATATAATGTATTGAGTCTACTATACATTTACGTATTCTGCATCGTCTAGGATACACCAATATTATTTATTCTGTACCATATATTTGCCTCCAATATATTTGTCAAAAAAATATTTGTCAAATATATGCTACAGTTTTATTAATAGTTATTGGAGTTTTAATAGTTAGTTTATGTTACGTTAATTAAAAAAGATAATATCTATATTATCGAAACGTTTTAATTTCTTATTTTGTTTTTGAGTTCATTTTACAGCCGCTAAACCACGAAAGTAAACTGTTTTATCAAACGGTTAAGAAAAGAACGGGTTTCTATAACATATATAGAGTTAGACATTAACATCATATGTCAACATCACCAAAAGTGTCACTGAATAGATGCAGTTAATTTGCAGAAAGAAGCTAGCGCAGTTTCCGTTTAACTCTTGGGCATTTTCCAAAACTTGCAATTTATCTGGTAACTTGGTAAAGAGGTATAGTCCCATGGACGCCGGTGACCTCTTTGCAATATTTAATCTATTATTCGCCAATCTGAAATCGTTTCCTTGTCTAGTATTGTATGCGTGTATTTCATAGTTTTTCTAAAATCTTTTTTGTTTCTAAGAATATACAAGAAAAGTATGTATACACTAGGCAAAGCAAAATGTTGTATTGCTTGAAATATGGCTCGGAAGATGCAGTTAAATGAATACCGGCTACTGAACGAATTACACGCTTCTGCGCAAGAAATGCTTCATTGGTATATGGAGATGATCTCCAAAGGATGATTCCATATGCCATGCGCGAGTAAGCCTGTCCCGACTAGGTCTTTAGCATATAAGGTATGCCTCAGTACTCTAATCTGATAACATGAGGAATTAATACTGGAGATCAACTTATCACAATGCATCCTCCAATCTAAGCAGTCATCAAGCCTCATGCCAAGAAAACTAAAATTAGGCTGATAATTAATAATAGTATCAAGGAGAGCGAGATCCAAATCAAAAACCGCCAAGGACTGCGCGTATCTTTGATAGATTCAGTAATAATTTATTACTCTAAAACCAATAAGAGTCGCCTAAGAACTTCACCGACCCTATCACGCACGCCATATGGTCAGAATCCGAAACCAACGCAGTAGCATCGTCAGCCTAAATGTACAATGGAGCCTCAACGTACGGTACAAAGTCATTAATAAAAAGTATAAAGAATACTGGGGCGATAACTGTCTCTGTGGCACACTGAGGCCCACAGGCAAAACCGAGGGATAGAAATTTCTAGTCATATTATACTCCCTTGGGATATCCTAACGCACTGTGTTCGCTCAGACAAATACGAAGCAAACCACTCGGACACCACGTTTCTAATACCTTCGTTACACAGCTTGTCAAACAGAAACCGATAGTTCACGTACTCGAAAGCACATAAAATGTAAGGTCACAAAATACTCCAGTAGGGTACTCTCCATGATCCAAATCATCAATTACCTCTTTAATAAAGGCAGTCACGGCAGCTACAGTTGAGAAATCATCGCTGAAACCAAACTGTCTATTTCTAATTGTTCTTATTTAAGTGACCCAACAACCTATTCAACATTGCATACTCAAATAGTTTTGAGAAGCTGGAGCTCAGTGCGATTGGGCGACAATTAGACACTTCATGTTTAGAGTCCCTGTAAGATTAATAATCGACGTTTTAAGGACTTTAGGAATTATGATTAATTCAAGTAGGTATTATCTTGATCCTTTTTACTTTCTTATACGTAGTACCTATAAGTAAGTATTGTGATGATGAAAATTTTCGACCTCGAGATTTTTGCAGATGTCCACGTTTTGAAGTCCCCTGATACCAAAAAAGTTGTTTTTAAAAAATGTCTGTGTGTCTGTCTGTATGTCTGTGACCACGATAGCGGTCAAACCGCTATAGCTATCTGTTCCAAATTTTGCATTTAGTAGTATAATCTCCCTCTTGAGAACTGGTTAGATTTTGAGCAAAATCGGAAGACCGGAAGTAGTAGTTTACTTCAGTGAAAACATCGAATTTTGCCAATATTTCGTCAACTACTAAGTTTAGACAAATTTATAAAGAATTCATATATGTACTTAAAATTGAAATTGTGAACAACTTTATTAAAAAAGTTTTTCGAAATTGATACCGGAAGTAGGTCTTTTACTCTTATCAAAAATCAGTTTTTTGCAAATATTTCGCAAGTCATGCTTTTTGGACAGGTACGCTACGAATATAAAAGTATTTAGAACATAATTTTCAATATCTTTTGTATAAAAAAAATTTCAAAATTCGGACCGCAAGTATCACTTTTACTCTTATCGAATAGCGATTTTTTGCCAATATGTCGTAAATTATGCATTCTATAAATATTTATCAGCAGTACAAAATTATTTATAGTTGGTTTTGAAATATTTTTTGTATAAATAAAATTTCAAAATTCGGATCGGAAGTAACACTTTTACTCTTAGCGAGTACCACTTTCTTTCGAATATCTCGCAATGTATGCATTCTATAGAGTTTTATTAGGAGAATAGAAGTACTTATAATAGGATATTAAATAATTTTTATATAAAAAAAATTAAAACTCTATAATTTGAAACGCTCATACGTATAAGAAAGTCATGTGGTGGCCACACCTCATTTTTTCTTATAGTTTCTCATACTTCTATTTTCAATGTATTGTAGTGTATGTTTATAAATTTTGAAAGTTTTAAACTTCGAATATGTGACACATGACATGATTCTAAATTAATTGGTCGTTAAATTTTGTATACTTAACTACTATTTTTCTTTTTTGTTTAAACTGGATCAAACCAGTGAAAACATAAAACAAAGGCAATAATTAAAAATACAGTTCTCATTCCTATAGACATATTCCGAATATAGACATAAATGATATTGAAATTGCAGTTGGTAAATTAAATGCTATTGCCTTAGCGGGATATGATCATATCTCACCCAGTATAATTAAATACTTTAGTGGCTAATTATTAAGCTTCTCGTATACTCATTTAATTTGTCGATTAATCATGGGATCTTTCCATCAACTCTGAAAGTGGCACTGATAAAACCACTTTATAAGAAGGGAGACTGCAACGATTTTGCAAATTATAGACCAATAAGTGTTGCGTCAGTCTTTTCGAAGATTTTCGAAATAATTGTTACTACTAAATTGACTGATTACTTTAAACATTTTGATTTATTTTCTGATGATCAGCTTGGTTTTCGTCCTAATTATTCTACGAATTTGTTTCAATACTTTACGAAAGCTATTACTAATGTAGACTCTAATTTGCCATGTTTAGCAATGTGCATTGACTTGTCAAAGGCTTTTGATTGTATAAATCATACAATTCTCCTTTATAAACTGCATATTTATGGTATTTGTGGTGTGGTAAACAAATGGTTTGAGTCTTATATCCGGGACAGAACGCAGCGAGTTACATGTTATGGAGAAATGTCAGTTGAGAGAGAGGTAACAATGGGGGTTCCACAAAGCTCAGTAATGGATCCCATATCATTCTTAATATACATTAATGATCTGCCAAAACTTATAAAACCATTGGCCGCAGTCTCTCTCTATGCGGATGATATTAATATAATCATTGATGCTAATGACTTATCAGATCTAAAATCTAAAGCAGACAGGATCTACACACATATAAAAGATTGGATGTCAATCAATAAGATATTAGTTAATGATACAAAGACCAAATGTATTTTATTTAAAAATCAATTAAAGTTTAGGGAAACAAAAATTAAATTACATCAAACTTATGTGGACTTGGTTAGTTCATGGAGGATATTGGAGGTTATGTTGGATGTCTTTGACTTGATCCACGCACATTGATGTTTTGTTTAGTGAACTCAGTAGGGCTTGCTATGCAATATATAATCTGCGGAACTCTTGCCTTTTGGAAGTCTTGAAAACATACTACTACTCGAATATATTTTCCAGAATTCGATGTGGTATAATTTATTGGGGTCATTGCAGAAATGCCCAAAGGGTATGCTTAATGCAAAAAAAGCTGTACATAAATAACCTGAGAGTGCAAGAGTCCTGTAGACCTGCCTTTAGAAAAGAAAGAATTCTTATCGTTTTTGACATATACATATTGGTAGTAGAGTCATTTGTACATCAAAACAGGTCATCTTTCACCTCCAGTATAGGCCATAAATACAGTATACGGCAAAATAATTACATGCTGCCATTTCAGCATAGAACAACATTTTTTCAAAGAAATCTTAAAAGTGGTTGTAAATTATATAATAAACTTCCATCCGAGATAAAACAGGAAAGTTTCAAAAAAATTAAACTCAAAGTTAAGGAATTACTATTACCATTGAATTGTTACTCCTGTGAAGACTTCTTGAATTAATGGTTTGTGACCTATATTTTATAGTTCTCATTTTGACATTTTCACACATGTATGTTTTCTTTGTATGTACACATGTCACTGGAATAAATTATCTTCTTATTATTATTATTATTAATTATTTACTGTCTTTATTTGTAATGTTTGTACTGTAATTGGAACTTATTCTGTTAGAAAGTATATATATTACTTACTCGTATAAAATTTTTGCATTGACATCTGTTATGTTTCTAAGAGATTATTATTATTATTAATATTATGTTTAAGCCAATAAAACAATTATATCAAATATATTTTTTTTAAATAATACAGCTAATTTTTAGAGATGCAGAAAATAATTCTAAGAACACGGATACATATTCGTAAATGCAATTTTCCACAAAAACCTTAAGCTATAAATTAGCCATAATAAATACTTTTCCCTTATCTACTTGAAATAGGGATTTTATATTAAAAAAAGTATTATGTGTTTAAAAGTAGTAACTGCAATTCTCCTTTTTCATGGTAGAAGTGTTGAGAGTCTAGTGATAATTCCTTCTGATACATAGCACACCGTATCTAGCAGGCAACTCAAAGCAATTAAGGCGGTATCAGCAAACGCCATTTGCAAAGAAGGTCTTTATAATCCAACTTTTATAGTTCTTGTTTCCCAATGCTTTCTCCTAGTTTTCATTTAGTTTTAACATTCCTGGACAATTTTTCAACATAAACTTTGAATGAAGTCTATGAACTCTAATTAAAGACATACCTGCATTATATTTAGTACATTATTGTGCAAATATTAATATTAGAACAAGTAAAAAACGAATAAAAAAATTGAAAAACTAAATTCAAAAAAACGCATTGTAAATTTAACTAACGTGATAACTCTATTCAAACTATGAAATTGCTTTACCGATACTAAAACAATAATATTTTTTAATAACAAATTTTGCAAATATATACAGGGTGCGAAAAAATATTTTCCTAGAGCAACGTATAGTTCTAAAATTTATTATTACATGACTACATTTATTTTACATTTTTTGGTTCACCATAACAAATCCTCTTGAATTTGAACATGACACACTCTCTTAATACCTTATAAGATTCCAAGCATTCATTTCAGGAACCTCTTTTCGTGATTAGCAAGTGACTAGTTGGATATTTCAAACTCTTTGAGCTTGAATTCGCCCTTTTTGTTTCCGTTTACAGTTTTATTACAATATCCTGTAAAGCGCGAGCATTGCCGTGTTTTTTATAATGTCCGATTTTCTAAACTTTTGACGCGCTCTGTATATACGTCTAATTTTAGCTTTTGCACAAACTGTCGTTGCGTCAAAAGTTAGTTGACGTTTATTCGTTCCTATACACTTCAAAAATCTATTGAGAGACCTAATTGTCAAATTGAATGTCATTGTTGACATAATTAAATGTAGCAATTGTGTGTAATTTTCTTTTGTATTAAGGACCATTTTTATAATACAAAAAACTCGTTATTGTTATTATTATACTATACAAATGCATTTTCCCATGCTTTTTCTGGTGTCTGCCGTTGCTCATCAACCAGTGCTACTTTAACTGATGTTAAGTAACTATTCAACAGTTCTCGTCCAATGAAGTACTGCAGAACTTTACGAAAATTAAAGCAAACATTACATCTGGTCATAATCAACTACTTGGTTTTTTTGTTTTTCGTGAAGGACTGCGCTGCTATTTTATGAGTCACGTACAATGTTATTTAACTTAATTGACGGTTCATAAGTATAATTGAATTGTCATCGCAAATCAAACGTCAGATAAATCCACCAAAGTTTCCCGTTACTTTAGTGGATATTCTTACACTTAAGCTTAATTACATACCAACATGTTAAATTAAAGATTTCATATCAAAAAATTCAAAATACGGATCTCTTCTGTATCATTTCCTGGTTTTGAGTTCACCTTTCTTCGAATAAATGCTAAATCTGTGATCGATGAAATTAAGGCCACTCGTTAGTGCTTTCGTATTTGATTCTCTCAATCTATTTGGATATTTCCAGTATTTAACGAACGAAAGCTGCAAACTTTTGAAACTGTAATTTCTGAATCTTGTACGATCATGTATAGTTCATTGACCTTGTGGCTTCAATTATTTCCAGTATAATTTACGACAGGGTTCGTTTTTCCGATATTTCTTCTAAATATCGATTCGTCCTGTTAATTACCAGATACGTACAACCATTTCACGAATTGTTCGTAAATTAACATCCTTTTGTTGTTAGAAAACTTCGAGGCATCAAACTGTCATCGTAGAAATAATGTCTGTTTGAATTGACGCGAGCTGTCACCTACTTTTGATAGCGAGATTCTTTTACAGGATCCGCCTGCAGAGAGACTTTAAATGAACTGTACCTGCGTTATAAAAGTACGGCATTCAAAAGTTCGATAGACTTGAATTCTTTCATGAAAGTGAGAACCGTGAAACTTTTCGGTGTCCCTGTCATATCTGACAATTTTTGATTTTTGACGTGTTTTGATTGTATTTTCGGTCACACGAACGCCGATTTTGCTTCACCTAAGCCCGCGGTCCCTTTTAGGAGCCTCGTATCTCGAGTGTGGTATCGCCAGCAGTCACCAAAAGTAGCACACAAAGGTAACGCTCCCGACGCGATTTCCTGGGAGGACATACACATATCGTTTTGCTCTTTTTGATGGTTAAACTATTTGAACTCAGGTCACTCGAATGGCTTTTAGTATGTATATGTGGCTATAGCATGTTTTTTTAAGATAAACTTTTGTCTTAAAATATCTCCATCGAAAGACCAGAATCCTATTTGCATATCAACTCTGTAATTCTCCAATGTTTTAATTAATTTTCACCTTATATGATACACTTGTGGCTTAGATGTCACCTTCATTCCAAGTAAGATCAGAAATTTCAATTATTCTAATATATCCACATGCTTACCACAATATCTCTGACACAAATTATCAACATTTATGTATTTCAAACCCACTTTCTAATTTCAGATTAAATCTGGACTTCTAAAACGAGAAGTGTACATGTTGTCTATGTAATTTATTACTTATCCTATTATATAGGAAAGTTCAAACTTAGATCCATTATTGTTAGTACTTTATATATTTAGTAGAATATAATTAGGATTATTCAGACGTCTATATTAAAATTCAGTAATCAAATCTTTTAATTTATGATGCTACTGTATGTTAATTAATCTCACGTAACTCCTAAATTAATATGCTATACACATCGCAGTCAAAACACCTGACATCTTACCTGATATTTCCATTTTGCTCCTAGACTTAAATACAGGTACCTCTGTCGCCGCATAACTCTTCTGGAGACGGTCATGGATCTAACAAAATCTGTTTAGATGAAGAACTATATATAGAGCGCAATTCCCCTTATTTTAAAAGACAAACCCTTGACTGTACACCAGATCGGGAGGTACCTCGGATAAACCACATCCGTAGATGTAAACAAAACTTACCCGGTGTATTATCTTTGATGCATCAAACAACAATATATAGAGTCATCACATCCGGCAATATTCATAAGCAAATTAATTGTTCATTACAACCAAACCAAGAGTAAGTCGTGCGATTGCATCCTTAACTTTAAGAAAAATTTTAAGCCATTAAAAGTACTTCATCAGCTTAATGACACTAGAAGACAATTCACATATCTCACTTTAGACGATCACCAATCAAATAGATCGAACTTAAATACGCATGGACAACAAGCACGAGTAATAAATGCCGATGGCGCCGATATTATTAGAACAAAATATACTAATTTAGGTCAAATGCACTAGCAAATATTCTGCCAATTTCGTACAACAAAACCTTAAATACCGGTTGGATAATCAGCATATTTCCACGTATTGAAAAACGCCGATTAGAAATAAATAATCATTAATAAGGCTTAATCAATAATTTAGTTAGCCGAGTATTTTAATCGGGGTTGAAAAAACTCGCCCTTAGCCATAATACCTACTAAATTATTAACACCATTAAAAAAAAGGAAAATATTTTAGATTAGCGTAGAACATAATCTGCACCAAATACTTTACTAAAAAAAATTAGTTTTAGAAATGATTCGTAATAGTCTAATAAATCGCTTTGCTATCGCACATCTCTTGTTCTAAAACTCTCTCCGTCTCCAAGGAGAAGAGAAGAATACTTTTGAGTGCACGAGAACAAACGCGTGATGTTACATTTGCGTGAAAAGTATCAACATGTGCATATAAGACATATGTACATTTATGTGAAACCTTAGTAACGTAAGCCAAGGCAGCGACGTGATCTAATGCTTGCATCCAATAAAAGCAACTCTGATAGTGTTGGGACATAGACCCAACACTACTTCCCAACTGGGAAATAGCTCTCGTCGTCAAACTGCACACGAATGCAATTCGTATCACTTGTTATTCATCGAAACGTCAGGATTCTGGTAAAGCTTACAGAGTGGCAAAGTATACACTTACCCTTTACACGAACTATCCAAAGGATAATCTCGCTATTACACTGTTAAATGTTATCACTGTAATTTAATACTAAAAACATTGAAATAAATAGTCATCAGTTCAGTATGTATTAAGTATGTAACTCGGTCAGTGCATATATAACTCCATATAATTAATAGAAAAGCACGAAAGAATGTGAAAACGCGTGTGCCCTATTTCATTTTTTTCACTCCCAAATTTTCGAATAAAATCTATCATTCATCAGGGTGTTTATTGAAAGACAACGACAATGTAACTTTGAAAACTATTTTTATGTATATAAAAAGAATAACCGAAAATATCCTTACTATACTTCATTCACTGTTAACAATAAAGTTTATAAAATCTTTTAATTACGTGTTCAAATTTTAGAAAACAACAATTTACTAGTTAATATAAAATACTGAATCGATTTAAATTTACAAAAAATGCATGTTTTGACTTTTTAGATAACTATAATACGCAAATCATAAACATAACCCATATCAACAAAATATTCGTAAATTAATAAATGGATAAATATTAATTGACTTAACAAAAAATACACATATACAATATACTTTATTTTTTTAAAATTCTATAAAAGAAAGAGCAAAGGAAACTATGAATATACACAAATATTTCAAATTTTTCTGTGTTGACAACTAAAATTATTCCTTTCAGAACTATCCAAATGAATTATGAAACTATCTTGTAGATTTCCTACAATCACGTGTAACTCTCACATGTTCTTGTCTATTTCTTTAACATGTTCGATGGCATTCAACCAACTCTCTTTTGTAACATTATTCAATGATGTGTCTAACAGTTCTTTGATTTCTTTTATTTTAAATGTAGTGCTTTCCTTGCAATTTCTCCTTTAATTTGGGCCCACATTAATTCAATTGGGTTCAATTCGCAATGATATGGTGGTAGTCTTAGTACTGTTCTATTGTTTTTGCAAGTTCATCAATCACATATTTATTAAAAGTTTTCTTTGTGCACCTTAACTAAATGTAATAGTTCATCTTTAACCATCTTTTTGAAAGAATATATTTTTCTCTTGCAACAAAGACTGAATATCACCTTTGCGTGTGGCTGTAGTTGGTACTTTTTCAATTTTTCTACTTTGATAAGAAGCATTATCCAACACCACAACACATTTTTCTTCCAAAGTTGGCAATACCTTTTCAAACCACTCCTCAAATATATTTGCATTCACTTCTTCGTGGTAATCATTGGTCCTTTTTGACTCGAACAACAATAAGCCCTTTTCAACAAATCCATCTTCTGAACCAATATGAAGAACAGTCAATTGTCTTCCCTTTCCAGTTGGATTTTTAAGACCCGTCGAGAGCCCTTGTAATAATGCTTGGCTTGGGCTTGTTACCGTTTCATCTACCCATATTTTTTGCACAGTATGGCCTGCATTGAGCCATATCTCATCTAAGTAATAAATTTTTCTATTTTGTTCCATAAATTCTTTTATTTGACGAAGGTAGCGCCGTCTCCATGATGTAACAATTTCAAAGTTTTCCTTTAAAACACTATAACGAGCTCTTTTTTTGAAAGAGAATTTCATTTCTTTCAACAATTTCCACAATGTTGTACGTTTGAGGTTTAACAAGTTCTCCCACCTTCATTTACTTTGAATAAAATTTTATCCACTGTTGGCACCTTATTTTTATAGAAAAATGAGTTTAATATACGTCTAATAATATTGTGCATTTCATCATCAATATTATCCAGGACAGATCGTGCTCTTGCATACGTCTTTGGTGGTTTCACATCTTGTACAATGTGTTCTCGCAAAATATTAAAAACACTTGCAGAGCAGATACCACACTTGCAGAGCAGATACATGCAGCTTCGGCTGTAAAGTCAACAATTCGTGTTTTAGAGTTATCTGGGCATTCTTGTTGACGTTTGCTAAATATATCCACTACAGTCTCTTTTTCTATCACAGTAAAATGTCTCTTTACTCGTTTCTTCGTTAGTTCTGGCTGCATTTTGCACAGTACTGTATAAACAATTAAAGACAGTAATTTAAATTCAACACTTCTGGAATCTGAAACATAATTAACCTATAAACCATTTGCTTTGTTTACGATTTATAGATGTTACCTTCAATAAATCTTTAATTAATAGAGTCTTTAAAAGACTGAGAATAATAATAGTAACAACTTAAACAAATACAAGCAGTGGAAACACAAAGAACAATACAAAATACTAAAGCAAAAAGTATATATATCTTTCGTAATAACAGACAATGTTAGTCACAATCATGTGACAAAATCACAGAAAGCAGATGATTTATATCGTGTGTTGTAGGATTTGTTTGTAGGTACAAGAACCAATAGAAAGGCAGTATTAAAAATCATGCGTTGATCACGCGATTTTTGCTACTCTATTCGTTTAGTGAACGAAGTATAGTAGACTTACTCATTCACATATTAAAAGTATTAAACAGATGAGAAACATTTTAAGACCTGTGGCATAAAGCGAATTGACCTGTACCATTAACAGAATATTATTATTTTTAAAGATTTGATTGGTACGCGGACCTTTGACACAATTAGTGCGGAATTTGTATCCAGCAAAATATTTGCACTGGGCATTCGTTTGAACATAAATAGATTGATTACCTAATTTATGAAAAACAGACACATATACGTAAATGTAAAAAAAAAAATTAATTTTCATCATCACAATACTTCCTTATACTACGTATAAGAAAGTAAAAACAATCACATAACAGTTCTGATCACTGCTATGCAATTTTTTTTTTCACTCTTAGAGTGTTATTATTTTTTTCACTGTACATAGCACATAAATTCTAATTTTTCGATTATCTTTTGAATTTTCGACTTTACAGAAGAATGTTATTAGGATTTTGTGTTTTCGTAATTATTTCAGGATTTTATTTTAAAAAGTGAGATATTTTTTTGAAATATCTGTTAAGTAATCATTAATCATACTAGAAAGCATATAAATGAATACGTTCTCATTTTATTGGAAATTTAATATTATTGAAAGCGAAACTATGGATTTACGAATGAGAAGACAAAGGAAAGAGGAATAAAAAATATAAATGAATCTACTTCAAGCCGTGCAATATGGAAAAACTCAATACTGATAAAAAGAAAAAGATCCTTTGAAATTAAAGGAAACATTTGTTGACTTTGTTCTCGTACTATAAAAAGAAGAAGACGAGAGGTTTCTAAATTAAAATAAATTCAATGTCGTTTAGGAGTTTTTAAATGAAGGAGCACTCAGCGAATACAAGGGGCACGCACCCTCATAATAAATCCGACGATTTAATTATTTAATAAGAGATTTGTTTTTCTTCCATTAAAAATTTGAATTTAAGATTTTATGATAATTCTTCAGGCTATGTCCAACGGATTCTAAAGTATCAGGCAAAAATTAATTTTGATCGTTTCTTTTTTAGCACTCACGAGGTATTTATTAAAATAGGGCAACCTTTAATGAAAAAGTTGATGTCGAAACATCCAAAGTTAATTGATATCAGATATCTGCATGTTTCAAATTTATTTCGCTCCACTTTCCTTATCTTTACAAAACTTCGGGTGAAATAATTAGATTCGCATGATCTACCAAAAATTGTTGTAATGGTAAAAGTATGTTTCTGGATAGATCTTTTCCCATCGAAGACTAAATGTACCTCCAGGCCAAGACACATATATTTTTAAACTTTAAGCCAAGTAATAATTATTATGTCATTTGGAATTCTATTTAAGAATTATTTCTTTCCAATTCTAAAGCTTCTATGTAACAAAGCCAACTGTATCCGTATCGCCGCGCGATATAAGGAAGGCCGTCACATAACTTCGATTTACATTAATGAATTTGAATCTGGTAACCTCAAAATATTGGTCCTTATGTAACACCATCTTGTAGTACCCAAAAGAAATAATTTCTGAATTTTTATTGAAATAAACTTTAAAATGACACTTTAAACATTAACATTACAGTAGGTAATTAATACTAATAATTTTAAAATAATTAAAAAAGTGTTGCTGATAATAAAGTTGTTGGGTAGTTGCAAGAATTACAATTTTACGTTTCTAATTTTTTATAACAATTCCAACGGAAACACAAGAATATTTCTGTTACAGTGACATGGTGCTCCAACCTGTTGGTACCACATTTTTCCTAGTTCATTTAGTGGTAGTCCATCAAGAAAGTCAGACAACTGATTATTTAAAAATTGTAGATATCTTTCACCATTCATGTTATTTCGAAAAAAGAATGGCCCAACAATTCTGTCTTTGTAAATGCCACACCATACATTAGTTTTAAATGAATACTGATCTATGGTGTGGACATGGAAATTTGGATTGACATCGCTCCACCATCGACAATTTTGCGAACTTACGGTACCGTTAGACGTAAACGTTGCTTCGTCAGAGAAAGGTACTTGTCGTGTCATAAATCTGTAATCTTCCAATTCTCCTTGGATACGAGCACAAAATTCGAACCTTCGTTCAGCATCTCCTTCTCTTAAAGTATGGGTAAATTGGGGTTTGTATGGTTTAAATTTATTTGACTTTAAAATTCGTGCAACTGTAGTTTTACTTTCATTTAATAAATTGGATCGTTTTTGAAGTGAATATTTTGGATTTTCCACGACCGATAGCATCACATCAGTTTCAATATCTTCAGGTCTTCAGTTCTAACCCATGCCCGATGTTTCTTTCTAAATTTATTATTAACATTTCCAGAACTCTTGAGTTTACATATTACATATCTGACAGTTGCGAAATGTATTCTTTTGTCAAGGTGTCTATTATTAAAGATTTCTGCTGCTTCCCAACATGTTTTATAATTTTCTCCAACAATGAGTACAATTGCAATTTTATCACTAATACTCAATTTTACTGGCATTTCTAATTATTGCAAACACACACTGATGTAACATTTGACAATTGTTGACAGTTATTAGATATTACAAAGCACTCGATCCAGAATGAGTGGATGAACAGCACAAAATCAGGCAGTTATTATGAACGGGATCTTACGATGTTTCGTACTGTCCATTAATACAACAATTGCTGACGTGTTTATTTAAATAATCTTGTAATTTTTATCTGGGAAAATCACTAATCTGCAAGTGTGCGTAAGTTTTCGCTACTTAGTAACAAATAAAATAAACATTTTGCTCTCCACTACAGTTTGAATGTATTTTACTCTCACTCCAAACAATCATTTTGATTTTGCCTGTATTCTGGCCAATGTATTAAAAAAAAATTATTTGATTATGGATCTACAAGTCATGCAGAGCTTTTTATAAAGAATTTTTTTGTGAAATATAAGATAAACTTTTTCAATATTTGTATAAAACTTTTTGTGTCTTTGATGTACTTTTTTCCATTTTGGCACCATTACAATTTGCTAATTTAGTTACTTACTGTGATGCACTCTTTGGTGCTGCCTATACCAAATCCGTTAGTATTTCTACACACACATTTCAAAACAGATCAAAATTTGTTTTATAACACTAATCAGTTTCTTGTTGGCACTTCTCAACCTTACAGTGATAACAAGGAGCATTATTGGTAATAATTAGAGCATTTTAAAATTACTATGGTATCTTTATTTATCCAACAGCTGCAAGTCTAATTACAGAACAAAAATTGACAATGTTGAAATATTCATAATAACCCCACTTGTTTCCTTTTTAAAATTGTCCTAAATTAGCCCTAAAATACCTTAGAGTTCACACATTCGAACTTATTGTTACTATTAGTGACCAAACCTGCTTTACTTCAACCCGGCAATTTTTCCATTAGAATTTTGTACATCTACAAATATTAAGATATAAATTTAACCTAAAAATGCTATTTTGGCACGTTTTCGCTGCAATCAGAATGACTTTATACACCCTTTCATTACCGTGGATTAAACCTGAACCCACCATTGCACTCCGGAAACAAAAAACAATCAAAACAATCGGCAAGAAAAGGTTCTTCGCCACCAAAAAATCAAAAAATAGTTTTGTCAGCATGAAAGACTATGATAACTATTTTTTGGGATTCTCATGGTATTATCTTGGTCGACTACTAGAAAAGGGAAAAACAGTAAATTGAGAGTATTATGCCAATTTGTTACAACAATTAAGCGACAAAATCAAAGAGAAACGCCCTCATTTGGCAAAGAAAAACCTTTTCCATCAGGATAACGCACCTGCTCACAAGTATACAATTGCAATGGCAAAAATGTATGAATTGGAATGTAAATTAGTGTCTCGTTCACACTATTCCCCAGATTTTGCTTTCAGCAATTACCATCTCTTTCCAAATCTGAAATATAACTCGGCGTTAAGTGATTTTCGTCTAATTCACATGTAATCGCTGCTGTAAAAGCTATTTTGAGGACTTGGATTTATCGACCTACAATGAAGGCATTAGTAATGTGGATATTCGTTGGAATAAGTGTGTTCAGCGAACAGGAGACTATATTGAAAAATCAAATGTGTTTATCAAAAACAAAAATGCGGTTTCTTTATTAGACCACGTAATTTCCGAGCCATCCTCGTAGATGAGGTGTTTTTCAGTTCGTATCATGTATATGAAAATTGTAACATGACTGCTATGCTGTTCATGTTGCAATAGATAATATGCTCAGTAAATACCAAAATTCTATAAAATAATGGAAAAAAAAATCACCAAATACTTTGCAGCCTCTCGCTTAATGATGTATTTTTACTTTCTTATACGTAGTACTTATAAGGAAGTATTGTGATGATGAGAATTTTCGACCTCGAGATTTTTGCAGATGTCCACGTTTTGAAGTCCCCTGATACCGAAAAACTGGTTTTTAAAAAGTCTCTCTCTGTGTGTATGTGTGTGTGTGTGTGTGATCACGTTAGCGGCCAAACCGCTACATGTATCAATTCCAAATTTTATATTTAGGAATATAATCTCCCTCTTGAGATCTGATTAGATTTTCAGTAAAATCGGCAGACCGGAAGTAGTAGTTTACTTCAGTGAAAAAATCGAATTTTGACAATTATTCGTCAACTACTAAGTTTAAACAAATTTGTAAAGAATTCATATATACTCAAAATTCCATTTGAGAAGAATTTTATTAAAAAAGTTTTTCGAAATTCCTACCCGAAGTAGATCTTTTATTCTTATCGAAAATCAGTTTTTTGCGAATATTTCGCAAGTCATGCTTTTTAGGCAGGTACGTTACGAGTATAAAAGTATTTAGAACTTAATTTTCAATACCTTTCGTATAAAAAAAGTTCAAAATTCGGACCGGAAGTAACACTTTTACTCTTATCGAATAGCGATTTTTGCAAATATTTCGCAAATTATGCATTCTATATATATTTGTCAAGAGTACAAAAGCATTTAAAGTTGGATTTGAAATATTTTTTGTATAAATCAAATTTCAAAATTCGGACCTGAAGTAATAGTTTTACTCTTATGGAATAGCGATTTTTGCAAATATTTCGTAAATTATGCATTCTATATATAGTTGTCAAGAGTACAAGAGTATTTAGAGTTGGATTTGAAATATTTTTTGTATAAATGAAATTTCAAAATTTGCACCAGAAGTAACACTTTTATTCTTATCGAATAGCGATTTTTGCAGATATTTCGTAAATTATGCATTTTATATATATTTGTCAGGAGTATAAAAATATTTAGAGTTGGATTTGGAATATTTTTTGTATAAATGAAAATTCATAATTAGTAATACTTTTACTCTTAGCGAGTAGCATTTTCTTGCAAATATATCATAAAGTATGGATCCTGTAGAGATTTATTAAGACGCTGGAAGTACTTAGAATAGGATTTTGAATAATTTTTGCATAAAATAATTTTTAAAGTTGCATGATTTGAAACGCTCATACGTATAAGAAAGTCGTGTGGTGGCCACACCTCATTTTTTCATAGTTAACAAGAAATATTGGCTTTAATTTTTAAGCACTTTCATTAATTCTATGAAATATGTAGTAAACTTCTTTGTTGATTTATATTTATGAACAAATCTTATTATCGGCTACAAATCCCAAATACTTGATTACTTCCCTATTCTAAACGTTGCGACATGACTAGCGTAACCGACGCAGTAATCCTTGGATCAATATGCCGTCGACTTTATCCAAATTCCATGCGATTTAACGCGTATCCAATAAATTATGTCGATAAATTAACGCTGCGTTTGTTTATTGACAGGTATATGCCCTATCAGGAGCCCTACGTCAGGACGTATCCTGTAGCCGGCGTTCAGATGCTCCAGCAGGACACTAGCTGCGGTCACAATCGCTGTAAAATACGACTGACAGCGCTCACAAGACATCTCAGTGGAGGAGCGTATCGTTGCGAAGTGTCCAGTGACGCACCCGCTTTCAGATTAGCCTCTGAAACTCATAACGTTAAGGTGGCAGGTTAGTAATTTTGTTTGTTTAGGCACAACAAAGGAAAATAATTACAATTAGGTGTCTTGTAATTAGTAACATAAGCAAAACTATTATCCTCTCCATTGTTTGGACATTTTTCTGTAAATATACTTAGTTGATTCGTTTGCCATTAATATAACAATTTAAATTAGAATTAGCGAAAGGGCATAGTAGTAATAATAATTCATGACTTAATTAATAATAAATAATAGATTATGAATATTATTTCAAGTTTTATCTGCAATGAGTTACAATTTCACACCGATCACAGTGGTCTGAAACGTCCAAAAAGTTGGTCAAAACCTAAAAAAACATTTTTTTTTCAAATAGTTTCTTGTGTGGTAGTCGGTAAACAAGGTGCCTGCGCGTCTATTTCTCGAATAGCAGATAGATGGCGCGCCTACGGGACGTGTAGTTGTGTGTGAAAGTCGCGGTTGTCAAAACTTGCTACGTGCAACGTTCAACAATAAACGAGAAAAACAACATTTGAAGTGCACACAAAAACTCGTGAACGTGCAAATATCTTCAACAAGAAGATGGAGGATGCGCCTGAAGATTGGTATAATGTTTTGACACTTTACTTTTTTTGTACAATTTTTTATAATTTCTTATTAAAAATTTTCCGAAATTGTCAAAAAAGTTATGTTTCCGCGAGACTCCGCGTTGTTCGCTGATTCATTTCCCAGATGAATGTCTAACTAACTAGAAAATCCAAAATTCAGGTGCGACTTTCTGCGATTCTCCTTGCAATTGATTTATTTGTATTTGGTTGCGCGGCCCTATACATGTGACGCGTCACATCATAATTACATATTTTTAATTAATCTTGAAGAGATTTAATATGCGCACGATCCGAACCAAATAGTAACTTAGAAGAAGTCACTTTGAATTATTTAAAGTGCAATTACCAAGAAAAAATCATAATTACTATCATTATTATCATTATTATTATTATTATTATTATTATTATTATCATTATTACTATTGTTATCATCATTGTTATTGTCTGTATCGTAAGTATAATTATAAAAAGTATAATGAGAAACAACACAAAATTTATTAAACCAAATTATATATTATTTTATCGTATTTTTTAACATAAAACTGGCAATTTAAAACTCCCCATTTTGCAATTTACCATTTTTACCTCAAATCTACAATCAGAAAGTAAAAAAACTAAAGCATACTGATTTTCAGCCAAATCCGAACCTTTTTCGAGTTTTGACCAGCTTTTCGGGCGTTTCAGACCACTGTGCGATGATGCGGATTAAGTTATTACCTCTAAGCATTCAGCATGAGGAGTGTAAACAACAACAGAAAAGCAAAAGTCGAGTAACGAATTCTGAAACTATAAATTTATATGCCTGCTATGAATCAAATAATAATATTTATTGACCGGACGTACCAGGTTTAAATTACGACGAAGGAAAGAAATAATGGAAACAACACGCAGTTACTGAATAGCACTATTCATATGGTGAACTGCAACATCTGTTTACGTCGCGAAAACGACAGCAAAAAAAGTCCGTTTTACTGGTAAATTCCTTTCTTCATCGGCGTAGGTAGAAGCGTGAGGGGTTTTTAAAATTTATTATATTTACCTTATATTTCGTAAGATAAATGAAGTACAGGGAGTTAGTTTCCTTTTTTCATTGTTTTGAATGTTAACATACTTCGTAATCTTTGTAATTGTTCCTGTTTAATGCCGTTTCATTGAATCTACTCCTCCCAATTATCTTGACATAAGTTTGCATTGGATTTCATTAAGTTTTAACAATAATATACGCATTCATTTTTAGTTATCATTAATTTAGATCTAGAACATTGTTTATGTTAATGATAGGGAAGAACGTCGAGAATGGCATCGTAAAATATAAATAAGTAAGTTATGTATGTATATACCTATTCATACTTACGTTAGTTTCGTTTTTTCATTGTTTTGACTGTTAATTACGTACTTCGTAATTCTTGTAATAGTTCCTGTTTAATACCGGTTTATTGATCTACTTCTCCCATTTTTATCGACATAAGTGTGCATTGGATTTCGTTAAGTTTCAATAACATACGCATACATTTTTAGTTATCATTTATTTAGATCTAGAACATTGTTTATGTTACTATGATATGGAAGAACGTCGAGAATGGCATCGTGAAACACTGTCGAGTTGTATTAAGGGTCATACTGATTGTATGTCCATTGTCAGTGATTCAGAAATTTATAGCAAAGTCTGTAAAATATCGTTACAGAATTTTATTTATAGACATAGCTGTCGGTTCTTGGTGAAACATAATTTATATATACTTCAAGGTAGATAAAATTAAAAAGCACTTAATTTCGTTTCACTTAATTTATTAGAATATCTCTAACAATATTGTTTCGGCATGTTCTACCATTCTCAAAGAACTCTTTGAGAATCATGTGGCGCAAACTCACTATTATGAGTTTGCGCCATGGCATTTTCCCTTACGATATAAGCTTATACCGTACCTCACAAGAGTGTTTCCTAGGCTATTTTGAAATTCTACGAACTCTATTAGAGGAACATAACGGTACGTTTATTTTTATAATGTACTTAAGTGAAAAGGCCCATGGCGCAAGTTCCCTATTTTTTTTTTTATTGGAAAACAACAAATTAATATACAATATTAAAACTGGTCTAGGACCAACCATCAATTTGAGTTTGACATATCTTAACCTAAAAAATTTAATCTAAAATTCACCCAAAGAAGTTCTTTTAGTTACTTCTATTTTGTAGGAGATACACTGTACTCTGCTTTTCACTAAGCACTGCAAAACTACACACTAAACTGTACCAGATCGTGTGGCTTAACCCTGTTCAGCCTTCTGACGAGGTTTTGGACATCAAGAACACTGTTTGCTTCGATATTATTGTGTTCAAGCAGTCTTGCCTCGTGTTTGACGGCAGATTTTCTTACTTCACTGACTACATCCCTGATTCCGAGATCTCTATGTAAATCAGTGTTTCTAACGTACCAAGGTGCATCGACCAAATTGCGTAAGACTTTATTTTGAAATCTTTGTATTTGTTTAAGATGGCACGGTTTGGCACAACCCCAAAGTTGTATGCCATATACCCAGACTGGCTTCAGAATTTGGTTATAGATCAAAATTTTACTGTGTAGTGGGAGTTGCGAGTTACGTCCCAACAGCCAGTAAAGTCCTCTGTACTTAATATCCAGCTCAGTTCCTTTCTTCTTGACTTGCTCCTTCCATATCAGTTTGTCAAGCGTCATACCTAGATATTTGGCTGAGTTTTGGTAAGGGACAGTGTTACCATTTATAATAATAGGTCTTATATCTGTTATGCTTCTTTTGGTAAAGTTTATATGAGTTTACTTCAGCTCATTTAATTTTATTTTCCAGTCGTTGCTCCACTTCGAAATCCTATCACATGCTCGTTGCAACTTATTTCTTGCTGTTTGCATACTATTATCTACTGCTAAGATTGCCGTATCATCAGCAAATGTCGCCACAGTTGCGTTTCCCAGTTCCGGCAAGTCAGACGTATAAAGCAAGTAGAGGACCGGTCCCAGGACACTTCCCTGTGGAACACCAGCCTCAATTCCTTCAAACCGTAGTACTCTTCCTCTATTTTTATTATGAAAAATCTGTCAGAAATGTATGAAAGCAGAAGTTGGGCATATGCCTTGGGTAAGAGTTTGTTCAATTTCTAGTTAAGGTCTTCATGCCAGACCCTATCAAAGGCTTGAGCCACATCTAAAAAGATGGTTGAGCATATAAATTTTTCGTCTAGGGCTTTTTCTATGACATCAGTGATCCGGTGTACTTGATCAATGGTAGAATGTCTTTGTCTAAATCCGAACTGGTGATCTGGAATCAGTCCTTTACTTGCTACGATTGGGTTCAGTCTTTTCAATAACAGTTTCTCAAATAGTTTTGAGATAATCGGTAATAGGGATATAGGTCTGTACGAATTAACGTCATTTGGAGGTTTGCCGGGCTTTTGTAGCATTATTACCTCTGCGACCTTGCAACTGCATGGCACATGTTTTAGTCTGAGAGCTGCATTAACTAAATAAGTAAGCATAACAATAGCTTTCTTGGGTAGTTGATTCATGATTTCTCCTGCCATGAAGTCGTATCCAGGAGCCTTCTTAGGATTTATATTGTTCTTAATTTCCCGAGAGACTTCTTTTGGTGTAACTGGTCTTACTTCTTCGTAATCATTATTCTGTATATTACGTAATATCAAATTACTTTTTATTTCTTGGGTTGGAATGTTTTTTCCAGATGATTCGCAAATGCTTCAACCTTTTGTTTGTTGTCTCTGGCCCAACTACCATCTGGATTCCTTATGGGTGCTACGTGAGTAATGGGTCTTTTTAGATTTCTGGTGGCCTTCCATAGCGAGAAGTCAGTCTTATCGTCTGCCGTCAGATTTCTCAAGCGATTGGTAAGAGAATCTTGTTTTAGTTTCTGTATTTCTCGTTTCAGTTGCTGTGCTTTCGTATTTAGAATCGTTTTATGTGATGAATCTCTTGTTTATTGCCATCTTCTTCTAGCTTTCCTCTTCTCTCCCACCAATGTTCTTATTTCTTTAGGATAATCATTACTAATAGTTTTGAGTGTAATTTCTCATAATAAATAAAAATCAATATTTTTTATACCCAACACTTGATTGTGATGTAAGTATGTTGTGCCAATACTATATGTTTGACATATGCAAGTGTAGAGAGTATTATTACATTTGCCCCATGGTACGGGGCAAGTGTGATATAGCGACATGTTTTTAAAAAAATATTGCCAAAAAACAAAAAATACATCCGATTTGGGAAAACACTTATATGCGCTAAGAGAATATAGCAAGCAGTATGCCAAAAAAAAATTTTTAGGCATCTGATTTTGAAATATTATCGATTGAAATGCCATTGTTAAGAAGCTATAACGCTACCCCAACTGACGTTATCGTTATCGTTATCAAGGTCCTAGTGTAGCTTTAGCGCCAAAATACAATTAAATTAAATAGAAACTAATATTAAAATTACAACACAATTTCAGTGGAGATTATTGTTTGAGGCGATGAAAATTGGGTCCCAAATACTAAAAATTGAGAACACCTGATTTAAGTCCATTCCACGAATGTAAACTACATTTCCGATCCTAAGCTCTAAACAATTTGTAGCATAAATATTCAAAGTGGAATTGCATGACTTGTAATATTTATAATAAAACTTCTAATAAAATATTTTTAGTTACTTTGAGGATATTGATTTTACTGGGTAGCAAAATTTCAGTGTACGTAATGACTTTACGTTGAGAAACTTTAAAATAAAGGCGGACTGGCGACAAATTTTATCATCCTTCGCCTCACCCCCACCCCATTAACCACTGGTTCTCTATTAACCTCAGCCAGCAACATCCTCTTCCTACACATGCAAATGACAGAACTATATTAAATGGTCAGCAATTTCAACTTTTGACCTCCGGGTTATATGCGAGCAGCGTAAGATTGGTCTGTCGTCTGACCGTGATTTAGATTCGAAATTGGTCTAATTCAGCAAACATACATAATTACTCGCAAGAGACCTTTAATTAGTGACGCTATCTGAGTATTAAGTGATAAGAAGTTTCTACCTAACCAACGTTTGATTTATTGGCGAATATTTTGATACTAGGATCATATAAATTTAATTTCGACTCCATATTGTAATGGCTAAATTTACATAGAGAGAGCATAAATTACGCTGTTGATATCTCTCGGCATGTTCATAATTTAATTTGGATTAACATATAATAGACGACCAACTACCTCTTAGTAAACTTTTGTAAAAAACATGCCCAAGCAAGGAACTAGTTTTATTATTTTAATTTTCGATGCATAAAGATTCAAAAAATGTCACAAAAAAAATAAAGGGATCATTTTTGTTTTACGTAATATTCATACCATAATAAGAATAATATTAACTACTATGTAAATATACAGTGTGGACGCGCGGGTTTGAACAAACTCATTTAAAATTTTTGGTTTTGTTTTATGGAAAAACGCTCGGTGAGGTCGATTTTTATTTTTAGCTACGGTTTTTCTGATGGTAAATTTATCTACAAAGGCTGGTCCAAAAATAAGTTACGACCATCATACTTTTTTTTCAAATGGAAACATATTTTTATTTAATTTGTTAAGCAAATTAATTTGGGATATTTATCTCCTGCATTTATTGCATGAAAATATTGATGATATTTGCCGGAATTAATTAGATATTAAATCTTATTCTGCAATAAATATATAGTTTTATTACTATTATTTATGATTGATTATTAATTATTTAAGTTGTACTTCTTATTATTTCTCACCATGATTTGTATTTACTTTACATGTTGAGGCTTTGTAATAATATGAATAATGTTTTAGAGAAAACTGAAATCTGATTAAAAAAAATCTATTGTAACAACAGTGCCGGTGTTTCTTATAAAATGCAAAAAATATTTATATTCTCTAAGTAGCCCATGTTTTAAGTTATTGTAAATTATATTCTTCACAATCAACACTGATATTGTTAGTTAGCGAAATTAAATTATAATAATTTCACCTTGGGTAAGATACGAACTGTGCGGACTCCGAACTAATCATTGATTAGAAGCCAATGTTAATACCACAACTTGAAATCGAATGTTATTGATATTATCAATTTTTTTTTATTTATATCTTGCACTGTTTAATTTTTTTTCAGTAAAGCTTCGATAAAATTTTTAAATAACCATTATGTGGCAGACAAAACGTCAAACGCAATCCTTTCCGCATCACCTTAGAGGTAGAGTCCAAAGGGCGTTTTTTTCTTATAGTATTCCCAGTAGGCCAAATTCATGTTTTTTACAACAATTTTTTTTTACAAAAATATAGATAGTGTAGAAAATAAACAAGAATGGCCAAGTGGCGTTTTGTCTAAACATATCACAATCAGTAGGTACATACTAATTCTCCAATTTGACGTTTCTAATTTCCCGATTTGTCAAAATACGAGGATCCATAATTTGAGGTAATAAAGCGAGAAAATAAAATTACTCTAACTTAATTACCATTTCTGGTCAGAGTTCTACATCTATGGGTATTGTCTCATACCAAGTATCCTTCTTTCGATCCTTGACAAAAGTAAGAAGCATAATCCGAGTGTTCACAAAAAATATATTTTGGTCCATTTATAATGTCACACTGCAATTTCACTATCTATAATTTGTTATTGTTAAGTTCGAACTTTTGTAATGTTCAATTGCTTTTGTCACGGCCGAATTGAATTTAGGTTTTTTTCAAACAGTCCCTAATTTTACTTATATAATTACGTAATACATGATTTCGGCACTCGTTTTTTTCAATAATTTTTTGGGGACCGTAAGGGGCCGTTTCACGTAGTTTTTTGAGAACGATGCTATCACCGTCCCCTATTAATCTACCATAAATTACACCGTGCATTTCACGAGAAACCTTCCGCAATAATTGTCGACTCCATGACTGTTGACGACGAATACTAATTTTTGTAGCATACGTGATCTTTAGATTTACCAAATTTTGCACAAATTAAACAAAATTTGTTTTTTACGCCTACATACAATTTTTTTTTCGTTCGCCATCCAACAATTGCTGCCACTCCTGATAAACCGCTGTAATTAAACTTATAAGCACGTTTGGCCCACGCTCTTTTACTTAGTCACGTATACAAAAAAAAATTAAAAACTGACCTGGAGTCAAAATACAAATTATAAATAAAATAAAACATGAAGGCGCAACAAATTCAGATATTTAAATAAATGCTTTTACCATCTAGAAAACTGAAAATTGTGTAACTGCCTGAAGAGTCCGGCAAACTTCTAAGTTCGTACCTTACAAAGACATAAAGTTGTTTTTGTCAGATTTTAGTTTTCTACAAACATTGTTCATATTATTAAAAAGCTTCAACATGTAAGCTTAGAAATAATAATAAGTCGTGCAACTTTATAATTAATAATAATAATGTATATTTATTGCCGAAGAAAACTGCATTTCTGAAATTCCATAAAGCCGGAACGTTGTCCTTGAAAAATAAAATGCATTTTGAAAGTGAAAAGAATATTTACGAACAGAAAAAAATGTCTAATAAAGTAGACGCATCAATGTTATCACGTAATCAATCATAAAAGAACACCGAAAAATATCTGAAATATATTACAATTTGCTTGTATATACCAACCGCATGTAGTTTCTTTTCCAAATATGTTTAATGTATACTTATTATTATAATAATAATAACAACATATATTTATTCCAGACGAAAAATTAATATCTAATACATATACACAATACTTACTGGGATGGAAAAAGCAACTTTCTTAGGGTTGGAAGTGGACTCACAGCTTAATTGGAAATCACACGTCTCCCGTTTGGCATCTAAGGTATCGTCTTTCAACTATGCTCTACGAGTTGTGTCTCAATACGTTGATGTGCACGCCAGCCTATCGGCATATTATGCATACGTTCATTCGAGGCTCCGATATGGCATCATCTTCTGGGGGAACTCGGTGGATGCATCACGAATTTTTGTCCTTCAAAAATCTTGCATACGGAGTATTTTCCGCCTGAAAAGGAACGCTTCATGTAGAGATACATTTAGGAACTTTTCTATACTTACCCTGTCGGGTATATATATATATGAGTGCGCCTGTTTCGCTAAGGAGAACTATGAACTTCTAATGAATTATAAAATTGAACATAGTTACAACACGCGCGGTCGCAAAAACTGTCAGCTAGTGTTGCCTCAGACTACTAGGACTTCAGTGTTAAAAGGTGCCACTTCACAAATGATTAAAGTATACAATCATCTACCTTTATCTCTCAGAAATTTAACCCCGAAACTTTTTAAGCAGCAGTTCCATCGCATATTATCCGAGAATGTGATTTATACAATCAACGACTTTTATAATTTTAAATTTTAATATGTTTTAGGATACTTTTATTGTATTGTTTATACACTTTTTTATATATTTTTTTGACGTGTTCTACGCATTTTATGCACTACACAGAATTAATAAATTTATTATTATTATTATTATTATTATTATTATTGTTATTATTATTACATTCCTTAAAATACTTCCAAAATAAGGCCGATATATGAAAGAAACATTCGTTTACCTAATGTAATAAAAAAAGTTGAAGATCTCTCTGTTTATATGATGCTCGGCTTAATACAGTCGACCAGGTATACCTTCCATATAGCTGGTCTTAGACATTATAAAACTGTGAGTAAGAGGTTGAATTGTGTGTTGCCTATTTGCCATTTATCAATGCGGACTTTGTGATCATTCTCATTAGTTTCAAAGTAATTTTTTGGAGGCCAGGGTTATTTTGAACGTAAAGTAAATACATTGCCGTTTTCAGAATAAAAATATCTAGGTACTCACGATTCAAAAAAGTACTTTTTAAGGACACTAAGCTTTATATCTCTATAAAACGAAAAAAATTGCTGTATTTTAACTATTTTTTAATATAATTGCAAATTTTACTCGTGAGTCACTAGAATAAATATTGATTATTTCGTGCATGTAGCGGCAACTTTTTCAAGTGCCTTAATTTTTGCGATTTTTTATGTTGAAGTTGACCATTTTGTCGCATACGCCGATCAAGTAAAACCCCCCTTAATTCTGAATCGAATTCTAAGTATGTTTCATGTACCATATCCTATACCCAAACTCAACAGTTATCGAGAAATTTACAATTGAACAATAATTGAGACCCTATCCTACAATAGTTATTTATGTAACAAGTCAGTAAAGTGATACTTTACCGAACGAGTCTGGTTTACGAGCCAAGCGAGTGAAGCGAGCGCGGCGAGTAACAGACGAGTTCGGTAAAGGTACTTTACTGACGTGGTGCATACAAAATTTTATCGCCAACCGTTAAAATTGTTAATTTAAGAAATAAAGATATAATAACTTTTGACAGTTTATGACAGTGACAAACGATTTATTTTTAAAAGTCATCAGTCATGCTACGCTGACAGATATTAGCGGCAGGTAAAGTACTTTATTGTACAGTACGATAAAGTGTTTCTTTACCTCCGCAAAACGCTATGGTAACGCATCACTTTACTGACGGTTGGCGATAAAATTTATTTCACTCGGTTGTCTGAAAAGGACCGATTTATTAAAAAAACAGAAAAACAAATCAAATTAAATGTTCAAACTGTTGACTACTAACTATTATGGACTACTTTTCAATATTTTTTTTGTAAATCTAGCAAAACATGAAAATCTCTGTTTATTTGGTTTTTTATTTTTTTATTGTTGACTTGTCACCGTTTAGTCACATGGAAACTGTATGACAATGTCACTTAAAATATGTACTTGCCAAATGCAGTGGCAAAGTTTGACAGAATGTCGCGTTTAGCTGAGAAAGAACGTATAGAAATTTTGATGATGGTAGGATATGGCGACTGGACTCGAACACAAGCTGAAGTTTGTCAATTATTTAATGATAAGTACCTGGAGAGGCCTATTACACGATCAGTAGTTAGTAAGATAGAAAAAGAGTTTAGAACCTTTGACCACGTACGAGACAATTACAATACCAGCAATATTACAGTTCCACAAAACGCACAATTGAATGTTTTGCTCGATTTACAAGAAAATGCTCACAATCCAGTCGAGAAGTAGCTGCAGAACTGTCAGTAAGTAAATCTTCTATTTTAAAATATTTACACAAGAGCAAAGGTACCCATACAAAGTGCATTTAGTTCAGGAACTTGTTGAAGATGATCTCTTCCGCAAATGAGAATTTTTCGAAATAATGATGGATAGATGCAATCCCAACCCACAATTTTTAAGTAATATAGTTTTTTTCCGACGAGGCAACATTTCGTTTGAATGGTTCTGTGAACAGGCAAAATTTTCGATATTGGTCGTCACAAAACCTACATTGGAGAATGGAGAGTCAAACACAATTCCTCGAGAAAGTAAACGTTTGGGTCGAAATTATGGGTACCGTAATTGTGGGTCCCTTTTTTATTGAGGGAAAACTTAATTCTGAAAAATATTTAGACCTACTACAAAATTACATAGTACCCAGTATAAGTGCACTTAACCCGAATAATGAGAACCCAAATATACCAGCAGATTCGATATGGTTCCAACTGGATGACGCGCCCTCACACTATTCGAGAACAGTACGAGGATACCTTCATAATATTTTCCCAAATAGTATTGCGGTTTAATTAGCAATTTGATGGATGTAGAAAAGGGTTAATTTTCCCGGCCGATTTAACTACATCCGGTATCTCAGGGTCGTTTTATAATTATGACTACAAGAAAATTAAGGGATGCGCACAGTTAATTTAGTGTAGTGACAAAACTTACATACCTTTGTCCTAGAGCCATATGCTCTCTATCACT
The DNA here is from genome assembly GCA_963170755.1 of Amphimallon solstitiale. Taxonomy (NCBI): domain Eukaryota; kingdom Metazoa; phylum Arthropoda; class Insecta; order Coleoptera; family Scarabaeidae; genus Amphimallon; species Amphimallon solstitiale. The sequence continues at coordinate 74,463,334 of OY720683.1, read as the reverse complement.
TCCCTTGTCCCTCAGGTAGCTGGTGTAGATAATCTTAGTTGCTAATTACGGCTCAATTAGTTGTGTGTAAGCAATTATTTAATAGGTCTTATGACCAATGGATAATATCTCCGGTAGGCGCCACTTGCTTCTAATTAATGATACTTAATTGAATATTTCGTTAATTAGCTAACATTTACTTTGTTGTCTTTAGTGAAAAGAAGCAAGAAAAGTTCACTGAGCTTGTTATTAACTACCACAAGGAATGAGGATGATTAATTAATAACACATAAAATATAACAACTTAACAATGTTTATTACATAGAATAAATTCCACGTTGCACATTACAACAATTCCCAAGATAATTATAAACATTCAAATAAGCTCACAAAGTATTTAATTAATGCCTATCAGCGTATCTATAAAATAGGACGTAATGGCTTAATAAGTATTAAAAATGAATATTTTGCGTATTAAAAATAATAAATAGCGTACAGTTTGAGCCTAAAAGAATGACATTACAATTGATTCGAAATTCTCAAGTAATTTAATAATTGCTAATCTAAGTAAACGAAAATTAATTAATATTTTAAAATTAAATTGGCCATTTCCTGTGGGTGCGCCAAAAGCGTGCAACAATAGATGGATCGGTAGAAGAGGTTTTATCGACGAGAAATTAATCTTCGGCTTGCCTATTGTTAGAAAGTTAGTGGTCAACAATTTGAACATTTAATTTGATTTGTTTTTCTTTTTTTTTAATAAATCGGTCCTTTTCAGACAACAGAGTGAAATAAATGTTGTAGGATACGGTCTCAATTATTGATATGTTCAATTGTAAATTTCTCGAAACCGTTGAATTTGGGTATAGAACATGGTACATGCAACATACTTAGAACGCGATGCAGAATTAACAAATTAAATAAAAAACATATGTTTCCATTTGAAAAAAAATTTGATGGTCGTAACTTATTTTTGGACCAGTCTTTGTACATCAATTTACCGGCAGAAAAACCGCAGCTAAAAATAAAAATCGTCCTATCCGAGCCCCTACCTTTAGCTTTTAGTGTGTTTTTATTTTTTTTTATTTAAAAGTTAAGTAGAATACAAAATGTTTACCTCGTTTTAATTATTTTTATATTGCTGTAAAAAGTTAATTGAATGTATCTTAGGCGTCATAAGTTAAATTGCCTAATATAAAATATTTTTTGTTCTCATATGGCGTAATATGCTGCTTCCCGCATTTTTAACTTTTATAAGTTCACATTTTTCCAAATTATGATGCAATCATGAAAAATGTTAAATTAGAACTGTTATTCTCCATCTCAAAATTCGGTAAGATTTCATCCTCTTTTCGACCAAGTGAAAATACGATAAAATTGCGAAATACAGAAATACAGCAAATTAATTGTTATTAATACTTTGTTTAGAACTGAGCCCATTAAAAAAGTAAAAAGAAAGGCTTTAACATCAATTTATGAATCACCTTAAATATATTCGCAAAGCCTTTATCTTATTATTTACCTTATATTCACATTTTATTAAACAAAACGTATTATTTATTTTGTAGTTTTTAGAGAATCGTTTAATCAATAAAATTTATTTTCGACAACGCATGTATGCTTCACTAACAATATTATTCTCTAACAGTAAACAACGAAATTGTTTCATCACAATAATACGAATATATGTCCTTCTCTTTTGCTTCGAAGGTATTTCTTTCTCTGTCAACTTTGAATTCTTCCGAAATGGATTTTACCATTCTCTAGTAACAGTTGACAATAAAATATTCGACGCAAGTAAGATAAAGGTAGCTATTTACAGAATCCAACGTTGTAATATCTCCGGATGCCATATTAACCGTTTTATGTATTTGTTCGGCATATACGCACAGTCGATAGCAGCACTCCTCTCCGGTAGTTCGCTAAACTAAGACGTATAGAAAAATCCACAGGAGCTTCAAATCGACCTCCTGCTAATTTTACATTTTTCTTGGGGGCCTCTAGTGTCGTTGAAATAATAATCAAACGCTTTTTGCAAAGTAGCCTCCGTCTATTGGAATTCACTTTGTCGCGGAGTTCACTTAAACAGCAATTTTAACATCGGAAGATTCCAGTGTGTAAATTAATTTAATTATAAAGACAACGCGTTATCGTAATATTTAAAGAAAAAGCTAAATTAGTGTTGTATTATAAAAGAGTCAAAGTTTGATATTGTAAAGCAAAGCTGTTTAGAATCATTCAAACTTATGCTTTAAACGAATAAAGCCAAATAATATTATTATGAACACTTATACAATAAAATTATTAATAGAAACTGTTCTGAATAAAACATCTAAATATTTGTAGCTAGAATTTAACTTCAAGGCTGAAAAATACATAACATTACGCTTAAAAGTCAATTCGGATTTTATCACACGTAACTTATGACAAAAAATTGTTATCATTCGCTCCTTAGCGTGATGATGAAGTAAGGGCCTACGTCTTAGACTTTCGCTTTCCACGCTTCTCGAACATTCTACTTGCAGTAGTAACGAACGACCTGCTTTTGGTTTCATGGTCACGTCTACAAGAGAGGACAACGCGCTTAGAAAATACGTAAGGAGTAGCACAGTATATAGCTATGTAATAGAAACAGTAGTTTCTCTCGAGGGAAATAATTGTCCACCGGCAAACCGACGCGTGCGTGACTGCGCAGTAGTCAGCCATCAGCTGTTGAGTTGGCGGGATTATTTGATGCGATTGCTCGGCATGCGGTTTGTGAATGGCCGTTAATGTAAGTTATGCTGGGTGTACACCAATTATACAAAATGTATGACAAAAAATTTATTATGAACACTAAATTTACAAATCAATGGGTAGTTGTACACAAATTAAACAAGGCATATATAAAACTAAATTATACATTCTTTTGGCATTTATAATTAACGTCAAATAAATTTATTAACACATTATTAATTTAGAATTTGTGTTTAAAATGTGTCAAAATTTTTTGTTTGATTATTGTTTATTTCCTTGAAACATTTCCATATAATTTAATGGATGCTGACGTACTTCTAACATTTTTGACAAACAAATTGTTTCGCGAATACTTGGAACAAAAATGCCTCATTATTGTTGTGCACCTCGGTGGAAGAATAGTTCGAACAATTCTAAATTAAGCTTTTCCAGGTTTTCGAAAGAACCAGTACGGTAAGATCCCCACGTGCATTAAAATATCCTCAACTGTTAAAATGTGCATATTGTTTATTGTAGTTGTGAATAATTACTCAAACTTCATGACAAATCCACCACCACCAACGCAAAATTTAATTTTCGAAGATTGATTACCGACAATGGGAAAATATAACTGAACAAAATGCCTTCACTTATTTTGTAGGTTATTTGGGACACAAATGTTTTGAAAAGCGTAGTTTTCCAACAATTATACGTTTAAAACACAAAAGTGAATGAATTCAAGTTTTACACTTATTTTAAGACATGTCCTAACTTTGTGAAACAGCTTTACTAATTTGGCAACGCCCGATCATAATTTCTGTATATACTGAGGTAGTACTAGGTACTAACCATCAATATTTATGTTTGGTTGTGGTATTAAAAGTATTTTGATGTTAAAAATTTAAGAAACTTATAAATAGAAATAGTATTATGAAGATTAGTATTTATTATCCTAGTATTAATATTTACAATTGTTGAAGTGATATTGTAGTAAAGTCCATTGGTTAAGGTCCATAGTTCAGCAAATTATACCAAAACCTGTAAAAGAGAGATTTTGATATTAATTGAGTGTTTGATATGTAATATAAAAGTGTAAAAACTTGTTCAATTGTCTTAAATGATGAGAATTGATTTTAAAAGGGAAACTTTGTTTAAAGGTAACGTTAAAATAGATAAAAACTCCCGCCATAATTTAATTAGAGGAAAAGTCAATGGTTGACAGATTTTGACATTTACAGAATTTTTGAGATAGTATGTTTTAAAATGGTTTTGAATACTGAAATACATGTATAAATTCATGGTTAAAATTGTTAAAATATGAGTATTGAATTATAGAAAGGCATACAAAAGAATATTAAAATAATAGAATGCAAATATATAAAATTATCACTAAGGTAATTAGAGTAAATAATAAGAAAACTTCTTATAAATTGATGAGAAGAGATGTATGATAATTTCGGTAAGAATAGATTTTAGCCGAAATTAAGTAAACTGAAGCAAAAGAAATACATATTGAGTATATTAAATTATAAATTTAATATATTGGTATTTAATTTATGACCAACACAAAGTATTTGTGAAAGATTGTATTAACGAAGGCAGTATCTAGTGATTAAAGAAGAGAAGGAGATTATAGTGATTAAAAGCAGTAAAATATAAATTTAATTTACTTACCACAAAAGGATTGAATATCTCGAAGAATTTTTTAAGCGAAGGAATTCCAATTTCAAGTTTAACCATAGAGGGGATTTATTTATCAAGAGATTCCTGGGACGAAAACATATTATAATAGGCTCATCTGACGTGCATTTTCTGCGAGATATCCGTACCGAAGTGGATACCTGACAGGTTCGTCTAGCAAGGCGGTGAGGAGTTTCTTGGACGTTCTAGAAATCATCTTTACGAGGCACTAACAGCTGTTATATTGAAGAGGTAATAGATCACCGAGGATTCCAGTTCCACCGAAACTAAAAAGAGAAAAGAGATCAGTTAGAATTGCCTTGTCGAGAAGTTACACATATGTAAAATAAGGTTGTATCGTTTAATTGTTACTCTTAATATGAAAATCTCTTTATTTCAATGAATTGGCAAATCATAGATAAAAAATTAAAGGACTAAATGTATCAGAAATTAAATATTGAATTATAAACAACGGTTACATAATACTATTTGAATTAGAAATTAATGGTATACATTTTAAAAGTTTATTACATGTTGTAAATTAAACTTACCTTGACAAATAAAATAGGGTTATAACCTCAATTCTAATCATAACCAAATATAGGTACCAAGATATTGGACAAGTTTGAATAATTTATTGCTATAATACTGGCATTTTCTTGAAATACATGATTATTGTATGTTATTTCTCAACAACATATTATATTTATTGTTACTCAACCATTTTTGATTTTCATTTACGTAGAGGTATTTGATAGGTTAACATTCTGCAATTCTCATAGGGTTTTGACCTCCTAAAAATAAAGTAAACATACAGATTAATGTATTGGGAAGATATAGAAATAGTTTAAAAGGAACTTACCATTCTATGAGATAATAAATGGTGTAGATTTGAACTTAATCTGAATATAAAGATTTTTGTATCAATAAAAGAAAACATTTAGTAAATTTATCAAAGTTAGTTCACATGAGTAGCGGTAAACTCGTTTAGTTGCGGATTACCAACGTTTAGAGTGAAAAGTACTTGGACAATAATCTTTCTTAGATATTTTAAAAGAGACAGGTCCGGACTAAGATTTTTTATGATTAATAAAAATATGCAAGTATTAGAAATTTTTTAAACGACTGAGTTAGTTAGGGCATATAAATATTTGATTTATAAACAAGTAAGATATTATATTGAAAACATTCTACTCTAATTTATTGGCTTACCCAACGTGTGACGTAAGAAGAAGTAAAATATCTAACTCAGGGTGTAATTAAGGGATATTTTGGGTGATTGATAATTTTTATAGCTTGATTTTACTTAGATATTTTTTATGCACTCTGGGTTACGACATTAATATGGCTTCCGAACGTGGGGCGTTATAAAAGAAACTCGCAAAGATTGTGTTTTGATATTTTATTCTCCTGATTATAATTAGTTAAATACATTTTTCAATATACAAAGATTAACAGTATAATCAAACCAGAAACGTAAATAATAGTAATTTTTATTAAAGTGTTGTTACATAATAGTATATAAACATGAATACTAGGTCTAAAAGCAGTTCTGTAATAAATAGGCCAGAGTCTTCAAGCGATAGCGAAGAAGAAACGCAACAGATAGGTAATATACAAGATGGAGGAGATATACCACAGGTACATGAAGAGACACGACCGTTAGAAGAAGGACAAGAGAGGGGTGATAAGACGCAGTTACAAGGAGAGACTTCGAAAACAGAGTTATCGAATTCATCACTAGACATGAGATTAATTCAACAAATGTTTGAAGGGTTAAATGAAAAATTAGACAAGACGAGCGAGGAGTCTAAGAAGAATAGAGAGGTGGATAAAAGAGAATTAAATGAAAAATTAGATAAGACAAACGAGGAGTCTAAGAAGAATAGAGAGGAGGATAAGAGAGAATTAAGTGGAAAGTTGGATAAGTTAACCGAAGAATTAAAGAAAAATAGAGAGGAAGATAAAATTGAAATTAATAAAAATTTAACAGATATGAAGGAAGAATTAAGTGGAAAACTAGATAAGACATGTGAAGAATTTACCAGGAATTTAAATAATTTAAAAGAAGAAAATAAAGTTATTAGAGAAGAAAATAATAAGAAGCTTGAAGAATTAAAAGTATCGTTACTGAATAATACACAGGATAGTATTGACAAAGTTATAGTAGATATGAACGAAAAATTTATTAATAAAGAATCAGAAGCTATAATTTTTATTACTACTGAAGTTCAACGGGTAGAAAAAGATGTAAAGGAAATTAAAGGTAATTTAAGTCAGTTGGAAGTAGATAATGTTTCAAAACATAAAGAGATGGCTGAGAATTTAAAACAAGGATTGGAAAAGGTAAATAAAGAAACTACTGATCAGGTAGTAAGAATGGAAGAAAATTTGAATAAGAAAATAGAATCAACGGAAATAAACTGTATTAAAGAAATACAAGCAACTACATCGACTACTGATGCACAGAAGTCTTGTATGGAGGGAATTTTAAAAGAATGTGAAGAGCAGAAGAAGAAAATACAAGATTTGTTAGTTAAAGCACAGAATGTTAGGATTTCAAATGGTAATAGTATTCCAGTGTATAGTAATTTGAATACAGGAATTAGGATAGAGAATATCATGCATTTTAGTGGTGATAAATTATCTACACATCCTATGGCTTATTTGACGAATATTTTAAAATACGTAGAGGATTTACCAGATTTCAAAAATCAGATGAATGTTATTCGAGTAACATTAAGTAACGGTGCAGCTGATTGGCTACAACGAATCGAGGATAGTTGTAAGAGTTTGGAACAGTTTGTGGATTTATTTAAAAAGAATTTTTGGAATGAAACACAACAAAGCCGAGCACATCAAAGATTGTTAACTGGACGATATCAGTTAGGTAAATCATCTAGGGAAGCATATGCACAGCGCATGTTTAATTATTGTCGGTATATATCGCATCTAAATGAACAGACAATCTCACAACATCTTTTACAGCATTTTATTCCAGTTGATACTCACGCAATAATTTGCCAGAATTTCACTGATATGGATGGATTGATTGAGATTTTACGTCGTTTGGATGATTATTCAGATGGTATGAAGTATCGGGAATTTAGACAGTCAACGAGTAGACAAGAAGTTCCAGGTAATAATCAGCGAAATAATAATAATGACGGAACGTACAATTATTATAACAGAAACAATTCAGCTAATCAACAGGCCAACAATAATTCTAGAAATAATTATTCGTCTAATAATAATACATATGGATTTGGAACAAGACAGGTATTTCAGAATCCTAATCAAGAACGAAGTGGGAATTATAGAAGTTTTAATGTTCAAGGGAATAGTAATGGTATGGGGGCAAACAATAGAGGTACACAAAATGGTAATAATAATAATAGACCAAATTTTAATAGATATACGCCTTTTAACAATCAGCAATCAAACAGGATACCATATAATAATAATAATTATCAGGAACAGAATAGAAGATTTTATAGTAAGGATAATGCAAGAGCAATAAATACAATTAGTACTCAAGAGGGTAGAATTAATAGTTATGGCAGTTCAAGTAATGATAATTTGAAAGGAAATAGTAGAATAAGAATGGAAAATCTAGAAGAAAAAAAAACGCCGATTTTAGAGATACCCAGGAACTTATACAAGGATCCTGTACCGGGAACCTCTCATTAGAAAATTTGTTTATATCAGAAGAGGATATTTGTAGTAATGACAAGTATCAAGTGTTTTCAGAAATAAGGGAATTTAACAATATTACAGAAGTAGGAGATATTTTAAATAATTATGAAAGCTTACCTTTCTTTTCAATTACAATTAAGAAGATTAATTTTAGAACATTATTAGATTACGGAGCGGAGATTTCTTTGATAAAGGAGGAATTGGTAGATAGTATAGAGAATTATTCCAAATATGTTATTAAAGTTAAAAATACAAAGGTCATGTCTGCGAATCGTAGGAAAATGGGAAGTATAAATAAAAGATTATGTTTAGAAGTGGAAGTAAATGGACAAAAGTATATTATGAAGTTTTATATACTAAGTAATCTGTTCTATGATTGTATTTTGGGGGTGGATAATATGAGAGCATTGGGTATGAATCTTAATTTTGAAGATAATAAAATTAGAATAGGTGATAATGAAATTTTGCTGAATAAATTAGAGGACATAAAAGAAATAAATGCATATCTTAAATTTAAGGAAGATATACAGATGGACGTAAATAATGTTATAATTGCTGATCGGGCAGAAAACGACGATGCACAGGAACATTTAGAGGGGGCAATGTTTGAGCTGCCAAGAACAAATGTTAATATGGATAGTGATGTATTAATACAAGAAGAACAGAAAGAGGTACTGATAATCCGAAATAAAATGGATATTAAATCATTTATTGAAAAACAAAATTTAGCAGAACCGTGGATGGAAGAAAGTTTGATAGAGATTTTAGCTGATAATATCCGATTAGTAAATGATGAAGTTGTGTTTGCTAAGGATTATGAACATCGATTGTTAATTGATGATGATACACCTTTGTCTTGCAAAAATTACCCAATTCCTTATTTCTTTCAAGAGCGAGTAAATGAAGAATTGAAAAAATTAGAGGAAGCAAATATTATAGAACGTTCTAACACTTATTTTATTAATCCTGTGGTCTTGGTAAAGAAGAAGGACGACTCTATACGCATATGCATTGACGCTCGCTTACTCAACCTTAGGATCAAGCCTGAGCACGAAACGCCACAGAATATAGACGTTCTATTGACAAAATGTGGGAATAAAAAGTGGTATAGTAAGTTGGACTTAAAGAACGCTTTCTGGTTAATTCAATTAGATGAAGACTCAAGGAAATATTGTGGTTTTAACATAAATGGAATTACTTTTCAATTTCGAGTATGCCCCTTCGGCATAAAAAGTAGCCCTGCTGGTTTGATCAGGTTCCTTCACAAGATATTGGACAAATATGAAAAATTTGCACTTCACTACTTAGACGATATTATTATTTTCTCAGATGATATTGAAACACATATGAATCACATTGAAATAATCGTTAACACCTTACAAGTAAATGGAATGAAATTGAATTTGTCAAAATGCCAATTTTGTCGTAAAGAAGTAGATTATTTGGGATATGTGGTAAATCAGGAAAATATAATGTTAGATCCTAAAAGGTTAGAGGAAATACAAAATTACCCAAGACCAAATAAACTTAAGATGTTAAGAGGATTCCTTGGATTACTTAATTACTATAGAAAGTTTGTTTCCAATTATAGTCAAAAAACAAACACATTATTGAATTTATTAAAGAAAGGTAATAAGTGGAAATGGACAACAGAATGTGAGGAATGTTTTATTCAATTAAAAGCAAATTTCGTTGAAAATTTAAAATTATTTCATCCTGATTTTAATTTGGAATTCATAGTAAGAACGGATGCGTCAAATATTGCTGTTGCTGCTGAACTTATACAAGTTAAGGATAATATAGAAGTACCAATTTATTTTGCTTCACGAACACTGAAACCTTGCGAGAAAAGATATGGCGTGTCAGAACTCGAAATGCTTGCCGTCATCTTTGCCTTAACAAAATTACGCTATTATTTGATAGGAAAACGGTTTGTCCTTGAAACGGATCATAAGGCACTGTTAAATATTATGACCACGAAATTGAATAACAATCGTATTTATAGATGGACGTTATTAATTCAACAATATGATATGGAGATAGTGTACAAACCAGGTAAAGAAATGATAGCAGCAGATATCTTAAGTAGAAAATATGGAGAAAATAAGTCATCAAATGTACAAATTAATTTGGTAAAATTGGGTACAGAAGGAATTTTCTCATTGCAACTAATAAGTCAAGTACAAGAATCACCTGAATTGATGGAAATTAAACATAGAATTATAACAGATGGAGCTTATAAAGGTATGAGTATTAAAGATGGAATTATAGTGAAGAAAATTGGTGATAATGAGGTATATGTTACAAATGAGGAACATACCATAGAAATTGTACAATATTTACATGAATTATATACTCATATTGGTGCCAGGAAATGTTGGCTCATTTTTAGAGAAGCTTATTATTGTCAGAACGATGAAAAAATAATTAAAAGACAAATTAGGAAGTGTGAAACATGTGTATTGGCAAAAGAGAAAAATTTCACGAACCAGAACATCAGTTTAAGTATAATAGCAATTGACAGATTACAATTAGTAGCTATAGATTTTATTTCAAACTTGATACCTAGTACCCGAAGATATCGTAACATTTTAGTAATGTGTGATATTTTTTCAAAGCATGTTAGATTAATACCCACTCAAAAATGTAATACAGAAACGGTGTTACAAGCATTGCAGGAGTATATTACAGAATTTGGAACTCCAAACACAATTTTATCAGATCACGCAACTTACTTTATGAATCAAAGATATCATGATTTTTTAGAAAGCAGGAATATTAAAGCTTATCATATTTCGATACGTCATCCTCAAGCTAACCCATCGGAAAGGTATATTAAAGAGGTTATAAAGTATTTACGAATATTACTAATTGATTGCCATCATAAGTGGGCGAAATATATTAAACAGATAGAGCTAGTGATGAATAATACACCTAGTACGGTCCATGAAGCTTGCCCAATTACTATATTTACTGGACAACATCCTCAAAGGCCATGGAAGAATGAAGATATAGCTTATCTAGGGGATAAATATGAGCAAGTTAGACAAAAATTATTGAAGCGAAAGGAAAGATGGGAAAATAAGAAAAAAGAAAAACAACGAAAATATAAAACATATAATGTAAATGATAAAGTAATTGTACGAGCACTAAGAGTAACTGATAGGAAAAATAAAATAGTAGCTAAACTTTTGAGGCCATTTATAGGACCATATACTGTTCATCGAAGAATAGGTGCAAATAATTATGATCTAGTGGATGAAAATACTGGATACTTCAAAGGAACATATCATGTGTCAATGTTACATGACTATGTAAATGAATAGTAATCACATTTATTTATGAACATGGCGGATACTTTAGGGCAGTATTCGATGGTACCGGCGACACCATCCTACCAGAGCTACTTCAAATTAACAGCCCACATTTAAATATGGACATGGCGGATACTTTAGGGCAGTATTCGATGGTACCGGCGACACCATTCTACCAGAGCTGCAACAAGATATAAGCCCTCATAAAAATTATTATACCCGAATAAAGAATATGGACATGGCAGATAATATAGGGTAGTATTTGTTGGTACTAGTAACATCAACTGTTACAAGAGCTACCACAAATTACATAATAATAGCTCTTATAAAATTATCTTTCCTAATTTAAGGACATGGATCTAATATACAGATATTCCCACTCGATTATGAGATAGGGGCAGGATATAATTTCCAATATTAGAATCACACATAGAATTTGTTAACCAAGACAGAAGTATAGAGATAATTCTTGTAGGTGTTAAGCTTCACCAAATATCAAGGATAAAATTAAGAATACATTGACCAGAGAAGGACAAGACCCTTATTACAATTTTCCTCCAATTTAATGTTAGGAGCATAAGAGTTGAAATTATTAGGGGCATGGAGAGTAATTAAAAGACAATAAAAGGATGGTGAAATTAAATATTTCACTTATAACCAGAACGAATACAGACAATACGAGCCCATATATGGAAGGTACCTATTTGATAATAAGGTAGGGGCAGAAATTTTTCAGAAACTCGTCCGGAAGTATAGTTAAGTTATAGAAGTAGGAATGTTATAAATATTAAAATTAGTATTATCATTTATAAAAAGTTATTCCCTTATTTCAAAATATTTGTATATAGTAGAAATTAAAAAAAAATGATGTAATATAAGTCGATAATACAAGAACATGTGTGTATAAGGAAAGGAATGTAAAGAAGATAACTGGAAATGTAAGAAACTTAAAATAAAATAAAATTGTCTATGGAAAGAAAATATTATCAAGAAAAAAATGTATAAGAGTATTATAAAACTAAGAAGATAGACTACGATGAGTTTGCACGATAAAGCAAATCGTATGAAACATTAGGTGAATAAGAGAGTATAATTATTAAGAAGAAAGAAAAAGGGCCTTTTACGAAGAAATATGATAATTGAAGTAATTATAAAATGCTTACTATAATAAAGTAATATAAAATGATCCATGAAATTATGGTATAATAAATGTATAAATGTATGAGAAAGGGTAAAGAAACCCAGAGTTATAGAATGTATAGGACAAAAATGTCTACATATTATTTAAATGGTAAAGTACGCCAATAAAACGGAAATATAAGTAAAAAACTTTCGTATGATGAAAGTAGGGGATAAGACGAAAATGTCTAATAAGGTATATAGGGGAAATGTTCGAATAAGAACAATATAGATAATAATTAATAATATATAAGTGAGCAGGACTAAAGCATATTTCAGAGAGGCAATTTAAGTTCCAAAGAAATAATGGAAAAGATGATTTAATATTCACCATAATGTGACAAAGATATTACATATAGTAGTTATAATAAAGTTTGCATAAATGTTTTAAAAACATAATATAGAAGTATACAAAGAGTAAATAATTTATACAGAGATTGGAGACAATAAAGTATTTACAGATAACCAGATATTTTAACAATTAAAAAAAAATATACTTTGAATATAAATAACATTTTTGAGAAAAATAATTTTCCTTATACTAAGTACACATAATATAAAAAAAAAAAAATAAAGACAGAAAAGAAACAAATGTTACAGTCAGGAGAGTTATAATAGTAGTACATGTATATAGTTTTGCATAGATAATATAGTGATGATTTGTTAAATTAAAAAAAAATATATGATAAAGTTTACATGATGAAAATGCCATATGGTTAAAATAATGCAAACATAGTGCTAGAATATAGCAAGCATATTAAAAAAAAAATGTTACGTTAAAAGTTGTTAATAATGTAAATGTATTATATAGGTAACAGATAATAAATTGTAACTTAACAGATAATTTCTTAGTTAATAAATGAAAATTATTCAAACATGTTGAAATTTTACATTTATTAAAGGGGCAAAATGAGGTAGTACTAGGTACTAACCATCAATATTTATGTTTGGTTGTGGTATTAAAAGTATTTTGATGTTAAAAATTTAAGAAACTTATAAATAGAAATAGTATTATGAAGATTAGTATTTATTATCCTAGTATTAATATTTACAATTGTTGAAGTGATATTGTAGTAAAGTCCATTGGTTAAGGTCCATAGTTCAGCAAATTATACCAAAACCTGTAAAAGAGAGATTTTGATATTAATTGAGTGTTTGATATGTAATATAAAAGTGTAAAAACTTGTTCAATTGTCTTAAATGATGAGAATTGATTTTAAAAGGGAAACTTTGTTTAAAGGTAACGTTAAAATAGATAAAAACTCCCGCCAAAATTTAATTAGAGGAAAAGTCAATGGTTGACAGATTTTGACATTTACAGAATTTTTGAGATAGTATGTTTTAAAATGGTTTTGAATACTGAAATACATGTATAAATTCATGGTTAAAATTGTTAAAATATGAGTATTGAATTATAGAAAGGCATACAAAAGAATATTAAAATAATAGAATGCAAATATATAAAATTATCACTAAGGTAATTAGAGTAAATAATAAGAAAACTTCTTATAAATTGATGAGAAGAGATGTATGATAATTTCGGTAAGAATAGATTTTAGCCGAAATTAAGTAAACTGAAGCAAAAGAAATACATATTGAGTATATTAAATTATAAATTTAATATATTGGTATTTAATTTATGACCAACACAAAGTATTTGTGAAAGATTGTATTAACGAAGGCAGTATCTAGTGATTAAAGAAGAGAAGGAGATTATAGTGATTAAAAGCAGTAAAATATAAATTTAATTTACTTACCACAAAAGGATTGAATATCTCGAAGAATTTTTTAAGCGAAGGAATTCCAATTTCAAGTTTAACCATAGAGGGGATTTATTTATCAAGAGATTCCTGGGACGAAAACATATTATAATAGGCTCATCTGACGTGCATTTTCTGCGAGATATCCGTACCGAAGTGGATACCTGACAGGTTCGTCTAGCAAGGCGGTGAGGAGTTTCTTGGACGTTCTAGAAATCATCTTTACGAGGCACTAACAGCTGTGATATTGAAGAGGTAATAGATCACCGAGGATTCCAGTTCCACCGAAACTAAAAAGAGAAAAGAGATCAGTTAGAATTGCCTTGTCGAGAAGTTACACATATGTAAAATAAGGTTGTATCGTTTAATTGTTACTCTTAATATGAAAATCTCTTTATTTCAATGAATTGGCAAATCATAGATAAAAAATTAAAGGACTAAATGTATCAGAAATTAAATATTGAATTATAAACAACGGTTACATAATACTATTTGAATTAGAAATTAATGGTATACATTTTAAAAGTTTATTACATGTTGTAAATTAAACTTACCTTGACAAATAAAATAGGGTTATAACCTCAATTCTAATCATAACCAAATATAGGTACCAAGATATTGGACAAGTTTGAATAATTTATTGTTATAATACTGGCATTTTCTTGAAATACATGATTATTGTATGTTATTTCTCAACAACATATTATATTTATTGTTACTCAACCATTTTTGATTTTCATTTACGTAGAGGTATTTGATAGGTTAACATTCTGCAATTCTCATAGGGTTTTGACCTCCTAAAAATAAAGTAAACATACAGATTAATGTATTGGGAAGATATAGAAATAGTTTAAAAGGAACTTACCATTCTATGAGATAATAAATGGTGTAGATTTGAACTTAATCTGAATATAAAGATTTTTGTATCAATAAAAGAAAACATTTAGTAAATTTATCAAAGTTAGTTCACATGAGTAGCGGTAAAATCGTTTAGTTGCGGATTACCAACGTTTAGAGTGAAAAGTACTTGGACAATAATCTTTCTTAGATATTTTAAAAGAGACAGGTCCGGACTAAGATTTTTTATGATTAATAAAAATATGCAAGTATTAGAAATTTTTTAAACGACTGAGTTAGTTAGGGCATATAAATATTTGATTTATAAACAAGTAAGATATTATATTGAAAACATTCTACTCTAATTTATTGGCTTACCCAACGTGTGACGTAAGAAGAAGTAAAATATCTAACTCAGGGTGTAATTAAGGGATATTTTGGGTGATTGATAATTTTTATAGCTTGATTTTACTTAGATATTTTTTATGCACTCTGGGTTACGACAATACATAAATACCGCATTAGGAAAAAGTCTTCTGTTAATTTTTTCCTTCATTTTCCTTCGAACCAAATGTTAGCTTTAAATTAAAACAGAAGTTGGAGGAAATATCATATAAACATCCCAGCAAAAATTTTCCTACTGAATTTTTGATAAAGCTATTTATTCGTGTAAGAATTTTTTATACTTTGAAATTTTGCAATAGAAATTTCAAAGTTAGCGGCAATTCAAATAAAATAACAATTTTACGACACCATTGATGAATTGTGTCAAGAAATTTAAGTAATCTTTAGGTTAAAGTAGCCTTTTTCTTGTGTTGTACGTATAATGCATTACATTTTAAATGCGTGTGTAATATGTACTTAATAAAAAGCAGTGTTTTATCCTCGTTTTTTGTATTATTGATATAGCTTTTTCATAATTTTAAAAATACATTAACATAATTAATTCATAAACGATTTGGTTCAGCGAAACTGGTTTATTCCTGAATAGAAAAATTGACTACGCCTCTGGTTGCGCGTGCGTGAATGCGCAGTACCATTTTGAGACACAAACATCAAAGGTGCCGACGGCGAGAGAAACTACTGTGTCTATACAGCTCTATACTGTGGTAGTAGTAATTAACAGTAGAAAGACAGCTAGGCGTATAATAAGTTACTGGATAATATAAAAAAAAAATTGGTTTATTAAAATTTATTTCAAAAAGAAACGGTAATCAGCCAACAAATATAATGTATTCAGTTTAATTAGTGAATTGTTTGATGTTAATTTTAATAAATAACTTAAAGTGGTACATGCCTTTCACTAAATACGCCACGAAGGTCCTTTGAATTATCACTCTAACGAAAGAAAAACTATTGACTTGAACCAATATACACTTCGTCTTTTAACATCGCTCCACACAAAAGAAAACATGCACATCAAAAATAAATGTTTAACTAAAATCGTAGGGTTCAGTTAATAAAATCATTACTACATCTCAAATAGATGTTGTTTAATATAGAGAATTATAACTACAGTATCCATTTCGTAAATTTTCAATCCGTGAATAATCCGTTTAATAATCAGCTCAAAAGCGAGGCGTCCTGTCCAACAACAAAAAATGATTCCCGCCAGTCGATTATTTATTATTCGATTAAAAGACGGTAGTTCATTTGTAAAACGTGATATGTTGGATTGAAGCCTTCCCCTGTAAAAAAATCGGTATTGATCGGACTTTACTGAACCCGTTAATGAAAAAAGAAAGATGAATTATTGCCCAATATACGCAAGGGCATCACTTTTGATGAAGTCCATTGGAAGCCTATATGATTCATATTTATTCGAATTACGGACTACGTAACAATATACATATAAAGAAAAATTTTGTTTTGTGAGAATTAACTCCGTATAATAAAAAAGTCGGAGCAATTCAAGATGATTTCCTGTCAAACATCTCTTGTAAATATAAATTCTCAACCCGAGCTTATCAATATAGAGGCTCTTCCTTGTTTATCGTCATAATCGGCGTTTTAGACATATTCTATGAACATTGTAGCTAATTAGTTTAGTTTCCTAATTAACATAATATTTAAATATATATATGAAATGAAGCAAATAAAGTATTTTTTACTGTTTCTCACCGCTTTTATTTCTGCGCTGTCCTAAAGACTTTAAACCGGATGGTATTGTAACAAATACCAGCTTGTTTAAAATTTGAATTGGTATCGTTACTAATACCAGACTATTTATTCTTTCACCCAAAATGTCATAAACCTCGTCTCTCTGACAAACACCGAATAAACGAATTAACAACAATTACATACATAACAATAAATAAAAAATTATTTCCCCAAAAATTAAATAGAGAAAACGGTATGTTCACATACTACAGCATTTATAGTCTGTTTCAAGATATAGTGCGAATGCAAGCTCCCACATGTTGCTTGAACACGGCAGGTGGTATGCAATAAAAGTAATCGATGTGAGAAACACGTCACACGCCCGTATTGTCAATACTTGATGACAAATAATAAAAGTGTACACGTATTTTAATATGAATGTATATTATACGAACTGTCAACTACGCTATGTGAAATACAAGAATACTTTATGCTGGCTAATTTGTTCTGTTAATTGTAAGATATATAATCGCTGAATTAAACGTTGAAATTATTAATTAATATTAATTCATTATTAATTATTCATAAACAATAAACATACTTTATAAATTAAGGTTTAGAAAAAGCAATTGGAGAATCTACCTACTCTAATCAAGTTATCAACATTTCAACATCAATTACATGTAAGTTCATATTAAATCAAATTATATTTAAGCTGTTTTTTGTTTCAGCATTGCCCAGAGAAAATCCAATGATGTTTGGAATACAAAATACTTATCAACTAGGCGACATGCTTGTAGCGGAATGTAAATCATCGGAAGCTGATCCACTGCCTGATATACAGTGGTACATAAATGATGTTAAGGTAACTATATACAACATGTATATATAGTATTATTTTCCAAAATTCTAATTAAAATATTTACAATTTAGGTTCTTGACTGTTGTAGCAGACACTTCTCGGTGAAACATTTTTAATTTCATACATTAAATAACTTAAAACACTTGGCTTGTTTCACTATGATTTTATTGACAATACTCTGACATATACGTTTCGGTTGTTACACCATTATCGTAGAGCAGGGCGCGAATATGATCGAGTTAAACTACGACGAAGTTACAACACACGCTTACTGAATAACACTAATTCATATGGTGAACTGCAACATCTGTTTTCGCTCGAGAAGAGCCCGAGAATGTGAGCAAAAAATGGCCATAAATAAGGAATTTATGAGTAAAATGCTTTCTACATCGGAGTAGATAGCCTGAGGGGTTTTTAAAATGTATTATATTTACCTTATATTTCGCAAGAGAAATAATGTAAATATGTATATTCTTACTGTTATTTAGTTTCAATAACATACGCATACATTTTTAGTTATCATTTATTTAAATATAGAACGTATGTTACTTTTTCTAATATGAAAATGAATTGTCAGTGATTCCGAAATATATTAAAAAGTCTGTATAATATCGTTACAGAATGCCAAAATATCGCACGTTCGTCACTTAGCTTTGCTAAAACATATACATAAATAGTTTTTATGCAGAGAATTTCGATAGTCTACAGAATTTCATTACATGTTTAAATGACGATGCTCGAAGTATTCTGAGTACAAGAAACTAACACAAATCCCAAATTTAAAAAATCAGTTGTTATTCCTACAGAAGCACTTTGAAAATTTGCCTAAACTAATCACATATCAAATTAAAAAATGGATTAACCACATTAGATGTGGTTATTAATAATTTCAAAAGTATTCCAAGTGACTTCGGATGTGGCCTTCGGCAAAAGTTAGACGCAGTTTTTAATAGAAATCCAGATTTAATAACATTGCGGCAATTGTGTATGCTAAATACGCTGAAATAAATAAATATTTCCAGTACGCACATATAACCAGTTGCGATGTAGAAAGAACGTTTTCTATCTACAAGGATGTACTTAATTCAAAGAGAACAAGTCTTACAGAAGAGAAAATGAACAAATAATAAGGTATTTTGTATTTTATAGATCACTAGCCACTTGTTATCCAATTATATAAATGAAATTAAAACCTCTTCAAAAATACGACATTTCAATAGTGCGCTCATGGGCGATGAGTCATCAACCGTATGTGTCCACGCCCTAATTATAACAATACCCCTATTATTAACCCAAAGCCATCGCCAGTTCAAATCCAATAGAATAGAAACTTAAGAACACAACTGCCAGTGAATGAGACATACTTGGAACCAAAGACAACAACAACATACATGAGTAGTTATGCAAAACTAAAGAGAAAATAAAATTACATTATGATAACTCTTGTCGCAAACAATATCTACCTTCTATTTCCTTGTTTTCCATTATTTCCCTTACCGTATGGTGTACCATTTCTCAACCTTTTTCAGATTCAAATCATATTTTCTAAGTTGAATACTCCACCCGTTGTTGCCCTGAATTGCCCCATTTAAGACATTTAAAGAATTTTTCTTTTTGCAAAGGTGCAAGAGTGGGACTCCACCCGATTCCACTTAAACAAATATTTATAAAAACAGCAATGCTCGGTTGGAGCTTATTCTACCTCGTCATAGATCCACCAATCCAGTACCATGCATTTTGTCACATATGGATTTACCTCGTTCCTCAACTTTAGCCGCTTAGGTGTCATTCTCTCTGGCATGCAGCCTTACCCTCTCATCTGGCAGTATGTGGAGTGGTATTGCACCTGCATATAAGGTCTTCGCACAAATCACCTCTAGCGTCGTCCTGTGTGTGTCAACAGATGGCTATGCTCGATATTTTGGCTGCATATATTATATATTACAATTCCTTTACTAGATTATATACTGCTTTTAACTTTGGATCTCTTGGACTTCCCTTGTTAGACATCACTTTTGCTAGACCAGCAATTGATTTCTAAGGTTTTTCTGCTATACCCTCAAAATGTTTACGAAAAGTTTCTCTTTCGTCGAGCATAAATCCAAGATACCCAATGTTTTCTGACCAGTTAGTAAAACCAACAAAAGTTCACTTTTTTCATAAACTTTACGTTTAGGACCTTTAAAGATCGTATTTTTTATTTTGTTTGAACTAATTCCAAATTGTGGCCACACGTATTCATTTAGCATCTCCAACCAGATATACAGGGTGTTCCTAAATATCATGTACATAAGGAAGGGGGTAACTATTTGGTTTATTTTGTGCCTAAAATTTCATATAAACATAGGTCTGCAAACGCTTCGTTACCAATATGCAGGGTGTTGAAATTTCAAGAATTTTTCACTTTTTACTGTATAGCTCCTGCAGTTTTTGAGATATTTTGTTCAAATTTGGAAGGTAGGTTACGCTATAAGGCCTGCATCATTAGCCATGCCAAATGATTATGTAAATCTACAGGGTAATAATTTTTTCGGGGTCATGCCCTCTTTTCTCACCCTGAACTTTTTTGCGATGCGCCACTGCTAGATTCTAAAATACGCAATAAATTTTCTGTCTTATTTAGAAACTTTTTGATCTCTTATATTTTTTTCTTATCTCTGACCGTTATCGAGAAAAAAAATAGAAAACAATTTTCTGTAATTCGCCAGAGATAATTAAATTTTTTAATATGGTCTAGCAGGCTCTGGCTTTATTCAGATAATCACTTGAGTTTATTAATTAGACAATTGACATTAGAAATCGTAACTTGTGTCTGTATAAGTAAAGTTTTAAATTGCAAACTGTAAGGTGTAAAAGTGTTTTAAATACTCGTTATAATTTTGTAAATATGCCAAATTTCACGAATTCTGAAATGGCTGACATGCATTTTTTTATCTACGGCCTTGCGAATGGAAATGCAAGAGAAGCCAGGCGTCTGTACATGGAGCGCTATCCCAATAGAATGATACCCGATCATCGAATATTTTCAAATATTCATAGGCGTCTTGGAGAAACTGGAACTTTTAAAAAGAATACTAATGATGCAGGTAAACCACGTACTGTTAGAACACCACAGATCGAAGAGGCTGTTCTGAATGAAATAGACAGACATCCTCACACCAGCACCAGAAAAATCAGTGAACATTTAAATATTAGTCATCAAGTGGTTTGGCGTATTCTACGTGTTTCCCTGCTATACCCTTACCACATTCAGAGAGTGCAGGCTCTTCTTCCCCGAGACTTCCCTTTAAGGTTTGATTTCTGCCAATGGTACCTTAATAAGCTAGCAGTAGACCGCATTTTTGATTGTAAAATCCTTTTTACCGATGAAGCGAATTTTACTTCAATTATGAATTTCCACAACAACCACACGTGGGCAGATGAAAATCCACATGAAATTGTAGAAACGCATTTTCAAGAACAGTTCTCATTAAATGTATGGAGTGGTATAATTGGAGATAATTTGATTGGTCCTTGTTTTTTGCCTGGTCAACTTACTGGTCAGTCATACAGGCTGTTTTTGCAGAATGAATTGCCTTTATTACTTGAAGACTTGCCGCTTTTACTTAGAAATCAAATGTGGTATATGCACGATGGCGCCCCATCACATTTTTCTATTTTGGCTCGGGAGTATTTAAATGAAGTATACGAGAATAGGTGGATAGGAAGAGGTGGACCTCAGCCATGGCCCCCTAGGTCCCCTGACTTAAATAGTCTAGATTTTTTTTTGTGGGGACATCTCAAATCTCTAGTGTATACAACACCTGTGAATACTGTTGATGACTTACGAAATCGAATAATCGATGGATTTGAAACGATAAGAAATACTCCAGGAGTATTTGAGAGAGTGCGAGCATCAATGAGAAGAAGAGCGGACGCCTGGATAAGGGTTGAAGGAGGACACTTTCAACAATTGTTGTAGCATAGTTTCATTGTCATTGTTATTACTTAGGGTTTTTATTGTTATTAGTTATGTTACTTTGTATTGTAATAAAACAATGCTACGAAAACCGGGTCATCCTATTTTTTAACAGGTAGTAGCACCTTAACCCTTAAAATTAATAAACTCAAGTGATTATCTGAATAAAGCCAGAGCCTACTAGACCATTTTAAAAAAATTAATTTTCTCTGGCGAATTACAGAAAATTGTTTTCTATTTTTTTTCTCGATAACGGTCAGAGATAAGAAAAAAATACAAGAGATCAAAAAGTTTCTAAACAAGACAGAAAATTTATTGCGTATTTTAGAATCTAGCAGTGGCGCATCGCAAAAAAGTTCAGGGTGAGAAAAGAGGGCATGACCCCGAAAAAATTATTACCCTGTAGATTTACATAATCATTTTGCATGGCTAATGATGCAGGCCTTATAGCGTAACCTACCTACCAAATTTGAACAAAATATCTCAAAAACTGCAGGAGCTATACAGTAAAAAGTGAAAAATTCTTGAAATTTCAACACCCTGCATATTGGTAACGAAGCGTTTGCAGACCTATGTTTATATGAAATTTTAGGCACAAAATAAACCAAATAGTTACCCCCTTCCTTATGTACATGATATTTAGGAACAGCCTGTATATAAAAAAAACTGTAGTGGCGAGCATTGGAGGAACACTGTTAACTATATTAGTAGTTCCCAGTAATCATATGTACTACAAACATATTTTGCAAAATATATTTGCAAATAATTAGCACCACAATTAAGACACATACGCCATTGTTTTACAACCGATATACAGGGTGTCCAGAAACTCTCCTGACAAACGAAGACTGGAGATTCCTCAGATAATTTTAAGACAATTTAACCGAATTCACCATAGTCCGAAAATGCTTCCTAAGGGAGCTAGAGCTCTTTGAAGATGGCGCCTTGTAATTTTTTTTTAATATCTCCCGAACGCTTCTATTTAGAAAAACCAAAACTGTTATGCTTATTTATCCTCCAGAGATGAATCGATTCCATCAATTGCGAATTTCTAGTACCGGTCATAGGCGTCCGTTTTGGGTAGGTAAACGGTTATTTTAACGCATAACTTTTTTGTCTTTAACTTTTAAGCATTTGTGACACTAGATTATTAAATTTTCAGGTAGTCTAGTACTAAAAGGTACTCTTACTTGAAGTCGGTAGGATACACCGTTTTCTAGAAAAATCGTTTTGAAAATTTTTCGTTTTTTCGTCATTACAATTCAATTTATTATTTTTTGCACTAGTTCGCTCTGAACTGCCAACAGAAATAAAACCTACATTTTTAATTGTCAAATTGTTGTCAGTTCGCGAAGTTTATCTTTTAATTTTTTACTTTGTAGCATTCAAACACAACGATTTCAATTTAAAAAAAATGGTTTTTACTAATGAAGAATACGCCGATATGCATTTAGTTTATGGCGAAATGAGGTGTAACGCTCGAGCAGCGCAACGTACATACGCTGAAAAATTTCCCAATCATCAGCATCCCACTCACTCAACATTTACAGCTCTTCATCAACGATTAAGAGAAACAGGTTCAGTGGTCCCAAAAAAAAAATGAAACAGGGAGAGATAATGATGTAACAGCAGAACATGAAGATGTTACTTTAAGGGAAGTTGAGAAAAATCCAGAAATTAGCGTTCGAAGACTATCTGCCATGTACCCCACAATTTCAAAATCTTCCGTAGGAAATATCTTATACACAAAGAAAATTTATATCCTTTTCATTTTACAAAGGTGCAAGCACTGCTAGAAGGAGATTTTCCTGCTCGTGTAGAATTCGCTAGATGGTTACAAAATCAGATAAATCAAGATGAAGATTTTTTCAGGTACATTTTGTTTGGTGACGAAGCTTCATTCTCAAAAAATTGAATTTTTAATGTACATAATGCACGCTATGATTCGTACGTTGGTGACAATCCCCACGTTGGTCAAGAATTTAAGCATCAGCATAGGTTTAGCATAAACGTCTGGATTGGTGTAGTTGACGATTATCTACTTGGACCTGTGGAATTACCTGCTCGTTTAAATGGTGTTGATTACTTACATTTCCTGCAAAACATTTTACCTGATTTGTTAGATGAGGTGCGTCTAAATATTCGGCAAAACTTATGGTTTCTACAGGACGGCTGTCCGGCCCACTTTAGCAGGAATGTACGAGACTTTCTAGATAATAACTACGAAGACCATTGGATTGGAAGAGGCGGTCCAGTTACTTGGCCAGCAAGGTCGCCGGATTTGAATCCTTGCGATTATTGTGTTTGGGGATACATAAAAGCATTTGTTTATTCCGTTCCGATACAAAATCGTGCACAACTCTGGCTAAGGATACAAGATGCTTGCAACAAATATAGAAATAACTTTGGAATTTTTGCAAGAATTCGGCGTTCTCTAAGCAAAAGGGCAAATTTATGCATAGAGACTAATGGTCATCACATCGAGCATCTTTTGTAACTATCTACCTTTGATACTTGTTCTTTTTTTGTTAGTTTCGTTCCATTGTAATAAATACTTTGTTTTTAAAAACCTTCAGCTAAAATTTTGTTTCAAATTGATTTTTGCTCTTTTTCCCAAACATTTCTTACGAATTGTTTGTGCTGCATTTATTAAAACAAAAGATGATTTATTAAATTAATTTTCATCCATGCCTTGATAGTCCTAGCCAACTTCGTCGCTAAAAATAAGTAGGTACATAATAAATTGAATTTTAATGACGAAAAAACGAAAAATTTTTAAATCGCTTTTTCTAGAAAACGGTGTATCCTACCGACTTAAAGTAAGAGTACCTTTTAGTACTAGAATACCTGAAAATTTAATAATCTAGTGTCACAAATGCTTAAAAGTTAAAGACAAAAAAGTGATGCGTTAAAATAACCGTTTACCTACCCCAAAACGGACGCCTATGACCGGTACTAGAAATTCGCAATTGATGGAATCGATTAATCTCTGGAGGATGAATAAGCATACCAGTTTTTGTTTATCTAAATAGAAGCGTTCGGGAGATATTAAAAAAAAACTAATTACACGGCGCCATCTTCAAAGAACTCTAGCTCCCTTAGGAAGCATTTTCGAACTAGGGTGAATTGGGTTAAATTGTCTTAAAATTATCTGAGGAATCTCCGGTCTTCGTTTGTCAGGAGAGTTTCTGGGCACCCTGTAGACCCAAACCAAAAAAAAAATTTCTGCTGATAATTTTAGAATTCTTTCAGATCATCCAACTAAAAAGGGTTATTTTTAACGATTTTTTCAGTGATCCAACGTCATAGGCCAGAGAATGGATGCTCTAAATTTTTCTAGATATTTGTTATAAAATTTTCTTTCACTACGTTGGCGACATGATATCGAGAATTATCAAAGTATGACACGGAATGACAGTTTCGCCTTATTGTTTGATAAGGCTTATATAAAGTTTCATTGTATAGGTTTACAACGATATTCACTCTAGCTTCTTTAAACTATATCAGAACAGGTCCTTCATAGTCAAAAAAGCATGTTATACCTATCATTTTACCTGCACAAGACTGAGCTTTAAACCTCTTTTGTAGTTGTGAATTTGAATGTCTCACTTATGCCGATGACTGGATGGTTCATAATAATGACAACAACTTTAGCAACTAGCAATTATTGAAAAGAGAAAGTCATTACAATTTTGACTGTGCTCCGTTAGCACAATCCTTAAAAGTATAGTAAACAGCATCGCAAGAGTACACAGATTTGCACCTAAAGTTCTGGAAATTAACACATCTCTTTAAAAGATAAAATTAAAAATATCTAATCTTGGATTAAAAACATATAAATTGGGTAATGTTCGCAATAAAAAAAATAATATTGTTAATTTTAATGGGTAGATTGAAAGATCGAATTTTCTTCTTGAATAGTTGAAAAAATATTCTGAAAGCACCACAAACATTTGTTTTGTGAACTAAGGGGCTCTAAGCAAATGAAGTACTTAATTAGCAATCCCACTATTAATATCAATGAGATATTTGAAAATATAAAATTACGATCCATTTAAGAAACAACGCAGACAAAACTGAATATTTTTATATTTGCAAATTATTTGTTGATAGTTACAATAATATTTTAGTGAAAATATTCGACATATGAAACTATGTTTGATAGTACTATTTCTAATACAACAAATAAGGTTTGGCCATCACATGATTTTCTTATACGTATGTGCCTTTAAATTATACAAAACTTGTTCAAAATTACATTTTAAATACTTGTATCTTCTTAAAAAAATAAACCTCTGACTAAATGTGTTACTTCAGGTCCGAATTTTGAGAATTACCTCTATTGGATAAGTAAATATCTAGAGAATGTATAATTTGCGTGATATTTGCAAAAAGTGCTACTCGATAAAAATAAAAGTATTACTTCCGGTCCGAATTTTGAAATATTTTTTTATTGAAAATGAAACTTTAAATACTTCATACTCGTAATTTACCTGTCTAGCAAAACACGACTTGCGATATATTCGCAAAAAACTGATTTTCGATAAGAGTAAAAGACCTACATCCGGTAGATATTTCGAAAAACTTTTTTAATAAATTTTGTTTCAAATTCACTTGTGAGTACATATGAATTCTTTATAAAACTGTTTAAACTTAGTAGTTGACGAAATATTGGTAAAATACGATTTTTTCTCTGAAGTAAACTAGTACTTCCGGTTTACCGATTTGAAAAACTAATCAGATCTCAAGAGGGAGATTATACACATAGACATTTTTAAACCACTTTTTCGGTATCAGGAAACATCAAAACGTGGACATCTACAAAAATCACGAGCTTGAAAATTTTCGTCATCACAATACTTCCCTATACTACGTATAAGAAAGTAAAAAATGTGTGTGGCCACCACACGACTTTCTTATACGTATGAGCGTTTCAAACTATACAATTTTAAGAATTTTTTTATACAAAACTTATTCAAAATCCTATTTTAAGTACTTTCATTCTCTTAATAAATCGCTATAGAATGCATACTTTGCAAGATATACGAAGAAAAGTGCTACTCGCTAAGAATAAAAGTGCTACTTCCGGTCCGAATTTTTAAATTTCATGTATACAAAAAATATTGCAAATCCAATTCTAAATATTTTTGTACTCTTAATAAATATATATAGAATGCATAATTTACGACATATTTGCAAAAAATCGTTATTCGGTAAGAGTAAAAGTGATACTTCCGGTCCGAATTTTGAAATTTTTTTTATACAAAAGATATTGGAAATTAAGTTCTAAATACTTTTATATTCGTAGCGTACCTGTCTAAAAAGCATGACTTGCAAAATATTGGCAAAAAACTGATTTTTGATAAGAGTAAAAGACCTACTTCCGGTAGTAATTTCGAAAAACTTTTTAAATAAAATGGTTCTCAATTTTAATTTTAAGTACATATGAATTCTTTATAAATTTGTTTAAACTTAGTAGTTGACGAAATATTTGCAAAATTCGATTTTGTCACTAGTACTACTTCCGGTCAACCGATTTTACTGAAAAACTAATCAGATCTCAAGAGGCAGATTATACACGTAAATATGAAATTTGGAATTGATATCTACAGCGGTTTGACCGCTATCGTGGTCACACACAGACACACACACACACAGAGAGAGAGAGAGAGAGAGAGAGAGAGAGAGAGAGAGAGAGAGAGAGAGAGAGAGAGAGAGAGAGAGAGAGAGAGAGAGAGAGAGAGACATTTTTTAAAACCCCCTTTTTTGGTATCAGGGGACTTCAAAACGTGGACATCTGCAAAAATCTCGAGGTCGAAAATTTTCATCATCACAATACTTCCTTATACTACGTATAATAAAGTAAAAGGATCAAAAATTCTGAACAACATTATGAACAGAACACAATAGGTTATGGAAACCAGCAACATATTCTACATCATCTTGTTTATTCGAAGTGTATTTCATATTTAGAAGAGTTTAACTTGAAATATTCCGTAAACTGTGAGGTTTTTCTGAGAGAACAAAGAAAAGTCATAAAAAAGAAAAAATATCTAACGTATATATTTACTTTATATACACTTCAACAAAAATTAAGCGTTGTATATTACGGAAGCTTGTTTAGACGCACTAAGTTGTTGTGTAAAAAGTTTCTCAGCGAAAGGTTTCAGAAAAACTTCTTTAATGTTTTCCAATACTTTTCCGTCTGGGGATTAAATCTTTGTTTCGGTCTTTATTTAATACGTGCATTCTTTGTTAACATCGTAAAATTCACCCGAGCGACTTAAATTGAAATTAAATAAAATACCTCATAAAGACAAGTATAAAGAAGATGTAAGTGAAAATTACACTTAACAAATTGGGTAACTTAAAAATCAAAGACAAATTGATGTTGAGCAACCTTCCTTCCATTTAAAATAAAATTTAAAAAGATTAAGTAATAGTTGTGTAGCTATCTCATGACATATAATAAATAACATTTATGGCACTGAAATTACATTTATCTTTAGTAAGCAAAAAAGAGTTATTACCCAATTTACAAGAAGCGCAAATACATGGAAGTCAATAATCAAATATACACAAAACAAACATTTAAAAATGAACACGCAGAAAGCAGCTAAGGTGATCGGTGTGATATCCATGCTCTACTATTGGCGTTTAATTCGTTAGTGGGGGCAAGTTCGAGAAGGAATTTTTTTCTTTGTTGAACAGTGCTGATAAGATTCTAAATGTGGAATTACGTATGAAATAGTGGGCGGTTGGAATTAGCTAATTTAATGCATTCCTTTCCCCTCTTAGGTGTCAAATATGTGTATGTATAATATATGTATATAAAAAAACCAAATAAAAAAAAACTAAAAATATTGTGGAACTAGTATAAATAAAGAAACACTGTATTTCAGTAAATGGCCTAACAGAAATTAAAAATGCAGGAACAGTTCACCATTTAAAAATGAAATAAGGTAGATACATCATGCTACATTTATATCTAAGCTGGGTTAAATTAACCCAGATAATATCAATATTATCTAAACTATTTTAGATCGTTTGTTTTCATTCACAGTCGCTAAACTACGAAAAGGAATTATTTTATCAAACGGCTAAGATAAGGGAACACACATATATAATAACTATATCGTTATATTTTTCACTTTTTGTATTAGTTTCTTGAAGATAAAATGGTATGCTGACATTTCTAATGTAACTTTCTAATTCTCTATCCAAATAATTAATTTTTATTATTCTCTAATAATTTATTTTTATACTCTATCTAATAATTTACAATAAATCTATATATATATTGTAACGAAACCAGTAGACATCCGCGAGACGACAAAAGAGAGGTTGTAAATCATCTCGACGCGACTGGTAAACATCATAAACCAATAAATCATCCATTTTATATATGTACTGCATCGAGACAGAATGTCTGTGGAATGTTCTACAAACATCCAGAGGAAGATGGAGTTCACGCGAATGCTTCCAGATGTTTCGTATGTGTATATAAGGCGGCTGGGTCACAGATGGACGAATAATTCGGGATTAAGAAGTTCCTTAGGTAGCCGACGCGCGTAGAAATAAATAGTTCCTTAAGTGATATAAATATACGGACATATTAGTATTAGAAATAAATACAAGTGTTAATTTAAATCGTAGTAGTTTAAGTGTGATACATTAATTTTACATTTTTATATTGTAATTAATTTTAAGTGTATGACTGTTTTAAATAAATAGATTGCACGAGTTGTTTATTGCGAACCCGAAAATGTTAGAATATAATATTTATAATATAGTTTTTCTTGTACAAACAGAATTATAGCTCATGATTTTTTAAATTAATCCATTGTTTGATATAATGTGATGTCTAGATTTATTATTAAATCTTCCTCAGACCAAAAAGTCAGTGTTGTTCTTCTCTGCTCATTCACTACTCGATGATGTCCTTTTGATCTTGCTAATACCTTTGCCAATATATTGTAACTGTTTAATTCAACACCACAAAAATATTCTGCTGTTCTATCAATTTAATATTTATGCCTCATATTTAAATACCCGAATTTAACATGCTTTTTCATTGCAAACTTCAAATGTATTTTGTATTGGCATATATGTTTGCAAAATATTCAGGTGCCCTTTGTGATTTGATTTTGAACATGTCTGTTAGGAATCGAGGCAAATAAATTACATAACATAATAAAATGGTAGTGTCCAAAATTAGCCAGCCATGCACGCGTTTCCCATAAAACCTGTACTTTTTTCTAATATTGACACTAAAGTAGTCTTATTGACTCCGCAAGTGATGTTATAGTCGGCTATCTTACGGTATCCGTCAAACTCAGCGTTCCAAACAAAGCAGGTTTTGCATGCATTTAACCACATAAGGAAGTTTGAAAATTTTCTTTTATATAAATAATGTTGTTTTTTGGAAGGCAAGTATATTTAAACATTCCATAAAAATGAGATTATGTTGTATTAGAGGGAAACTGTGTTTTTGAAGATAATTATGATTATACTACATTGAAAATAGGTTCTTGATTGTAATTAATCTATTTAATACTATTCTTTAATTTTAGAATAATGGTGATGTGCTTTGCTCCAATCTGTAAACATTTTAGTAAGAAAAAGCTCTGCAAATTCTTTGTTATCCTAAATCAACCAGGAAAATTAAAGAAATGGCTGAAACTAGTTAGGTACTTAATATTACAAATATGTAAATAAAATGATACATAAACTCAAGGCACAATATACAGCTTTGCCATTCCACATTTTAATTATGACATGTATACGAGTATCTTCGCAAACTTTCATCTTAATCAAAAAACACTGGCGTCAGGTGTTGGTTCAGGTTGCAACAGCAAAGTAAATCTAACAGTACTGCAGGAATCATACAGGGCTGTAAATTTATTAATTTTTTCCTCATTTAAATCACGGTCTGTGGATCTATGCATTTTCCAATATATATTTAGATTTTACATCTACCTACAAAAAAGAATACATTTATATGTACCTACATGCAATTTTTCAAAGTATATTTACAATATAATTAGTTCATTAATATGTTACCAGCTTGGATTTACTTGCATTCTACATCAGTTACGGATATATTATGACTTATACGTAGTATAAGCAAGTATTGTGATGATGAAAATTTTCGAACTCGAGATTTTTGCAAATGTCCAGGTTTTGAAGTCCCCTGATACCAAAAAAGAGGTTTTCAAAAAAGTATTTAGAGGTTGATTTGGAATATTTTTTCTATAAATAAATATTCAAAATTCGGATCGGAAGTAACACTTTTACTCTGAGCGAGTAGCACTTTCTTTCGAATATCTTGCAAAATATTCATTCTATAGAGATTTATTAAGACAATAGAAGTACTTATAATAAGATATTGAATAATTTTTATATAAAAAAAATCTTAAAAGTGGCATATTTTTCTAAAAAAATAAAACTATTTAGAACAATTTAGAACAATTTTGTATAAATTGAAACGTTCATACTACTATGATATAGTATATTTAATTTCTTTATTATGGTGCCAAAACAAGCTCGGAGAACAGGATTCTTTATCTCAAGTTCCCTCAGGAAAGAAATACTAAACTATCTTCCCGTCAGGAATCGTGATCTTAGAAAATAAAAATAAAATTAAAAAAAGAACAAATTACCCAATAAAGAAAATAAATTTTCTTTTATTCAAATTATTCTTTATCAAATTTTTAACAATCAAAAATATATACAGTAATGCGCACACTGCTACGTTAATATACGGAATGGGGAATATGGGTGGGGTATGCCTAGCGTAGCCGCATACTATAACACCCTGGCTAGCGAGAAAGTGCGGTGAACGTATTCACATACAACGCAAAACATTTGTCATGTGAATTCTTCAATGTTATTTTTATTTGTCCCTATTTCCTAACATCAAAGTAAATAAAATACAATGTAAATAGGATATTTTAAATGAAACGAATATTTTCTTCGTTCGCATTTTCTTTTGGTTTCTTATGTTTAGAAGGTGAAACACATCCGAATTTATCAAAATTATTTGCAAAGCGGCGAATTGTATCAATACAAGGAACAGGCCGATTTTCAAAATTATTTCTAAAAAGGCCTCTAATGGATAGAGTCGAGTGACCTTGATGATACCACTTTACGATTTGTACTTTTTCCGCTAATGAATACTCCATCCTGTTCTGTGCTCTCCCACAGGTTATATGCAACTGATTCCTCTTAGGTTCGTCGCTGTCTGATGTACACCCCCCACTTATATTCTCCTCTCTCTATATTAACGTAGCCTTGTGAGCACTACTGTATATTTAAATAATTAAATAATCTCAAAAGAACAAAAATATATATATAATTTCAAATTCACAAGAAAAACCCTACCCTCTTACTGACAGAGTAGGATAAAAAAACTTGCAGTGACCAATACGACAAATTACCATATACAACAAAATAATTTAAGCAACAATCCATCAAACTGAAATAATCAAATAAAACAATGAAAACAATTTACATGAATAGATTCTATATAAATATAAAAATTTCTTTTAAAACACGTGCAGAACGAAATGAAAAAAACGAGTAAAATTTTTACATATTCAAATTTTTTCTCTTTTTTTATCAGAATGCATTCTTACTCTTATTACTATACAGTGTGCTTACCGACGACCTGCGTATAGGGCTTACTGTGAGATAAAACGACGACATCGAGAGTTTGTATGAGTTAGTACGAAAAAGCAATATACAAACTGCTCCTTGGTCGAGTGTAGTGTTGGAAAAGAGGGGATTCGAGTAGATTTACGCTGAGGCTAGAACGGGCTAGGCTGACTCTCCGTTTAAGCAGAGCAACGAGGATAGATAGCGCAGCTGTACTGCAGTTTGTATATTGCTTTCTGGTACTAACTCATACAAACTCGCGGTGTCGTCGTTTTATCTGCAAGCACATGGTATACTTAACTTGTATTTATGGCATTAAAACAAAATCACAAAAAACTTGATTAAACCTCAGCTCCGATATCAAATGAATTCCTTTACAAATTTAACATTAAAATCCAATTATAAAAACATATTTATTTTACATCATTACAATACCGGAGACCAAGATTTAATGCCTATCTATATCGAACGCAAGGCCTACCGAAGGTCGCAATCCCCTTTCCAATAACCCGATCGATATAAAAATTCATACATCTAAACAACTCTAACAAGCAAAGATAAATAATCTTTCGGCATCTTATCCTTTTTAATTAACACTCAATAAAATAAATAATAATATACACAGCCTTCCAACAGATTATTATACCTTCAAAATGAAATAATAGAAAATGAGATACCGGTTGATTCAAAATATTTATCACACAGAAATATGAATTTGACAAACAATTAATATATATTCTAGATTTTCCATAAATTATGAAAAACCCATAGCAATACGTATAAGAAAGTGGTGTGGTAACCACACATAATTTTTTTGATTCGAACGCATCACGACCTACCCCAACAAAATTGCGTCCGTGTGACATCAAACTTGCGGAATTAATTAAATAGTTTAGCTCAATAAATGTATATCAAATCTTAAAACAGAAGTAGAATTATATAATTATATTCCTTCTGTTGATAAAATTGAATTCAATATTAATTATATGTATTAATTCTCACAATCTGAGTCTTATATTTAATGCACTTTCATATTTGCTTTTTATTATTTAGCAAAACATGTATGTACATGATACCCGCAGTGACTGTGACTAGTAAAAATAAGAGGCTGTGATTTGTTTATTCTTTTAATCTCTGGTGTGTTATATCCCAGGAATATTCTGGTATAATAACAGGAAAGACGAATTGAAAATAAAAAGGTACGTCTCCTTCATTGTGAATACAGGAAGTATTAGTTTTACTCATTTTTAATTACTGTGTGGAAATGACTTCGAATCATGAATAAAACATGAAATTTGGCGAGTTGTTTGAGTACTAGCTGGCTACTGCTATTTTTATGAATATTTAATGTGGTCGGTTTTCAGGTGTACACTAGCTAACTGCAAATTAAACATACGCAACAATGAAAATGTTAGGATTCGAGGATCGTATTTTATTATTTAAATAACGCTGAGTCCCTTAAAGCAGTTTATGTGTAACATCTCATTAGCTGAATGAATATCAAATATTCTAATTTAGTAAGATTTTTGTTGAAAGTCACATCCAATTAAAATTACCAAACATGGCATATAAGTATGTATACTTATTATAGGTTTTACATACTTAAGTAATACAATTGAGTAGGCCCTACCCGTCGACAATTATTAAATGTCCAGCAACAGCTGCGATATTGGCAATATAATATTGTTTTGAAAAAGTGTTTGTCTGTAACACTTCCAGAAATTTTTTCTTCGTGTATCTTTCTTCAAAATACATTTCATTTTCTCCATAAATTTTTAACTTTGTACTAGATTTATTTGTTATATTAATAAGCTGCTGTGAATGATAGCTGGCATTGTCCAGTACAATAACGCTTGCTGGACTTAAATAGGCAACAGTTTATTCGTAAACCAATTTTCAAGTAGATAACGATCGACGACTTGTATTTTATTTATGGGCTCTAGAAAAGTTTAATGAAGATCAAAATTTCTTCGATTTTGTACGGATAAGTTACTATTCCACAATAACGGTTTAGTTAATAGACATAATTTTCACTACTACAATTTCAATAATGGGTGAAGACTGTGGCTAAAAATCTAAAATACAATCCAAAAGGAAAAATCCCTTGCCACAAAAAATATATAAAAACTCTATATACGTATTCGGCAACTAGGTTGCCATCTTCAGTAGGAATCTGTATAAGACAAAAAAGACACATTTGTGGACACCTCATAGCAGAGGAGGGAAATTTCTAACGCACGTCAGATTTTGCTGCTTTTGTTTTAGTTCTGCTATTATATAACATATTGCTGTGACTCTTACAAATTAATGATTGCATAAAATATATTAGTTAATTTAAATAATAAACAAGGGCAGAATCAAGCATATACTTTAGTTCTAGGCCTTATGCTAGACTAAAGTCTTATAATTTTCTGCAAAACAGTAGGTTTAGCAATTTCACACATCACTAGCTCAGTTTTAAAATTACTAATGAAAAATTTTCTCAGGGGCAGAAAATAATAACAATGTTTCTTCTCCAATATGAATGCTTTCAAGTTGTCTCCAGGTCAGATAATTAAATAAAAATACAAAATAAACCTTATAATATACTTTATTACATTACTAATTTACAAATAAAACAATATCTTTATAATTAACCACATCATAAACGTTATGCTAAAAATTTTGCATGTCATGATAACATAATATGATAAATATGACAATTATATTCAAAATAATATATATAAAAAACTATCAGTAAACATTCTACTAAACATTCATCATTACTTAATTTATTTCTATTTAATTGTAAAAGAATCAACATATCAAAAAAGAATTATTATAGTTATAAGTTATACTGGATTATAAATAAATAATAAAAATTTGTCACATCGGTTTCAAATATATAAACACTAACGTAATGGCTCTGTCTTGATTAATTCTGCTCAGCGCCTTTTCTCGCTTCCGAACAGTATCACCAAATAACAGATTCACATGAGTAGGTACCCCAGGGTTCCATCCCACGAGTATGTCTTTCAACTCGTTGAATACACCCCTAACATACACAACAATGTGCTCATCCCTAAATGAATATATATCTTTAAAATTCAAATCAAATGCCTCTGTGTATTCAGAATTATTGACTTAGTCCTGATTAGTTCTGATCAGCGCCTTTGCTCGCTCCCGAAACAGTACCACCAAGAGCAATTCGTGTTTTAGGATTAATCAAGGCTCCATGCTATGAATTAATCACCTGTTTAATTCATTGCACACATCCCCGACTTATGACCCAACACGTCAAAATTCCAATACACAAACACAATAAAGTATAAAATAAATAAAGAATATATTTACATAAAATAAAATTACTAACCTCGTTTTACAACTCCAGTATAAAACACCACATAAGAAAATTATGTAATACAATATACAATAAAACAAAAATAGATACCGTTTAATCACCTTAATTCCTCATATAGAATTTCAAAATCATCCATATTTAAATCGTTAAAGGAAAAATATTTTTGTAGACAGTAAAGAAATATTCTACAAAAAATATAAATAAAAAAAACGTTTAATTACCCTAATACTTTAATCTTATAAATGTCTCAAACACCAAGTGTCTGTACTTTTATTCCAACTTGATAATAAATACTTTCTCATTAAATCTTAAACTAAAGCATTACAATTACTAAAAATGTTCTACCATAATGCACGGTATAATTACCCCGCGTATAAGAATAAAACACACTAGTTCCAAAAAAAAAAAACTGAACTCGCTAGAAATATTAAAGTCTTATTTAGACGGAATTATTCTAAGTACAAATAAAATTTTTCTGTGAAAAAGTTCAGAATGATTGAAAATTTTAATTCGGTAAAATTTTTCAAGTCCCGCTTTTATCAATTAAATATTTAGGAAAAATATTACAAGTTCCGAAATGATAAAAATTTCTTCTAAGTTAAAATAAAATTTTAATTCAGTAAAGGTATAAACACCCGTATTCTTATTTTATTTTAAGCGGTTCACACCTGCTTCAAAAATACCCCTTTCTCATCATGTCCCGACTTATATGCATATTTTTCTTCACAAAAACTACGGTCATCCTCAGCACGATACTGATTCCACCTCTTCAATTGCATTTCTATAGTGCTGCACCTATCGGTAAAGTGATGTATTATTTATTTAAAAATGTAAACAAACATCCATCTCGATGTCGACTTGTTTACGTTTGTGATTGTTAATAGTATCTCGCGGGGAATATTGTTTCGCCAGGCTTATTCATTGAACGTATTCGGTCATAATATTTTCTTGCGCTGAAGCGTGCGGGAAACACTTTCTTGTGAATATTCACTTGATATACCAGGCTTCTTTTAATATTAGCTTCTTGAATAGAATTACAATAACATTCTTGTATTATTTTACTTAAATTAATTTAAATTTGCTAAAATACTAGCTTAATAAATATTTATATACACTGATCATGATAAAATAAATAAAATAGCATTTAATTAAATTAAATCTAGAAGTGATCTTGATTATGCTTATTTGCAATTCAATGCCAGACTCAAGATCACTGCAATATGTTTTACCAAGATTGTAAAAAAAGTTGTTTTTTTTTTGAAAAAATAGAAGTCTGCAATAGCAGACATGTCCCAACAAAGTAAAAATTTTGTTTTCTTAGGACGCGTCTGCACATATTTTGGAATTGTGCTACGCATTTGGTAGCATGTAAGCATAAACATGTATCGTAACATACTATGAAAAATAAAGTTTTATTTATATCGACCAAAATGAAACAAGCATAATCCTATAAAAAAGAGACAGTCAAACATCTAATTATTATTATTGGTATGATATTTTTCAAAACATTCTCCCACACATAGAGGCGGCTTTGCTTCACAACCCTTACAGCGCACACAGGGACAAATAACCGAATTACGACGACAAAAATGGAATTTTTTACTTTATTAAATGTGACCATTATTGCACTTATTATGTTCTATGTAGCAGTAGGCAATCAACTTATAAGTATTAATTTTTTTAATACATTACATTAGCCTGTACGTGCATGCGTAGTATTATAACCTGTTACACTCACTTATACCTGTCAGCTGCATCTGTAACGTTGATTGTTGCTCTACTTGACAATTTTTTGTAAACTTACAGGTTAAATTTTTTTAAGTATATTTTTATACATCAGGCATCTAATTTTATTTACAGTTATTATTAAAATAGTAATTATATGTAGTGCACATATAGCGTAATGTTTTTATTATGAAATATGTTGAAAAATTTACTTTAGCAAGAGCTATAAAAAAAGTTCCAAACAGTTCCACGACTTTTCCTTAGAAATTAAAAAATACAACTACTAATAAGTGTAAAAAAGTCGAGTTGTGATCCCCCCGTTTCCCCCTTCCATAAATAGAGCATATTTTCCTTAGGTAGTACGGCCAATTCTGAAAATCCCGCATGCAAACGAAATTTTTTTTAATTCGTAAAATATTTCATTCTATGAAGTCTCCTTACAATATGCTTGTTGTCTACACTGATGTATACTTAAAGTGCTATAAAAAGGGGAATTCCCGTATTAAACTTTAACTAACAGAACCACAATAGCTAAATTTTTTATTCAGTGCAGTCTTCTCACAAAACGATCGTGTGCATGAAAAGATATTAGAAAGGGGAATATAAATAAAATAAAAATTTTCGTATTGATAATTAAAAAAAAATGTGAAACAATTAATTATAATTCTTACTATTTTAAGTAGTATCATACAAGATGATATATTTAAATAAAAACTTTTAAAAAATATAATTATTATTTCCGCTTTTATAAGTATTCTCGGTTTATGTTTTTCATTAGGCCTAATGTTTTGAATTTGGATTTTTAGTTTATAAAAAATTGACATACAAATTCCCATGGAATAAGTTTTAATTGAATTCGATCAATTCTTTAAAAATTGTCCGCCATATTGGATCCGCTATTTAAAATTTTTAAAAACTGACCTCAGATTCGTGATCAACAAACTTAAAAACCTTAAGGTACCTAGTTTTATTAACATTTATTGAATCCATATGGAGTAAATAATTTTGTCGCACTAAATATTCAATTCGTCCCTGTGTGCAGCGCCAGGAAGTTTGCCCTCTTTTGCCCTGTGAAGAACATTGCCTGCACCGCAGAAAATAACTTTTTCTTTCATAATTTTCAGATGCAGGAATTTTCTCTGGCACATGTTGTTCATCTGGTGCCTTTCTTGCCTTGGTATAACTGAGGCAATTTATAGGTCCCCTCTTTACCAGCATTTTGACATCCTTCACTTCTGAAATACCAAGGAGACGTTTTATTATAAAGTCTTTGAAAGCTAATAACTCCATTTTGGAGCTATTTATCTTTCTATACAGTAGGAAACTGTTTACAATTGTTACATCTACCAAATGGAATATGACTTTTTTATACCACCTGACGGTATTCCTAGGACAGCTGTAGTACGACGTTAGCTGATCACATCTATCTACCCCAGACATATTGAGGTTATACTGGTTGATTTCGTCTGGGTTTATTTTTTCTTGTCCATATGAGTTCTTTACCGTAATCAAACGCGGGTGAAATTTTGTTTGAAATACATAACACTTCCCTTTTATCTTTCCATTTAGACACGTACACTTTACCCTTCCGTAACCAAATGTGCTCTTTTTTCTTCAGTTTTTTTGTTATAACAGCCTTCGAGTTTTCTTTTCTGTTTGCTCGCAATGTTCCAGTAGTGTGCGTCTTACGATCTATAAGTTTCATCGACAGTGATACACTATTATAATAGTTATCCATTATCAATTGATCTCCTTTGTCTAAGAAGGGACTTATCAGTCGAAAAACTAAAGATTCAAGTTTTGATGCATTATCATTTTGAACTTGTTTGCCTTTGTATATTTCTATGTTGTGATTATAGCCATTGGAGTAACACAACTCAAAGAATTTTATGGCATATTTTGCTTTTTTTCCTTTTATGTACTAGCTGAAGCTAAGGCATCCTCTGTGTAATAGCAGAGATTCATCCAAAGACAGAGCGTCATTGGGTGATTAAGCTTTTTGTAAATTCTCAATCAATATTTTCAGCAGCTGACTTATTTTATTGAGCCTATCAGTGTTTTCATTTTCATTAGTGCAATAAAAACATCGAAGGAGTTGTTCAGAGCGCCTCTCTGATATTGTATAAGAAAACACAGAATGGTAGTACAATAAATCAAGAGAAATTAATTTTCGCCAGCGCATTTTCAAGTAAATGTTAGAAATAAATTGAATAGAATAAGAATAGAGTTTTGTTCTATATCATCTCATATTTTAACAAGAGTTAAACATTCCTTTAGACATTGAATTCGTTTACTTTAAAGGCTTTCTTATACACTTATACAATATACTCCCAATAATTATACAATTAATTGCCAATATTACTTACTTAATTGTCATTTAAACTTTAATTGGTGCAATCAGGAACGAAAAAAAATTTTTGCTACAACCAGGTGGTCCTTATTGCACTTGAAATCAGAACTACAAACAAAAAATCTATTAGTGCCGTTAGTTACCTGTTCGCATTCTCGGAAAATATGCATCGCTTTTGCTTCCTACTTGTACGCCCTACACACAATGCACCAGCCTTGATCCGTCCTTCAAGTATAAAATTGAGGTGTGGCCATCACACGACTTTCTTATACGTATGAAAGTGTTACTTCCGGTCCGAATTTTGAAATTTCATTTATACAAAAAATATTCCATATCCAACTCTAAATACTTTTGTACTCTTCATAATTTATCATAATTTACGACATATTTCCAAAAAATCGTTATTCAGTAAGAGTAAAAGTGTTACTTCCGGTCCGAATTTTGAATTTTTTTTATAAAAAGTAAATACAAGTAAATACAAATTTGGAATTGATACCTACAGCGGTTTGACCGCTATCGTGGTCAGAGAGAGAGAGAGAGAGAGAGAGAGAGAGAGAGAGAGAGAGAGAGAGAGGGAGGGAGAGGGAGAGAGAGAGAGGGAGAGAGAGAGAGACATTTTTTAAAAACCACTTTTTCGGTATCAGGGGACTTCAAAACGTGGACATCTGCAAAAATCTCGAGATCGAAAATTTTCATCATCACAATACTTCCTTATACTACGTATAAGAAAGTAAAAATGGCATATTTAAACTTAATACAATTATCGTATTACTCTTTACATAACTTACGGTAGGATTATGTTATAAAGACCAATGTTTAGTCCGTTTAGATTTTCGATTAAAATTAAAACAACGACATCTCTCCGTATTATAAATTTACTGCCTGTAAGACCGTGGCGCCATCTATGAATAGCTCCTTCCCGTCGGATAAAACCCCCCATATAACTGAACCATGTGATCTAATTTGTGTTGCAGACGAGGTATCTTGGTCCTTTTATCCCGTGGAGCAGCGTTGTTAATTGGCTACCAAAATCGTTTCAACATTTTAAAAGAGTAGGATATGTAAAAAATAACAAAACGATATATATGAATGACGTGTTTTGGCTTTTAACACTGGAGTGGTAAACAATAAATTACAAGAAAAAAAAATTCTGTAATATTCAAAATATTATTATATCGACAGATTCTATGGAAAGATTACGTGAAAATTTAAAATGGATTTTTCGTTTTCCTGTCTCATTCAGTTAACAATAGTCGATGGGAGAACGTTTGTGTTAAGGAATGAATCGGTCATGCTCAATGACATTTTGTCACATTCACGGACTCCAAAAATTCCAAGAAAAATATATTTTTTTTAATGTAAAGCAAATCGAATTACCTCTACTGTATATATTTTACCATTAGAAAAAGCTTAATATTTACAAGATAAATGTGGTATATTCAATGTTGAAATTTAATACTAAAGCAGCAAATAAATAATTTTCTCAACTTCAATAACGGTGCACATTTATGAATATTATCTGGTAGAAAGAAATGTTAAAGAATTTTATGCGGAAGTTGCTCAATCTTATTGTCGAAAGAACGAACTGAAGAATCAAAATGTAATAATAAAAGTCGATCTACTAAAATTTAATCGGGCGGACCATTCTCAGCAATCGCGATGGTCGATAATAATATAATCTGAAATATAAAATCGCGTAAAAATCTAATGCATTTAAACTTAGCATTTAACCTTTTCGTAACGTAAACATAAACACGTTTTATCGGTAACGTATCGGGATATTTCCAGAGGATAAGTTCAGCAAAGTTCAACCCTTATATTCAACGTTAGCATCGATACAAGCGTGGGACTTTCTCGTTTTGCCATAATACCATTTTCCGTACCTATTTATGGTGAGGATTATTGCGAATTTCTGGGAATTAACCGGATGAAATTCACAATCGTCGTGATGAAATAATTTTGGAAATTTATTTTTGTATATATTACATGTATTAACAGTTTTCATAAAATACATTATTTCTCTTGCGTTGCGGTGGCCGTGTCGGTTGTGTTTAGGCGAGCTTTTTTCCTGGTTTTAATCCGAAAATAAGGCGCTTTTGGCCCCTGTTTTTTAGCGAATTCTCGAATTACGCGAATTTTAAACAATTTTTTTTAATACCGTATTTTTGTTAGGCTTGTTACCGGGTCGGTAAGCGTAGTATGGGCAGGGTATTCAGATTTATTCATTATTCAATAAAAAAATAGCAATCCTTTTATGTATTGTTCTTTAAGCTGATACTCTAAACTAAATAAAATTTTGTATTGTTTCAAAACTTTACAATATTTTTTCAGTAAATAGTTCGTGTTTCAATGTGCTCTTCCACAATCTGATATTTTAGTGAAGAATAATAATTAATAACAATGATTTATGAAGTGAGATAGATATTAAAAAATAAAGGACGCATTCAACGAAATGCTAAGACAAATATAAAGAATGAATAGAAGATACAGCGGATGTCTCAAAATGACATGACATTTTATTTCTTCCCCATAGAGCAAAACTAGCGTAAGACACATTATACAAATTTTGTAGGAGACGATTCTTTTAAAAAAAAAATTGCATTTGAAAATTTTGTGACCACAGTAAAATAGTACCTTCTAAAAGGGTTTTGAGAAATACCAGTAAATATAATTTAGTCTAATTCATTAAATTACTTGTTATCAGGGACATACTATAGAAGGAGAGGGACCAATGTTAGTTCTGTGTTTCGAAATAACAACAAGAAATTGAGAACATTTATTGCTTTAACGTACAAAATAAAAACTGTTTCTTATATCCTAGGCTAGTTAATATTAATACTACATACTTATGAAAAAATGAGGTGTGGCCACCACATGACTTTCTTATACGTATAAGCGTTTCAAACTATACAATTTTAAGAATTTTTTTATACAAAACTTATTCAAAATCCTATTATAAGTACTTTCATTCTCTTAATAAATCGCTATAGAATGCATACTTTGCAAGATTATCGAAAAAAAAGTGCTACTCGCTAAGAATAAAAGTGATACTTCCGGTCCGAATTTTGAAATTTTTTTTATACAAAAGATATTGAAATTAAGTTCTACATATTTTTATATTCGTAGCGTACCTGTCTAAAAAGCATGACTTGCAAAATATTTGCAAAAAACTGATTTTCGATAAGAGTAAAAGACCTACTTCCGGTAGTAATTTCGAAAAACTTTTTAAATAAAATGGTTTTCAATTTTAATTTTAAATTCAGAAATGAACTGATATACAGGCCGTTCCATTAGAAAAAAATTGATTTTTATACGAAAACGTGTCATGTAATTTTAATCCAGTTTTCTGCATATGCAATTAGTAACTGAAAAAAATAAAATATGTTTCTATTAAGACATCTTATTATGAACAATACTACAAAAAAAAAACTGTGCCACTCTAATACGTCGTTTTCAAGAAATATAATTTTGTACTAACTTTTTAATTTTTCACAAAAATGGGAATAAGTCAAAAACTTTAGATTTTAGGCCTATACTATCTTTACTTTTTGTCTAATAATTATACGGGGAATACAAAAATGTAATAATATATAGGGTGTTCCATTTAAAGAACTATAACTATGGTCAGCCAAGTTGTGAAACAGCCTGTATGAGCAGCTATCACAAGAAAAAAAACCCTTTGAAATTTTTTACTCGTAAAGGCACA
Organism: Amphimallon solstitiale; assembly: GCA_963170755.1. Taxonomy (NCBI): domain Eukaryota; kingdom Metazoa; phylum Arthropoda; class Insecta; order Coleoptera; family Scarabaeidae; genus Amphimallon; species Amphimallon solstitiale. The sequence goes on along the minus strand of OY720683.1, from coordinate 74,419,477 downwards.
ATCGATCTTACCCGCGGAGATGACTCACCCTGTATATTTATTAGATACAATTATTATATTCTATACATGAACATTTGTAAAATTTTCAGGCATAGAGTATTGCCGCTTCTTCATAAAGTAGGTATCAACTTTTTATTTTAAATGAAGCATCTTATATTTATTATCATAATTAATTTCATTAGAGCTGAGGTGTGGCCACCACACGACTTTCTTATACGTATGAGCGTTTCAAACTATACAATTTTAAGAATTATTTTATACAAAACTTATTCAAAATCCTATTCTAAGTACTTTCATTCTCTTAATAAATCGCTATAGAATGCATACTTTCCAAGATATTCGAAAAGAAGTGCTACTCGCTAAGAGTAAAAGTGCCACTTCCGGTCCGAATTTTGAAATTTCATGTATGCAAAAAATATTGCAAATTCAACTGTAAATACTTTTGTACTCTTAATAAATATATATAAAATGCATAATTTATGACATATCTGCAAAAAATCGCTATTCGGTAAGAGTAAAAGTGGTACTTCCGGTCCGAATTTTGAAATTTTTGTTATACAAAAGATATTTAAAATTATAATTTAAATACTTTTATACTCGTAATGTACCTACCTAGAAAGCATGACTTGCGAAATATTCGCAAAAAACAGATTTTCGATAAGAGTGAGTAAAAGACCTACTTCCGGTTGGAATTTCGAAAAACCTTTTTAAAATAATTTATCTCAAAGTTAATTTTGAGTACATTTCAATTCTTTATAAATTTGTTTAAACTTAGTAATTGACTAAATATTAGCAAAATTCGAATTTTTCACTGAAGTAAACTGCTACTTCCGGTCTACCGATTTTACTGAAAAACTAATCAGATCTCAAGAGGGAGATTATATACGTAAATACAACATTTGGAATTGATATCTACAGCCGTTTGACCGCTATCGTGGTCACACACAGACGGACAGACAGACAGACAGACATTTTTTTAAAAACCACTTTTTCGGTATCAGGGGACTTCAAAACGTGGACATCTGCAAAAATCTCGAGGTCGAAAATTTTCATCATCACAATACTTCCTTATACAACGTATAAAAAAGTAAAAGGTACTGATAACATTAATTATTCATTTTACTTTCTTATACGTAGTATAAGGAAGTATTGTGATGATGAAAATTTTCGACCTCGAGATTTTTGCAGATGTCCACGTTTTGAAGTCCCCTGATGCCGAAAAAGTGGTTTTTAAAAAATGTCTCTCTCTATGTGTAATTGTTTGACCACGATAACGGCCAAGCGGCTATAGATATCAATCCCAAATTTTGTATTTACAACTATAATCTTCCTTTTGTGATCTAATTAGTTTTTCAGTAAAATCGATAGACCGGAAGTAGTAGTTTCCTTGAGTGAAAAAAACGAATTTTGCCAATATTTCGTCAATTACTAAGTTTAAAAAAATTTATAAAGAATTCAAATGTACTCGAAACTGAATTAGAGAGAATTGTATTAAGAAAGTTTTTTGAAATGAAGTAGGTCTTTCACTCTTATCGAAAATTCGATTTTTGCAAATATGTCGCAAGTCATGCTTTCTAGGCAAGTACATTACGAGTATAAAAGCATTTAAAACATAACTTTCAATATCTTTTGTACAAACAAATTTTCAAAATTCGGATCGGAAGTAACACTTTTATTTTTATAGAATAAGGATTTTTTTGCAAATATGTGTTAAATTATGCATTCTATATATATTTATCAAGAATACAAAAGCATTTAGAGCTCGATTTGAAAGGTTTTTTGTATACATGAAATTTCAAAATTTGGACCGGAAGTAGCATTTTTACTCTTAACGAGCAACACTTTTTTTGAATATCTTGCAAAGTATGCATTCTATAAAGGTTTATTAAGAGAACAGAAGTACTTAGAATAGGATTTTGAATATTTTTTGTATAATAAAAATCTTTAAATTCTATAATTTGAAACGATCATACGTATAAAAAAGGCGTGTTGTGGCCACACCTCATTATTTTTTCTTAGTCGGCGGAATCTGCTTCAAATACAAAAATTCAAACAGTTTGTATTCACAGTATTCATGGCCTGCATTTGTCTTCTGCCTTTTGAATTAAATTAATTTTATCAAAAAAAGATGACTGTAGTCTCAAAAAGTAATGGAAACAACATTAATCACAGAACAGAACAAATCTACGTCTAGACAATATCAGTTGTGATATGCTCATTATAATATTTGTTGTGTCAGAAGTAGCCCATAACATAGTAAGACAAACTATTTTGAGGAAAACATAGGTTACTTCTGCACTAAACATGGCATCTTGGTGTTTATAGTATATTTTGATTCTATTGTTTTAAAAATTAACTTTTTTTTTGTGACTTGCAATACTGTTGCACCTAAAGCAGGCTTGGTCAAAGAACACTTAGGCTACAAAAAAGGTTTTTGTTAAAAATTGGACATACGCTAGTTCGGTTCTGGGGACGATAATTAATAATAAAAAGATATTTATTTATAAAGTAGGTACGAATATTTTTAGTTTAGTATAAGATACACCAACATAGAGGTTATGTGTGGAAGAGAATAACTGATAAATAAAAAGTCTTTTTTGCAAACGTTCACTCTTTTGACAAAATGTTGAATAACACATTAGCATAAGTGCCGACTAATTTCATTAATTCTGTAGATCAATGGCATTTTCATTTCAGAAAACGCAAAGAAGAAGTTCAGCGGCGTCAAATCAAAGTGACATAAAGAAAAACGTATATGTCTTTAAAATATTGAAAATTTAACAAAAAAGATGGTCGCGGAATAGCCTAAACTAAGGATGAATATTCTTACAAAGGAAAATCACCAGAGTAAATTTTAAGTACCTTTTCCTTAAGTCAAGTTCGAGCATCATATATTCAAATTTCTGAACACAAAAAAATCTCCCGATTCTTTCCCGAAACTTTTTCTATTTAGTAGAGGCAATTCCCGGAATTTTGTACCTAGATCATGGTGTGCTCCTGTTTTGTTATTCTACTTTGCTTCCTGTTATAAGGGAACCCTATCGCTGACACTAAACAATCCCAGTTGTGCTTTGTAGGAGTCTTCCTTCGCCAGTAGAAACTCTTGTAGCTTCTTTAACGGCTATTTTCACAACAATAACTTTTTATAGGAAGATATGATAAACTATACACATTTAACACTTGGTTGGCGTACATTTTCATTTCAGAAAACGCAAAGAAGAAGTTCAGCGGCGTCAAATCAAAGTGACATGAAGAAAAACGTGTCTGTCTTTAAAATATTGAAAATTTAACAAAAAAGATGGTCGCGGAATAGCCTAAACTAAGGATAAATATTCTTACAAAGGAAAATCACCAGAGTAAATTTTAAGTACCTTTTCCTTAAGTCAAGTTCGAGCATCATATATTCAAATTTCTGAACACAAAAAAATCTCCCGACTCTTTCCCGAAACTTTTTCTATTTAGCAGAGGCAATTCCCGGAATTTTGTACCTAGATCATGGTGTGCTCCTGTTTTGTTATTCTACTTTGCTTCCTGTTATAAGGGAACCCTATCGCTGACACTAAACAATCCCAGTTAGGTGTGCCAGTCAAAACTCCTGTAGCTTCTTTAAAGGCTATTTTCACAACAATAACTTTTTATAGGAAGATATGATAAACTGTACACATTTAACACTTGGTTGGCGGTTTTATGTAAAGAAATAACCTATTTATTTACATTCAAGGTTCTAATTTAATACATTATCGACCGCTATGTGTGGGTCGACTTAGTTTTTAATTAGAGGACTTTATTACTTTTACTTTAATGGTCTACTTAAAACAACCTGTATTATAGAATAATATCCATTATAAAACAATCTAAGCAATTTCATGCATTATCTACCTTATTTAGTAAATGAACTTCATTAGGAGCTTCCTTCAAAAATTTGACAATGTTATTCCGATATAAAACTTGTGATTTCTTAGGCACGTAACCTTTACTTTTTCTCTTAAGAAACGCCTCCAATTCATAAGCTTTTGTAACATCTACGTTATTGTATATTGTCAGCATAGTTTTTATCATTGACCACTTAGTCCATAAACTATTAGGACTATACGATTCGGACTGCAAGAAATATAAACCAGAATTATTAATAACATAGTTCGAAATTATAAAAACGTACCATATCTTGAAAATATGCCAGTAATATGATTTCATCTATATTTTTGCTTCCTGGTTGGTTCACCTTTAGCCACTCATGAAATTTGGTTTATTCATTTTTATAAGAATCTTGGGACTTCGTTGGCAGCAACGTAGCACGAGCTTTTTCGGCTTTTGCTACTAAATCTTGCGAAATACCAGTATTTTTGCCTGTGGTGGCCAGTTTGATAAAATGAACAAAATTGTATTTTACCAAACAATTACAACCATGCCGACCGTTCACAGTTAACTGAGTTAGCTTAATTTAGGATCAAATTTTAGGAAGGCAGAATTTGATCATATTTTGCTTTAAAATCACTAAGAAATAAAATTATTTATTTATCACGAAAGTTATCAGGTGACAATAACCTTCGGCAACTAAATATCCCTCGGGGCAAGCTTCCTCGGGATAGTAACCCCGTTGCCCGCGGCAATTATCACCCTTATAACTACCTTGATACATAAATAACTATTTTAACTTAAGTATATACTAACCACCGCAAAAATAATCGACGTAGCATATACTAATCATGTTATAGCTGTGTTTATTTTGCTTATAAAAGGTTTTTCACTAGGAACATAACAATTTTCTATTTAAATAAAACACAGAATAATTGAGATAAATTTAAAATTTAAAAGACGACAAAAATCACTGTTAGCCATCTAACCCAGGAGTGATAAATTATTTTCCTTTTAATGTTTTATTACTCCTGCTTGGATATGCCATATGGAGAATGCCTTCCTCGTGGCGATGCTAGTTGTTGAAATGAAGAGTTTTAGAAGTTGATAATGACAGAAGAATTTATTTATTTATTTATTTATTATCTCACATTTTACAATAAAATTGCAAAATGTGAGATATAAAACATCAGCAACAATAAGACATAAAACACTTCAAACAAGTCAGACGTAAAAGTTTCCGATGCTTCACATTTTAAAACATATGTGTCCGACGTACGTTATTTCTCTTCCTTGCCGGGAAAGTCAATTACCATATAAATTTAACACCGTCCATTCAAGTAATGCATTTCTTTCTCTGTTTCCTCACACGCACGTTAGCAGCAGTAGCGAAACTAAAAAGCGCTTACGGACGAAAAGGATAACAGAGAAAGATCATAGAAAATGCAATAAAACGAATCGCTCTAAAAGTTTCCTTTTTTGTTTTTCTTTTCTTCTTTTTTGTATTCCAGGCACCCTCGAACGTCGTAGGCGATTCGATCAGTTCCCCGCCAGACGAGCTGGGTCTAGCGCATCGTTCGGTTACGATGCGATTCCAAATAGACCGAAAATATACACAGGGGAATTTTATACGGTTGAGATGCGTTTCCACTGTGCCAGGGTTACCAACGGCCCCGCAGACCGTTAGCCAGACGGTAATAGTCAAAGCTCAACCGTCGACTCAAGTCAACAACGAAAAATTACATTGGCCAGACGCGTCCAATAAAGCCAAACTGCAAATTAACTCGCCCTTCATGTGCACTGTGATCGCGTACTACTTTGTCCGAATGGCGCGATGGTGAAACTCGTACGACTTGAGGGAAAATTGAGAGAAAAGAATTGTGAAGGTTTTCCTTTTTCCTCCGTTTCATATTTGTTAACATTTCTAGCAACAAACGCCACTACTATCATCATTGTCATCATCGTCCACACGTACACAGTTTGAAACGAAACGTAAAGATTTTTCACGTTCAGACCATTCACGATAATCATCTCACACATAATGTTACATAAATTTCGATGTATGCTCATAATGTGAAAATTGTAATATTATTTATTTTGTGAAATAAATAATAATTAAGGAGACTTGTCGTATTTTTCTATTATTTCTGCAACTTTAGAAACCTAATGTCTCTGTTCTTGTAATAGCAGTGCCATATGAAAGAACATAATATGAAATTGAATTTCATAACATTTAAGTAATTGTAATTATAATTTTGTAAGAGCTTCGAAGTTAGCTTAGTCGGCAAAAGTAAATTATCTTTCATTTTCCATAAATTGGCTTTAAATTAATATTATAATAGTACTAACCGACACGATTATATAATTGACTTAACAGTCTAAAATTTTAGTATTTTGCATTGCATTGCAGTAATTGTAATAGTAATTTTGTAAGAGCTTTGAAGTTAGCTTAGTCGGCAAAAGTAAATTATCTTTCATTTTCCATAAATTGGCTTTAAATTAATATTATAATAGTACTAGCCGACACGATTATATAATTGACTTAACAGTCTAAAATGTTAGTATTTTGCATTGTATTGCAGTAATTGTAATTGTGATTTTGTAAGAGCTTTGAAGTTAGCTTAGTCGGCAAAAGTAAATTATCTTTCATTTTCCATAAATTGGCTTTAAATTAATATTACATAATATAATAGTACTAGCCGACACGATTATATAATTGACTTAACAGTCTAAAATGTTAGTATTTTGCATTGCATTGCAGTAATTGTAATTGTAATTTTGTAAGAGCTTTGAAGTTAGCTTAGTCGGCAAAACTAAATTATCTTTCATTTTCCATAAATTGGATTTAAATTAATATTAAAATAGTACTAGCCGACACGATTTTTATAACTGACTTAACACTCTAAAATTTTAGTATTTTGCATTGTGTTAAACATAAGAACTGGATTCCAACATAGGTTATCACGTAAAAAATATTGTAGCAGGCTCGAACGTGTTTGCGGCTATACCGTGAAGGGCAGCGGCAACTACAAAGGATGTGACGTCACGCATTCCAGATAGAAATATAGAATTCTAATATATTAGTCATCGCGGAATATACTAATGTGGAAACTTCTGGAATCAATACGTGGATATATAAAGGTTGCAGCCGGCGTAGTGATGATTCATTTATTGTTTAGTTGTTGACGCGGTCTAGCAAGAGACAAACGAAATGTCACTGAATTGTCACTTAATAATAAAAATAATAAAGTGTCTTTATTACAACGGGAAACAAGGTTTACAAGTATATAATTAACATAAATACACTGATATACAATTTGAAAATTAAAATTAAATTTAAAGTTAATAGTTAATAGTTGCAATCGCAAGGCGAAGTTCAGCTAATGTTGCTTTACAACTTAACCTTGAATATTGAACCAGAAAAGATTGTATTTTGATATTGAGTGCCTAAGGCAAAAAAAAGATAATTCGATAACGCACCACGCACCACTGCAAAAAATGACTACACAAGAAAACGAATACTCTAATTTGAAATTCTGACGGTTTTCAAAAACATAAAAAAAAACAGAGTTATTAAACTTTAAACTCACCAACTTCACAATATCTATCAATTCTACAAAATTACTGAATCAATTCACTAGCAAGCATCAACACCTTGCCCAAGTAATAACTTTTTCCTCATAGAACTACGGAAAGATGAGCCAGAAAAGACATCAGCAGGTACCCCGTTGTATTTACAATAAATTTGATATGAAAATGATCTTTGATATAATGCGGTTTTATGCGGTGGTGGAGAAATCCTACCCCTAAACCTTGTTGTAAGGTTATGGACATCCGTTCTGAAGGTGATCTTCTGATATAAATATGGTGGTGCTTTCAATGTAATAATTTTGTTATACAAATTCAAACACCGAAGCTCCCTCTTATTATCCATATTCAACCATCGTGGAAGGCTAAATTTCTGCGAGATGTGATCAAACTTCCATATGCCATATATGAACCTCAAGCAGGCGTTTTGTACTTTTTATATGCGATCCTGAGTTAACCTGTCTAAAGCCGAGTGATATATTGGAATACAGTATGAAAATTGAGAGAGAACAAAAGTAACGCAAAGATTTTTCTTGATGGTTTCACTGAATACATGTCTGTGAGGATACAATTTCTTCAAATTTAGATAAGCATTGCGTATATAGCCATAAACCTGCTGTCCATAACCAATCCCAGATGCTTCACGCTTTCCACAATTGATAACTTAGAATTATTAATTTCAATATTAAAAGTGCAAGAAATATTAGAACAAGTCTTCGCAGAACCGAAAAGGATTACTTTAGATTTATCCGGATTTAATGTAAGACAATGTTCTGTGGATACTCTATGGAGATAGCACAAGTGTCTATTAATATTTGCAACAGCATTTTCTCAGTTATTCGGTTCAAAAGAAGAATAAAGCTGAGTATCGTCAGCGTACGCATGTGCATTGCAATGCAGAAGACCTGAGAAGAAATTCGAAGTATATATTGAAAACAAAATGGAACCCAGAACAGATCCCTGAGGAACCCCTTGCATGACAGCGAGTGATACAGATGCGTCTCCGCCAATATAGATAATTTGCAAAAAGTGATAATAATGCACCGGCAAAGCCAATGCTCTCCAAAATAGCCAACAATACACCATGATTTACCCTATCAAATGCCGTACTGTAGTCTAGCAAAACTAGGCATAAAATCAATCCCCTATCAGTTGACCGTACAAGATCATCAGTTACTTTCAACAACGCTGTCTCGCAACTGTATCCCGCTCGAAATCCCGACTGAATAGGTGGTAAAACATCCAATGCATTTAAATATTCCTTCAGTTGTGACGATATTACTTTTTCCAGAATTTTTGAGAGGACTGGTGGGATGCTTATAGGCCTTAAATCACGGTACACTGATGGATTCTTAACCTTAGGCAGCGGATGAACAACAGCACATTTCCATTTATAATATGCCCTCTATTAAATAGGTATTAATTATGTGAGTGACATAAGGTGATATAGTGGGATAGCAGTACTGTAACATAGTAACACCCAGTAGCAGTGGACTTCATGAATGATATGGTTTTGAAGATAACTACTTCTTCTACAGAAGTGAAAAGAAATTGCGATGCAAGAAAGATTGAAGTGTTTTACAAGTTGTGTTGCGTGTGATTTTTAAGAATGGAAAACCGTGGAAGAGGCTGAAGAGAGCGGTCAGTTTATATGCTACAAAACCGCAAAAGAAGATGTTATGATCAATATTTTGGCTTCAAAATTAAAAATCAAGACAAAACATGGGTACCTCATATATGCTGTCAAATTAACTCAATGGAACAAACTCAAGTATTCTTCTGACGTCCTGTCAGAAAAGCCGATGATTTGGCGTGAACCGGAAGATCAATATAAATAAACATAAAGTAATATATCCAGACATTCTATCTATAAGCAAACCGTTGATTGCGAGCTTTCAACTCCAATGCATTCAAATTCTTCTGCAAATTCCACGTACGAGGAAGATATAAACGATGTTTTGAATATGTCATTTTCGAGTGGTCTGACGTATGTACCTTCTGACGAACCACATCTCATTACTCAATCAGATCTGAACGACTTGATAAGGGATTCGTGTTTAACCAATGAAAAATCACGAATTTTTGGATCTCGATTAAAAGAATGGAGTCTTTTGCATTCCACTGCAGGAATGTATACATTGAGGAATCGTTACACAAAGTCAGTTCATTTTATAAAATTGAAAGAAATTTCTGTTACTGTACTGATGTAAATCAACTGTTCAAAGCCGAAAATTTTTAAAGTAGCATTAATGAATTAGAGGTGGCAGCACTGACTTCTTTTAAAAATGTTTGCAAATATTTTGTGCAAAATCAAAAGAGTGAAAACTACCAAAATATCATGGCTAATTTGTTAAAGAAAACTATGAACATTTAGAGTGTCGAATGTCGCTCAAAGTTTATTTTTAGCATTCACATTTGGATTTCTTTCCTGCTAATTTAGAAAAGACGAGTGATGAACAGGGGGAAAGGTTCCATCAAGAGATTGCAGAAATAGAGAAACGATATCAAGGTAGGTGGGTCCCGTCGTCATGATGGAAGATTTTTGCTGGTGTCTCATTAGAGAAGGCGACAGGTAATATGAAAAGAAAAAATAACTTTATTTATACAAAACTTTGATATGTCAGCAATTTTCCTTTGTGTGTAGTTAAGTGTGTTTGTGTTCTTGATATTAATTAAACATTCAAGTAATTGTTATGTCAAAATTTTTGTACTTATCTGTTCCTTTTTATAACTTCTGTATAACCAATTTTCTAAATACAATATTATTCTTTATTTACAAGCGGAGTATGATTATAACTAGATGTTGTAGAAAGATTTGGTTTATGGTTATGTCTTCAGTTAAAGACTGTAAGAACTGTACACCCAATATTAATATAACAGTTATTAAAAAAAAATTAAAATCGTCGGCTAGTGTAATGCACTAAATGAAGAAATGCCCAAACAATAATTTATTATTAATATGTTAATGCAAGTATTCTTTATACACATAGTTAAAGTTAATCACTTCCGAAGTTACATAAACTTACTTTTACCCTCACAATTCCAAAAAACACTAAATTCTGGTTGCACGGCTCATGAAATATGTCGTTTTCCTTAAAGAAATAATTTTTATTATTAAATTCATGCAATATACCGGGTGTGTGTTTGCTCGGCCACCGGCCATATCTCGGCAACCGTTTATCGTACAACCTGGCGCAAAAAATCTTGATAGTAAAATGGACGACGGAAATTACAACGAGAATATTTTTAAGTTTCCAAAATGGTCGCAAGGGGGCGCAATTCTCAAGATTATTAATAAAATTACGTGGTTGTCAAAGAAAATAACAGGGGGCGCTGTTCTCAATGTATGTATGTTACTTGTTTTTTCTTCAAAATGTTAAATGGAACGGCATATTTTTAATATCATAATATTGAAGCAAATAGAAAACTGAAGAGAATTATAAAAACCGGAAGTTGCTACCATTTTTCTTGACGAAGATATAGTCATACGACGACAATCCAAAAAAAATAAACAATTTTTAATATAAATTTATTTGTTTATTGTAAGTAATAACTTTATTTTAATTTTAAAAGTGTCACTAGTCAGTGTATAGTTCGCTTTCACTTGAATTTTCATCATAGTCTTCCATAAATGTATTTATTTTAATCTTCTCACCGATTTTTTAATTCTTGCATATGTTACATTAGATTCTCCTCTTAAATGTTTTCAAATTCCCTAGCTGTTTTAAAATTTCATGTCTTGTCTTTTTAGACATTGAAATAAAATAATAATAATGATAATAATAATAATAATATATCTTTATCACCCAACTGATATAGGTAGATCTAATTATAGGAAAACAGCAAAAATAAATTCCATAACTCATGAACTAAGTAGACAATAACGAGTAAAAAACAATATAATGTAATGCATTAGTTATAATCAAATCATTTACTCCTTAGTAACGAACAGAAATTGATATCTAAATCATCTCCGCCTATAACATGAAAGTAAATAAAAGAACCTATTATATATCTAAACATAAATAAGAAAATATATTGACCAAGTAATATAAAGGCAAAGAAAATATATTTAAATCAGAAAGTAAAAAAAAACCTCAACTTAACAAATGTTCAAAGTGTTCACCTTCATTTTCAATACACGTTTACTTGTCGATTAGTAGAGAGCAGAGTTACTTCCATTTCGGAGGCAGCAATTGTTGAACTCGGCTTTTTGTGATAAACTATGTATGTCTTTTATTCTGCCCCAAAAATGAACATCAAGAATATATGGCAAGCCGAATAAAAACTCAATAATGTCTTCTTTCGGGATAATTTAGGGAATATTTCCCCAAAGCAAGAAAGCATTTTCAAAGCATTGAAAATACATTCAGATCATCAAGCTTCAACGTTAGAATACGACCTTTTACAAACTTAATAATTATGTGCAGGTGTCCAAAAAGGCTTAATTTGCTAAATACGTACAAAAAGTTTAACTACAAGTGACACTAATATCTATGTATTTCGATTTTCATGGCCTACCTTGGAAATCTCATCATAATGTAATTTAGTATCACTGTCCATGCCAAGTTATATGATGGAAATTTTAAAAAAAAAGCAAACTACACTGTTCACTATTATTATTATTTTATTTCAATGTTGGAAATGATAATAAATGATATTTAAAAAATAATAGCTAGAGTATTTAAAAACATTTAAAAGAAGAATCTAACGTAACATATGCAATGAATTAAAAAATCTATAAAAAGATTGAAATAAATACATTTAGCGAAGAGTATGATGAAATTTCAAGTGAAAACGAACTATGCACAGTCTAGAGACCCTCTTAAAACTAAAATAAAATTGTTACTCCCAATAAATAAATAAATTTATGTTAAAAAAGTTTTATTTTTCTGGATTGTCTTCGTATGACTATATCTTCGTCAACAAAAAAGGTAGCAACTTCCAGTTTTCATCATTCTCTTTACTTTTTTATGTGCTTCAATATTTCAATATTAAAAATATACCGTTCCATTTGAAGTTTTAAAGAAAACACAAGAAGTATACATACATTGAGAACAGCACCCCCTGTTATTTTCTTTGACAACCACGTAATTTCTTGCTACATATCACACAGACCCCCTCCAATCTCCCTTTCATATGGGAGTTAGATCAAAAAGTTTCGAATGAAAGTTGTATAAAAACGTCTAAAAATTTTGCTAGTAAAATTTTTAATCTATCTTAATCTAGAATTTAATGAAAAATTATCGAATTTTTAATTGATCTTGAGAATTGCGCCCCCTTGCTATCATTTTGGAACTTAAAAATATTTTTGTTGTAATTCCCGTCGTCCATTTTACTATCAAGATTTTTTCCGCCAGGTTGTACGAAAAACGGTTGCCGAGCTTAAACAGACACCCGGTATATAGCTGTAATTTTATTTTTATTATTCCCATAATTTTCGTTAAGGTTGTTCCGGTGCCGACATTATAGGCTAACAGCATAACTATCTTTTCTCCTTGCATTAAGCCAAATTTCTGTACAGATTTCTATTTTGTAATTAATTTTCAACAAACAACCTGCCACTTCCAAGTTATTTCTTTCTTTTGTTTGCAAAAATTTTTCTGAATTTTTTAGTAATTTTCTGCACAACTTCCATCCTAATTTATGGCTTAATTAGAATTTTCGGTTTAGAGGAAAATGCTATACCTGATATTCGGCGTTGTTGGCACTGGCCACGGCCATTTATTCATTCGTTTTTCCTATAAAACTTTTTAATTTCGTTTGCAAAACATTACCAGTTATTTAGTGTCTTGGACCAGTGTTTGCACAATATACTAAAGTAATTAATTTTTCGTTTTAACGGTAATACACCAGGTGCATCTGTGGTCGACGATTTAAAGGTTTATCGACCATTATACTAAGGAGCGCGTGATATGATGAAGCCTTTATCTCTGTACAATTCTATATCTGACTAAATTGAAGTAACTACATAAATTGGTTTATTGGGCACTGAAAAACCAAGCATTTTGCTAATTATTAAACCCTATAGATTTTTCCCTGAAAAATGTCCACGCCTCGTATGTCTATTGCCTCGTTGTATAGTAATTACATCGTGGTAATTATTTTTTTCTTTCTTCATAATGAAACTAGTGGAATCTTAACAAGTGTAACTTAACTAGTGTACCGTAGATACAAGTTCATGGATTGAACTAGTGTAACGTGCCTTTAAAATCTTACCTCACTAAAATAGGCTGCTTTTAAGTAATTAAGTAATCAATGTTAGTGTACACACAAAGCTTTGGAAAACTTCAAATTCTGACAGTTGTCATACTTACATTTAAATTATAGACGCTTATTATTATTTACATGACATAAGTAAACTATTAAATTATGTGTTTGTGGCTGATTACGTGCACTGTCACCAACCATTAAAGAAAAGCAAGGTCATCTCTAATGAGGAAAGTATTTGAAAGCTGTGTATTAATAAACCAGTGTACCTTGTAATTTGTACTTATTAGCGCTAGTTGATGTAGTTTGCACCGTATTAAAAGCACCTTAAGTAGAGCATCGTAACAAGAGCACCTTCAGGAGGTTCTACTAATGTAACTTTATTTTAGATTATCCTATGACGCTACAGCTAAGTTTAGAATAGTTTTTTTCTTTAATTTCTTAATTTTCTTTTCGAGATTTCAAATTAAATGTAATAATCTGTTGGGAGAATATTTTAGTGAATATTTTATTTTTTTTTACGCAGCTATTATAACCTAGAGTTATTGCTGCTCTAATTAATTCTATTAATTTTACCAATTAAATTAGATAATTAGTGTAATTTAAGGACGTAGTGTCCACCAACTTTTCTAGAATATTTTTAAATCGATGTTAATCGATCAGTTGGTCAAACTGTTCGATAAAATTTGTGTAAATCTGTTTTATCTATTATTAATTATATAGATGTTATACAGGTTCATCCATTTTGCATCACCTTTGTAATTTTACTTTTTAATTATTAAGTAATTTAGTTGATACCATACAGTATGATTCAGTTGCATCACTTTTGTTACATTGTTTTGAGTTTAACTATTAAATATTATTTGTACTCTTCAAAATTTCGCAAGTCCTTTTTTTTTTGTTATTTTGGTTTAACACATTTAATATTTTCAATTCTCATTTCTTTGTCTTTTATTTTGGTGTTTGTTAAGTTTTACTTCTGTATATACTCTAATTACCAGCATTACAACTACCCCTTCACAATCTTTATACTTCGACGGTCTTTTAACTTGTGATGGCAGCCTATTTATTTTAATATCACTATCGTCCCCGACCATCTTCTTTTGAGCCGGCGGCAGCCCGAATAAAAAGTCCAGCCACAGGTAGGTGAATTTACGTTTTTAGAACAATGTTTGATTTTTTAATAGCACTAGTAGTCGTCCACTGATTGAAATTCGACCTTAATTTCAACGTCATTGACACAATTTAATTTTGCAATCCATGGCCTATTAATATACTACCATTTATGTCCTTACTTAAAATAAGTGGCAGTTTACTATATTTTCAACGATAACATTGAATTGGCTAGGAATTTCAACTTGTGCGTTATCTACAAAAAACTTCTCCAACTGAAAAAAAAACCTTTGCCGTAACAATAAGGTTTGTTTGGAGCCTATGAAAAATAATGGGAAATATAATTAAGTTGTTAATTAAAAAAAAAATAAGCAACATTTGGAAGAGAGATATTTAAAATAAACTGAAATGCTTTGTAAAGACATATTTCTATGAACCCTACATTTAAATATAAATAGAAATAATTCGTTAAGCTATTTCAAAATAAGAAACAGATAAAAATAGACAAAAAAATATCTTATTAGGAAACAACATCATTGTAGTTTACACGTTTTAGTTTAAATAGATATATTTACTTAAGTATACGTAGTTAGTATAAGTTATAATAATCATCAAGTTAAAATGGATGTTGAAAGTTCAAATAATTTATTTAATAGGTACAGAAATAAGTACGTTAGAATGATTTAAATGATTTAGTCATTAGCAGACATTATAAATAATTTACAAAGGAAATTCTCCTTAAACAAATATAGAAAAACAATACATACAAAATTATTTACATTTTATTTAAAAATAAGTATTAGAAATACAAAGGTCATTAATGTAAAATACACATAACAAAAAAAAGTGAATAAAAGTTTTATTTCTAGAAACGACAAACCTGAAGTGACATTTGAATATTTAAACGTAAGGAACCAAACTTCAAACTGGCTGTGAAAAGGGCTTTGAATATACTGAAAAAAATGGATGTGCTTAAGACCACACGGCAGAAGTGAAAACTTCATCAAGGCGAGGTTAATAATACGAAATACAACTTTTTTTTCGTTCTATATTAATTTACATCTACATTTTCCATTTTTCATTTTTGTTCTATATTACATTTAAAAAATATATATTTATTATTATTGCATATACATTATTCTAGTACATTTCGGTCGGTCTGATCAAGTTTTCACTTCAAAAATTCATACGTACGCATGTATATATACAAATAGACGATATGATCATTCTCATACGAGTACCCGCGCTGGTCTAATGGTAACGTGCCGGCCTTACACCCGTGCGGCTCGGGATCGTATCTGCACGCGGACAAGAATTTTTCAGAAAATAAAAATACAATATTTCGCGCAATTTATTCTAAATTTCAATTAAATTGAAATTAAATACCACTAGTCTCTCGCTCCCTTAGTCGACTCGACTCTACCCGACTTTACCCGAACGAGCGTTACAAGCCGAGCGTGACGGCTCAGTCTCGTTCAGTACCCAACAATCAATGCATCAACGCACCCATAGAAGTTTTCACCTGAAAAATAACCACAGTTTAAGAATAAAAATATTTTAAAAGTAAACAATCGACAAAGGATAGTGATGAAAGACGATACGTTAAGTCGTGTAAATTATCTGAAAGCAGTGAAGCTGAATGCAGATGAGAAAATCAGATACGTCAGAAAAAACAGCATTATCACAGGTCAAAATACAAATCGATGAAAGAACCATGGATTGATAATTTATGAAGAAAATTGTTCCTGAAATAAAAGAAAAACAACAAATACATACCGTGGCGAAGTAAAGGATATAGATTTTATAATAATTGTATTAAATATTATATTATAAACACAAGATCCATATGTATCTTCATAATATGATAAAATATATTATCTATTTTAAAATATCCGTAGATTAATGTCCTTGACATTCTTGTAACAATCAGGCACAATCTGATACCTAAAAAAAAATAGGAAAACAAAAAGCATTAAAAAAAAAATTAAAGATCGATCATTTATTTTAAGGAGTATCTACATGGAAAAGTTATTTCAAAAAAGTCATAAGAGAAGATAAACAGTATTTTGTGGAAACTATTTCACTGAGAATAATTTCAAAACAATATTTTTTTGTTGATATTTAAAAGTAAATAAGAATAAGGATAAGTATTGTATATAAAATTAACAGGAAAATAAATAATATTCGTCATAATTATTACAAAGTGAATATCCTCTGTTAAATTTAAACCCTATCACATAGAAGAATAGATAAGAGAAAGAGAAGTAAGGAAGGGAGCAAACCACTGCAGAACCCACAAGATTTATAAGTATGCTGTCATGCTAAATCTATAATATTATATTTTTTATTTACTAATCCTAATAAAAGGGACATCTTGCTTTGAGATGAATTCTAAAAACAGGTAGATGTTACAGCAATATGTATTTTGCAACATAAGTAAAAATTCACGAACAAAATTAATGACGTAATTTAAATAACGATGTGCATTCAGGAACGTAAACAAAATATTTTTTTTGCAAACCAAATTACAAAAGTTATTTACTTAAATCCAAGATCTGTGTTCAATAGAATCACAGAGATTCTTCTTTTATGTTTCGACTAGTTTCTCTATCATGCTTTAATGGAAATTATAGACTTGAATTAAAACTCAAGTGTACATATTGTTGCAAATGAATATTAAACTGCTCCAGTCTCAAGCTCCAGGAAATTCTATTTTAAAAATTGAGCTGGGATAGGTTCAACATTTCATAAATTAATATATGAATAAGTTATTCTTTTATGTTTATTATAATTTATACAAATTGAATCGAACTACCTAAGAACGGAGTCAATACTAATCTGTAATGGTCATAATTAATTTAAATTTCTTTCGAAAGCTTAAATAACGGAACCTTATTTGTGCTTGTATTTTTGTCAATCAAGTACGAGTTTAGAAATGCATTGTATTGAATCAAAATGTTTATGAGATTTATTTACTTATGATTTTTTACGTATGATTGGATTCAGGCTAAGTAGAAAGTAAATTAAATACATTATGAGTATTGTTGAGGTAGTTAGCCATCAGTTGCGTATATTACGTAAAATAAGCAAAAAATAAAGTATTTAAAAGTTTGCCATTGAGCACAAGCATTAAAAGCGTAAAACAATAAAAAAATCTTATTTGGAAACAACACTAGATAAAGAAGCTTTCGCCGATAACAGTGTTACATACAGCACTAACATACATAATAAAAGAATATATTTTAAAATAAATAATAGTAGTTTATACAACGAATCAATAATGACAATTATTATTCCCGAGAGCCGAATTTACGAACCAGGCCGTGAAGCGGCGAGGGAGTAACTCGGCTCGAGGGTATAATAGTCATTATTGCGAGTTAGTAGACACTACTTTATCTACGACTAACTGAACATTACTAAAAAAAAACAAAATAATTAATCGAAAATGTCAGATTACTATATCGATATGACGTTTGACGGTTAGACAGTTAGTAAAATGGCCGAACTTGTCTATCGTTACTACGACAACGTTGGTAACGTTATGTTCTTATTGGCGGAATGCGGGGAATAATGGTAACGTTACGTCTCATTATTCCCCGGTCGCATTTCATTATTCCCTCTGGGTATTGTGAGTCCTATTATTAACCACTAGCGATTAATATAATACCTACTTTATTGTTTAGTCGTAGAATCACCGAATTAGAATCTACCAACGGCTCAAATTTTATATTAAATTCTCGACGAACAATGTTGGTCCGTGGCTGCCATTCTTTTATTTGGTAATGATGCTGAACTGCTTGGCTATCCCACAGATACAAAAAAACAACAATATTTGTTAAAGCCTCCTTGCAGTCCAAGTAATAAGGAAATAAACTTAAGGTCACCAGAGATTTGCCAAAGATGATTTGAATATTGAATGATATTTCATATAGTTGTCATACGTTTCTTTTGTATTTGTAGAATGAACCATTGGAATTGATGGTTTCGAGTTACCATTAAAAAGTAAAACGGCTTTGAGACTTGTTTTCGATGAGTCGATAAACAATCGCCATTCTGCAAAGTTATATTCAATACTTATTTCATACAAAAGTTGATTTACATCAGTAGAGTAACTGGAATTTCTTTCAACTTTGTAAAATGAACTGAATTCAATTCTTCAATACAGAGATTATTGTAATAGAATGTAAAAGATCCCATACTTTTAATCGAGATTTCAAAATTTGTGACTTTTCTTTGGTTAAACCCAAATCCCGTATCAATCATTCAAACCTGATTGAGTAATGAGATGTGGTTCGGCAGAAGGACATACAAATCGCTTGAAAATGACACATTCAAAACATCGTTTATATCTTCCTCGTCCGTGGAATTTGCAGAAAAATTTGAATGCATTGGAGTTGGAAGCTCACAATCAGTTCTTTTCAACGGGTTGCATACAGGTGAAATATCTGGATACATTACTTTGCGATTATTTCTTTTTGAAAACTCCTGATAATTATGAATCGGGATACGTGTGAAAATATCACGCATTTTTTGTAAATTAACAGCATTCATCGTTATTAGAAAATTTCGATTGGAACATCACAAAAATGAAACTTCTCTATCCAGCTTTCAAAATCTTACATCCGTTTGAATTAATGACACATTTTCGCCAACTCGTCATCGTGAAATCTTTTTACCGCATCCCCCAGCAGGAAGGCTTTAAATGAGTCGTACCATCGACAGTGAAGGATTTGGCACGTGACCAGTTCACTCAAATGTCACGAAAATGTCCGTTCTTTCGGATTCTGAATCTTTTCGGCACGCTAAACCTCGGTGGCATAAAAGGTATTCGTCAAAGTGAATCTTTTGCAAATTTTTCATGCACCTGTCATACTTGACATTTATGACGATTTTTAACGTGTTTCGCTTGAATTTTTTATCACGAACGCCGTTCGTCTGAATTTTTTCATCACGCCCGAGTGTCGACGCTTGAATGCTCCCCTTGAACGGGCCATATCGCTCCACATTCTTCTCTAAGAAGGTAAATATCTCCGTCGACCGGAAATTTAAAGTCGCCCGTACGCCCACGCCAAACGACAGCTTTTAATTCCCCTTATCCAGAGAAGAGTTCTTCCCCCCGTTTCACAAATTTTCGTCGATTTTGACGGTTCGACTCAGGCGATTAGGGTGGGTCACTCGAATAGCTTTTAGTATGTGTAAAAATAACAATGCAAAATACTAAAATTTTATACTGTTAGATCGGTTATAAAAATCGTGTCAGCTAGTTATAATCTGTGTGAAATAGTTTATAGAACAAGGAATGTTGTTCTTGAAATAAAAGAAGTAAACTCACAATATCTTTTTGTATTAATTTTGTGTAAATGGAGCTCATCGACAAAGGTATATTATTGCATTCTTATTCTCTTTGATATATGATGAAAATGTAAGAAAGTATTTAATTTACGATATTACTCTTGACCAGGGGATATTAATTTAAGAAATTCCATTTCGATATAAAGCGGTTAGTTGTTTTCGTAATAAATTATTAAGATCTACCGAATAAAGAAGCTACTCGTCCTTAATTGAATTTTCTTTTCTCTTTAAAAATAATAAAGCAATCAATAACGACCTAATAATTTTGAACTTTTCCCATATGTGAAATATTTATGAAGGTCATGAAAATACAATATATTAGATATAAATACCTTGCTAGAACATCTTGTGTAAATATAAAAAGCAATTACTGTCTCATGAAACATATAATATGTTCTAAAAACACTCTCAAACTCCATTATTTTCTAAAAGCAGAAAGCAAAATCGAATTACACAGACCGCATAGACATAATTGACTGTACGGAATCTTATCTAACATCGGTATCATGTGTATTAGGACCAGTAAATTAGATCAATCTTCGATTATGGTTACACACATATAAGACACATACCGTAAGATCGAATGATAATTTCAGCTTTCAAAGGATTGGTCACCGCCTAAAACAAAGCACTTAGATCCTGACTGTAGGGTATACTTGTGACCCGAATGGACCCTCTACATATAAAGGCTCTTTAACCTCCCTCCATTACATTTCACAGGCTATTACGTTTATCGAAGGAAAGCCATCATCTTTGACAATATTTAACGGAAAGAGTGAAAAAAAATGCATTTTCCCTTTAGATGGAGAAATATGTTTAGTACAATTACATTATTATCAGTAAACTGATAACGTACGTGAAGAGAATAAATAAAACTAGCGTTTAAACTTTTCTTGTAGCCGGTGAAGGATAAAAGTAAATTGAATAATTCAAGGTGGCATACTGATGATGCCATCAACAATATTTCTAGATAAAATATTAAAATGAATTTATTAAAATGTAATTATTAACATCCTAAAATTCTAACACTAACTTTAAATGTCGGGGTTCATTTCAAACTGGAGTATTAGAAAATGGCATGGTTTCTTATGCAGTATTTTTGTCAACAATTCCCTAATCTTGTAAACATATACTAAAATCTGTACAATCAGATTCAAGCTTGTTTTGATAAATGCCATATACCGGGTGTCAACGAGATCATGAATCAGCCCGTCATTTATTTATTAGTTAAAATAAAACTTTGAAATTCGGACCGTATATATGAGTGATTGGTGGACTTCTTCAGGTACACTCAGTTTTTCTATAGCACTTCCGGTCAAACCGGAAGTAACGTTAATTTTGAATTTTTAAACACAACATTTATTATTTCTGTTCATATTCTGTTTCTTATAAAAATTTGCCATCTAGTGCAGGTTAAGTTTTGACATTTCTGTCAAAAATGGCGGTATCTGTTAAAATTATCCATTAAAGTGAAACTGCTTCGCAACAATTGTCGAAATGCAAAAACCATCAAAGTTAGCTTTGAAAACAATTAAGAAACGTATATTTCACATTTACACGCATTGACGAAGGAAACATGTATTTCACGTTGAAATTACTAAAGAAAATAAGAATTTTTTTTTTCATTTTCAAATGACAGGTACTCATTTTTTTTAAATAGTAACACCTATTTTTTATTGCAGTGCCATATTGGCATAATTTTTAGCTTTCAAGTGATATAAAATATGCTGTGGTTTAGTGGTAGTACAGATAGTACAAAATATAAAATGTTTTAAAACTAGTCTAATTCCAAAACAGAACAATTACATTTCAAATGAAAAAAACACATTTATCATAGGAAATAAACGACTTCCATAAATTTAATCAACTACTAGATATTGAACACATGTTCAATGTTTGCATTAAAACTATTAGTAACACAACAATAGCGAAAACAGTAATTTACAAAATCTATGTTATGAGTATTATTGAAAGGAGCTAGATATAAGTTATTATTATTTAGGTATTTATTATAAATGTTCAAAATGTCGCCCTTCCTGATCTCAAGATAAATTAACACGTCGTATAAATTCCCTCACACAATTATGTAACTGGTGCCTGGTTATATTATTTATTGCTTGCCTCACTCATGCTTCCAGTTCTTCGCGAGTAGCAGATTGTACAGTGGATACTTTTTCTTTCAAATATGGCCAGATATGGAAATCTAAGTGTTAAATCCGGTGATCTAGGAGGCCACCTGACTGGCCCATTGGTACCAATCCAGACGTCACCGAAAGTTTGATTTAAGTAATCCCTAACGAGTCGTGAATTATGAGGTGGTGCGCCGTCCTGCTGAAAAAATACAGCATATCTTTGCTCCCTTGGTAAATAACTTAAAGAGTCATTAATTTCATTATTTAAAAAATCCAAATATCTTTCGGAAGTTAGATGTCCGTCAAAAAGTATAGGAGGCAAAAGAACGTCCCCAATCATTCCCAGCCAAACATTAAAACCAAACCTCAATTGATGGTTACCTTGTCTGTACAATCGCTGATTTTCCTGCGCCCAGTATCTCGTGTTTTGTCAGTTAAATAATCCAAGATTTGTGAATCTTGATTCATCGGAAAAAATAATGTTACCAGCAAAATTACCGTCTCTACGGATATTATCTACAGCCCAGTTGCAAAACTCTAATCTTCTCACAAAATCGGTTTCGACCAGGTGTTAGTTGATCTGATACTTGAAAGATTTGTAGTTATGTTTCTTTAGAATTGTTCGCGCATATTCATAACTAATAGTTAACTCGCGACCGATTTGTCGGAGGGAAACCGTTTTATCATCTTCAACTAAGGCGAGTACATTAATTTCTGTTGCTTCGTCAGAAATAAGCTTTACATTATTATTTTGTGGATCGTCTTCTTCGCCCCTGAATTGAGATTCTACTCTTATAAAATAATTTGGGGGTGGGTGCTGTCGGTCTGGAAAGCGCTGTGCATAGAGCTCTGCAGCGGCTCTTGAAATTTTACGGCATTCTCCATAAATTAAAAGAATATCAAGTTTTTCATTTCGAGTATATATTACCAAATATGTATTGTTTACTATAAAACTATAAAATAACTTTTAAACAATACACAAAAATAACGTGAACTATCAATCAATTTGTATTGACAGTTCACATCCTGTTAGTTGTTTACAGGTGACGTTTATTTCCTATGATAACTGTGTTTTTTTCATTTGACGTGTAATTGCTCTGTTGCGTTAGAATTAGACTACTTTTAAAACATTTTATATTTTGTACTACCTGTCTACCACTAAACCACAGCATATTTTATATCACTTAAAAGCTAAAAATTGTGCCAATATGGCACTGTAATAAAAAATAGGTGTTACTATTTAAAAAAAACGAGTACCTGTCATTTGAAAATGAAAAAAAGAAATCTTATTTTCTTTAGTAATTTCAACCTGAAATACATGTTTCCTTCGCCAATGCGTGTAAATGTGAAAAATACGTTTCTTAATTGTTTTCAAAGCTAACTTTAATGGTTGTTACATTTCGACAATTGTTGCGAAGCAGTTTCACTTTAATGGATAAGTTTAACAGATACCGCCATCTTTGACAGAAATG
Source organism: Amphimallon solstitiale (assembly GCA_963170755.1). NCBI lineage: Eukaryota > Metazoa > Arthropoda > Insecta > Coleoptera > Scarabaeidae > Amphimallon > Amphimallon solstitiale. Next base: position 74,395,755 of record OY720683.1, on the reverse strand, counting down.
TCAAAAGTTAAACTGCACTAGATGGCAAATTTTTAGAAGAAACAGAATATGAACAGAAATAATAAATGCTGTATTTAAAAATTCAAAATTAACGTCACTTCCGGTTTGACCGGATGTGCTATAGAAAAACTGAGTGCATAAAATTAGAATCGGATATTGAACATCAAATGGGAAACCAAACAAAGAAATCCAGTTGGACATTATCACAAAATGATTTATCAGTTGGATTATATACAGGGTGAGTTATTAGTATCCGCTTGTTTGATTGCTCTTTTGTGTTTTAAATAAATGAAAAAACAATTAGTGAAAGATTCGTGGTTGCTTATGGCGCATATTCTAAAAATAGGTTAAGCTCAGATACACTAGTACTGTGAACGTATAGTACTGGCAAGTAAGTTTGGCAAGATGCACATGAACCACAAACATGCAGACGTCTGTAGTTTCGGAAATAACATCGAGAAATTTTACAAAATCTCGTAATATTTCAGACGATTATTTTCGAAAGTAAGCAAGCAAATGGGAAACTGTGAACTTATAGTACTGGCAAGTAAGTTGGCAAGATGCACATGAACCACAAACATGCAGACGTCTGCAGTTTCGGAAATAACATAGAGAAATTTTATAAAATCTCGTAGAATTTCAGACGATTAGTTTCGAAAGTAAGCAAGCAAATAGGAACCTGTGAACTTATAGTACTGGCAAGTAAGTTGGCAAGATGCACATGAACCACAAACATGCAGACGTCTGTAGTTTCGGAAATAACATCGAGAAATTTTATAAAATCTCGTAGAATTTCAGACGATTAGTTTCGAAAGTAAGCAAGCAAATAGGAACCTGTGAACTTATAGTACTGACAAGTAAGTTGGCAAGATGCACATGAACTACGAACTTGCTAGCGTCTGTAGTTTCGGAAATAACATTGAGAAATTTTACAAAATCTCGTAAAATTTCAGGCGATTATTTTTGAAAGTAAACAAGCAAATGGGAAACTAAACGTATAGTACTGGCAAGTTAATTGGCAAGATGCACATGTACCACGAACTTGCTAGCGTCTGTAGTTTCGTAAATAACATCGAGAAATGCACAGAACTTTTAAATGGCTCACTATATATATTTTTGGATTTTCTAGTACTAGTTTAAATATTCTATTCAATTGTTTTTTCTTTTCAAAATTGAGCCAACCGTTTTTGAGTTATTATTTTTTTTTTAATTTTTTTACCAAAACACGGGTTCAGAAAAAATGTCATTTTCGCATTCTTTTTTAAAGTAAAAACATTAACTTTGGTGCTGCTTGTAGCCAAGAAAATGTTACATCATTTTTTATAAGTTGCACTCGACAATACCTAAAAAAAATTGTCTTTTCAAAGCTTACTTCCCGAAATTTTCACATATCAAAAAATTTTTTTTTTAATAGAACACCCGGTGTTTTATTGTGGCATTTTGTTCTTTTTTTTATTCTCTTTCATTTTTGTTAATAATGTCTTATACCCATCTTTTGTAATTTCTGAGATAATCACTATAGAATGAATTGGCGATCAAATAAAGAACTACGAGCGAATATGTGGATGCATAGCCACATATTCGTTCAACTAATGGAAGGCTGGAATAAGGCCTGACTGCCTTAGTCAACTGTCCAACAAAGTAAAGGTTAAATCCAACTATCACAAAAGTAATAATTTTACAGAATTAAGGAAATCCCATTCCATTTTTTTAATTCCGGCAATATACAGTTGCAGTGTTTCATTTTTTACACTATTGGTTAACAACGAAATAAAATCGACGTTATGTTTACTGACATATTTGAAAATTCCGCCCCACAAAAAGATACATGAAACAATGCTGCTATCTTCAATTTAATTTGCCTAATTGCTCGTATTCTTTCACTGTTGAAGTTCTTCATAAGACATGGCTATAGTTTTTCAAAATTATAAATCTTTTTTTCTCCACTCATAACAATTTGAAATGTTGTAACATTTGTGAGAAAAAAGAGAAAAAACATATTTTTTTTTACATTATGACAGACTGGATATGATAACTTTGCAATTATTTTCACATAGAAGTCGTAACTGTGAGTATTATACACATTGCAATTTTATTTAAAAAGAGAAAAAAAAAGTCATTTTGTGTGGCCTTTTTCTATTGTGATTTTTCTTACCGTTAGTTTCCCTGAGGAAGCAATAATACTATGATAATGAAATATTGGAGGAAATAAAGTAGATAGACTTCCATTTTGTTGTGTCTTTGTTGCGGACTCCCCAACATCCTTCACACATCTATTTAATTAAACGGCAAATATATTTTTCTGAAGTCATATATTTGCTTGCTGAATTAGAAACAAAAAATATATCTTCATAATATAAGATTGCAGCCCGACACATAGTGATCAGTGGCCATCCCCAAGAAGATTAGTCCTCGAAAAGGGCAACCAAAACGTGGAGGAGGAGCGAGAGGAAATCCTGGGAATGTAAAAGTTTAAACATGATAGGTGTGCAATCAATTATTCCATTACATAGCTTCCATATAAAGCGTGCACCATAAAACTCTCGGCGATCCCGTAGTGACTGGAGGTCATGTGCTTGCAGTAAGAGATTGTAATCGATGCCACGTTCTGGATAAACTCCTTGAAAGGTAAGTACTTCAGGAATCGCCACTGCGCTCTCTCGATAGCTAGTTGTAGATATATCTACTGAGGTGACCAAACTTGTGATGCATATTCCAGCTTACTGACGACAAAACTGAAATACAACGTTTTCAGAAGCAGTGAATTTTTAAAAAACTTACAACTCCTCCAAACAAAGCCCAAAGCTTTTGAAGCAGACTTGCAAATGAAATATTCATCTCGACTTGGGACTTTAAAATTATTCTGTACAAACGTTATTTGTCCCCAAACTACCTGAACAAGGTTAAGATCAGCACTCTTTGATGGCCATGGAAGAACATTAATGTTGTTGGTTGCAAGCCACTGAAGTACAACGTTGGAAGTGTGAATTGGAGAGTTGTCTTGCTGAAAATTGAAATTATTTCCAAAAAGCTGTGTTACTGAAGGTAACATAATATTTTCCAGGAGATCTCTGTAATAGTTTCCAATTAATCTTTCTTCAACATTCCAATAAACACCAGAAACTAAACACCTGCCCCAAGCCCAAACGTGAACTGAAGATCTACAACTACGGAACGTTGGCTTTACATACTGTTCTTCATAGCGCATATTTGTAGGTCTGTATAATATACGCCCCGGGCTTTCATGGGATGACTGGAAGATCTTTTCATCAGAAAAGGCAACGCGTTCCAAGTAATCAAGATTTTCATTCACATATAAATTAACAAAATTTTATCTCTCCTGTTTATGTTGTGGCTCTAACTCAAACTTTTTGGAAGCAGAATAGTTTTTAGACCAAAATCTCGAAGACGTTGAAATGATTTTGAAATGGAAAATGAGTTTGGTATGCCGCTTCCACCGCCATTTCGAAAGTTTTTTTTTAATCTAATTTAGCAATGAAGCATCATCCTCCAACTTCGAAATTTTTCTCGCTTCTCCACCATGCATATATGCTAGATTAACTCCTTTGTCAATCTTCTGCTTTAATTTAAAAATGCAGGTTTTACTAACCTGCAGATCATCTGCCACCGCTTGCATGCTCCAGCCGTTTTCCAGCAAAATGCTTACTCTAATTTTTTGAGTTTCACTGTGACGGGGGGGGGGCATGACATTTAATATATATGGTATTTAGAAAAGAGTATATATTGTAATGACAACGACTGACCTTGTGACACTTCTGATAGTCAAGATGACAACTAAGATTTAGAAGTAGGGATGGTGGAGAAGCCTACTTTACACCAGGTTATGAAAATGTTCAGCAATCGTTAACTTTCAATCTGGTGGCAGTGTACATATACATATATTTACAGTTATACAAACATACACATATATCTACATACATTTTATCACCGAGCATATCCCACATTATTGCTTGGCTACACCGTACTGAGGGTAACCAACGAGTCTGAAACACTTACTGTAGTTAAATTTAAAAGAGCGATCAAAAAAATATAGATATATTAGTAAATTAAAAGTTAAGAAAGAGAGTCAAAAAACTATATATGGAGTATAATTTATCATTGATTGGTTATAAAAATATATCTAGGAAGACAAACGGGATCAAACCAAGAATTTTCTATAATAATTCAGACAGTCGTTAAATTTGTTAATTTGTCCACTGCTTATTACTAATACTTATTAGAGTAAAATTTACTTTTATGCTAGAGTGTATATTAAAAGCGACATTTAATCTTAAAATTTTATAAAATATTATTTGAAAATTGACATAAAAAGAAGTTATTATCAATTAAAAATGTAGATTAATTAGGATGATATTTTTAATTTACTGATTCTACTTAAATTATAACTAATAATTAATTATACGTAATAATAGATAAAGTGAAGGGTTCGAGAGTAAGTATTTACCGGAAATGTTACACTGTCATTGGATAAAAAACACATCGCCTCATAGGAATGAACAATAGTCAAAGAAAATACGAGGACTCAACGTCAAATATTGTAATCAAGCAATTTTAAATTTTACGTAATCAAAAACACGCCAGAATTGTTATATTAAACTATATTTTTTTAAACAAAGATTAAACTAAGTTATCATGGGTATAGCAGCTGACCACATAATTCATAAAATTGAATCTCACCTAATAGTAAGGGTTGTAATTAAATTTCCATAATTAAATTTTTGGTTCCAAAGAAAAATAATTATAATTTTCAAGCACTGAGAAAAATAGCTTAAAATTATTTGCTTTATATTGATACGTCTATTTATACCTGTTTACATATAAATTCTAGAACTGTCAACAATAATGAAATGAAGTAGTACTCCATATTGCTGTGGTATTTTTCTTGTTAAATAAATAAATACATAAATAAAATAAAGAAACCAAACAAATAAAAGAATTAACAAAAATAAAACACCAGCACATTTATTTAGCAAGTATAATAAATTTTTTACATATTTGAAAAATTGTAATTCAATATTTTAACAAATAAATACAGTATAATCCACTAATCAGTACAAATGTATGTAGTTTAAATTATATATATTTAGTGTCTAAACAAATTAATAACTAGGCAATAGAATACACAACAATGCAATATGGGTTGCATACCCATGAAAATAATAGCATGCACAAGTAAAAATAAAATGAAAAATATAAAAACAATGTTAAAATAAATTAGAGCACAAAATTATGTTAAATATTCTATAAAACAATATTCAAATACTGACCTCCGTTTAAATAAAAAGGATATAATAACTTAAAGCAGTATTAGTAGCAGTCAATAGAAAAGTAGGTCAACCCGGTAATACATTCTTTAGCAGCAATATTAGTTCAGAATAGGAATTAATCACAAAGAATATCAATATTATAACCACCAACATTGTCAAAAATAAATGTTATGTGTCAGCATACACGTTTCACTTATATTTCCTGTATAAAATATTATTGAGTGTACGTAAGGGGCACGATTTGTTTATTTTCTTCTCTACACGAACATATTCCAAGAAAGTCCAAGCTAAAACCAAAAATACAATATTAAACAAAGGTCTATATACATAAATAAATATATATATACCACTTATTTCACGGTCACAAGATCAATTGTATTTTCTTCTGTATGGGACATGGAAATGCACACAAAGGTATATGATTTATCTGTTTCGATATACACTAACGCATCCAGAACGTAAATATTGTGGTCGGGTTCACCATTAAAAAATAAAACATTATGCTGGCTATGCAAATTCACTGATATTTACAGTATGAAAAAGACATTGTTGAATGTACGTCTAAATATGCGATAGTACATAATTTTATTCACGTACAAATGCTTCAAGACATTTTAGGCTAAAAATAAATAAATAAAGCATTAGTAAATATAATAAAATACAATAAAAGGATACCTACCAATAAAATAAAATCAATCAAAAGGTCCATGGATACAAAAATAGAATATGTAAATAATAACAATAGCAAACATGGCGGAAAGAAGGTCACATGACCACGTGACTTCGATAGTTATCAAAATAAACACGGAGGGCGTAGCAGACGAAAATTCAAACTAAAGGAACGATTTAAAACAAAATAAATCGTTCGTCAAATGTTAATCGCTATAAAAGGCGACACACAGGCGAAAATAAGGAGTCCATAGGAAGTCCATCGGAAGCTCTTCAAGACTTAAAAAGAAACCAGTGCTCCGAAGAAATAAAGAATCTAAAGGCATAAAACGCTTTAAGATTCAAACGCTGTAGTCGTAAGACGCGACAAACGATAGCTGCGCGCCAGATATAGAGGCGCGAAATACCGGGATTGGACCGCACAAAAGCTACAACAATAAATTCAATTAAAATGGAGGGACTGGGCTACCAGGAAGAATTCGAGATGTTATACAACCAAGAAAAGTGAGTACAAGCACTATAAAATAAACTCCATCTTGCAATCCTAAACTAAATAAATGAAAGAACCTTCATGGGTGTTTCATAAATGCTCGAGCAACAAGATTTTCGAATATTTAAATAATTAAAAATAAACTCTTCTTTGAATATGATTTGGGTCAACGTGCGAATCTTGATTCAAGGCGATTTAACGAAGCAATAGTAAATTTTCCGGATAGCAATAAAATTTAGAACATTATTTAAATAATTAAAAATAAACTCTTCTTTGAATATGCTTTGGGTTAACGTGCGAATCTTAATTCAAGGCGATTTAACGAAGCATTAATAAATTTTCCGGATAGCAATAAATTTTAGAATATTATTTAAATAATTAAAAATAAATTCTTCTTTGATTAGGCTTTGGGTTGACGTGCGAATCTCAGCTCAGAGCGATTCAACGAAGTATTAACAATTTTCCGGATAGCGATAAAATTTAGATTATTATCTGAATAATTAACAAACCCTTCTTTGAGTAAGCTTTGGATTGACGTGCGAATCTCAGTTCAGGGCGACTCAACGAGGCGCTAACGCTTTAGTTGAATAACGGCAATTTCGAAATATGAGCATACATGAAGGACTAGAGCAGTGATATTTATTTTATTTTATTATTAACAATTTCTTAAAGAATCAAGGATTGCAAGGTGCTTGTACCGCAGATGAAAAAGGCTGGATATGATAATGAGATAAACAATGTATTGTATTGCATAATAATGATATTTACTTAATGTTTTGTAAAAATTTATATTAAAATAAAATAAGTTGTGTTGATATTCGTATCTACTTATTTATGCCCATCCCAAGGAGAATCTGAGGAAAGTAAACATCACAATCACAGCTAGAACTCACAATAAGTACAAGGCTGCGACACTTTGTCTGTTATAGAAATAAAGAAATTCACACTTAGACCCTGAGATTACTAAAGTATATTAATTTATTAATTTAACTATTGGTTACTAACCAAAAATAGAGAGGTCACAGCAATATGTATAGTGGTGAGCATTTTAACTATAAAAATTGTAAATCAATAAATAATATTAACCAGCAACTTCTGTATACTACGAAATATTTTAAAGTTAGTCTTGAGGGAGTCTAGACTTATATTACATGTTATACTATAATGGCAAAAATATCTAGCCGAGACGAGTGTCACATTATAAAATTCTAACACATAACACGAAGAACGAGTATTCTAATTTAATTTCAAGTTCTACCTACAACCGTTTCGCAATATTTCATGCTTTTTCACATTAATGTAATGCGATTTTTATACCAGATATATTACAATATTACATGGGACCGTTCTCCCTGAAGGCGGTCACGTAGTAATAACATGTATAAATGTGAAATTTCATGTCTCTGACATTATTTTAAATTTTATTGTAAAGACAGAATTCTTACCATTCTATACATTATCTTAATTGAAGAAGTAATAAGTCCTCTGGAGAATAACGTGTTTCATATTTCTTATTAATAGGATTGCAGTTCTTGCTGGTCAATGTATATTTATCCAAAAATTACTAATTCCTTAACTCAAGGTATATTATGTGTGCAGCAAGATTTCTATGCAATATAACAAGGTAGATGAAGATTTCAAGCTGTCAGAATAACGTAAATAGTGGACATTGCCAAACTAATGCGCTAATTAAACCAAATAAATTATTGAAAAGTTCTGATGTAGTGTAATGGCAGACACACAGTCTCAGACTCGTTAGTTCTCATCAGTACTGTATGATTAAGGAAGTACCGACAGCATCAAAAATGTATAATTTAGAAATGAATGGGAAGTTCTGGTGTAGTGTAACTGCACACACGCTTCTCGGAGTTATTAGTCCTCATCAGTACCGTACAGCTACGAAAGTGTTGATTGAATAATATGTGTTGTGCGAAGTCTAACGCTTAATTATCCCAATACTACAAAAACTTTATCCATGTCACTCGTGGGTCAATTAACGTATAGGTTAGCATCTTCTGACAGAAGCTATAACCTGTTTTCCTATTATTTTCTTATTAGTTTGCCATGATTTTCAATGAAGCCACTAAGTCAATTTGACATTTTAGACTACTTTTGAATGAAAATACCTTTAAGAAAATTTGCTGTATTGCTTGCTTCCAAATTACTCGCAGTTAATCGATTTTTTTATTCTTTGAATCACATCTGATTGTCGCATTTTTGTCTTGATTACTCTTCAATGACAGAGTACGTTTTCTCCTAATAAATACAAAAATCATCCGCTAGATATTCGCGTATGATTTTTATAACTCTTTATTAAAATTTATATATAACACAAAAGTATTATGCAGGAAGTTTAGAATAACTTTCGTATATATTTTTTAAAATTCAGACCGAAATAATTATTTTACTCTCATTAAGAAATATACGTATACATATGATTTAGTAGCAATCCTGGATTCAGCATTTTACTTTACACCACAGGGCTCATAAATACTTCAAAATATACAATAATACTTTTTTTCATGAATGTTTCCAACACAAAATTAAGTAGTTCATAAATTGTAAACTTTTTAGAATAATGGTTGTTATAGGTTACGTACATATATTTTTTAAAACACAAAAAAATCTGTAATTAACTTGCTGCGTTCGCATCAATTCGGTTGATGTGACACCATACACGACAAATTTGCAGTCCGTTAATGAGGACAAAATACTAAAATCTCTCAGCAAAACCAAAGAAAGTTCTTTTTTAAGTGACTTGATGTGGTTCTTAGGTTTATTATACTACACTATATTACCAATGCGATTTTTATTTAATCGTATATTATGTATTGCTCCTATGTTTAACTCTTGTAGTAAAAGCAACTGCAACTGCAACTGCAGGTCTATTTTCGTGTATGTAATTTCTCAAAAATATTCAAAACTCTATTTTGTTGTATATAAATTTAGAAACTTCGCAAGACCACCATTACAACTAGATCATTTCAGAAGCAAAAATTGGTAAAAAAAAATTATTTACAAAAACCTCAAAATAACAGACCAAAGTGGCCACGAAAAATAAGAGAAATGTGGATATATCACCGACAGATATAAAAATATTAGAAATTAGAAAATAAAATGGCAAACATAAGTCAGTGATGTAAAATGACTGTAATTTATATTTTTGTTAAATTACCGCTCTTTAAATTACCATGGTGATTTACACAAGAAATGGTAAATTACGCAAGAATAAATCTTGGTAAAAAAAGAGCGGTAATTTACAGCAGTAATTTACCGAAAAATATAAATTAGTGTAATTTTATATCACTGGTCCGGACGTATCAGCCCGAAAATACGACGGACAAAAGAAATAGTATATAACATCAAGATTTATTCTTGCGTAATTTATCATTTTTTGAGTGCCATGGTAATTACGCAAGAATAAATCTTGGAAAAAAAAGAGTGGTAATTTACGGATAATATAAATTACGGTAATTTTACATCACTACCATAAGATGGAAAATAATAGAGGAAAATAACTGAGAAAACGAAGATTTCCAACTACTTATAACAAGAAGACCTTTAATGTATTGGCTACGAATAATTTAGTTAATGCTTTTGCCGATATGCCTGGTTGAAAATATGGCAGGTACACAGCACTACTTTTGTGAACACTATGAGCATGGGTAAAGGTTTTGGAGTATTGGAAAATTAGCGGCAAATTAAACGAGGTGCTCATTTTTTCTATTGCTGCATTTATTGCTATTCCACAAATAGCAATAATTAGTTGTAATTATGAAACTTAATTGGAGTTTGTGACTTGATACTAAACAAAAGCACTAATAAAACACCTTTACCACATTAAAGCACAGAAAACTGGATACGTATTTCGACAACAATATTGTCATCATCAGTAGCACCGTTTAATAAAAACCGCGTTGTCTGCAAACCATAGTGTATACAAAACAACACTGATGTTCAACAGTGTTGTTCTGTTCTGTTACTGTTATGTTGTATAAATTAGAATGAATCACGAGAAAGTCTAGTTTGGAGTTACTCTGAAACAAATGGAAAATAATATTAGGGTGATTTTAAATATAATGGAAATACTTCAAATTTCAAACTTTATGTAAAAGGAACACATCAGTAAATTATTCCTTTCTAATTCCAACTTAATCAGTACGTAAAGAACTAAGTATTAATTATATCTAATTTTAATATGATTTTAGATGCTTTATATACATATTGAGGTGGTCTTGAGCCTCCTCAATACCACTCAATAATTATTTAGTTACAAGTTAAAAAACACTCATGTTTAATTTTTTTTAGTTTATTAGTAGGGACGAGCCCTTGTACTATAGGAAATGTTATATTTATTATTGAATTAATTAAGTAGAGTAATGAGGAATACATCATGTTCACAGGATCCACCATACATTCTAGTTAACAAACAGTTACATTGTTGACCATAAATCTTAATTCATACAACACAAATTAAAATACAAAGATGGATGTCAAAAATGAGCATCCATAATTATACCAATTACATTTTAATGCAGTAAAGAAACTAATTCTTGCATATGAACAGAAGTAAACTACAACCTGTTTCAAATTTAGAACATATTAGAATCAGGGCATGAATATTTATACGACTCTAATTTAAGCACAAACATAATATAAAGTATCACGTATGGACCCAGATCACATGTCCTTTTAAAGGTAAATTTCGTAACAAAATTTAGTAATTGCCTGATGTATGAAGGTAAATACTTAAACTACACATATCACAGCACAGTTAGGATAAGGATTTGTCATGAATTGCACCTTGACAAATGAGTAATTATCGAAAGCATCATTTCTAACTTAGACCAAGTAGCCATCATGAATAAACGTCAAACATCAATATGTAAAATTTAGTAAAACACCTTAAATATAAACATGTTGGGCCAATTACAGATACGAAGGACATGCATAATTAAGTGCCCTATCAAACTAAAGCCATTAGCAAGAAATTACTACTAAAATCAATATTTAATTTGAAATGTAAAAAACTGAATAAGTGTTGTTACAATTATACCAAAATTGGGTATATAAAAATAATCCTTTGAACTGTTAAATGTGAATGATTTGATAAAATGTTGATAACCAATTGAGCAAGATAAATCATTATTAAATTATAAAAGGAAACTGACTTTGAATGGAAAATTTAAAAACCACATTAAGCATTTTAAATTTAATGCACAGATTTTAATCAAATAAAAAACAGAAATAAAGTTGAATGTATTTAGTAATTAAGTTAATATGTAAACCAGGTCCACATAAAGTCCAAATATCCTTATTTTTGGATAAAATCCAAAAATTATAAAATTTCATTATTTTTTTTGCACATGACTGTACCAATTTATCGAAAAACGACGCTAAAATGTCCATACGCATTAAAATTCCTAAAATTAGTATTCAGAGATTTTCACGTGCTGAAAATATTTTATTTAGTTATTATAAATATAAAAACTACAGAATAACATCAATTAGCATTGTAAAATAATCAAACATTATTATAATCAATCAAAATATAATCTATAACCACTTTGGGTTCGAGGCTTTAAACAATAGACGACCTTGACCTATAAATAAGGCATACATACATCGGAGAAGGGAGACATCAAGTTAGTAGGTCAGTGGGTCAGCGTCAGAGTGAACGCCACAGAAAATAAATCCAGCGCGGCAACTTTTCAAACGATCTCGACATTTCGGCCTGTCAAACACGCCGACCATATAGAAATAGTTCTGCTTTACCAATACGAACGTGCGAAGATAAGCGCCACTGGAGCTGAAAAGAGAAGAAAATATAAACAAAGATCATAACCTCAAATAAATCGAGACGGGCACATAAATTAAATAACAATACAGTAGAAGAAAAATCAAAAACGATAGTTAAGTCTACGAACCAAGGCCGGCGGCAATAGCATATCCGAGCTGAAGATCCGGCCTACTGCAGAAATCCAACACCGCTGCCGAGGACCTAGATACCCGCAGGCGTTTTCCAGAATTTCGATCCCGAGATTCATCCAACCGAAAGTTCCGAAGTATCCAAGGGATGACCAGCTACAAAGCCCGTTCCAGTTCACCATAAGGACCCTCCATAAAGCTAACGAACATTTTGATATGTTTAATTGAGGTATTGTGAAAGTTTTACAAGTATTTACGGCATCTAAAGAGGTGTAACGTTAAAGCAACAGTATTTATATCAAACTAATGTGAAATTTGTAGTTTTTTATTAAGATTAAAGTCAATATCAGTTCGTTCAAAGTCAGATCAGTATTAATAGTCAACAAGATTGAATTTACTAAGAAATAAATCGTTTGGCGTTCTAATTCACTAGATATTAAAGGCATTATTTAATTATACAGTCAGTCTCGTTAAATGTATTCAAACATAACCTATCATGATAAACAAGCAACTAAATAAGGTTAGAATACAGGCAAAGTGACATAATTTCTCACTTACAGTAATTTTGTGTTCCTCCAGGAACAATCAGTTGTAATTGTAGCTTAAAAAAATTCATTGTACATTATCTTGGGACATTACTTCGGTCCATTTCCAATTCACACTTTGACACTCGACAGCTATTTGTAACTTTGGTGGTTTATGGTATGATTTATGTTGGATCTGTGTATAATCATTCGCTCATGTATAAAATATTCCTTATAAAATAATGTTGTATTTGTCCCGAATTAAAGACACTCCATCTACAGAAATAAATATATAATTGTTAAACTGTTTAAATGAAAATATAGATAATTGTCGTACATACCTGTGTTTGTATTAATTATTGATGTAGTAGACATGCACCATCGACCTGGAAATGGCTCGTCCATTTTTATCTACAACAAGAAAGCGCATTTTATTTCTCCCACAGGTGCCTGCTAGACGAGACATCGACGTACCACATCCAGGAAATAAGTAAAGTACAGGTAAATGAGTGATTCTAGTAGTGTATTTTTGCATCATATGAACCCTATCCAACGACCCTGAGAAAGTATATTAACAAACCGTTCACAAGACTAATTGTAAAGGAAAATAATTCACTATAGATACCGGAAACAACCCCTTCTCCTATTAGAAATAGATCATTGGCCAAAATATAAGAGATAGGAAGAAAATTTCAAGCGCGAAACTTATTACATTTCAAATTTAATACACAGTGATAGTCACATTTCATTGACTTATTATATTAGACCCACATATACAGTTAGCAGTAATTTAGTTTAGACTTTCACTTGCATAATATTTAGTGTTTGTAAAACTTAATTTGGTTAACATTTCTCTCGTAACTTTTAACAGTTTTTCAATTTTAATTTAATTAGTCTCATAGCTCTTTAATTACATTAACTATTGGGGGCAGTAACGGAGAACCTTACCCCCCATAGCAATATTTTTAATAATGTTATTTTATATTTTATAATATATTTATTCATCACAGACATATCTATTCACAAATTTGTCTTCTATGTTATAATGCACTACATTTTTCAACCATATATATTTTGAATAACAATCTTAAGAATATATTAAATAGTTGACACGACTTTAATTGGTTATTGCCGCTAGCAACTATCCGCGATATGTATTATCAAAAGCTTCTGTGATTGCTTTTTCCAATAATCTGGAATATCGGATGGTATTAAATAAGGAATAAAACAACAAAATGGATTCAAAAAATTCTCTCATGCATTGGTTCTTTTCACTGTATAAACAACCAATCACATATCGTTGGCCGATCTTTGCCAACAATTATTTCTTAAAATAACTCAAGTATAGTAAGAGTTGGTATGACAAATATAAATGAGGTATCCTAACACCAATTTATTATATTTCCTTTAATATGCTATTAAGCCAATTCTTCAAATGTCATTAAGATTATGAATTTCCATAAATAAAATCGTAATTTGCAATGAAAGAGGCTTCGACAGAGAAGAATAATATGTTAAATTTATGTTAACTATTTTTAGGCATGTTGTGGTTAACGTGAATAAAAGCAATCTAGGTATCATATTAGGCAATATCAAAGTTAACTTTATAAATTTAGAAAGATTTGGGATATATAGAATGAATTTTAGAGATTGTGATGCTCTCTATTGAACAAAATGCAAAAAAGAAACCATTAGATTCTCTGATGATTCATTGTATTAATAAGTTACGCCTTTCCGATATAGATAGTTATAAATTACTTCATAAGGTCACTAAAACTAAAAAAACTAAATTATATTATATTAGAAATTAAGAAAGCAATATTTAAGAAACTGCAGATAACTAGCATAAAAACAGAATACTTAAACACATCAATAGTAGACATCATAATAAAATGTTCGAGGTAATTAAGACTAAGCACACCCACAGGTATATAAGTTAAAAATTCACACTCTTACATTTACTCCTTCATAATGGTAGAATTATATTGAAACAATTGTTAGAAAAATTCTAATAAATAAATATTTTTGCTATTATTCACAGGGGTGAAGTTTGCGTCACTAGCGAAGCGATTGGTGCAAAGCATGATGGAGCTTGATATTTTCTAGCGCTATCTATTTTGTTTCATAAAGAATCGTCTATGTAGTCTTAAGTCATTGCTGATGATTTCCATCCACCATGGCATGCTAAAAGCTGTCGTCACCTTCTGCATCAAGAAATGGAGTTGCAAACGATCTGCGAACACTGAAAATTTGTCTGAATTTATTATTTTTAAAAATGCAGCAATTTCTTTCCCCATTTTCGTAAATTTATTAATACCAATTCTTTGGGCAGTGCAATTACCGTTCTGATAGTCTAAGTAGAACAAATCACATGTAATATCCGTTGGACAACTGCCGATGTATTTTTTACATATTTCATAAAAATTATCGATAATGGTAAATTGTCGAGTTATTTTTGTCTTGGTTTTGGGCACATTTACTAAAAAAGCTGATTCAACGTCTTGTAAATCACTAATTTTCATGCAATAAGTACATCTCATTAGCTTGACAAGCACCCATTGTTCCCATTATTAGTTCAACCTTAAAAAAATAAGTATCTCCGGACATTAAAAATCTGAATACTATTTTTGAGTTTAGGAAATCGTTGAAGCAGTTCCTTTTGTCAGGATGCTTCTATAGTATCGATGAATATTTGAGCGTGTCTTAAGTGTAATTGTTCTTGTTGTGTTTTGTTTTGACAGTTGTGTTCCCGATTTTGTATTTTTATTTTTATTTTATATTATATAATTTAATTTGAATATTATATAAACGGATTCTATACTACTAAAATTGACATGCTCAAATATATCATAAGAAATTAGTTTCTGGGTGAATATTACTCACTGATAAACTTTTAGAGAGGTAGCCACAGAGGCTCACAAATTTTAATACGTTTTTTTTTGTATTTTATTGTATTATAATACTATTGTATATTGTATTGTATTATTATTGTTACTGACAATGTCCGCATTTCTTTGAAATTACGACAAATAAACTATTATTATTATTATTATTATTATTATCTAAGTAATAATATATGAAGAAAAACCTTATTCAATATTTTACTATTCTTGTACGGTATTTATAGTCTGATGCTTTAGTAAGAAAATCATTAATGTTTTTTCCAGAGAATGTACTAGCTTTTTAGGATGAAAACGTTTACTCTTTCGCTTTAATAACGCTTCTAGTTTCGTATAATTTTCTAAATTTATTTCTTGATGTATATTGGGCCCATAGTATCGAGGATTTATATTTTGTGGATAGTTTGACAAATACACCAATATAACGGATTCTGGGCCTCATACAATTTTCTTGATTTTTTTTTGGCAATAAATAAATTTAAGTAAAATATTTCATAAATTGTTTTGCATTAAAAATATGACGTTTCAATTTGAGTAATTAATTTGACTTTCAGATGACAACCTTGGCTTACTAACAAAATAGGTCAAAAATTGCAATCGTTATATCAATGCTTAACATATTGGATGAGTAGCTAAAAAGTTTTGATTAATGATTTTCCACTGCCATTTTGGATAATGCACATCATTATTATTGAGATATCAAACGAATAATGTATACGTTACAGCAAAAACCCGTTTTCAGTTTAAACGCATTTTTACTAGGAAAAACTAGTTTTTACCGACCGCCTTTCTTACAACTTGTGTTTCCTAGGAAAAACTCGAATTTACTGCTAAACAAATTTAAATGTCAGATAAAACTAGTTTTTACTAGGAAAAACTGTTTGGGTGAAATTTATTAGTTAAAAGCAATCCAAGATGTTGATTGTGAATTAAAAATATCTGTATTATCTAGTATTTATTGAGGATACATCATAAGTATAATATTTGGTATAACCCAGATATTGCATTTCGTGAAATCGCCAGGCGGATGCAAAAATATGTTGCAGCAGTTATTCGTTGTTGGAGAGATTGGTCTGAAGAAGGGAAGCATCATTGTAGAGGAGGTTCTGGACGACCTAGAGGAACTACAGAACGAGAAGATAGGAGGCTTAGATTGCTTGCCGTTAAAGGTCGGTGTAGTACCTCGAGATCTATAAGAAATGTGTTTTCGGCAGAGATAAACCACAGAATAAAAATGCGTACAATATATCGACGTATTCGTTCGTTTGGATTGATTTCCTATCGTCCAAGATTAATACTGCCCCTCTCTAATCAACATCGTACCCTTAGATTAGAATGGTGTAATGTACGGGCACATTAGGATGAAGATTGTATCAGTATTGTCTTTTCTGACGAATCTCGCTTTTGTTTGTGAGCCCATGATGGTCGCAGACGAGTTAGGCGTCGAAGAGGTGAAATACAGTTTTTGAATTTTGCTGTAGAACGTGAGACAGCTCTTACTATAGGATTGATGGTATGGGCTGGAATTAGCATAGGAAGTAGGACTCCTTTAGTATTCCTTCGAGGACACTTAAATGCTCAAATGTACATTAACTAAGTTCTGGAACAATTGCTTTACCATATATCCGAGGGCTAAATAATGCCACATTCCAGCACGACAATGCCCGTCGTCATGTAGCAGCAGTTACGTTACGATTCCTACAAGGCGCCAAAATCAATATTCTTCATTGGCTTGCACGATCGCCAGATCTGTCGCCCATACAACATGTCTGGGATATGATGGCTCGCAGGCTTGGTATGTTACCTAAGCCTTCTATGAACATACAACAGATACATGATGCCCTACAATTTGCTTGGAATGTAGAGCATCAACTCATTATTGAATTTAACAAGTGCGATTCCTGCAATGAAACTTTAATCGTTTGTAACTCTCAACACCCAAAATATCTGTACAAAATTTGGCTAAGAAATAAAAACGTTTACAGAGTGATTCGTTTTTTTGTCATACAGCATATATTATCATACAGTCGCGAACAAAATATGTTTCACCAAAGAGCTTCTGCTATATCTATGAAGAGAATACTAAAAGTTATATCTCACCATACTGCCCCTCATATATGTATTTCATATACAGGGTGTTCCTAAATATCATGTACATAAGGAAGGGGGTAACTATTTGGTTTATTTTGTGCCTAAAATTTCATATAAACATAGGTTTGCAAACGCTTCGTTACCAATATGCAGGGTGTTGAAATTTCAAGAATTTTTCACTTTTTACTGTATAGCTCCTGCAGTTTTTGAGATATTTTGTTCAAATTTGGAAGGTAGGTTACGCTATAAGGCCTGCATCATTAGCCATGCCAAATGATTATGTAAATCTACAGGGTAATAATTTTTTCGGGGTCATGTCCTCTTTTCTCACCCTGAACTTTTTTGCGATGCGCCACTGCTAGATTCTAAAATACTCAATAAATTTTCTGTCTTGTTTAGAAACTTTTTGATCTCTTATATTTTTTTCTTATCTCTGACCGTTATCGAGAAAAAAAATAGAAAACAATTTTCTGTAATTCGCCAGAGAAAATTAAATTTTTTAAAATGGTCTAGCAGGCTCTGGCTTTATTCAGATAATCACTTGAGTTTATTAATTTGACAATTGACATTAGAAATCGTAACTTGTGTCTGTATAAGTAAAGTTTTAAATTGCAAACTGTAAGGTGTAAAAGTGGTTTAAATACTCGTTATAATTTTGTAAATATGCCAAATTTCACGAATTCTGAAATGGCTGACATGCATTTTATCTACGGCCTTGCGAATGGAAATGCAACAGAAGCCAGGCGTCTGTACATGGAGCGCTATCCCAATAGAATGATACCCGATCATCGAATATTTTCAAATATTCATAGGCGTCTTGGAGAAACTGGAACTTTTAAAAAGAATACTAATGATGCAGGTAAACCACGTACTGTTAGAACACCACAGATCGAAGAGGCTGTTCTGAATGAAATAGACAGACATCCTCGCACCAGCACCAGAAAAATCAGTGAACATTTAAATATTAGTCATCAAGTGGTTTGGCGTATTCTACGTGTTTACCTGCTATACCCTCACCACATTCAGAGAGTGCAGGCTCTTCTTCCCCGAGACTTCCCTTTAAGGTTTGATTTCTGCCAATGGTACCTTAATAAGCTAGCAGTAGACCGCATTTTTGATTGTAAAATCCTTTTTACCGATGAAGCGAATTTTTCAAGGACTTCAATTATGAATTTCCACAACAACCACACGTGGGCAGATGAAAATCCACATGAAATTGTAGAAACGCATTTTCAAGAACAGTTCTCATTAAATGTATGGGGTGGTATAATTGGAGATAATTTGATTGGTCCTTGTTTTTTGCGTGGTCGACTTACTGGTCAGTCATACAGGCTGTTTTTGCAGAATGAATTGCCTTTATTATTTGAAGACTTGCCCCTTTTACTTATAAATCAAATGTGGTATATGCACGATGGCGCCCCATCACATTTTTCTATTTTGGCTCGGGAGTATTTAAATGAAGTATATGAGAATAGGTGGATAGGACGAGGTGGACCTCAGCCATGGCCCCCTAGGTCCCCTGACTTAAATAGTCTAGATTTTTTTTTGTGGGGACATCTCAAATCTCTAGTGTATACAACACCTGTGAATACTGTTGATGACTTACGTAATCGAATAATCGATGGATTTGAAACGATAAGAAATACTCCAGGAGTATTTGAGAGAGTGCGAGCATCAATGAGAAGAAGAGCGGACGCCTGTATAAGGGTTGAAGGAGGACACTTTCAACAATTGTTGTAGCATAGTTTCATTGTCATTGTTATTACTTAGGGTTTTTATTGTTATTAGTTATGTTACTTTGTATTGTAACAAAACAATGCTACGAAAACCGGGTCATCCTATTTTTTAACAGGTAGTAGCACCTTAACTCTTAAAATTAATAAACTCAAGTGATTATCTGAATAAAGCCAGAGCCTACTAGACCATTTTAAAAAATTTAATTTTCTCTGGCGAATTACAGAAAATTGTTTTCTATTTTTTTTCTCGATAACGGTCAGAGATAAGAAAAAAATACAAGAGATCAAAAAGTTTCTAAACAAGACAGAAAATTTATTGCGTATTTTAGAATCTAGCAGTGGTGCATCGCAAAAAAGTTCAGGGTGAGAAAAGAGGGCATGACCCCGAAAAAATTATTACCCTGTAGATTTACATAATCATTTGGCATGGCTAATGATGCAGGCCTTATAGCGTAACCTACCTTCCAAATTTGAACAAAATATCTCAAAAACTGCAGGAGCTATACAGTAAAAAGTGAAAAATTCTTGAAATTTCAACACCCTGCATATTGGTAACGAAGCGTTTGCAGACCTATGTTTATATGAAATTTTAGGCACAAAATAAACCAAATAGTTACCCCCTTCCTTATGTACATGATATTTAGGAACACCCTGTATAATATTGTTATAAATGTATTGTTTCTGTTTTAATATTCCAACTATATACAGGGTATATCACGACGAGATTCCGTTAGAACAATATAGAAAACTAACAAGAGTAGAGTTTTGAAATTTCGCATATATTAGTTTCGCCTTAAGCTCTTTCGATTTAAAATAGTTTTGAATTTTTGCTTCTTCTGGTTACACCGGAAATAGCAAAAAGATCGTAAGGCGAAACTAATATTTCAGATATTTAAAAACTCAACTCGTTAGTTTTCTATATTGTTTTAACGAAATCTCGTCGTGATATACCCTGTATATCAAAATAAAATATAATAGAAAATTTATTATTTTTATTTAATGCATGCTTAGAGTGGAATTTATCTCTCAGAGTAAACAACTAATGAAGAGGTCGAAGTGCAAAGTACCTATAGGATTTCATTCACTTAAGGAAATGGTGTGCAATTTATATATACTCTAATAAATAATATATAACATATTGCAAATTATGTGAAAAATACGCCGTCTAAAAAGGATTGTGAATATATTTTATATTTTAATCGTAAATGGGACTTTCAATTTTTGTTAATAAATTATGAACCGTATAATTAATTCTATGAAAGCTTTCACACTAAGGGGTGACATAATATAAGTTAGATTAGACACAATCTCCTTCACAGTAGCAGATAGGCGTCTGAATTTCATTTGCTATGTCCACCTAGACTACATAAGTATACCTAGTTATGTGAATAAACTCGTTTCAGTTAGTGAAATTGAAAACGATCCTGTAAGTGCAGAAGATCGTCATCAGACAAGACGTTTCCTTTTTCTCCTTTTTTCGTTGCGTCTGTCGTTGGACGTGCAGAGTGCGGCGCATAATCTTTTCTTTCATCCCTCGAGTACATGTAATCTCCTTTACAGCTAAAATGGCAAGCTCGGGTGTGTGTGTCATATCCTCAGGGAACTCGTTAAGTTTACCTGAAAGGCGAGACCGTGAATTCATTGTCAGTCTTGGGGTCGCCTTGCCCCACCCAACTTCCCCTTCTCAATTCCATTCGAAGCCTCTGCCAAATAAACATTTTTAAGCTGATCACGTGGATTCGTAGGAAGTGGTTTAATGGTCAAAAAGATACAATCTCTTCGTACCTAATTAAATTAAGTACTAATTTCCACATATAAGTATATAGATGCATTAATCACTCGTCAGTAGCTTTGACTATTTACCACTAGAGGTACCCATAGAAAAGATAGCTATAAAAAAGTATGATACTGCATCGTGAACCTGGCTGTTGCTCAGCACAGTTGTTTACGAATATACAACTAAGCACTATATTATATATCAAGTTTCATAAATCTCAAACACAAGTTTTATTAATTACGAGCGAAGCGTAGCGGAGCGAGTGTTTAGTATCAGCCATAACACTTGCAAAACATGTTGTCACTTTGCATTATCCAAATCTATTCGAAGATATTGCACTAGAGTTTGCTATTATTTACTATTATTTTCAGTATATTATTATGCAGTTCTACCCTTATATTAATATTGTCGCATTTTAACACTCTGTATTGTGTTAAATTTATTACAGCGATAGCATGAATCCTGGCTTACCTCGCTGTTAGAAGACAACACCGAGATCGGTAATGTAACCGTAAATCTATATCGTCTGGGTGGCATCCAGTCTGTTCGTTCGATGAGTTGAACGACATTTGATAGAACGGGCAGAATTTGCAAATGCAGTGAGGTAAGGAGGGAATTGCTAATGTTTAGTAAAGCCAGCGAATGCTCCCCAGAGCAAAATCCATGTTATGGGTTTTGCCGCCTGTGACCTTAAGGTTTAAGCCCACCTGTAACATTGCGGTGGAGGCGCCGCGCCGGGCATCGATCCCGGTACCTCTCGCAATGGCACACGCAATAAGAACGTGAAAGGTTCTAAAAAGCACAATAGTACTAAAAGCATGAAGAGGCTCTAAAAGCGAAAGCGAACTTTTATTGTTCGATGATCTTGAATGATGTCCAAAACCGGTGGAGGAAATGTCATTTCTTTCGAAAAGTTTGAAACCATATTCCCATACTTCACCGGAAGACAAGAAATCTTACAAGACGAAAGAAAACGAAAACGCAACAGTTCATTACCGTTTCATGAAGAAGGTAGAAGTTGAAGATATTCTTAACAACAAACAGCTAAATAAAACAAGTAGTGCTAGGAAGAAACAAAATGCTCTGATTAAGAAACCAGTGAAGATCAAAATAGAGTAAGTGACTCTAGTGATGAAAAGGTGACAATGAATAATTATGCACCATTAGGAGTGTAGGAATTAAGGAAAAATTATAATCTAGTATAATGTAACGGAACCAGTCTACAAAAAAAAGAAAGGCAAATATTCGGCGCGACTGGTAAACAAGTTGTAAAGCAATAAATTATCCACATGTGTGGGCGACGAAGAGTCTCGACGGTCTCTCGAATACTTCCCGGCATGTGGAGAAAAACCCAGACTGTGCCCGTATATTCTCGAACTTTTATCTACGGATATAAAAGCAGTTGAACCGATGGATGATTCATTCCGGAATAAGCAAGTCCTTAAGTAGTCATCGCGCGGAACAGACCAAATGAATATAAGAAATAAATAAATAAATTGCACGAGTTGTTTATTTCGAACCCGAAAACGTTACAATTGGTGTCAGGTGTGGGGTAAACAAAATAAGTGCGAATAAATAAATAAATAAATGGCTACCAAACGTTTGGAAGAACTGAAAGTCTCCGAGTTAAGGGCAGAATTGGAAGAAAGGGACGCAGACACGTCTAGAAAAAAAACAATTCTCCAGGATCGGCTTCGTGACCTTTTAATAAATGAAGGTAAGGATCCCGAGAAATATTTGTTTCAAGTACAGGCTGATTCAAGCTTAATTATGGAGACTCTAAAAGAAATTGCAAATAATTTTAAAGCTTTAAAAGATGAATTTGCAAATAATTCAAAAGCTTTAAAAGATGAAATTGCAAATTATTCAAAACAATTCAAGACTAATATGGAGACTCTAAAAGATGAAATGGCAAATAATTCAAAACGACTCGAGACTACTTTTAAGGAAGACATTCAAAAGAATTCATCGAATGGGAGAAAGTTGAGAAGCGCGTGTTCGTAATGGGGGACGAGTTTGGGGTTCAGCTTCAGTTGCCAGCGATGAACGACTGCGGTCCCCATGACACCTCAAGCAGGAGCCTGGAGATCTCCCGAACAACAAAGGCAAAGGTAAAACCTCCCGCCTTCGATGGGAAGACGTCATAGATGACGTACCGGAAACAATTCGAAGCCGCTGCAGGAGCAAATGGGTGGACGTCCTCGAAGAAAGCTACTGCTCTGATTGTGTCGTTAAGAGGAGAGGCCAGTGATATTCTGCAGACCTTACGTCCGGAAGAGTGTCAAGACTACCTTAAATTAATCAAGCGTCTTGAGATGAAGTATGGGCATGCACACCTGGGACAGGTAGTCCGACGATTAGTGAATCAGGTGCAACCTAAGAGAAGAACGCTCCGATGCTGGAATTGGAAATGGAAATGGAAATGAGCTATGTGCATAGTAAATGCTGGAAGGAGCCCAAGAAAACCATAGCGGAGCAGCGAAAACTGAAACGGGTCGATGAGAAGAGGCAATCGTCGACCCAGTATCGTAGAGCCTCAAAATCAGTAGCGCAAATTGAATTACTTAAACACCAAAACGCTGATGCTCTTTCAAGGAGACCACGTCCAGAAGACTACAGGCGTAGCAACCGACTAGAAGAAAAATCGGCCAACACATTCAGAACTACCGTGGTTGACGATCAGTGGCAACCTGACAATTTGCGGACCGATCAAGAGCTGATGAAGACCTTGGTTCATTGATGGTTTGGAAAGGTACTGGTCGCGGACCGGCTTGGCAAGAAGTAGCTTCTCGTTCACAGGGACTGGAATCCTACTGGGCTCAATAGGACTCTCTGAAGGTGGAGGATTGCCTACTCAAGCGTGTTGTGGAGAACCCAAATGGAGAAGACTACGTCAGCGGACCCAGGCGAAGGTTGGAGGATGCCCACGAGCGAGTACGCCATCACACTCAGGATGCCAGCGACAGGATGACAGATCGTTACGACGTGCAAACCGAGAGAGGTGGTTACCGAGAAGGAGACATTGTTTGGTTATATAATCCTCAACGTCACCGAGGCCTGTCCCCAAAGCTCCAACAACACTGGGAGAGACCATGCGAAATACTAACGCGTGACGGACGATCTATCTTTTACCTGGTCACAAAAGACGTCTCTAACGAAAAGCCGACCTATTATGCATTGTGGGAATCCCTTGTTCATTTACGAGGACGTGCACTCGAACAAAACATAAAGAGGTTGGTAATTCCGAAACTGGGTTGCGGATTAGTCCGGTTGGAATGGAGAACCGCAAGAAACATGCTAGAGGTAGTGTTTCGGCATACTGGTATGGAAATAGTCGTATGCAGCTATCGGCCCAATCAGCCCGTTATGCAACCAAAGACGGTGGATTGCCATTTCTATAAGACAACCGGGTGCACCCGTAGGTCCCAATGTAGATTCCGTCACCCGCCAACGACAAGAACATGGAATAGCGTGTTTCGGGACGAAACGCAGTTTTTAAGAAGGGGGCAATGTAACGGAACCAGTCTACAAAAAAAAGAAAGGCAAATATTCGGCGCGACTGGTAAACAAGTTGTAAAGCAATAAATCATCCACATGTGTATAATGTGTGGGCGACGAAGAGTCTCGACGGTCTCTCGAATACTTCCCGGCATGTGGAGAAAAGCCCAGACTGTGCCCGTATATTCTCGAACTTTTATCTACGGATATAAAAGCAGTTGAACCGATGGATGATTCATTCCGGAATAAGAAAGTCCTTAAGTAGTCATGGCGCGGAACAGACCAAATAAATATAAGAAATAAATAAATAAATTGCACGAGTTGTTTATTTCGAACCCGAAAACGTTACAATAAGTTTAGTTGTACGACAAAGTGCTGATTTGCTATCCTCAAAGTTTTAATATATAAAGGTTTATTGGTTATGTAAATGCCGGTGGCATGTAAACTGGAGGAGGGGGAGATGTAGCGAATCAACACTCTGTATAGTGTTAGAGTTATTACAGCGATAACATGAATCCTGGCTTACCTCGCTGTTAGAAGACAACACCGAGATCGATCGTATAACCGTAAATCTACATCGTCTAGGTGGCATCCGGTCTGTCCGTTCGATGAGTTGAACGGAATTTGATTGAACGGGCAGAATTTGCAAATGCAGCGAAGTAAGGGTGAAATCGGCGTTACTGAGGTAAAAAAAGAAAGCAGATTTCAAAAAGGAATTAGAATTATAATTGCTCTTCCGAAAAGAGGATCACTTGTGATTTTTACGGTGCCCTATCGTGATGGGCACTTTGTTATTACTGTATAATAAATATATATGTGTTAACAACTAGCGTTTCATTGAAACATCATTAAACGTATATCCATATCGTCTGGGTAGCATCAGATCTGTCCTGAGCGGAATTTGAGATTAAATTAATGTTGAAGCCCACGAGTAACATTGTGGTGGAGGCGCCGGGCATCGATCTCGGTACCTCTTGTAATGGCACATACAATAAAAGCGTGAAAAGATGATTGAAGTATAAAATAATTTGAGAAAAGTACTTCCATGACTTAATGCGCAAACTAAATATTGACAAAAACTGAATTTTGTTGAATTCAGAAACTAAATTTAGATCAAGCGAACTTCCTATCCATACATAAATGCATACATTCGTGTATAGTATCTGCAGACTAAATTATATACTAAGAAATATTTACGAAGCGTAGACATTCCTCATAAAGGAATGAAGAGACTCAGTAATGGATATCTATTTTCACATATATACCCCAAAACTAGCTGCAAATTGAGTTTTCTACAGCAAGCGTCTGCGGGAAAACATATTTGTACAGCAACTTTTAGAAAGCTTTTAAACTTGGCGAACTGTTTCAGAAGGACGCCATTTGAAAAAGAAATTTCATTTGCTGCAAATAACGTTTATTGACGAAGACACATACGACGCACAAAAAGACACGGCTTTCACGTCCAAATGAAAATCTTGAGACGCACATTGGCTTATTTTAAATTCGTCATGTACATACTTATTTTTAAAATAAAAAAGAACGACAGAAATATTTTCAAGAATAAATTGGAAGAATACCAACCAAACAATGATGCTGTTAAATTGTGAATAAAAACTCGTATTTACATGTTCCATTCTTTCACATTCAGTAATAATAATAATAAGTAGATTTTTTAAACAATATATTATATACACAAGTAGAAATTCGTAGGCATTGTTAAATTAACAGACATGTATAAGAATATTTAATTAACAGAATACAGAATTAAAAACGACATTTCAATTTTATTGATTGACTGAGTTGAATAAAATTTATAGAATCAATAATTGAAATGTCGTTTTTAATTAATATTGTTGCAGTACAATATTTAAGCTATTTTGGATATTTTAAAATATTATTTTGATTTTTTAAAATAATATTTAAATTTATACTTCATGAAATGAATGAATATAATTGAAATGTATATGTAGATCTGTAGTTTACTATAATATAATTCGTTAATAATTTTGAAAATGTAAAACATTGTTATTTTTAAGTTTATAGCGAAAATGAATGATTATTATCAATCTAATATCAAAATATAGGGTACACTATAAATCTAACACATGCATATGTTGCGTGATATATTTTGAAAAATGTGCTTACTATATTAGACACGAGACGTATTTTTAATTTCGAAGCGTATAAAAAGTAAAATTAATCGATTTAATTTATAATTCATAGTGTTTAATTAAAATCAAAGAGTATTTTAAAAAGTAAAAGAAGATGTTAGTGATAAATAATAAGAATACAATTATTTAAACTTACCAGAAGAAAATATTAATCGAATACCCATTATAAGAAAATCCAGTCTTATATCAGAATATACTAGGAGGTTGAAAAGTTTTGCTGATAACCAGATGGGTTTTTCGTGGACTTCTTACCGAGACCATCGACATAGATGCAAAAAATTATTTTGAAGGTATTGTAAAAGTAGTTGATATACTTATCTTCCATTGACATTTCAGTAGGAATAACCCATAATTTTAAAAATATCGGAATTAATGTTATTGTACTTTACTTTTGAAATTTTGTTTTGTACATCGTTTAAGGAAAGAATAATTCAATCAGTTAATACCATTTGTATTAAAATTTTGTAATCGTACAACAAGGTATAATATAGGACAATTATAAGAGCATTTAAAATAATCGTAATCATTTGAACCTCATATGAAAAGTACTGTTGATATTTTTATTGTTAAACTTTGTGTTTGTTTAAGTGCCCATATCCATATATCATTGCAAAGATAATTTGAAAGGCTATCATTATAATATCTAGAAAATATAACAATGTATTTAAAATAAAAAAGTTGAAGGTGGTTGCGAAAATTTGAAACACCCTATTTATTTGTAAATAAAATTATAAAAGGCACATTCGCATACTACATGCGTACGTAATATATATATATATATACAAATCAATAAAGGAAATATCCCGGATACATAATAAAAATAGGAGAAGGAATATCGGGTTAATCCGCTGTAGTGCAACCGCAGACACGTGTTTCAGACTCGTTGGTCATCGTCAGTACGGTGTAGCCAAGGAATAAGGTGGGATATCCTTGGAGATAGAAACAAAAGATACTGACGATGACTAACGAGTCTGAAACACGTGTCTGCGGTTGCACTACAGCGGATTAACCCGATATGTCTTCTCCTATTTATATATATAAAATAAAAAAAATAATTTTTTAAATATATATATATATATATATATTTAAAAAATTATTAAATTTAATTTAATGTTGCAAAATGTTTTTTAAAATTTCCACGTACTTGTCTATTGATTAATTTGAAAATCTCATTAGCAGACTTCTGTAAGTCTGAGTGACAATAATGATGTTTATATTACTTTACCTACTTGCTGGATTGCCTCCAGTCGTGTTTTATGTCCTGATTTGAAAAGTTTAGAGAAAAATCTATAATAATAACTGAAATTGCTAATTTTTAAATAATTACCCATTGAATATAATACAACAAGCTAGTGAAGCGAAATACCTACAATAACATTAAATTTAAAAAGAATTTCAATTTACTAATTTAATATTTTAATCTGTCTAGAAACGTATTTTTGTTTTAATCTTTTGTCATACCCAAATTTGTTTTTCAAGTTATAAGTAAAATACAAAATAAATACTACTTGAGAAATATTTTGAATTTTTCGCAACTAAATATGATGGGCGCAAATTTAACTTAAACAGATAAAAAAATATGTTTACAGATTATATTATATATTACATAATCTTGTTTAAAAGCTCTTTGGGAGTTTTGTGGGAATTTTCGGCAAAAATAAACACTTAGTGGTTTTTCATTATGTTTAATTTAACGGTTCGACCTCATTTTGGGTCTTCATCAGAAATATGATCACTGTAAAAACAATGTTCTTAATTAAAATTATAAAATCTATATACGACATTAGATGATTTCCTTTTTAACATTTTTTGAACACACTAAAATTCATAATCACAAAACAATCAAAAACATAAAGATATAAACAATATAAAAACATATATGTAGGAAAACTTACTCCAAAAACACGTAAAACACTGGTTTTAAGCCTCTTTTTATATAAAGGACACAATTAATACACATTTAAAATTGTTTTGAATGGCAAGCATCGAAAAATATGACACATTTGACAGTGTTAAATACTGGCAATACTGTTTTCATTTAGACCGAAAGCATAACAACAACTGGGAAAAATTATCTTTTTAGTGAATGTATTTTTATGCATAAAATATTAAAGAAACTCTGTCATATATAAAAATACATACACTAAATGATTTTTGACGTTAATACAATTTTCCATTGTTTTGTATTCCACGGCATACTTAAACATTTTCAAAAAAATTAAATTATTTCCCAAGAATATTTTATAAAATCAAATTGAATCACACCATTGTTTTCAGAAAAAAATATCTCTACCAAACTGTAAAAGAAAAAGTGTTGCCATTTAAAAAAAAATTGAGTATCGTTTGTCAAAAATTTCATATTAAAAAAAATAAAAATCATACTATTTTATAGTATTTATACACCTGTGTGGTTTTGAATTGCTGAAATCGGATTATTAATAACACAGTCATAGCGTAGTGCGTTTTTCGTAATACAGACTGTATATTTAATAAACCGTTTTCTAGCACCTGAAAAAATGATTTGAAGCAGACTCTGGACAACTAAACTTTCAAATTTCAGTATTTTTTTAATTTTTGACTGGAAATGTCACATTATTATCTTAATAAAGTTTTACTATAGATGAATCTATACCAGGCCCGCTAATAAGAAACTTTTTTGCATTGCTATTCATCAGTAAATTTCAAAATCAAGACTTCGTTTAGAATAAAAAAAATACCTTAGTATAAAGAATACCACGAACTTATTGAAGTTTTCGTTTTGTTGTAATGAATTTGAAGGATGAGTGTCCAAATTTTTAAAGTAAGTAAGGAAAGGCATTATCTTAATTGTACGTATGTAATTACACATGAAACGAATTGTTATTTATTATGTGAGTAAATTTCGTTTATTCCCATTTAATGCATCTTCACAACGAAGCATTATATTATTGACGTGATTATTTTCAGCCGTTTTGCACTAAAATGCACAGAAATCCAATTATCTATCAGCAAAAATGTTGATTCTGATTTAGAAAAACCTGAGTGATATGAATCTAAAAAATTTGCCCTAGCATGGAAACCTCCTGGAGTAATAAGGATTTTAAACACGTTTTAAGAAGTCTTCTGTATTTCGAATGTTCATCTTTAATTTTTACGCTCTTACAAAAGTACTGTTGAAATAAACCAACAGCAAACAATTCAACATATGCACAAAAATAAAACTTTTATTCAAAATTATATTAATAATTCAAATGTAATCGTATTACACCTTCGCATTTTAACTAATCTATCCGCTGTAATAACATTAATTAATCTAGATAAACTGCCACTATTTCTTAAAAATTTTGATGTGAATCAACTTTAATTATTAGGAACTGTATAAATTAGCGTTTAATATGATTGAAGAATTATGACTAAAAATCCAAAAGAAGTAGAATTAATTGATTTAGTATTGAATGTTGCATTATAAATATCTCTGAGGATGTATGTAAATGATATCATTAGGTGAAAAGAAACTGCTTAAGTGAGAGGCAGTTACATTGTGATAATAGTGATAGTGATAGGTTAGAGATCTCTAAGTTGGCAGATTAAAAAATGTGTTTGCATCTTATCTGCTATCCCTAACTCATAAATCAACACATTTCTACTATAGCAGAATTCATGCGCAACAACAATAGAATTTTATACTTACGCAATCTACTCACTAGATGCCTCCAGTGGTACCAACACATTTATTTATTTTTAGGATCCCCGAGTGGGCCGCACAAGATAGATATATTATACAATGTTAAGTATATCATATTTACACATTTTATCAAAGTTCATATTATTTATAAATATATTATTAATTTATAAAGATATCACTTATAGATTTAAGAAAGTTACAAATTATTATTTTTCTTAAACGACAAATTTAAAAGTACACATTTGTAAACTGACAAAACAAGAAAAGCTAAATGATAACTGAAAAATCTGATGTCCTTGAAACCTGTCGACGAAAGCATCATTTTACTAGTAATGAGGCCGACAAACCTAATTCGTAGGCATTAGAATATCCAGCATCTCCCCTTTGAATCTCGTTTTTATCTCGTCACTTACACTTTTTTATCTCTTTTTGTTTATTTCGCAGTTTTTCAAGAGTTCTCGTAACTTTTCCTCGCGACCAACGAACAGATCGCATATCTAAGTATGTTGTATTCTTCAATCGTGTGTGATTTATTTTCCTTAAGTTTTCCTCGTTGCAACTTTGCTGGCAAGATACATATTTTAAAATGTTTTTCCTTTATTACCTAAACACAAGCGGAATTTGTCCTCAGCAACGGTAAAATAACGGTTGCTTGGTTTGTCAGTGTTCTAATTTACATACATACATCTGCAACGCTATATTAGAACACGTTACTAAAGAATACAACGCAAATGCAATAAAATTTCGTGTTCGTTTAGAACAGGGGTCTCCAAACTACGGCCCGAGGGCCACATCCGGCCCGCGGACAGATTTTGTCCGGCCCGCGGAGAGCTAGCATACTTGAAAACTCCTTTTAGAGAACATATTTTTTATAGCAAATTAAATTTAGTTTACTGAAGTATTCTAATTTTATGTTGAATAATTATTAATATGACATCTACATTGATATGGTCATGGGCTAACTACTCATAACATTGTTGTAGGCTTATTGTTATTGTTTTTGTGATAAGTTGGATAAAGAAACACAGAATTGTAATGAGTAAAGACATGTATAATATGCAGAAAATTTTACTTCAGTATATAATAACTAA
This sequence comes from Amphimallon solstitiale, assembly GCA_963170755.1. Taxonomy (NCBI): domain Eukaryota; kingdom Metazoa; phylum Arthropoda; class Insecta; order Coleoptera; family Scarabaeidae; genus Amphimallon; species Amphimallon solstitiale. The sequence goes on along the minus strand of OY720683.1, from coordinate 74,363,928 downwards.
CAAATTATTGAAATGAATCCAACTAACATTTTATACATTTTAAATAAAAACATAACTTATAACAAGCATAATGACATATGAAATACTAATGAGATTTGTGTAATTGAGATTTTCCACTGACAATAGTTTGTAGTTGTGGACTAATTTTACTTGTACCAATTATTAAAAGAGATTTAAGATGCTCATCAGTTAATTTAGATCTGTAAACATTTTTTGTGTACTTCATTTTGGAGAAGGTCTTCTCACACAAATAAGTAGCACCAAAAACAGAAAACAGCCCACGAGCAAATTTATGCAAATTATCAAATTGTGTCAGTGGAAGACTCTTATAAAATTCCAACAAAGATGAGTTTTGATATTTGTTCTTAATTATATCACTGCACTGTAGATCAATTATTTCCATTTGAAGTTCCGGGGCTAGGGTTTCAATGTCAGTATCAAAAGGATTCTGAAAAATCTTAATTTGATTCGCAATGGCATCAAAGTCCGAGAAACGAGTATCAAAATTTATTTTCAAAGCACTCAAAGTTTCGATTGCAAAATCGATAGGAAACTCAGTCTCAGTAGTGTGGCTGAATATTTCACATGTTTTAAAATGTGAGAAACATTTACTTCGTAGTTGTGATTGAAACAGTATCAATTTCTTCCGGAATGATTTGATATTAGTGTATAAATCAAGAAGATGCTGGTTTTCTCCTTGCAATCTCAAATTCAGTTCGTTCACATGTTTTGTCAAATCAACATAGAATGCTAACTTCCACAGCCATGCGTTGTTTTGTAATTCAGTAAGAGGGCGATGCTTTTCATTCAAAAAAATTTCGATCACTGCTCGAAGTTCAAAAAAGCGCTGAAGGACTATCCCACAACTAAGCCAACGTACGGCAGTATGATAAGGTAAGTCATTTTCTCCAATCTCGTCAATAAATTGTCGGAATTGTCGGTGATTCAGCCCAAAATCTCTGATAAAATTAACAGTTGATATGACTGGTTTCAGAACTTCAGACATATCCAAACATTTTCAGCACAAAGACTGTTGATGAATGATACAATGTAAGACTAATGGTTTTAAACCACCGTCATTTTCTACAGCCTTTGACACAAGAGCGACCACTCCTTTATCTTTCCCACTCATGTTTTTGCCTCCATCAGTTGTAATACATTTCAAGTTTTTCCATCGAAGGTTCTTTTGATTAATGGCCATTTCAACTCCTTTAAAAATATCTGTACCAGTAGCTGTGCCATGAATACTATTCATATCAAGAAGTTCTTCATGCACTTCATAGCTTTTATCTACTCCTCGAATATAAATCAACACCTGAGCAGTATCTGACACATCCGTTGACTCATCCAAGGCCAAAGAAAACCACTCAACATGTCCATTTTTGTCGAACAGTTGAGAGGATATATTTTCAGCGATGTTTTCTACCCTTCGAGCCACAGTGTTTGCTGACATACTGACACTTTTTAATAAATTTACCTTTTCAGGGCACATTTCTTCGGCTACTTCTTCTTTGATCATTTCTCCATCGGTGAATGGTTTTCCACGTTTTGCAATTTCAAGAGCCACACGAAAGCTGGCACGCGTTGCAGCCTCTTGTTCAGTTTTGAGTTTTGTAAATGAAGATTGCTGCGATTTCAATCCGCGCTTCATAGCTTCGAATTTTTCTGTCCGCAAACTTCCTGTATATTTTGAGTAATTTTGAAAATGTTTTGTTTCATAATGACGTTTAATGTTATATTCTTTGAGAACGGCTATGCTTTCATTGCAAATCAAACATAGCGCCTTCTTACTGGACTCAATTACGAAATACTGAATGTTCCACTGATCTTTGAATTTTCTGCATTCACTATCAATTTTTCGCTTCTTTTCCATACTACTAAATCACACACAAAAGCAACAATTCAAATCAAGATACTGTTACAAAGATGTCTTAAACTTAAACACGCACAAACACGTTTTAAGGAGGTACGCACTATTTTATTTCACAACAGTGTCATAGGAACTGACTTGTGGTTGCGCCACTAGCCTTCTTATATATTCCAATTACTGCCATCTAGAAGTGAGTGGAAGACACCAGAACTTTCTCGAACCAACGAGATTATTCTGTACGTGCTATTAGCGCCATCTGTTAGCGATAGAAGGTACTACCTATTTCCGCTTGTGTCCACCAGATGTCGTGCCACGTTACTCCTCATGGCTCGTACTCTACGACTAATCTAGAAATTACAGATAATGACAGGAAAATTAATAATATGCAGTGTTGCCGTTTTGCAACCTTTTTTAAACGTTGCGTACTTTTTCGGACTTTTTTTCATCAGTGGACTATTTCACTTTTTACCACCGGCAGCAATGATAATATGGTTTTGGCCCTCGGAACTTACTGGAGTAATCAGTATGGCCCTAAGGCTGGAAAGTTTGGAGACCCCTGGTTTAGAACATTATATTTAATATTATGCAACCCAATTCATTTATTTATCCAGTACAGAAAGTTCCTCTATTGCGGTTCTAGTAATTTCTGAATTCAAAACAGAAAATATTGAATACAGTAAATATGAAGTTCGTTTTGATAATTTGCATGCGCCTATTTGCTTATTATATACAGGGTGTTACGTATTTACAATTAAATGTTCAATGTAAAGTAGCGTTCTCAATTTTGATAATGTGCGTTTTTGTTGAGAATTTCAAAATCAAATTTTAGGAATAACAGTATGATACTGTAAACACGTTCTAATAAAAACTGAATTTCAGTCGTTGCTAAAACAGTCAGCTGTTAATAGTTATTTTAAGTCTTTACCAATATACCATGGCTTCTCAATCAGATATGTTCCGAAATTTCTTTTAAGCTTTACAGGTTCTAGTTCCTAGAATTTCAAAGTTAAGAGGAGCGTTTACCTATCGAAAATTAAGGCATCGCCGTTTCGCGTTCTTTAAATTTATTTTGTAATTTAAGAATCTCAAATTTTGGTTAGTAATACAAAAGGCATAAATTTATAATGTCAAGGTCAGTTTTTATACTAATTTATTTTCTTAAGAAAGTTATGTGTTTTAGAAATAACCACAAAAATGCATGAATTTGATTAATATCTACTAACTAAGGTTGGTACACAAAAGAAAAAATACGACTTCTACGCGCCAGCTGCACATTTGATGTACGATATAGAGAAAAAAATCAAATTTATGTAATTATTTTTAAAGATAAAAAACATTAAACAGTAAACATTGTCACATATTTTACACGACACCTACTCACACCCCCTTGGTGTGAGTAGGTGGTTCTATTTGTAAGTAAACGCCCCTCTTAACGTTTTTATAAAATTATTCATGCAGTAAGATAAGTTGCCTATCTTTATAATATTTTAATTTTTGATTACTGTGACTTTTAAGATGTATACTATTTTTGTTAATTTTCTACTCTTTCATTAAATTTGAGATTACAATATGAATTCTTTTAGTAATTAACAAACAATTTAGATATCTGTAATTTTTAAATAAGTTATTCCATTTTATGAGATAAATAATATTTCTACCACAATACTATGCAATCAAATTTGAAAACTGTTAATTTTAGATTTTATCTTAATCATGATGTATTTTAAACATTACAATATATACATATAGATTCCTTTTTAAAAAATAAAAAGGAGTCTATATATATATATTGTAATGTCAGGACTGCTGAAGTCACGCAATATAGTCACTGTCTGTGTTATTTCTTACGCCTTTGTTAATTTATTTCAGTACCGTTAAGGTAGAAGTATAATTTTATTAACGTACATTTCGAAACGGAGTAAATAAAGAATATTATAAAAAACGTTTTTAATGTGTTTAAAACACTGTATTGATTTTTTGAATAGCCTTACAAAATATCGAAACAGACAATGCAATTTATCTTTCTCTCATCCAATATCATTTTAAGTAACTGAAGTAAATACGGAAACATCACATGAATGAAGTAAAATGTCAAACATTTCGACGTAAATGTCACCAATCCGATGGATTTAATTTACCCGGCTCCGATCCGGAAAAATCGAAAGCGAAATTGAAATTTAATAACAACCAAACAGATACGTAACCCACCGCAAATACATATATCAACATTACAGCTTATGAGATTTTCCTCTAATAGAAAAAGTTGAACGTTCCGGGGGAAAAAAGGCAAGCAAAACTGGATATAAATTGTAATCACATCAATTTCGTAACGGAGAATTAAAGTAACGGGCGAGGGCAGTTAAGGAAAACGGAAAATCTATTTTTCTCGCATCCACGATGCTATATTTTTTTATGTGACTACCGTTGTCCGCCTATTTACTTCATTTAAAAGAGGATAAAGATGTTATGTTTTTATGTTTATAACACAGTTATCAAGTTTGTTACCGAAAAGATTTCATTCGTTGCTTTACTGCCTATAATTCTTCTATTCTAGTCATATTTTAAAAACAATTTAAATTATGAATTACCCATCATGATTTGCTTTTTCCTTCATATCAAAGAATATTTATGTAAGTGGAAAAATACAAATAAAAGAGTTGAATACTGAAGAATTCCTAGTTCTTATTCAGGCTATGTCTTACATGAAATATAGTTAAAAATACTTAAATTACTAGTCGCTGGTTCTAGGATAATCTATGTGCTGATGCTTCTCATGAAATTTTTAATGCCATTGCTTGCTACATTTTTTTTATATTTATTAAAATTTAATTCTCTATGGACTTTCCCCATAGAAGCGGTATTCCTTTTGCATTGGTACCTATTACTGTACACAAATTATACAGCAAAATGTCAATGGTAGTAATGACGTTATTCCGAATTTTATTATGAAAATCATTAGATTTATTATATGCAAGCACTAGAAAGTAATTATAAATGTATCTATCTGAAGTTGTCTTTTTTCTTAATAATGGAAACATTTTCAAAAAGGAAAATCTTCTTCTTCTTCTTCTTAATGTGTTTTCTAGTTAGGCCTTAGGCCTTTTACTAGTAATCAGTTTTGGCTTCATCTTTACTTTGAAGAATTGGTTATGTACTCTTTATAGGATTTATTGTATGAGAGCGAGCCGGGGCCGTTTGTGCGGGAGGTAATCCTGTGGATCGTATTTCATCTCCGGGGTGAGGGAGATGTTTGTGTTTTCATCCATCCTATGGTAGAAATCTGACGTGAGTTTTCTGATATGAGTTTCAATTGTTGGTGTGTTTGTTTCTCTGTGGATCTGGTTGTTTCGAAGAAACCATGGTGCCTTCAGTACCATTCTCAGTGAGGTGTTCTGAATACGCTGAATTGTTTGGATGTTTGTCGTGGCGGCGTTCAGCCAGATTTGGGCGGCGTACAACATCATCGGTGTTAATATTTGTGTGTATATGCGGAGTTTCATCTTGCTGGCTAATGTGCTGGCTGCTCCCAGGAGAGGCCATAGTCTTCCTCTGGCTATTCTGGTCTTTTTGCAGACATTTCGTAAGTGGTTTGAATAACTAAGTCTGCGGTCAAGTGTAACACCGAGGTATTTGACCTGTGGAGTCCATGGGACTTGCTCGTGGTTTATGTATAGATTACAGAACAGTTATTGGTTTGATTTTCCGTCGGAAGACTATGGCCTGTGATTTTTCGCCATTGATGGCTATTCGCCAGTTGTGGCACCAAGCAGTTATTTTATTAATGGCGTCTTGAAGATTTCTGAGGGCTATGTTGGAGTTTATAGAAGAAGATAAGATGGCAGTGTCATCGGCATATGTGGCGAGGAGTGTGTTTGAAGTCTTGGGGATGTCAGAAGTGAAAATGGCATATAGATGAGGGGAGAGAGCTGATCCTTGAGGAACTCCTGCTGTCATGATTCTGGAGGTTGAAAGTTCGTTGTGAATTTTTATGGTGAATGTTCTGCGGTGAAGGTATGAGGAGATGATACGTATTAGATGTTCAGGGTATTGTTTTGCGATCATTTTATATATAAGTGCTTGGTGCCACACCCTATCAAATGCTTTAGAGATATGGAGGAATACGGCAGTTGTTGAATTGTTTTTGTAAAATGCATCGTGTAGGTGTTCCGTAACTCTGGCGAGTTGAGTAGTGGTAGAGTGGTATTTTCGGAAGCCGTGCTGATCATTTGTGATATCGTTGTGGGAGGTGGAGTGTTCTGTGATTTTAGATAAAATGATTTTGTCTGCAACTTTGCTCAGCGAAGATAGAAGGCTGATTTGTCTGAAGTTTACTGGTTTGGAGTGGTCCTTGCCTGGTTTTGGTAATATGATTATGTTTGCTTGTTTCCAGGACTTTGGATAAGTCTGCAGTTTGAAAATTGAATTTATGATCACTAGAAGATACATGATGGCTTTGAATGGAAGATTTTGGAGCATTCTGTTGGAGATCTGATCGGGGCCCGGGGCTTTTCGTGGTTTGAGATTTTTGATGACTGTGGCGATATCCTTGGGAGAGACAAAATCTACGGTCGCGTTCTTTGGTTGTTGAAGTTTCCTGTTTACTGATTTATGAACATGCGCAATGTGAAGTATGTTTATGTTATCCCAGTTTGGTGAACACTGTTCCTCTATTTGGTTGGCTAGGCCTTCGGCTTTCTCCTTATCCGTGATGTAATTGATGTTGTTCACTCTCAGAAGTGGAATATCAGGATCCTTGCCTTTTAGGGCCCTGGTGATGCGGCATAGGTTTTTGGGGTCTTCGCCTATATCACCTAAGGTGTGTTTCCAGTCGTTGGTTCTGTGTTCTTGAATTGCGTCTTTTACTTCCCTCTGGGCGTTGTTCAGGTGGGTTTTGATTATTGGGTCCAGTGTAACTTGATACCTTCTCCCCAACTTGTTTTTGTTTTTGATTAGTTGCCTGATATGTGTAGGTAGTGCTTGTGTTCTGTGAGGTCTGGTTTTAGTTATTGTGGCTGAGTAAAAAGAAAAATGAGGTTCAAATACAAAATAATAGATCAATTTTGATATAATCAAAGCCTGTGAAGATTTACACAAAATTTATTTATTGATATATACATCACAGCACGAAATCACATATATCTCAATTTTAATATGGATTAAATGGAATAAATTAGTAAAGAATTACGAGTTAGGCCCCATAAATTCTCGATCTGACAGGCTTATACAAGTTCAAAGGTGTTCAAACTGCGTCACGTTATGGATGCACATACGCGAGGTGTACACTATAAATATGACGGTTCGAAGCTTAGTAGTTTTTAGTAACCAGCCAACCAACGTGACTAGCACACGAAAATGTCTGACGTAGTACATTACTCCTTTACTCCTTACTCACTACTTCTTTGTTCGGTAACTATAGTTTATTCAGTTTAGTCTTACGTATTACTATTTATAAAGTAACCCAATGAGTATTAGAAACAGTAAATTTCTTTTCAAATATACAAGAAATACGTCTTTCATTATTAAAGTTTAAATAGAAAAGCGTGGAATGTAGTCTCGATAAGAGACATTTTACAATACATCATATCTAACCTATATATTTATTTAATACTGTGTCGGTGTGAAACAGGATTTGTAGGTATTTATATAACGCAATTCTTATATTTTTTCTCATAGACAGTACTGTGTATTTCTATACACTGAATATTTAGGTAGTACATTGTCTTACAAAATTGTAGATCACAAATTCTCTCTCTAATATTTTTTTGGAGACCGAAACAAACGGCTGTTTTTTTGTCCTAATTTTCATGATACACATCCATTACAGTATTCTTGTAAGAGGTGCGGCAAAATGTAAGCGTTACGGACTGCCGGGTGGTAAAATGTGGTTAGTAATCTTTCATTTAAGATTTTGTTTTTAGTTGCTTACCCGAGATCTCCCATTTCCAAGCGAAACAGTTAATATCCGGCATACACGCTAGCGCTCTCTACACGTGTTCTCACTACACAAACATTCCATCATTTTTCGGTTCAGACAATATATTGCAGACCAGTAGAAAAAACTAAAGACGTGAGTGTAGCAAAAGCAATTTAAGGAAATTTAAAAAGACGATGTTTTTTCATACTTTCTCATAAGATCTTTTATATACGTATCTTTTTATGTTACCGTCAAGTCTTACCAATTAAGTCATGCGGTATTTACTTCAATGATATTTATATTTAAAAATAAATTATTTATGATGTCATATATGAAATGAAGTAACAAGTAATTACCATGCGAAAAATATTATTTTATATTGTTTTAGTTTCTTTAAAACAGAGCAAGATTTTCTAAAGCTCCATTATTTTCTTTAAATCGCAATGACTTTAGAATTTAAAGTGGGTTTTGTAATAATAATTATAATAATAATAATAATAATATGATGGCGCAGTCAGTAGGAATTTATTTGTTTTCAAACGACCTGCCCTTTATTATGATATAAATAATGAAAATACAAAAATTATAAATATTAATAAACTAAAATTTTCTCGGCATAGTATAAGTATATGTGCCTATCATCTTGCAAAAACAACCCGTATGAATTTAGCTGTCTTAAACCTCGGTTATCACACATGCTACTTGCACACCGGCACCAATGATTGTCGCTGAATCATATAACAGGTACTCCCAAGTGTTACAGTAGTTAGTAATGTATTCGTGAATAATAAAAGCTATTTTTATAAAAAAAAATTAATTCAATATTGTCAAACATACTGTTGTTAATTGTTTTATTCCATACAACATATACACACAGCATAAATATTCCAATTTTCATATACATTTTATAATAAAAGGACAATCGCGTCGTTTTTGTTAAACAATATTGATATTCGTACATATACATTTTCCTTTGTGTCGAATTTATTGAATACCTAATACACTTTATGTTTTAATTTGAAATCCCGCTACTGTAGTGATAATAATATTCCCGAAGTAATAATGTTTTGTTTGGAATCCATTGTTCTACCTCCATTATGTTCCGATTTTCTCCAAAAGGAAATTAAAGTCATAAAGGTAGCGAAACAATAAACCCTGGCATTAAGGAGCCGTAAATTATACTCTCACATAATGGAATAACTTTGAAAAACCGCCTATATGTAAACACGAAAATACATATATGAATGTGCAAAATACGTAGCAAAAACAGGGGTGCAAAACAAATGTTTTTATGCGACTATAATAAAGAAATATGCGGGAAGTGTGAATTTTTTCTTTCAATACTTCTGCGATAATTTACGAATCTATATAGAAAAATAACAAATGCGATAAAACCTTAAAGAAATTAAATTATGTCTTCATATGTTCCTAGATGTTATTTTATAAATTTTCATTCTGATTATTCTAAAATGTTAACGAGTGTTTCGTCTAACCTAATAATAAAATTCAAGGAAGGTTGGTTAATCATAATTTCTTGATTTAAATGTATGTATAAACAATTAATTGCATTTTAACGTGTTTGGGTTAAATTTTAATGAATGTGAGTTGTGAGACCTTAAAATGCGATATTTTAAATGTAAACACAATAGAGAAATAGTCCATGTGCCGGATATTTACATATATATATATATACATATATATACAGGCTGTTTTATCACATGTTTAGTATGGGGATCTCGGAAACTGTAACAGATTCAGATTTGGTTAAAAGGAAAAACAATTTTATTTTAATAGCTCTCTTTACTTAGCGCTTTGTTGTTTGGAAAAAGTGCATGGCTTACTAAATATTTCGCAAAAATATTTTTTTTGTTATTTTGTTCGATGTCAAAGGAAAAAGTTATAAGAAATTATATGCTAAATGATACAGTTTAACGTATTCCTTTATTGTACCTATATTTTTTGAGTTATGACACAAACTTATGTATTTTCTAACGCAAACCATAGTAGGTCATGACTTTATAAAAAAAAGGTCTTTTGTCAACGACTCACATGATGTACTACTTGATATAGTTATTTTTATAAATAAATAATAACTATGGAAATATTTGATAGACGCACATCACGCTTATTAAAAAACTTAAAAAGCACTTAATACTAACGTGTCAAGTGCTTTTTGAATCAAACTATTATCAGTTATCGTAGTCCGAATAACATTTTTTTAGATGACGACAACAATACCGTAGTATAAAATATTTTCTTAATTTTAATACAGATTTATTATATTATCTATTATACTGAATACGTGGTTCCTTTCGAGCTGTCTTCCAAATCTCCGGTAGACTTCTTGAATCATCTCTTCTATTTAAATTGTCCGGGCGTTTTTCAATTTCAATTGCGGTTTCATTGAAAACTAATGACAAATTGAAAAGCAGACCGTAGCTTCTGCCTTCTCGATTTATCGAGAAACATAACCAACATAACCACATGGAAGGCAATGCTGTACATATGCTAAATATGTTAATAGCAATATGTTAAATTTTCCACACTATAACACATGGAAAAATGAAGAATATAGAAGTGCGTAAAGTAAAAATGAATAAAATATTATTTATGTACATATATATATATATATATATATATATATATATATATATATATATATATGTTAATACGTAGACTTTCACGGCCGAAATCTGTCAAGTTGTTCTTTCGGGTGTTGCGCCGTGTAGGTATTCTTGAAGCCTGAGAAGGCCTGTTTCTTGGTTGAGCTTTCGGCAATCTCTCTGTTGCCATTTTCAAAACGATGTTGCTGCTGCTGCTGTTCTTCGAGTTGTACTGCGTGTTATTCGTCTGCCTGCCGGTATTTGTATGTTTCTGTCGGGTGGGGGATCGGTGGGGGTCGCTGTGTTCGGTGGAGGTGTGTTACCGTTCAGCTTATAGGAATTACTCAAAATAATGTTATTCGAATTACCTGAGCTCTTATAGCTGTAGTACTCTAATACGGGGAGACGTGGCGTCCTTCCTTCGGGATCGCACTACACTTATTCACTGGGTGTTCCAGGATAGGGCTTATATTAGTGTCGAAGGTTAATGAAAGAGTTGTATAAAACCACATGAATTTATTACCACAACTCGGTCACTAAAAACAATAGCCACGCAGGACTATAAATAAATGGCTTAAGGCAACACTAAATATTAAGAGATATTTACATAGATTGATATTATATACACTGGTTATGGAGACACCTTGACCAAAGGGCTAATGATCCCACACACAGGGGGATAAGACAAAGGGGGGTGGTCGCTAGATACTGGCAGTTTTAAAATAGAGAGGGATATTTGAGACACTCAGTTGGGGTTCTAGGGGATAAGGCTCCCTTCGGGGTACCTAGTCAATTAACGCCTAGAATGGGTAAGGCTGCCTTCGGGTACCAAACCAACTAACTACTTCTGAGTGACGTGACGGGGCTATCTTGAGATTGCCAACCGTGCAAGCTTAGGAATCAGTTCAGTACTTACGGTTGTAACAATGGGTACGACGTGAGGTCACTTTAGCCACACGTCACAAGTCACTGGGTGGTGTATCGGCACAGGACCTACACTTGGAAAACACTCCGTGGTCTGGATCTTTGTTGAAGCACTAAGTGGCACTCACAACTTCAACAACCTCTCGTATTTGGTTGGGTCACTTGTTCAACAACCTCTCTTTGGTTGGGGTCACTTTGGTTCAACAACCTCTCTTTGGTTGGGTCACTTTGTTCACAGCCTCACTAACAGGTCACGAATGCTCCTTGGATGTTGGTGGAAGCACGCAACTGCTGTTGATTCGGACTCTCAGTCCTCCTCGTAAGTGTTCGGCTTATCCTTTTTAGGTCCTTCCTCGTCTTCGGGTATCTTCGGGTCACCTCGGAAACGTTCGGGTTTGCTTCGTCTCGTTCGTGGAAGCCTTCCTACGCCTTCGGGTATCTTCGGGTCACCTCGGAAACGTTCGGGTTTGCTTCGTCTCGTTCGTGGAAGCCTTCCTACGCCTTCGGGTATCTTCGGGTCACCTCGGAAACGTTCGGGTTTGCTTCGTCTCGTTCGTGGAAGCCTTCCTACGCCTTCGGGTATCTTCGGGTCACCTCGGAAACGTTCGGGTTTGCTTCGGCTGCGTTCGGCTTGCTCGTAGAAGTCGTCCTACGTCTTTAGTTCTCCTCGGGTATGTTCGGCTTTGCCTCGGAAACGCTCGGGATTGCTTCGAGTCGCTTCGGCTTGCTCGTAGAAGTCGTCCTACGTCTTTCGTTCTCCTCGGGTATGTTCGGCTTTGCCTCGGAAACGCTCGGGATTGCTTCGAGTCGCTTCGGCTTGCTCGTAGAAATCGTCCTACGTGTTTAGTTCTCCTCGGGTATGTTCGGCTTCGCCTCGGAAACGCTCGGGATTGCTTCGAGTCGCTTCGGCTTGCTCGTAGAAATCGTCGTATCAGCTTGGAAGTCGCTTGTTGCAAGTTCGGTTCTCTCCAGAGAAGGGGCTGTTGTCGCTTTAAGTCTGTAGAGGCGACTCGATTCAGCAGCTAGAGCTGACTGACTGACTTGATATAAAATTTCTTAGCTTTTATAACATTTTTAACGGCGTAAACAAATGACGCGCTTGCAGGTGGCCTTTCGAAAGACGTATTCTATTCGTTAGAATAACGACTCTTTTGATTGGTAGGAGCCCTTGTTTCTTGTGTAAAATATTTTTCACTTGATAAATTTTTGAAGAAATATATGGGAATTTATGGGAAATGTGCATCGTTTGTTATGTTTGTTTATAACAATTTCATCCACGGATCGAAATGATTTTTAAGTCCGCACAATCCTAGTAAATATTAATAACGACAATATGCAATGTTTATTAGCTCATTTTTCAGTATTATTATATTTATTAATACTGTTAGAAATATATGGGAATTTTATGGGAAATGTGCATCGTTTGTTGAAATTGTTTATAACAATTTCATCCACGGATCGAAATGATTTTTAAGTCCGCACAATCTTAGTCAATATTAATAACAACAATATATAATGTTTATTAGCTCAAATCGATCGCAAGCACGTCGTTTAAATCGTATTCAGGAGACGGCAAAGGTAACAATTCGACCGCTCCCGGGGAAGACGTTGCTTGAGGTTTGTTTGAGCACATTAAATTAACCTAAGTAAAGTCTCTATGGTCGCTTATATCTACACACGCGAAGGAGGGTTGTTTCGCGATTTGTTCTAAAAAGGGGGGGGAGGTATACGATACACAATGGTTTTGGGTTTTAACTCAGCCTTGAACACGTCGCTAGTTCACACCCAGGTAACGGTATAGTAACAATTCGACCGCTCCCGGGGAAGACGCTGTTCGAAACCTGTTTAAGCACACACTAAATTACCTAAGTAAAGTCTCTACGGTCGCTTATAACTACACACGCGAAGGAGGGTGTTCGCGATTTGTTCTGGGGGAGGGGCGTACGGATGATTCACTGAGCGCTTCCAGTTGCTCCGGGTGGGCGGCCTGGGTCCTGTGTAGGAACCTCTTCAGGGGGCTCATTAGTTGGGGCTGTGTCTCGTGGCCCGTGTGTTGGGGGAGCTATGTCTGGTGGCTCCTGGGGTGGGGCTATGTCTTGTGGCCCGTATGTTGGGGCCACGTTGGGTCGTCGCATGGGCCGTACCAGGTCCAAGTGAAACTTCACTAGGCGTGCGCCTGGACGCTCGACCCAAATAGCTGTAGGGTCGGCGTTTTTGACCACTGGGTACGGTCCCAACCAACGTGGTCCGATATGTTGGCCAGGGGGTAAGTGGGCCTTCACCGTTACACTCACCTGGCCGCAGTTCAAGTGGCATTGGGGCGTTGGCATTGACATACCTTCGCTCCCGATGCCTCAGTGCATTAACCGGAATATATCGGGTCCGGTTGGCGGCGGGTTCTGGTGGATTCACCTGCGGGTCTCGCCATTCTCCGGGCCGATGCATCTCGAAGCGTTTGGGTGTCTTCGGAAGTGATCGGTTCGCCCGTGGAAGTCTTAGTTCGGCTTCGGGTGACTTCGGAAGTGTTCGGTATGCTTCGGAAATGTTCGGTTCGGCGTTATGTCGGCGGATTTCATGCTTCGTAGCGGCAGTAGTCGAAACAGCCTCTCCTTCCTCGAAGAGTTCCCCGAAGTCATTCGGGGTTCTTTGGAAGGTCTGCTTGTTCGCTGCCGCCCAAGTGGTTGCAACCATGTGTGTCTGCATGGTTCTCGTGGGGCGTTTTTGAGGGCCCCTTGTAATGAAGGGTAGTGTTTGGCTTCTCTCTGTGCCCACATGTATGCACCTCTGAGTAATATCCATTACTGCCTGGCGTTCCTTGAGCCAGGGCTCTCCAGGATGAGGGCGGCTCGCATGTTTGGCACTAACGTCGCATTATATGCGAACGTATGTTACGAGAGGAAGCCTTTAGGTGCTCTTGTGATGAGTCTAGAAGGTGGATTCCTCGTGAATTTCGGGTTTTTTCGAAGCCATTGTCTCCCCCCTGAGTTCGTCGATGCTTTCTGCACCGAAAGTTTCCGTGTCTAAGGTACGTGAAACTTTGCCACACTCACGTTGGCGCGCCAAAATGTTACCTTTCAGCTTATAGGAATTACTCAAAATAATGTTATTCGAATTACCTGAGCTCTTATAGCTGTAGTACTCTAATACGGGGAGACGTGGCGTCCTTCCTTCGGGATCGCACTACACTTATTCACTGGGTGTTCCAGGATAGGGCTTATATTAGTGTCGAAGGTTAATGAAAGAGTTGTATAAAACCACATGAATTTATTACCACAACTCGGTCACTAAAAACAATAGCCACGCAGGACTATAAATAAATGGCTTAAGGCAACACTAAATATTAAGAGATATTTACATAGATTGATATTATATACACTGGTTATGGAGACACCTTGACCAAAGGGCTAATGATCCCACACACAGGGGGATAAGACAAAGGGGGGTGGTCGCTAGATACTGGCAGTTTTAAAATAGAGAGGGATATTTGAGACACTCAGTTGGGGTTCTAGGGGATAAGGCTCCCTTCGGGGTACCTAGTCAATTAACGCCTAGAATGGGTAAGGCTGCCTTCGGGTACCAAACCAACTAACTACTTCTGAGTGACGTGACGGGGCTATCTTGAGATTGCCAACCGTGCAAGCTTAGGAATCAGTTCAGTACTTACGGTTGTAACAATGGGTACGACGTGAGGTCACTTTAGCCACACGTCACAAGTCACTGGGTGGTGTATCGGCACAGGACCTACACTTGGAAAACACTCCGTGGTCTGGATCTTTGTTGAAGCACTAAGTGGCACTCACAACTTCAACAACCTCTCGTATTTGGTTGGGTCACTTGTTCAACAACCTCTCTTTGGTTGGGGTCACTTTGGTTCAACAACCTCTCTTTGGTTGGGTCACTTTGTTCACAGCCTCACTAACAGGTCACGAATGCTCCTTGGATGTTGGTGGAAGCACGCAACTGCTGTTGATTCGGACTCTCAGTCCTCCTCGTAAGTGTTCGGCTTATCCTTTTTAGGTCCTTCCTCGTCTTCGGGTATCTTCGGGTCACCTCGGAAACGTTCGGGTTTGCTTCGTCTCGTTCGTGGAAGCCTTCCTACGCCTTCGGGTATCTTCGGGTCACCTCGGAAACGTTCGGGTTTGCTTCGTCTCGTTCGTGGAAGCCTTCCTACGCCTTCGGGTATCTTCGGGTCACCTCGGAAACGTTCGGGTTTGCTTCGTCTCGTTCGTGGAAGCCTTCCTACGCCTTCGGGTATCTTCGGGTCACCTCGGAAACGTTCGGGTTTGCTTCGGCTGCGTTCGGCTTGCTCGTAGAAGTCGTCCTACGTCTTTAGTTCTCCTCGGGTATGTTCGGCTTTGCCTCGGAAACGCTCGGGATTGCTTCGAGTCGCTTCGGCTTGCTCGTAGAAGTCGTCCTACGTCTTTCGTTCTCCTCGGGTATGTTCGGCTTTGCCTCGGAAACGCTCGGGATTGCTTCGAGTCGCTTCGGCTTGCTCGTAGAAATCGTCCTACGTGTTTAGTTCTCCTCGGGTATGTTCGGCTTTGCCTCGGAAACGCTCGGGATTGCTTCGAGTCGCTTCGGCCTGCTCGTAGAAATCGTCCTACGTGTTTAGTTCTCCTCGGGTATGTTCGGCTTCGCCTCGGAAACGCTCGGGATTGCTTCGAGTCGCTTCGGCCTGCTCGTAGAAATCGTCCTACGTGTTTAGTTCTCCTCGGGTATGTTCGGCTTCGCCTCGGAAACGCTCGGGATTGCTTCGAGTCGCTTCGGCCTGCTCGTAGAAATCGTCCTACGTGTTTAGTTCTCCTCGGGTATGTTCGGCTTCGCCTCGGAAACGCTCGGGATTGCTTCGAGTCGCTTCGGCTTGCTCGTAGAAATCGTCGTATCAGCTTGGAAGTCGCTTGTTGCAAGTTCGGTTCTCTCCAGAGAAGGGGCTGTTGTCGCTTTAAGTCTGTAGAGGCGACTCGATTCAGCAGCTAGAGCTGACTGACTGACTTGATATAAAATTTCTTAGCTTTTATAACATTTTTAACGGCGTAAACAAATGACGCGCTTGCAGGTGGCCTTTCGAAAGACGTATTCTATTCGTTAGAATAACGACTCTTTTGATTGGTAGGAGCCCTTGTTTCTTGTGTAAAATATTTTTCACTTGATAAATTTTTGAAGAAATATATGGGAATTTATGGGAAATGTGCATCGTTTGTTATGTTTGTTTATAACAATTTCATCCACGGATCGAAATGATTTTTAAGTCCGCACAATCCTAGTAAATATTAATAACGACAATATGCAATGTTTATTAGCTCATTTTTCAGTATTATTATATTTATTAATACTGTTAGAAATATATGGGAATTTTATGGGAAATGTGCATCGTTTGTTGAAATTGTTTATAACAATTTCATCCACGGATCGAAATGATTTTTAAGTCCGCACAATCTTAGTCAATATTAATAACAACAATATATAATGTTTATTAGCTCAAATCGATCGCAAGCACGTCGTTTAAATCGTATTCAGGAGACGGCAAAGGTAACAGGTGTGGTGTTGTGTTCGCGGTTCGTGCTTTCTTGTTTGACCTGTGATAGCACATTTCTCCACGTGTTGGGTAATCTTTGCCCGTCATCCCTTTTATTTAAGCTGTTGGGTCTTTTTTCTATTTCTATTGCTTCTCTGATGATTCTTGAATGGAAATGTTCTATGCTCGCTATTGTTTTTGTTTGTTCAAAGTTGATCTGGTGGCCTGTATGTAGCGTGTGTTCGAATAGTGAAGATGATGTGTCTTTACGAGTTATGGCATTCTTGTGTTCCTCCTTGCGGGCGCTTATCCTGCGGTTCGATTGTCCGACGTATGTCCGGTCGCAAGAGCTGCACGGTATTTCGTAGACCCCTTGTTCTTCAAGGTCGATTCTATCTTTCGGATTGTTTAAAAACTGTGAAATTTTCCTTTCCGTGGTGTATACCGTATCTATGTCGTACTTTCGTAGCATGCGACCTATCCTGTCTGTTGTTCCCTTGACGTAGGGCAGTCGAACTTTATTTAGGTTGTTTATTTCTGCTTTTTCTCTGTGTCTGTTGTTTGTCGCCCTTTGGATTTGTTTTTCTGTGAATCCGTTCTGCATTAGCCCGTCGCGTAATTTGTTGAGTTCTTCTGTTAGGTGTTCCTTGTCGGATAGTTTAATCGATCTGTCAGTTAGTGTTCTAATCACTCCCTTAAGTTGTGTTGGGTGATGGTGAGAATGTGCGTTTAGGTATCTATTAGTGTGTGTTTGTTTTCTATATGTTGTGTGGCTCAGGGTTCCATCCGGTTTCTTAGAAACGAGGACATCCAGGAAAGGACACATCATCTTCACTATTCGAACACACGCTACATACAGGCCACCAGATCAACTTTGAACAAACAAAAACAATAGCGAGCATAGCACATTTCCATTCAAGAATCATCAGAGAAGCAATAGAAATAGAAAAAAGACCCAACAGCTTAAATAAAAGGGATGACGGGCAAAGATTACCCAACACGTGGAGAAATGTGCTATCACAGGTCAAACAAGAAAGCACGAACCGCGAACACAACACCACACCTCCACCGAACACAGCGACCCCCACCGATCCCCCACCCGACAGAAACATACAAATACCGGCAGGCAGACGAATAACACGCAGTACAACTCGAAGAACAGCAGCAGCAGCAACATCGTTTTGAAAATGGCAACAGAGAGATTGCCGAAAGCTCAACCAAGAAACAGGCCTTCTCAGGCTTCAAGAATACCTACACGGCGCAACACCCGAAAGAACAACTTGACATATATATATATATATATATATATATATATATATATATATATATATATACATCTTTCTATCAAAGTCAGGCCAACTAGGATTTCATACAATTCTGAACCATCTATTTCTAGTAACCGTAGACAAAAAATTCTTACATAGGCGGACCTAAATGACATATGGTACACATGGAAATCATGATATACAACACTTTTTCTTTATAATAAAGTTTTTGTATATCGTCTCAAAAATACGGCAATCTCAAGCCATTGGCTTTTGGTAGCAACTCAGTCCAGTATATACGCAAACATGTAATAGTACCGCTTGTCCTGAACCAGAGCGGTGTTGCCGTAAACACATCAGAAGGGTGATTTAAACTTGCGAGTGTAATGTGGTTTAAATTTTGTGCCTCGTACAAAGCAAGACAGAGTAAGAAGCGGTATGGAAAATGATTATAGGTTGGGAATTATAATGGAACTTTAAATGAGTTATTTCTTTTTGTATTCTACTACAGTTCATGTTTAGTTCTATTTTATGAATTAATGAAACCTATTTGAATACTAAAGTTATTAGTTTCGATCATAAGGCATCTCACAAAAATTGATAGAAACAGTTTCTGACTGATTAATTTATTAATATCGAAATGATTAGCCCCGAAAGCTCAGATAAAAGTTATGCATTTGTAATGCTTGCGTTTAATAGTTTTCTTTTTCAAGCAAAGAAGTTTTTTAATTCAAACAAATTAATTAACAAATTAAAATATGATGTACATTAGGACTGAATTGCTTGAATAATGTATGTGTATGCAGACTTAATGCCGAGCGTCAACTATCGCGCAGTGTTCCAATTCCAAAAATTATGATGAAAATATAAAATCTGTATCAATTTGTTTTAAATTTGATGACTAAGGATTTCTGATGTCTCTTATTACGAATCTAAGAACACAAAGCTGATACAATATTGCGGAAAAGAAATGTTATAAATTTATTTTACAATAGGTAGTGATAATAATGGATAAACTGCAGTTAACAAATACCGAAAAAATGAACAGAATAATTACAAAAGTAGTATATTTTCAATAATCGCAAACTTTAGTAATACTATTAGGGCTGAAATGAAACGCATAAAACGTGTATAAAAAATATATTTATAGGAGAAATACTTATATAAATAAAGTACATTGTTAGAAATATTTATTTGTAATAAAAGTTAAGTAAATTAAAGTTTTGTATATACGAAAGAAAATATTTTCTTAGACAAAGACAAATATTTTTTTGTTTTCGTTTTTTTAAATTAAGAAATTTTTTTTTAATTAAGAAAAAAACACATGCATATAAGAAAATTGGTATTAAAGTAAGTAAAATGATTTTCTTGCGTGAGAAATAGATTTATTCAATTTAAGAAAATGGTAAAATTGGTTTAAGTAAATAAGTTACTTCAGTAGTATAAGTTGGTTATCACTTTAAAAAAATGGTTTTCTTGGATTGAATATGGGATTTATTTCCTAACAGGAATTATTTATTTGCGCCAATTCAATTACACATTTGAACTAAGTAACTTGGCGATTTGTTGTAGGAACGTACTTTCTTGATAGAAGTATAATATTTATTTAATATAAAAGAATATTTACTTACACGGATTCAATATACTAACCTAAATTAAGAATTTAAAATTATTTTTTGGACTATTGAGCCACTTTGAATACAAAAGAAGTTTACACCGTTTTGTTGATTTTATATTGTATTTATTGTCTTCCCATGAATTCTAAATTATATTTTATGAAATTTTCAAATTAGTATTTGGAGATTTACAAATTAATTTTATATCCAGAGGGAGACAATACAATATGAAATCATCAAAACGTTGAAAACTTCTTTTGTCTTTACTCCAGTTAAATAAATTTCACAAGATAAAAAATAAATTTAATTCTACTGAAAAGGCTAAAATAAATAAAAAAAAAATAATGAGGTGTGGCCACCACACGACTTTCTTATACGTATGAAAGTGTTACTTCCGGTCCGAATTTTGAAATTTCATTTATACAAAAAATATTCCAAATCCAACTCTAAATACTTTTGTACTCTTCATAAATATATATAGAATGCATAATTTACGACATATTTGCAAAAAATCGCTGTTCGATAAGAGTAAAAGTGATACTTCCGGTCTGAATTTTGAAATTTTTTTTATACAAAAGATATTTAAAAGTATGTTCTAAATACTTTTGTACTCGTAATGTACCTGCCTAGAAAGCATGACTTGCGAGATATTCGCAAAAAACTGATTTTCGATAAGAGTAAAAGACCTACTTCCGGTAGGAATTTCGAAAAACTTTATTAAAAGAATTTTTCTCAAATTTAATTTTGAGTACATTTGAATTCTTTATAAATTTGTTTAAACTTAGTAATTGACGAAATATTTGCAAAATTCGATTTTTTCACTGAAGTAAACTACTACTTCCGGTCTGCCGATTTTGCTCAAAATCTAATCAGTTCTCAAGAGGGAGATTATATTCGTAAATACAAAATTCGGAATTGATATCTACAGCGGTTTGACCGCTATCGTGGTCACACACAGACACACAGACACACACACAGACACACAGACATTTTTTAAAAACCACTTTTTTGGTATCAGGGGACCTCAAAACGTGGACATCTGCAAAAATCTCGAGGTCGAAAATTTTCATCATCACAATACTTCCTTATACTACGTATAAGAAAGTAAAAACAGACATATTTTGTTGCAGCATTTTTCTTATTTGCAACAGTCTTGTTCCTATGGAGCATTTCTGCAAAAGGTATAGTTTTACAGTCCTACAGAGTGAGGTAGATATTTTCAGTGGTTGTTTGTACTACCATGTTGTTTAAATTTACGGTAGTGTTTAGGTAAAATAAAAATTAGGCTATGAAATAATAGTATAGTCAAATAGTTGCATAATATATTTATTTTATTATCAGACTTTTCTAATAAATATGAATATGATATATGCTAATAAAATTAAACTAAAAATACTACTAAGGATAGCTGCCTTGGTTTTAAACAGATAAAATATTGTAATATCCTAATTTAAAAACTAACAAAATATATGTATATAATACTAGCCTATGTATTTGCTAAGATTTTCCATACAAGGAATTCACAATGTCTAAAACAATACCAATAAGAAACTATTAATCTGAACAATAACATTATTAAGGTTGAGTTGATTTTAAGATTACATAAATTAGTATGTTAAACTTTAACAAATATAAATATAAAAAGTACAACTTCCTCAATCTTCCTCTAATACCTTAAGTAAGTGCATAATTTATGGATAGTGTTTATCATATTCTCTTTTTATTTTAAAGATAGATTATTGAATAAGAGTCCATACATGTTCACTTTGGACAGGATATTTAGCATCGTAAACATGAAAAATTTTGAACAACGTGTTAAAAGCCAATCGTTTTATATATTTACTTGTAGATACTTTCACGATAAAAAATGTTAATATTATTATAGTTGTAAAACATTTGGTTATAAATTATAATTACGTACAAAATTATTACAATTTGCTTTCGTTTTGTCCGAATATTAGTAGATAAGGATTTCAAAAATGAGTACTGCAGCTTAACATTAGTATACTATACTTGTAATTTGTATATCTGATGGGAAATTGTAACACTAGGTTTAGCAGACACTGCCATTTTTTTTTATTACAAATCATAGCTACTAGTTCGAAGTATTTATGACCTTCTTTAATAAAGTTGCAAATCTACCACTACAAATTTAACTAATATTTAAACAAAGTCGCAATTTAAACGTGCAATATATAGAGTTTGTCCTCGGATGGAGTTGAAAAAAGTATTTTGAGTTAGAATTTAATGTTAAATGTTAATCTCTAAATAAAAATAAAGGAAACATTTAGTATTTCAATTTCCCTGTGTAAATATTATATACTACAGCTTTTATACTCGTCCATTTCCTATTTTTAAAGTTATCGGGATATAACTTCATTAATAATTAATTGAGAAACCTCTTCCCGAGTAGGAGCCCGCTTAGTTTTAATATGATTAGAGAAGTGGTTGGAAATAATATTTTTTTCTTCTGTAAGCCAAGGCTGTTTGACTGCTGATATTCGGGTGTTACACAAAGTCGCAGGAGTTGCGTTTGAAGTTGGTTTTTCTTCGATCGTTCTTCGTTCTTCGTTCGTTTCTTCGGTGTCTTCTTCACGAGAACTTATTTGCCTTAATAAATTCTCCTCTTCAGCTACTGGAGATAAATCTATGTCAATGTCGTCCAAATTTTTTCCCTTAAATCGCTCGATTCCTTCTTCCGACATTAATAACAATAATTTTGATACCTTAGCTGTTTGATACATGCTATCAGATAAACGGTAAACCTTGCAATGAGTTTTTAGTGTGTGTCCCATAAACTGAGACAGTTGCTCAAGATCTTTTCCACTGAAATGCAGAAGTTGAGTAATAGTTGCAAGATGTTTGCGTAATTTCGTAGCGCTTATGCTTTTTGGTCTGTTTGCCCCGGACTTCTCAGCATATTTATATAAAACTTTAGTTCCATCTAGGAAACCTTGTCCGCTTGTATGAAAGACATAGTTATTATCTTTCGTAAATGTATTCCGTATCGAAATAATATAATCAAAATGTTTCTTCATTCCCGGTGACATTAATATTGGCACGCCTCTTCCCCTTTTTCCTCTTATAACGATTCTACTGTATGTGTAAGCAAAATCTTCTCAGTCTCAGTCAGACAGTTTTGGAATTCAACATTTTCATTGTCATTATTTAAGTTACCAATTGCAGTGTATTTGTCAACTTTTAGTTGTGCAACTTCAGCAGGGCGTCTCCTATTCAGCAATATTATTTGTGTGTACACAACCTCCTTCAGTGTATTGTAAGCTGCAACGTTCTTTTCGTTAAAATGTAATTTTTCAAAAGCCTCATCGGCAGCTTTCTGTAAAAATATACTTAACTTTTTGAGGTCACTAGTCAAAGGCAAAAGCTCATTTTTATTCCATTTGCTGTCGCTTAAGTTCGCGGCTGCTTGGGCTGAAATTTCATCTGCCCATTGTGATTCGATTAATTTTTTTAAAACTTTCAAATCCTTTCTTTGATCATTAGTATCAGCAATTTGGATTAAATGAATATAGGCAAGATCGCAACATTTTTTTAACAAAGTGCCGAAATTCATTGCGAGTGTGGGCGATTCATACACATCAGTATTTTTAACCCCCACTCTTTAAAAAAAAGATGTGTGACTATTTTTGCCTTAAGTAACTTAAAAACAACCCTTCTGAAAAATAATAGAAAAAAATGCACACTGTAAGTCAAAGTTGGTTATAGTATCGAAACAATAACAAATACACTTGGTGTACCACTGTGCAAAACAATACGCCCTTTTCTGGTGTCTAGAGTCGAGCTGGTCGAACGTAATTATTTATGAATAGCGAATATTTTCGCCTTAAATAACTTAAAAACAACCCTTCTGAAAAATAATAGAAAGATATCCACACTGTAAGTCAAAATTGGTTACAGTATAGAAACAATAACAAATACACTTGTGTACAATTATGCCAAACAATACTACTTTTTCTGAAGTCGAGCTACTCTAACGTAATTATTTATGAATGGCGAATATAAAAAACATTCTTGTTTTAATAGATATAAAGGAATTGTCATGTCGTACTTTAGATAAGTAGTTTTATGATCTTTTTCTTGCAACTGAATTTACAAAAAAAAACGGTCGCCAATGTTTTTTTCTGACCTTTTTAAATGTATGACTCCCTGCGAGGAGAGCAATAAATCTTAAAGGGTTCTTTTCAAGCTATAATTATTCCTAAACTCTGTGTTAAATTAATGTAGAAGTATTTTCCGGACGTCGTAAAAATTATAATAATACTGTGTAGGCTATTGATTCATATATTACATAATAATGCATTATTTTTTGAAATGAAAGAACAAATAGATAATTACAAAAATTATTTCAAAAACGTTTCTGTAGAAGGTATAGAAAATCTCATTCATCTAAACCTTATATTTAATCTTGCCAGTAATTTTTATTCATAGGTACTGAAATAATTTTAAAAAGTTATTGGAATTCTTTTCTTTGAACGATAATTATTGTTTAAGAAGTACATATTGCAATAACTAGTGCCAAAAAACTTATCTATATACAATTCGAATATTGTGTAAGAAAGTTAGAAGTAGGTCAGGTTCTTTTCTCCGTATTTCTTCCAACAGAAATATTCTAAGTGTGACTGTAAATTATGCGATGGAAGGCTTCTCATTTTTTGCCGAATGAGAGTTTTCACATTAGGCCATAATTTCTTTATACGTTGGGTGTTAGCCCGAGTGTACGGGTTCACTTAATTCAGTTTGATAGTTTACTGTATGACGAATAAAACCCCTTTGATTTAAAATACTATATACATTCGTCCGAATGTATCGTCGATCCAGGTTGTATTTCTCTTGCAATAATTGGTAGCAATTAAGCACCTATTTTCCGTCAACTCTAGCCCCATGATTTTGATGATTATCTATTTCGGCGTCACTTTCTTCAGAAGCAGGAGGTCTATCACCTTGTAGCATTCGCCCTCGATGGTATTTCCTTCTAGCAGAAAAATATGCTATATCATCAGGCGTACCAATTAGTGGGCCTCGTCATTTTACTGATACAATTTTGGTGCACACTTGTCGATACATATAGTACCAATCATTTATGGTGTGTTCTGTTCTGCTTGTCAAACTAGTGGCGGTTGCGAAAGGCACTTCCATAATAAACATATAGACAAACTCTAGGATTTTGCACAAAGTCCGGTTGCAATTAAAGCTACTATTTAAGCTTGTGTTCGGACGCATCTTGTCGTTTGACATCTTTTTCAGGAACGGCGAAACTTTGCAAGATATTCGAAAAAAAGTGCTACTTCCTAAGAGTAAAAGTGTTACTTCCGGTCCGAATTTTGAAATTTCATGTATACAAAAAATATTGCAAATCCAACTCTAAATACTTTTGTACCTACTCTTGATAAATATATATAGAACGCATAATTTACGACATATTTGCAAATAATCGCTATTCGGTAAGAGTAAAAGTGGTACTTCCGGTCCGAATTTTGACATCTTTTTTATAGAAAAGGTGTTGAAAATTAAGTTCTAAATACTTCTATACCCGTAACGTACCTGTCTAAAAAGCATGACTTCTGAAATGTTTACAAAAAACTGAAACAAATTTATAAATAATTCATATGTACTTAAAATTAAAATTGAGAACAATTTTATTTAAAAAGTTTTTCGAAATTCCTACCGGTGTTAATCGCAAGTTAGTAAATGCAAGAAGTAGACGCCTTTCTTCTAGTATATACTTTTTGAGTACGATATAGGAAAAAAATGAGGTGTGGCCACCACACGACTTTCTTATACGTATGAGCGTTTTAAACTATACAATTTTAAAAAACTTTTATACAGAAGTTACTCAGAATCCTATTCTGAGTACTTCCAATGTCTTAATAAATCTCTATAGAACGAATATTTTGCAAGATATTCGAAAAAAAGTGCTACTCCCTAAGACAATGTGTTACTTCCAGGCCGAATTTTGAAATTTCATATATACAAAGAATATTGCAAATCCAGCTCTAAATACTTTTGTACTCTTGATAAATATATATAGAATGCATAATTTACCATATTTGCAAAAAATCGCTATTCGGTAGAGTAAAAGTGGTACTTCCGGTCCTAATTTTTAAATTTTTTTTTATACAAAAGGTATTGAAAATTAAGTTCTAAATACTTTTGTTCTTATAACGTACCTGTCTAAAAAGCATAACTTGCGAAAGATTCGCAAAAAACTGATTTTCGATAAGAGTAAAAGACCTATTTTCGGAAGGAATTAAAAAAAACCTTTTTAATAAAATTTTTCTCAAATGTAATTTTGAGAACATTTAAATTCTTTATAAATTCGTTTAAACTTAGTAATTGATCAACTATTGGCAAAATTTAATTTTTTCGCTGAAATAAACTACTACTTCCGGTCTACCGATTTTGCTGAAAAACTAGTCAGATTTCAAGACGGAGACTATACACGTAAATACAAATTTTGGAATTGATATCTGCAGCAGTTTGACCACTATTGTGGTCACACACACAGACACACACAGAGAGAGAGAGAGAGAGAGAGAAATTGTGTCTGGATGAAAATTATTGAAGGGACCTTTATCCACAGTTCTTTATAAAATATATTATTAAAATTGTTGGTTGTTTTTATTTACCTAATAACGATTTTATAAATTGATTTCAATAAATAATAATTAGTAAGTAAGTTTACTGGCTTTCAAATTAAAAAAATGACAATTTCACTGACAGTTTATAACCTATTTGCAAATATAATCTCAAGATTCACATTTACAAAGTTCAAAATACTTAAAAAGTTGATTGCTTGATTTTGAAGTGTAGGCGATTTTTCTGCACACAATTGCACATCGGGTCTAAAATTTGCTGAAGAGTAAATGTTTCTAATGAACAGACAATTACATATGTATGTATTAACGAATTTATTAAAATAGGTCCAAAATCTCAAGATAATCATGTAGAGATATGTAAAGTTTTTCTAAATTGTCCAGGCAATATTAAGAAAGACATTATTGTATTATCAAATCATTAAATGTCAAATAATGTCATTTTGCACAATAAAAACATGATTCATGTTTTAATCTCCTTTTGTAGTTAAAAATATTGTTTAATTAAAATAAAAAGCTTTCCTTTAAAAACTGTTTTAAAAGATTTTATATTAAAAATTTCAGTGATTTGTAGGTATTTAATAATGACATTTTCGATAAAAACATTCTTCACCGCGCAACAAATACCGCGTGCATGTGAATAAATTAAAAAAAAGAACGTAAATGCCCGGTGTTTTAACCGCACGACAAACTTCTCTATTTCTAAATACTCGTATGTTCCAAATATACACTATACCACACAATGGCAAACGGCGGCAATCATATGGTGTAAAAGTGAGGGTAGCAGGTAGTAGATAACAATCACGATGCATATAGACCTTTATGTTAGAAAACAAGCATTGTTGCCAGGCTTAATTGGCTCAGAATTGTGAATACCCAACTATATACAGTATATTACCACAACGACTTCAAGCGGCATAACCTAGAACTAAACAAACGGTTATTCCTACAAAGCTGAACCATCATAAATGTCCATTTTTTTCGTAACCGGCAAGTACTAAACAAAGACAAGCCTGCTGGGTGACCGCGAAATTGAAGGTCACTTCAAATTGTATTGGTATGTTTACTTTACGACTTGACCTAGAGAAGTTATATTGGGAAAACGATCCTGAACCATATATATGGCTCAGGTTTGTTTTCCTGGCTCAAGATTGTGCATTCATCTTGCTATAGTTGGCCTGACTTTGTATGAAAGATCTATATATATATATATATATATATATATATATATATATATATATATATATATATATATTGCAATGTACTCATATTGTATTAACCTTTAAATACTATGATTATTTTTCTTTTTAAACTTTTTTCAATGAATCGATATTTTAAAAAGATAATTGTTCACGACGAAATAAAACAAATTATAGAATATGAAAAAATTGAATTGGCATGAATTTAATTTTATGTAAAGTAGTTGCGATAATAACGGTGGAATAGAGAAAACGAAAAGTGCTCCGTATATTGAAAACCGACAAAGTAAAATTTGTTTCGTTTCTTGGTTAGTTCGATCACCATAATATATCATAGAAGAGTATTTTTCATCAATATTGGTTTCGAATATTTCGTAGATTATAAAATAATAAATTTTCTACTATTTAAAGGCAAATGTAGAAACAAATGGTTCCCGATAAAACGAACTGAATTCGAGCATTTCCAACAACCCGGATCAGAGTAATCTTTCTTTCTTTCTATTCGTTAGCCGAACGTGTGATCCCAATTTTTCCCCCGTTCATATGTAAATATAAGGGTCGGTTGCATGAATTTTCCCCGATGCAAAATTGAAAGATACGGTGAATGTTTGTCTTGAACGTAATCTCATGTAAACTGGATATCTAGATCAATTTAAAATTATGTTCGAGAGCGCTGCATGCGGGTTTGCATTGTTATAGAGCACAGAACAAACATACAGGAAACATGTAAGGTTCCTTTTATTTAAATTTGGTTAGAAATTCTATTTTGCCTTGTTTGTAATTTAGAAATGAAAAATTTAGAATTTGTTTCTCATCTTATTTTTCCTGTTATTACAGGAATGTCTTCAGTTTTATTAAAATAGCGTACTTATAATAATTAAATTTATTTTCCTGCATATATTTGAATATATTTAAGACAACGTTGGAGAATGTAAAAGGGATAACCATGCATGTGATTTCAAGAATGTTAAAAGTATTGCATATTGGCGAAAATCAAATATTAGGTGATGATATCTACTAATGTAATTAGTTAAAATTAGAATGTTTTATACCTCAGAATAAAGAAGATTAGGTTATACCTAGAAATGTTTGCATTCTGAACTATTTTGAAGATAAAGTCTGAAATAAACTTAAATCAATTTTTTTTGAATTTTCCATTGTAGTACTATCAGAATTTACTTAATTAATTAAGTTAGTAAATAAAATAAAAATGTATACTTTTTATGACAAATAACTTATTAGCCCTAATATAACTCGACACCAAAATTTTTCATAAAAGAATTCAAATAAAAGAAAATTCATTCAATCACATCAGCATTATTTAGTAATATAATGTAATAAAATAGGTTACATTTATGGCATAAAAATTGAGTATTGCAAAACAAAATTAATATTAAGTAGGTAACAAAATACTTAAGTCAACGGAAAATAAAAAAATCAGGTGTGGCCGCCACACGGCTTTCTTACACGTATGAGGGTTTCAAATTATACAAAATTGTTCTAAAAATTGTTTTATCTTCTCAGAAAAATAAGCCAAATTTTCAGAATTTTTTATATAAAAATTATTCGAAATCCTATTCTAAGTATTTCTATTATCTTAATAGATTTCTATAGAATGCATACTTTGCGACATACTCGGAAGAAAGTGTTACTCGCTAAGACTAAAAGTGTTACTTCCGGTCCGTATTTTGAAATTTCATTTATACAAATCCAGCTCTAAATACTTTTGTACTCTTGATAAATATTATATTATAGTATGAATAATTCACGACATATTTACGAAAAATCGCTATTCGATAAGAGTAAAAGTGTTACTTCCGGTCCGAATTTTGTATTGCTTTTGCATAACGGAGGTCGCTGAGATTTTCTTATAAGCATCGTCATGCGAAGAGACGATATGCGGGGGTCTGGAGCTCATTGAGCATTGCAGCAAGCACGTCGCACACTGACAAAGTCATAGTGGACTGAAATACATGTCTGTGCATTGGTTACTGTAGGGCAGATTATACATGCATATATGAATTTTTAATTCGTATATATATATATTGTGCTAATGTGGATATACAAGCAATTGTAAGTAACACCACACTTAGCAATTCAATAATGAAATGTAATGTAAAAATAATGTGTAATATAATTTAATCTCAGGGAAAGAATTTTATAGTTTAGTACTTTTATAATTATTTTAAGATGCCTCGTATTAGGTCAGTACACTTTTAAAATACCTATTGTATATATTTTTGAACAAATCGAGCATGAGACTCAATATTTAAATTATCTGTTGCCTTAATTACATCGACATCAGTATTTTCTTTTAATTATAAATTGTTCCTTTATATTTAATACCTACTTAAAGCTCTTAATCCGGTCCTGGGTATTTCAGTTGTTATCTTTGCTTATATTAGTATTTTTATATTTTAAAAGTTGGTGTTATGAGTTCAACTGTATTCTAGTTCTAACTAAATCAATCTGTTTTCTTTAAACTTTACGTATAATAATTTAAACTTCTAAGATTTCATGAAATGAACAGGACAACTATAATACATCATAAATTTCTCATTAAGTAAGTATATCTCAGTCTAATCAATCTATTACCAAGTTTATTATATTCTCTTTTTATTTCTTTTAGGAATGCGACCTTTCAAACATATACATAACCTCGACAATGATGGAAAGAAACACTAAATAAAATCTATCAATATATTAGTTTCCTTTAAAACACATATACACATTCAAGTGACGATTCAGATTATATGTCATAAATCATTACATATTTCTCATAAAACTTGTCCAAATTTAGATTTATGGCTAGTTTCTTATAATGACAACGATTTCAAAATTGTAAGTATAATTAGTGACAGATATTGTTAATTTGTTTTATAAAAATTACTGGTTTACTGTTATGAGATAAATTGCTTTTCAATAGATATTTATATGACTTTGAATAATCAAATAATAAAATTTTATAGTTACTTGATATTAAATCAGATTAAAATAATATATATATCAAATTTATTTCTTCATTGTCTTCCACTAATACTTAACGTACTAAAAAAGATTTATACGACCTCTTCCAAATTATTATTCCTTGAAATTTTATATTCTTCTTATTGATAATACTGTTCTTTGTAGATACACTGGACTCGGTAGAAAGTTCTATTGATATTCTTGAATGCCACTTATCACAGATGAACTGGAATTAGACTGGACATTTCCCGATGAACTCGTACTAGGCTCTCAAACTTTGGTGACTTCTAAAGGATGTATACATCTAGTGCTCCTGGTGGTCAAATGTTCTTGGTGGTCCGACAGAATGTATATGATTAGTGTTCCTGGTGCTCCGAAAGGATGTATACGTTAAGTGCTCCTGGTGGTCCGAAGGAATATACATGTCAAGTGCTCCTGGTACTCCGAAAGGATGTATAAGACAAATGCTCCTGGTTATCCTACAAGTTATATTCTTCTAGTGCTCCTTCAAATTTGAGGATGGATATTTAATATCTCCGTATCATGTATTTATTTTGGTAAGTACTATTTTCTTTACTCCTTTTTGTATCACGTTTTCTTAACTATTATTTTCAATTTATTACTTTTAATACACTGCTTATGTTCTGAAAAGTTGAAATATCATATATTCTATTACATTAACTCCAAATCACTTCTATTTGCGCACTTTTGGCTGTGATAATCTTTATTCCGAAAATTGCGACTAGCTCTCGCAAAAATCGAAAATTCTATCCCTTATTTATTTATAATTACCTTAGTGATAATACCCAATTCTTTTTAAACCAATAAATTAATCACACATTAAAATCAAGTTCAATATAAATTATAGATATGTAATAAATTTTTAAATACCTTACATAATTCAATATTTCTATCATAATAAAATATTCCACGAATTTAATAAAGTTTTTATGCGTTATTTAACATTTTAAACTTTGCTTCATTATAGTAACAATTATCTGTCACATTGACAATTAACTGACACTTCCGAAATACAATTTTAGGCGGTAATTTTTAATCAATTTTTAATCGATTTGTTTTCGTATTTTAAAAATCTTTTATCCTTTCCTCATCATTAATGTCACTTGAACAAGTTTTTCACAATGCTAAATTACATTTCAAATTACATTACTAATATAAAAATCTCTTCTTTACAGATTTTTGGTACAAATACATGGAAGATAAACTTCAACTCCAATAGTAATAATTTCTATTACACCATGTAACTATAAAATTCCCCTTTTACTCAATAAACAAAGTACCAGTTTATTAATATTTGCAAATTTAACTATCTCTGTCATAATCAAAGAAAATCCGAATCTTGAACACAACTCATCCTTAATAATTTAAAATAGGCAACTCAAACTACATCATTTTAGCCCCTTGCAAATTGCATCCTTAATAATTTAAAATAGGCAACTCAAACTACATCATTTTGTATCCTTAATAATTTAAAATAGGCAACTCAAACTACATCAATATATATGTATGTATATGGTGTTTGTTAGCTATTGGAGATTTTTACAAGTATTCATTATAATTTTCAGTTAACTAGGGTACTTAATTTTATTTTCTTAAAGTAAGAGATACTTCACTATTTTATGTTTTACTTTTTGTCATATAAATCAAATTGAGAACTACTATTTCATGTACAATTAACAGACTTTTGCAGAAATTAAAATGTTTGTCATTTTTTTTCAATTTGCCATTTATTTGTTACGCATTCGCTTCTAGCACCCATAAAAGTAGAAATAAGTATTTTAAAATTAACAAATAAAATACAAGCATAGGTAAATCTAATATTAATAAGCTGATATGTAGCCAAACATAAATAAAATTTAATACATATACCAAGCATATAGATTTTTGTAATATAATAATATCACAAGAAATGACTGATAATGGCTATCAAACATTTTTCGATAGAAACAAAGTATGGAATATTTCCGAAAAGACAAATATCAATTCTTTTAGGAGACCGAGTTAAAAAAGATCGTACTACTTAAAACAACAAATCTCCTAAAAACTAGAAAATCAACATAATATATTTCGACACTTAAAAACTGGAAAGTAATACTGAGTAACATTCATTACTCAAAAAGGAAAAATTAACCGACGAGAAAAAAATAAATATTCAAGTTAATTCGTACAAGAATCACAAGTCTGTAAACGTAAAATACTGTTTTTCAATCCTTTTGTTTAAATGCTGTTCTGTGCATTTACACAAATTTTATGTTTTGTTAAGGAAATAGTTTATATTATTATAATGAAAGAAAGTAAACTCAGTGAAAGTCTTTTTATTCATAGGTGTATGCTTCGATAAAATTCGAAAATTCGGGCAAAGAACTAAAGACGAGGTACCGATAAATTTTTGATATATACATATTGCTGTAACCTTAACGGTACAAAGATTGCATAAATATTCAAAAGTATGCTGAGGATACATTAAAATTGTCATATCTTTACGTATAAGTCTATTCCTTAACAGCATTTCATTTATAATTTCCTGTGAATTCTCGCAGTGATCTTCCTTCTTTTTCTTTGGTGTGTCTCTTATTTAGTTTATATTTGGATAAGGTCAATAATTAAATACAAGTATAAATTCCATAAAATGTTTATAATTCTCTTTCATAAGAACAGTAACAAAACATTGTTATTTTGTGGCTATATATTCTTTTACCATAAAAGATCATAGAAAAGCATATAATTTTTTTATAGTGATTTAAAAAAAAAACATTATCATGCTATTTTCACCTTTAATATAACAATATTTATTGATTCTTAAAATAATCTTTCCCATACGAAACTAATTTTATTTCAACAAAGACATACATTCGCACATAGTGCCTTTGATGATCTAAAACTTCGCAACGTGAATGTCTTGAAAATGACCTATATAAATGTAAATATTCGCACATAGTATACATTTAACGGCTTGGCGCTTGCCCATCAAGAACATCCCTGTCTATTCGTATTTATTTAATTGAAATCTTAGATGACTAAAATGATCGTTAATGATGCCTAATGATTCACTGAGATCAAATATTTGCACATAGTACTCTCAGTGCCTTCAACACCATTAACCATCTTCCCACTATTACAAAAAAAATGAATCGCCAATTTAACAATTAATGATACTTAACGCCTTGCTAAAAGTAAATATTCTCACATAGTACTTTTAGAGTACGTCTTACACCATCAATTATTTAAAATTGAATAGTTTATTTCAAACTTACTTAAATTCATCATACATTTTGTCAAATTCCATTTTATTCATGTCCTCCATTTTGAACAAAATTATAATATAACGCAAAATGAAATTATCAAATGCAAAATTAACTAACAATAAGAAAATAAAATTAAACTTGAATAAAAAAAAAAACTTAATATATTGAAATCTAATAATGAATTTGTTGTAGTGTATTAAACCCCTACTTTCATTCCTTTTTACTATCGCAAAAGATCTCAAAATTTTATACGTCTAACAAGATCGAAGAATAGGATTCATCTTCTCCTTCGTTCGTGTTCGCAGCCTTATATAATTTTAAACAAAAGCTATCTACTGATTCGCAGCACCACATTTGTTCAACTAACATTTATGTCGGTATGATTGGCTTCATATTTATTTCCTTTAAGTTTTCTCGATCACATCAACACATATCCTGCATTTGACAGTCAATATATACCGGGTGTCCCGTTAAAAACGCCAACAATAATAACTCCGTTATTTATTGTCCGATTTTATTGAAACAAGTTAACTAGCATCACAAATACTACAAGAAAGTAGTGTTTTAGTTGTTTTCAGTTGTTTTCATTAATGTCAAACGATAGTCAACTTTTTTATTTTAAATGGAAACAGATATATTTTTGGCAATATTCGGATTGGATTTTCTTTTCTGAATTCATCGATGTATAAGATGTCTATTTTTTTATAAACGATTATTGAAAGAAAGCCATTTATTAAAATTGACCATGTTTTTAATAAATTATGTATAACATTTCGAATGTGCTACGAAACATTGAAAACGTAAGTATTATAAGTATTATCCTAAAAAACAAAACAAAACACTTCACAATAATTGTTCAAATTGCCCGCCACCTTGTTCAATACATAACGCACATCTCCTAATTACTCCACGAGTCGCATTTAAAAGACAAACGGCAGGTATTTCTTGACAAGTGTTAATAATTCTTTGTCTTAAAATGTCAACATTTTCTGGAGGTGTCACATAAACTCGATCTTGTAGAAGATAAGCCCACAACCAAAAATCTAGGGGCGAAAGATCGGGTGATCGCGCAGGCCACTCGATAGGACCGGATGTTCCTATCCACCTATTTCCAAATTGGGTGTTCAACCAATCAGTATTTACTCTGGCGTTGTGAGCGGGGGCCCCATCTGGTTGATAAAATATTCTATTTAAATTTGCCAAAGGTAATTCATCTAAAAAGTTTTGGAGATTTTCGTTTAATAAAGTGAGATACTTTTCTTGATTTAAGCAACCATCTATGAAAAATGGCCCAATTAATTGATCGCCTAAAATACCACACCAAACATTTACGCTGAAACGTCTTTGAAAATTATTTTCAATGACAAATCTCGGATTGTCTTGGCTCCATTGTCGATGTATGTTTCTATTAAAAATACCATTGTTGCTAAAAGTGCATTCATCCGACCAAATTATCATTCTGTAAAAACTCCGGTCTTGTTCTAATGCATTTAAAAAAGTCGACAAAACTGTATTCTTCGGCGTTGATCATTTTGTTCTAACGCATTAACTTTTCGAGCTATGTACGGTTTAAATTTGTGTTTTCTTAAAAAACTATCGACTGTAGTTTTTGATACCCCAATATTATGTGCAATTTCGCAAGTCGAAATTCGTGAATTTTCTTGTAGTGCAAGACGAACATCATATTCCGTATCTTCGACGAATCTAGGTCGCTGTGTTTTAGGTTTTTTAAATGATCCATAATTCCTCAAATTGGTTTCAATTCTCTGAAATATTTTCGAATCTGGAACTTCTCTGTCCGGAAAACGAACGCTGTAACGCCGAACTGCTTGAAGACGATTTTTATTACATTCAAAAAACACTTGCAACATGTCTGTTAACTCATTGTTATTCACTTTTACGAATATACTTTTTTTTGTGGCAAAACGTTCAAGCAGAACAATAAATAAGACTTAATAGACACTCACACTGACGTTTATTGACGTTTATCGCATTTTTGTTTTTTCATGGCACATTCCAAAATGTATAAATAGTGGAATACAAAGATGAAATTTATTAAGTGTTTTATATTTTTTTTCAATAATTGTTTATCAAAAATAGACATTTTATACATTGTTGAATTCAGAAAAAAAAATCCAATCCGAATATAGCCAAAAATATATGTTTCCATTTAAAATAAAAAAGTTGACTATCGTTTGACATTAATGAAAACAACTGAAAACAAACAAAACACTGCTTTTTTGTAGGATTTTTGATGCAAATTAACTTTCTTTTTGTTTGAATAAAATCGGACAATAAATAACAGAGTTATTATTGTTAGCGTTTTTTACGGGACACCCGATATACACAAATGGCGTTTCTCAAAAATTGTTTATTAAAAGTTTACACACACTTGTTATTCTTCATTTTTCATTGGGTATGTTCTTTTTTTTCCCTTAATGCCATCCCTCATTATACTTGATACAAACGCATTGCCTATTTCATTGTTGGTAATGTATTTTCTTTTTCCATTAATCAAGGTTATTCTTATCTTCTTTTTGTAGAAACCTTTGTTGAATACAATCGGGAACACGTTATGTACCACTGGAATTTTCTTCATGAAAACTGCATTTCAACGAGTACTCGCATCCACTGCACTGCCTCCAACCTCTATCCAGTTTTCCTCTGTTTCTAGTATGTCGATTTGCAGACAACTACAAACAATATTGATGTTATTTCTTCTTTGCAGGTTTTTAAACCACACATGATTTGCTCTGCTATTTTTGGAGCCTTTGTGTTTATGCATACAAAACTTCTAGAATGTATTTTAGCTTATACACTTAATATATACATAAACGTATCAATGTGTCATCTCGGATAAAAAGTACCTTTCCATATATATCCTTTTTATGTTTTTTAAATATGATCATAAAACTCCCTCATGAATTGGGATTATTATGCATGTCTGAAATGATGAATAATTTTTGTTCATTTAAATTGATTTTTTTCATCTCGAGCACGCCTTATTTGACCTTACTCATACAATTTAATGGAATTCAAATGATTCACTCTTTTTATTGTTCCATCCTTTAACATAACTCTTTCTCTATTATTTACTTTTCGTACATGTTTATTTTTGAACAGTGGTCCATTTCTTAAAATGTTTAGAGCTATATAACACCTTGTGAGAAATTTGGCTCTCTTTCTTTATATTTGAACCATACCTTGTGTTTGTCTTTTCTATAAAAATATAGAATGCATAGATTTATTTTGTGTTTGTTTTTTTTTTATTCCTAAATTCTTAATATTTAAGCTTAATTTATGTATATACATTTTCGTAATGACATTGCCACTTAAAGGTTAAGCAACCCATTTTTACTTGTTGTAAAACTCTAACTTATGCTTATTATATCAGAATATACGTTTTAAACGAAAAATTAATGTTCTTATTCTATAACTTAACTGTTTATTAATTTTTATAATTCTTAAAAATATAAAGATCACGACAATATATATGACACACTAATTTTACAACACTATAGGGCATACTATTTTTTGCATAAGTAATTAGATGTTGTTGATGCATGATGGGGAGACAATCGCTTAGAATATTAACGCCATTGCTAAGTGCAAAAGCTTTATTACGCTGCATGTAATATATTGAGATGGTCTTGAGCCTCCTCAATACCACTCAATAATTATTTAAGTTTGTTATTAGGGACGAACCCTTGTACATATTGAAATGTTGTAGTTTTTTTTTGAGTTACGTAAATAAAGGAGAGATATTACTAGGCACACAGATTCAATCCCATCTAATCGTTTACAAACAATTATATCTTGATCATAAAGTTTAGTTGAAGAAATAAGGTTAAAGAATTTAGCATAAAAACATGACCATAGTAGTGCGAACAAATTTCAAATACAACAGAAACGCACTATACAATCTGGTACTTATTTAGCATACATTATTTTCAATCTTGCGTTATCATTTTACATTTAGTTTTGACAAAGCATCATGTCTAGCACAAACAACACATGCATTTAGAACTTACAAATATGGCCGATATAAAAATGCAAATTAGGACTAAATCAAAACATAATCATAATTTGTACATACTAGGAGTGACACTCCAAAGCTCGTTGAATGCATATCTCATGATTTTAAAAGCACAAATAGAATTAGTGACCTAGAAATTTTCAATAGCATCATTTAATGTATAGCATGGACGTTCATCTTTCGAACGCCCATTATCAAGTCAATTGCAATTTAACTCTGTGAGGAAACCAATTTTAATGTGAAAACACAAATTAATTACAACCTTTTCAATATTTAGAACAGATTTTAATTAGGGCATGAATATCAATAGGGCTTTAATTTAAGTACAAACAGCATTTGAAGCATCACTAAGAGACCTAGAGCACATGTCATATTAAAGCTAGAATTTCGTGACTAAATTTAGTAATTGCCTGGTATATGAAGTTAAATACTCAAACTGCACATATCACAGCACAGTTATGATTAGCAATTCTCATGAATTACGCCCTTACAAACGCATAATTACCAAAAGCATCTTTTCAAATTTAGGCCGAATAGCTTCTTTAAGAAATGTCAAACATTAATATTTTAAATGCAGAAAAACGCACGAAATATAAGTATGCATGGCAAATTAATAATATGAGTTGTGTGCATAAATAGATGCCCTATTTGAATAAAGCGATTAACAATTAATTACTGTCAAAACTAAAATAGTAGTTGAAATCCAAAAATTAAGTGAGCACTTGGTACAATTAAACGCATTTAGAAATGTTAATATAATTCCTTGAATGGCAAGATATAACTGACTTGATAAAGTTTTGATAGGTTTTTAAGCAATTTAAACCAAAATGACTATATAAAATGAATTTGATGTAAATTTGGAAATTTAATATTCACAGCAGGCATTGTATTATGAATGATCGGATTTTAATCAAGTAAAAAACGGAAATAAATTTATATGTATTTAGATTGTAAGACTATTTGTAAACCAGATCCACAAAATCTATTAATATCCTTATTTTTGGATAAAATCCAAAAATTAGAAAATATCATTATTTTCTTGTACATGACTGTACTGAGTTTTCAAAAACCGACGCTAAAGCTGTCAGACTCATTAAAAATACAAATATGAGCTTTCAAAAATTTTACGCACTAAAAATATTTTGTATTAATCATAAATATAAAAATAAACTTTTAAACAATATCCAAATCACGTTTGGATACATAAAATAATAACAATTAATAAAATTATATGAAGCAACTGCTTTGGGTTCAAGGCTTTAAACAATAGACTACGGCAACATATAAAATAGGTAGACATTGCTGAAAGCGGGGAGATTAAATTAGATAAGCATCCACTAAGGATGAAACATCAGAGTTCATAAAAACAAACAACATCCGTCATTAGACGAACTTGAATCAAACCGACAAGTCGAATAAAATCCCAGTGCGGCGAACCACTACGCCAGCCAGATAGACGATCCGTCGATCACCGAACCCGCATCAATAAAATACCACGAGAATAAAGTCCATGACCTAGAAAAGAGAAAGAGAAAAAAAAATATCAACAACGAACATAACCAAGAAAATTAACTCACCTGTAACACATCTGCAACACCGAGACCTACGACTGCCGAGACTTGGAGTATAAGATACTGCAATCTACCGAAGCGGATTCTGCTACCTGTATTCCGCCTACGAACGAGTTGCCCACCGGCGTTACCTGTCCATCGGTCCAGGATACGGAAAGAGTCCAGGGAAATCCACCATATGGCTAAAGGACAGTCAACATAATTAGATGAAGGTATCGTGATATGTTTACAAGTACTAATAAACCGAAAGAAAGGTTCAGTTGTCAAATAATAATATTTGCGTCAAATCATTTGTAATTCGTGTTTTACGACGATTAAAATCAATGTCAGTCATTTCAAAGTGGTATAATAGTCATTAGTAATCAAATAGTTAGAACCCACATATCAATAAGTTGTCTTTCGTTAAAATTAACAAACATTTAAGTCATTATTCAACATACAGTCAGTCATATTCAAGGAAATAAAAACCTAACCTATATTGGTACGCAAGTAGCTTTATACTTTGCGGAGTTTTAAATTAAACAATATGAATAGCTAACCTTTTAAAATAGATTTGTTGTCGCCAATCTGAACTAATTTTCACAGTATTAAACAGATTGTTTTCATTGTATCTTCTCACCTTAATTAAGCTCATATACAGTTCATTTATATTTGCATACTCACATATACGTTCACCCGTAAAGGGAAATTTTGCACGATTGAGTGGATCTGTGTCATATCTCTCCAGGTAATAAATTGTAATGTATAAGGTATATTGTGGTTTTTTTTAATAAACATACTCATAAGTAAATTTAGATGTAACAATTGAAAGTATTTATATAAAGAATTAGAAGTTATACCTACCTTTGTGTTTATTATTTGTATTTTGAATTGGCATCCATCGTAAATTCGGGGAGACACATCATTCATTGTATATAGGTACCGGTAGCAGCCCACAACGAGCACACACAGGAGTCCTGGGACCTCGTAAGAATAACAGGTATTGTGTAAGTCACTCTGAGTAGTAGTTATTCCGCAGAACCCCTACAACGACCCCGAAGATAAAAGTTAACATAGCGCGCACTGCCGTCATTGCATATTCACATAATTCATTGTAGAATGCCGGAAACAACCCCTTCCCCTATTAGAAATAGAACATTGGTCAAAATATAAGCAATAGGAAGTCAGTGTCAAGCGCGAAATTTAATACAGTTCAAATTTATTATCGCAGAGTTAGTCACCTTTTAATTGAATTGTTAAAGTAAACCCACATATCCAGTTAGTAATAATTTTAGATTAACGTGCACTAGCGTACTATTAGCGTTCAAAAATTTAATTTGGTGAACTTTGCTTTCTTAATTTTTAATCTCTTTATTTTTTTAATGTACTTAGTCTCATTGCTCTTAAGAACTTTAAATGCAAAGGGGCATATTACGCTCATCACTCACCCCCCTTATAGCATATTGGCGCACCAACGTATTGGGGCCATTCGAATAACCTACAGAGTACACTTACAGTTTTTTTTTCCAGTTCATCTCCGAGGATTCAAAGAAGTGGAGGACATTAATTTTTTTTTTAATAAAAATAAGTGTATAATAAAAATATAAAAAGAAAGATGTGTATTTCATTTATGTATTTGTGTATGTGCTCTTCCACGAATTGATGATCGATGTTAAATAAATAAACACAGGGTATAATCGAAATTATTTATTCACTGCCACATAAATTAAAAACACAGGTCAAATATTTTATTACAAACATTTTTACAACATATTGTACAGGGGTCGTATCCAAACGACACATCGCTGCTGTTTTATTATTATTGTGTGTATTTGTAAAAATATAATAAAACCTGCAAAATGAATACAAGATCCAGAAGAGTTTCAAATGTCCATCAGGAATCATCCAGCGAAAGTAAAGACGAATCTCCGAAAAATCAGGGCGATACCACCCAAATCACAGAACAAGGAACTGAGCCGAAGTCGGAACGGAGTGAGATGTTCACACAGATTATGTTGTTGATACAGGAAAACAGAAAGATGTGGAAAAGATTACTAAACAAATATGACATAGGCGAAAATACAACGGCTGAGGAATTAGAACATATGGAAACTGTATCTGCAGAAACTATAAAAGAAGAGAAAATAGAAGAAATAGCAACCGGAAATGACGTACAGGTTTTAACTAATGGAGACACAGATTCTCCATCTAAAATGGTAATAACAGATATAACACTAAAAAGGGAAATGGTACGAATTAGTGAAGAAACGATCCTAACAAAAAAAATGGATGAAGGCCCGGTGCAATTACAAACTGTACCAGAAGAAATAAAAACAGACGTGCAAAAATGCGAAGAAAAAGAAAATAAAAGGGACTTGCAAAAACTAAGGGAAGATAACAAAAAGGAGATACAAGAACAAAACGAACAACTCCTACTTGAGATACAGAACATGGACGAAAATACTAAAAAACGCATAGAAAATCTATGCAACAGAATAGAACAAACCAACAAAAATATGTACGAAGACATGGAAAAGAATAGGGCAGAAAACAATCAAAATATAGAAAAATGTTGTAACAGAATAGAGAAAAAGATGGAAGAACGGAATGACAAACTAATAAAGGACTTATGCATTTCAGCAAAAATCGATGATAGTGACTACAACAAAAGAAAATTGGAGATGGAGGCGGAACGTCTAGAAACAGACAATACACTAGACGAGCATGACACAGAAACAGCATCATTACTGAATACCAAGCTAAAATCAGTAGAAGGGCAGATAGAAGAATTACCCAATGAAGCGGATGAAAAATTCCAAGAGACCGTCGCATTCATCAAACAGAATAACGAAATTTCGCAGATAGAAATTGTGAAAGAAGAAGAAATGGAAGAAATAAAAAGTGTTATGCCTATCCACGAACATGATGAACAAAATGAAACAGAACTAAGAAAAACTTCCACAAGAATACAATTGCCAAAGAGGACAAAGTACATGGATTCTGGCAGACGAATTTTAAGAATATGGTTCGACGCGCTTTTACTTACAGAAGAAACTGAGGAAGATTTACCCATTTTCACATCAAGCCTGTTAGTTGACATCAATACTTATTCATTTAAACACACAAGTCCACAAAAATACACCAATATAGGGAAACATACACTAACGCAATTAATTTGTCACATAACCAAGAC
Source organism: Amphimallon solstitiale (assembly GCA_963170755.1). Classification (NCBI taxonomy): domain Eukaryota; kingdom Metazoa; phylum Arthropoda; class Insecta; order Coleoptera; family Scarabaeidae; genus Amphimallon; species Amphimallon solstitiale. Next base: position 74,321,396 of record OY720683.1, on the reverse strand, counting down.
GTACAAAGAATTCAACATACTGAAGGGCATGGGGATAGCTTTATTATTAAACAAAGAAAATAAGGTAACACACAGACATCTCACAAAAATACACACACACATACGCAACCAACAAGACTTGGAGTATCAAATACAAACAATTTACACTAACACTGTACTTAGGTATCAGAAAAATATTATTGATTTCCACTTAAAAATTATAGGGAAATGAGATCTCATACTTAGTCAGGACGGGAGATTCCAAAGAGATCGCCTCCCGAAGGTATTTACGACACCTATCTTTCCCAGTAAACTCTTAGATCTCATAATTAGTCAGGACGGGAGATTACAAAGAGATCGCCTCCCGAAGGTATTTACGACACCTATCTTTCCTAGTAAATTCTTAGATCTCATATTAGTCAGGACGGGAGATTACAAAGAGATCGCCTCCCGAAGGTATTTACGACACCTATCTTTCCCAGTAAATTCTTAGATCTCATAATTAGTCAGGACGGGAGATTCCGAAGAGATCGTCTCTCGAAGGTATTTACGACACCTATCTTTCCCAGTAAACTCTTAGATCTCATATTAGTCAGGACGGGAGATTACAAAGAGATCGCCTCCCGAAGGTATCTACGACACCTATCTTTCCCAGTAACCCCGTTGATCTCACAACCCCAAACTCTATGTCGAGAAATAGACACTGATAGGTCTCATCCATTTAAAGAACCCTATACCCCCCCACAATTTCCCAACTCTCATAAGAATTTCTCACCCCAAAAAGATTTCTGACACACCCAACAGACTTCTCAAAACCCTTTACAATTTCTTCGAACCCCAAGAAGACTTCAAGTCACCCAAAAAGATTATATCACCCCAGTATAAAAAAATGATCTCTCACATGTCACAGCAACATAAGCCCCGCTGCTAGACAATGATCCGAACAAGGATATAACACCCCTGATAAACAAAATAGTTATTTAGAAATAGGATAAAAATAGTCGTACTACCTAGCCTTAAGTTGTTCAAAGTTAACCTGTCTCTACACGTAATACAAATAATTAGAATTAAGATGTTACTTATCCACGTGTAATATAAGTTGGACAACAAGAATCAGTATCGGACAACATTAAGAAAATAAAATACAAACCCTTATGAAGATAAAACGAAACTCAAAAGCAAAATTTGAAGAAAAAAGGAACAAAAAGGAAACCATACATGCCAGAAGGAAAATTTTAAAAATGCACGAACAGAGCAAAACTTGGAAGGAAAACAGTAGTCAACGAACAATGTGAAGAAGAAATGGACATATCCAAAAATGAAAAAAACATAGCAATTGTACAAAACAAAAAGAAAAATACTCTGTGATTATTGGAGAGAAAGAAGAAAAAAAATAAAAAGAATTCAAAAGAAAAGGCCTAAGAAAAATATAAATTTGTGAAGAAAATGTTTTATTTATTAGCAGAAATGACTGCATAAACAGTAATTATGATTACTAAAAATATAAAAATGCGAAACATGCGAGAAAGCATGAAAATTATGAATTATGAAAAAAAAAATATATGAAGAAAGAAAAAATGAATTATTATAATGAAAATGATATGGTATTCAAAGCACCTAAGAATGGGCTTGAATATATTTCCTCAAAGAAAGGGAAATAAATTGATGCGGAATGCATAAAATATGGAGAAAGAGATTCAATAAAGAAAACATTACACAAGAAAATATGAGTTATTTTTAGGCCAATAATATCAGCCACAGCTGAAAAGAATCAGAACTTCAAGAAAAATACACAATCACATAATCACAGAAAAATATTCAGAAGTACGGAAAGGACCATTTTACAAAACTCCAAGGAAAGAATCGGCATAAGAAAAAAAAATCCAAGAAACATACTCCTGAAGTCAAATTTTCATAAGGACAACTTACTTAAAATTACACACATAATTTATAATATAAAAAGAGAAAAAAATAGTGATTACCCATAGAGTACGATACAACTTATATATAAAAAAAAAACATTGAAACAAAATCAACAACAGCTTATACTACACAAGATACAAAATAAAATTAAGTTCATAAATATACTGTACATACATATGAAATTCCTTTACATAATTAACAAAGAACATTAGGTATTAAGAAGTTATCAAACAAAAATTAGTATACTGTAAAAATTGTTACAAACATAAATCCATTATAAGTATTTACTTAAAACTTAAGAAATTCTCTAAACTAGCCCAAATACTTTAAAAAAAAAAAAATTATAATAAAGAATATTTTCCTAATTAATTAATTAATATGTTAATGAACGGAAATTTTAATTGCATAAAAATTTACATTCATTAAGAAGGGCATGTTGAGATGGTCTTGAGCCTCCTCAATACCACTCAATAATTATTTAAGTTTGTTATTAGGGACGAACCCTTGTACATATTGAAATGTTGTAGTTTTTTTTTGAGTTACGTAAATAAAGGAGAGATATTACTAGGCACACAGATTCAATCCCATCTAATCGTTTACAAACAATTATATCTTGATCATAAAGTTTAGTTGAAGAAATAAGGTTAAAGAATTTAGCATAAAAACATGACCATAGTAGTGCGAACAAATTTCAAATACAACAGAAACGCACTATACAATCTGGTACTTATTTAGCATACATTATTTTCAATCTTGCGTTATCATTTTACATTTAGTTTTGACAAAGCATCATGTCGAGCACAAACAACACATGCATTTAGAACTTACAAATATGGCCGATATAAAAATGCAAATTAGGACTAAATCAAAACATAATCATAATTTGTACATACTAGGAGTGACACTCCAAAGCTCGTTGAATGCATATCTCATGATTTTAAAAGCACAAATAGAATTAGTGACCTAGAAATTTTCAATAGCATCATTTAATGTATAGCATGGACGTTCATCTTTCGAACGCCCATTATCAAGTCAATTGCAATTTAACTCTGTGAGGAAACCAATTTTAATGTGAAAACACAAATTAATTACAACCTTTTCAATATTTAGAACAGATTTTAATTAGGGCATGAATATCAATAGGGCTTTAATTTAAGTACAAACAGCATTTGAAGCATCACTAAGAGACCTAGAGCACATGTCATATTAAAGCTAGAATTTCGTGACTAAATTTAGTAATTGCCTGGTATATGAAGTTAAATACTCAAACTGCACATATCACAGCACAGTTATGATTAGCAATTCTCATGAATTACGCCCTTACAAACGCATAATTACCAAAAGCATCTTTTCAAATTTAGGCCGAATAGCTTCTTTAAGAAATGTCAAACATTAATATTTTAAATGCAGAAAAACGCACGAAATATAAGTATGCATGGCAAATTAATAATATGAGTTGTGTGCATAAATAGATGCCCTATTTGAATAAAGCGATTAACAATTAATTACTGTCAAAACTAAAATAGTAGTTGAAATCCAAAAATTAAGTGAGCACTTGGTACAATTAAACGCATTTAGAAATGTTAATATAATTCCTTGAATGGCAAGATATAACTGACTTGATAAAGTTTTGATAGGTTTTTAAGCAATTTAAACCAAAATGACTATATAAAATGAATTTGATGTAAATTTGGAAATTTAATATTCACAGCAGGCATTGTATTATGAATGATCGGATTTTAATCAAGTAAAAAACGGAAATAAATTTATATGTATTTAGATTGTAAGACTATTTGTAAACCAGATCCACAAAATCTATTAATATCCTTATTTTTGGATAAAATCCAAAAATTAGAAAATATCATTATTTTCTTGTACATGACTGTACTGAGTTTTCAAAAACCGACGCTAAAGCTGTCAGACTCATTAAAAATACAAATATGAGCTTTCAAAAATTTTACGCACTAAAAATATTTTGTATTAATCATAAATATAAAAATAAACTTTTAAACAATATCCAAATCACGTTTGGATACATAAAATAATAACAATTAATAAAATTATATGAAGCAACTGCTTTGGGTTCAAGGCTTTAAACAATAGACTACGGCAACATATAAAATAGGTAGACATTGCTGAAAGCGGGGAGATTAAATTAGATAAGCATCCACTAAGGATGAAACATCAGAGTTCATAAAAACAAACAACATCCGTCATTAGACGAACTTGAATCAAACCGACAAGTCGAATAAAATCCCAGTGCGGCGAACCACTACGCCAGCCAGATAGACGATCCGTCGATCACCGAACCCGCATCAATAAAATACCACGAGAATAAAGTCCATGACCTAGAAAAGAGAAAGAGAAAAAAAAATATCAACAACGAACATAACCAAGAAAATTAACTCACCTGTAACACATCTGCAACACCGAGACCTACGACTGCCGAGACTTGGAGTATAAGATACTGCAATCTACCGAAGCGGATTCTGCTACCTGTATTCCGCCTACGAACGAGTTGCCCACCGGCGTTACCTGTCCATCGGTCCAGGATACGGAAAGAGTCCAGGGAAATCCACCATATGGCTAAAGGACAGTCAACATAATTAGATGAAGGTATCGTGATATGTTTACAAGTACTAATAAACCGAAAGAAAGGTTCAGTTGTCAAATAATAATATTTGCGTCAAATCATTTGTAATTCGTGTTTTACGACGATTAAAATCAATGTCAGTCATTTCAAAGTGGTATAATAGTCATTAGTAATCAAATAGTTAGAACCCACATATCAATAAGTTGTCTTTCGTTAAAATTAACAAACATTTAAGTCATTATTCAACATACAGTCAGTCATATTCAAGGAAATAAAAACCTAACCTATATTGGTACGCAAGTAGCTTTATACTTTGCGGAGTTTTAAATTAAACAATATGAATAGCTAACCTTTTAAAATAGATTTGTTGTCGCCAATCTGAACTAATTTTCACAGTATTAAACAGATTGTTTTCATTGTATCTTCTCACCTTAATTAAGCTCATATACAGTTCATTTATATTTGCATACTCACATATACGTTCACCCGTAAAGGGAAATTTTGCACGATTGAGTGGATCTGTGTCATATCTCTCCAGGTAATAAATTGTAATGTATAAGGTATATTGTGGTTTTTTTTAATAAACATACTCATAAGTAAATTTAGATGTAACAATTGAAAGTATTTATATAAAGAATTAGAAGTTATACCTACCTTTGTGTTTATTATTTGTATTTTGAATTGGCATCCATCGTAAATTCGGGGAGACACATCATTCATTGTATATAGGTACCGGTAGCAGCCCACAACGAGCACACACAGGAGTCCTGGGACCTCGTAAGAATAACAGGTATTGTGTAAGTCACTCTGAGTAGTAGTTATTCCGCAGAACCCCTACAACGACCCCGAAGATAAAAGTTAACATAGCGCGCACTGCCGTCATTGCATATTCACATAATTCATTGTAGAATGCCGGAAACAACCCCTTCCCCTATTAGAAATAGAACATTGGTCAAAATATAAGCAATAGGAAGTCAGTGTCAAGCGCGAAATTTAATACAGTTCAAATTTATTATCGCAGAGTTAGTCACCTTTTAATTGAATTGTTAAAGTAAACCCACATATCCAGTTAGTAATAATTTTAGATTAACGTGCACTAGCGTACTATTAGCGTTCAAAAATTTAATTTGGTGAACTTTGCTTTCTTAATTTTTAATCTCTTTATTTTTTTAATGTACTTAGTCTCATTGCTCTTAAGAACTTTAAATGCAAAGGGGCATATTACGCTCATCACTCACCCCCCTTATAGCAATATCATCCCCTAAAGTCAAATTTGACATGACCGTAACTAATAATTCAGATTACGCGATGTTAGGTAATATGTGCATACTACCAAATTATGCGCACAACCTTTCTATTCTCTCTTCTGTTAAAGGATAAGTCACACAACCTTGCAAATCTGTTTTAAATTAGGGAATGTGTTATTTGGTTCATTTCGGGTATTAATTACACGAAATGTTATTATTTTTATCGTTTAATCTTGTTTTGATTTAAAATCGCTTTGTAAAACAGAAAATAAGGATTTGATTCAACAATTTTATTCCCTAAAATTGTTGAAAAAATGCATGCTGTCTTAAACATTGCTCATTGCCTTAAAGATTGCTTTCTGAATCCTAATAGCTAAAGAAACAGTAATAAAGTTACATATTTTATACCATAAAGAGTGAAGTAACGGAACTTCAAATGCACTGCTGAAGCTTTAATTTTTAATGCAAAAATTTAACCGTAAGCAATAAAGAAATTAATTGACGATTAAATTTATTTATAATCGTTAAAATAAAAGTCAAAATTACAGTAAGCAATACATGTTGGACATGGACATTGTAAACCGTTTAAAAAATTATGCATTCTATTGTTTGTTGATGATTTTAAAACCCGAAAAATCTGCAAATCTTTGCGTCATCTCTAGTCTGTGATACGGTATTTTTAGAAAATTCCTTTTTCTGTATTGTAGTCGTGTATGTCAGAATTTCTCTGTAGATGTTTATTCTTATGAACATGTTTAGCGATTTTAAGTATGTATGCACAAGGAAAGATATTTAAAAACGGTTTGTTTCCTACGATAGGCACTCATAAGGAGCACGTTTTAAAATTATTTTGTAATATAAAGAGTGTTTCATAATTTAGTAGCCCCCCCCCCCCCGTATAATTCTTAGTCAAAAAGTTATTGGTATAGATACGTGGATGACACTCTAGCCTGCTTCACAGAAACAGAAAGACAATTAAACCAATTTTTAGACTTTATTAATAATTTACATCAGAATATTAAGTTTACGATTGAGAAAGAATCAAATATATGTTTAAATTTTCTAGACCTCAAAATTTTAAGAGAAAACAATAACCATATATTTTCAATTCATCATAAACCGTCATACACAGCCGCCATTATTCGTAATAAGTCGAATCATCAGATTAAACAAAAACTCGCCGCCTTTCAGTCAATCATTCACAGATTAACTTCTATACCACTAAATAAACATAATTTCCTCATTGAATTAAATATTATAAAACAATTAGCAATAAATAATAGATACAATCCCCAATTAATAGACAAATTATTAAAGAAAAAAAATTATAAGAAAGCAATAGAGATGGTTTATCCAAATAAAAAAGAAGCAACCAACAATTATAAATTAATAACATATGCAGGAAAAATTATCGAAAAAATAAACACAGAATTACAAAAAATAAATTTAAAACCAGCATATAAAACTAATAACTTACTAGGTAAATTCATAAAAAACAACAAATCAAAAACTAGCAAAGGTAATAAGTCAGGAATATATAAATTAAATTGTAACGATTGCCCAAAAGCATACATTGGCCAAACGGGGAGGAATTTCGATAAAAAAAAAAAGGAACACTACAGATGTTATAACAACAAAAATATGGAATCAAATTATGCATGTCACCTGTTGGAAAATAACAAACAAATTTAATAGTAATTTTGAAATTTTACATTCAGAAACAAAAGGCTTCCAATCAAACTTACTAGAGTCTCTTGAAATAAACAAACTTCAGACATTTACACAATGAACAATTAGGTCTTAATAATTCACCTCTTTTGAATATGTATTGTGAAAATCCAAACCAACATTAAATAAATACCTATAACAGACCTTAAGATTGTAATGGTACAGCCAATTCACTTTATTACTTTTATACAATTTTATTATTTTTTTAAGGATTTAATGAAGTATGTTTTCTTAATAATATTTTGAAAGGTTAAAATCAATGAATGTGTTATTGTATTATTAAGTAGATATTAGTCATGGGTTTTGTATATATTTATGAGTAAAAAAAGGTGACGCCGAAAGAGTATATTAACGTGATAAACACTCTAGTAGCAATATACAATCCCACGGCTAAATGGACGTGTATGTGCGTGTAAATGTGAATGGGAACCCCTGAACTTTATAGAAAGCGGGGAACCCCAGACATTCTGATATAAAAGGGAAAGTCGCGTGAGAAAGAAGAGTCGACAGCAAGATACGTTAAATATTGTATCAAGAGGCGGACTCCTTCAATAAATAATTTAGTACCGAGAAAACGTAGTAAAGTAGTGGTCAAAGTTGCAACTAAGAAGTAATTGTGCAACGTGTTATATTGTTAAAATAAAGATTATATTTCGAGTAGCAGAACAAGCAGATGATGCCGTTGAAAACATCGTAGAAATAAAGAAGATTTCGTCGATAATAAGCAGCCCGAAGTTCCTGCTGGAAACAGTACAAAAAAGAAGATGAATAAGAAGAATTTAGATAAGGTATTATTTAAATGATTATTGTTTAATGACTGTAGTGTTTTATGTAATAAAGGAGGAGAGATTGTAAAAATAAAAATTCAAACAGAAAGTAATTAAATAAATATCGTCTAACAAATATATGTGTAAATTAACTTGATATGTTTACAAGTATCGATATAAACACGTATAATATTGAGTGTGCATTGTATGTAATAAATTCTGGCATTTATAACTTACGATTGAATCGAACAAAGGACCTACAGAAATGTTTGTGTTAAAAAAAATTCTAATTCAAATGTATTAGAATTGCTTTTTAAATATACTTCTTGTGTTGTTTGTAAAATTATAGATACAGGATTCATTGATTTTAATATAAGAATTATTAAAATTTTTAAATGGTATTTTTTTTAATGTATAGGAACCCTACTTAATCATTGCAATTAACTCGAATCGCCCTGAGATAATTTGAGTTGAACTGGCAAAACAAATAATTTTACATTTTATTTCTAAAGTTTAACTTTAAATTAAATATCTTAATTTAGAGATAGGGTTTTCTCTACATTGTGTGACCCAACTTTGGGGTAGTACCTATACAAGATCATAAACCATTTAAAAGCAATTGTTAGAAAATCCTTTTAACATAAAATAGATAATAAAAAATGATTAAAGTAAATTCCAGAAATTCCCCACAGTATCCTAGACATTGTAAGATCTGAACATCTTATTTTGTAGAAAATATATAGTTTAGTAGTAATTGAATATCCGAAGAAGCTGCAGTGATAGCGAAACATGTCATATTCTTTGTAATAAGTTGTGTTAATATACTGGATTTATTGTAAATTGTGTTTTACTCCGTCTACGATTATTAATTAAAAATGTTCATGTAAAAAAGTAATTTATAATTGCGGAATAGTAGTAACAAAATTAATTATTTGAAAGATATAAAGAATAACTGCCTCATAACAAATACAATGTTAGTATGCCTTTAAAAAAAATCATATAATTTGCAACATGTTTATGAAAGGAAAGCAAAAACGGCATGCTATACATGAGCCAAGTTAATATTTTGGATTTAATATTTTTCTCTTTGAAATATTGGTTGGAAATATTTTTTTTTCCTTCCTATTTATGATTAGCATTGAAAATATCATAAAAATACTATAATGTCATGTGATACGAAGAGATGCTAATAAAGATAACCAAAATGTAGTATATTACATCTTGTTAATATTCCCTTACGCTATTTAATTTGATTTATAATTTTGTTTTCGTCTATGTATGCAAATTACAACTACTACTTCCATACGCATATTTCTTGTCGTCTTCCCCCCACACTTCTTTGTTTTACGACTATTCATAACAATAATTATCGCATAAATAAACCGAGAGTTAGACTGTAAAATGTAAATTTTTTCTCGGTTTATGGTCCACGTAGCGTGCCAGTTCCTTTTCCAATGTAGTACGAGTGGACAGAGGGTCGAATGTACGATGGCGAATAGAAAACGGAGAATAGATTTCCGTGATTTTGGCAAGACACCGAATTGTTGATGTAGCGTAAACTGTTGGGACGATCCTTCCACTCTTAGGTTGTTTTTATCATTTATGTGGCTTATTCACTGGCGTAATGGGCTTCGCCGGTGATATATGAAGTTGAGAGAACAGTCGGACACAGTTCTGCACTCAACCCAGCCATTAACGAGCCGCTTTGATAATAGATGTGACACCGTGGACTTTATTTCTATTGCGTTCATTGCGAAAAATTTACTTCACCTACAGAAAATTGCCCGAAAGAGGTCAGAAATTATGATCGTTTATAATCCATTATTAAATTTCATGAGTGCTTCCATGTGAATGTTAAAATGTCATTAGGCTCAGAACATTCTCTCATGTGGAAATTGATTTTGTTTTCCTTGCAAAATTTAATTTTAATTTTAGTTTTTAAGTAAGTGCCATTTTTGACATTTGTAGAATTTTAGGAACATCCGTTTGTAAAACTAGAGACTTATATATGTTTGCATGAAGAGATTCATTGTTCAAACATACAGAGCACGGTATAATCTTTCCTTGCACTTTAAACCACATATTTAAGCAGCCCTGCATATCGAGATTGCGTTATGCGCTGATTTTTTGGTGGAACTCTATCCTCTTAGGGAATATTTTTGGACGCTAGAAACTAGTGATGTGGAATTCGGTTACTTTTCAGTACTTGTAACTATCCGTTACTTTTTATTCGTTACTGACTACTCGTTCAAATGTGCGGTACGGGAATATCTACAGTTAATATATGGTACAAACTAAATGTTCACTTATATACTAATTTTAATATATATTAAGTTAAATAAATAAACTTCGTTAAAAACAATTTAACTCGAAATTAAATGTAAAATGCCAAAGCCTAAAGTACTTTTTAAGGAACCATTTTATTTATTACAGGCGAGATATTCTATCATAAAACCATAAAAACTCCCAGTGTAGAATGTTACATTCTACACTGGGAGTTTTTATCATGTACTACATTCTGAATGTAGTACATGGCCCAAAATTTATTTTTTGTACTCACCACCTGTAAAGTGACTTTTGGCGCATGCGTCGCTCGACCAGGAAAGAATATTTCCCGGTCGAGGCGACCGTAAAAATTGCAAAAACACTGGCTCTTTGTGGCATTAAAAAAAATCTAACTTGATAGTAATAAAATTCAGTCTATAAAATACTACTTCCCTCGACTATTCTTCACTAAAAGTTGGGAAAATAGGAGTAATAAAATAATTAAAAATTCTTCCAAATTTGTGGCGCCATCTATTTGACAACATCTTAAGCGACATCGTAAGCGATATTCAAGCGCCATCTATTTGACCACGTCGCAATAAATTTACTATAAATTTATAAATATAAGAATAAGTACCTCATGTTTGCCATGTGTAAGAATACATATAATAACTTAATTTTAGGGAAATGTGAGTAATAGTTACGTACATGACATGCTTAAATTAATTAGGTAATCCATTTTAGGTTAGGTATGATACTAATGACATTAATCAATAATATTTTTTTAATTTAATGCTCGTACAAAACATATTGTACAAACCACAAGCGCTCATGCGGGAAAATAGTCTTCCCGCACTTGTTTCATAAATAACTATAACTATAATAGTTTGTTTTAGTTATAACTATTATACCCTGTTTAAAATATCATATAATTGTAAAATAATATATAATTAGTTGTTTGGATGAATAGCAACATTAAATTGTCAAAACCTACGGTGGGACGCTTAGATTCCAATCGTTGGACCGATATAAAAAAAATAAGGTGTGGCCACCACACGACTTTCTTAAACGTATGAGCGTTTCAAATTATAGAATTGTTTTACATAAAATATTCAAAAGCCTTTTCTAAGTACTTCTATTCTCTTAATAAATCCCTATAGAATGCATACTTTGCGAAATATTTGAAAAAAGTCTACTCCCTAAGACTAGAAGTGCTACTTCCGGTCCGAATTTTGAAATTTCATTTATATAAAAAACATTGATTTTGTACTCTTGATAAATATATACAAAATGTATAATTTACGACATATTTGCAAACATTCGCTATTTGGTAAGAGTAAAAGTGTTACTTCCGGTCCGAATTTTGAAATTTTTTTTATTCAAAAGATATTTAAAATTATGTTTTAAATACTTTTGTATTCGTAATGTACCTGTCTAAAAAGCATGACTTGGGGGATATTCGCAAAAAACTGATTTTCGATAGAAGTCAAAGACCTACTTCCGGTAGGAATTTCGAAAAAAATTTTTAATACAATTTTTCTCAAATTAAATTTTGAGTACTCTTGAATTCTTTATAAATTTGTATAAACTTAGTAATTGACGAAATATTTGCTAAATTAGATTCTTTCACTGAAGTAAACTACTACTTCCTGTCTACCGATTTTACTGAAAAACTAATCAGATCTCAAGAGGAAGATTATACAGGTAAATACAACATTTGGAATAGATATCTACAGCGGTTTGAGTCCTATAGTGGTCACACACATAAAGACACACAGACACACAGACACAGACACACAGACACACAGACACATAGACAGTTTTTAAAAACCACTTTTTTGGTGTCAGGGGACTTCAAAACGTGGACATCTGCAAAAATCTCGAGGTCGAAAATTTTTGTCATCACAATACTTCCGTATACTACGTATATATAATATACTTATATATACTTACTCTAACTTTGGTATTTTATCTATCCTCCTAGCTTTCTCTTCTTATTCATACAACCTATACAGGCGCTATTTGTCAATCCTTTGTTTTTCTTGTGCAGAATAGCCTACTGAAAAAATCAATTTAAGAAGAAGATAATATTTATATCCGTAGAAACTATCAAGTTCCAACGTATGAAATATCAGCTCTGTGGTACGAATCTGTTAAGCTATAAGCCGCCAAAGCGTTGAAAACCAGAACTTTAATCTGTATCTGCATTTTGAAACACCCAGTATAAAATAACAGTCACTACTGAAATATTTGTTTAATTTTCAAAACAGCGTCTCCGCTTTGTTGTCTGAACCTTTATATTCTAGAACTATGTGAGAAAATACAGAATTCGAAATAAAAATTGATCAGGTTTTTGAATAAAGTACAGGGTTTGTCAGTGAAAGGAGAAAATTTAAAACTGCTCTATCTAAGTATTTATTTTAACGTTAATGTTTTTATAGTTTTCTATAAAGTTAGACTTGCCATTTAATTTTTTTAAAGCAATACTTGACAGGTGGGCGCAATACGATCTACGCATTCTTGTAGTCTTATTCGAAAATTTTCCATTGCTCGCCCTAACATTTCCGATGTAATACGTGCAACTTCAGCTTGAATTTTTAGTTTTAGCTTCTCTACGTTTGCGGTAGCTATTACTTGGGCCAAAAACCTTAATAGAAATAAATTAATTGATCAGAGACTATGCTCGTCGCGGCGTCTCCAATCAATCAATATTTCCCCAGAAACACTCAATCAATTAGTGACTATGCTCGTCGCGGCGTCACCACAAAATCAGGGTGCAAGATAATTGTGTGAATTACCGTTAATAAATAATTATTAATCGCTTATGATTAACAATATGTCGAGATGTTGACCTCGAAGTAGAACGGTCGATGATATTATATCTGTGACCCACCCTGTATATCTAGCTCAAATTATTAGTAAAAGCGTGAGACTACTCAAAAAGATGATAACTAATGCCCATTGCGCCAGCCATTTCAAAATAATAAAAGCGTGGTCACTGTTGTTAAAGTATTGCGCAATTAAAATGGGAACTTGCACCAACTACCTCAAGAAAACAAATTAATAAAAACAATAACAATTTATTAAATAAAAACAAGCGAAATTTGGAATATAAAATTTAGTTACATTACAATAATAATATTAATTGAAGTATTAATTACACAAAAGAATTATTGAAGCCAAAATATAAATGATTGTTGAATAAACGAATATAACTTTAACTTTAGTTGTTAAAAATGAGTCAATTTACACTAAATTTAAATTCAATACAAAAACAAAGAAAACTAAATTTTAGAGAGACAGTACATACAGAAAAGCAAAAAGGTAAGAACAGGTTCGACTAAAAAGAATCTAATAAAATTAATTGGTCAAATTCGGTAAACTAATTGATCAAATATGGTGAAACTAAATGTTTTATTTAACGTTATTAAACAACAAATATCTAACTTTTAATATTGATGACAAACTGGATGTCGTACTATTCTCCTGCCTTCAAAATTACAGGTAATAAAGACTCAAGTACCTGGAAATTACACGTCCAGAACGCCAATGAAGATGGTTCCCACGTACGTCTCTATTTCTGCCGCTCTGCCTCCGTTCGATGTTGTTTAAGGGGCCCTGTGTCGATGGTATCGATGAGATGTCCCCTTAATCCGGATCAACGCCGTAAATTGAAGGACGATAAATACTCCAACAATTTGTTATTTGGAAATTGAGTTTAAAATCACCCTGACCAGTGTATCCATACTTAGGAATATTAACAACCGTAATAGTGGTGCAATAGTGCTGTAATAGTGAATCATTTTAGACGAGCTTCGCCCTTTTAAAGACTCGGATGTGCGGAGGGGCAAGACATGAACATCCTAGAAAATCAAGGCGTCGGAAAGACGCTGTTGGATCACGCCACCAGAAAATTCCATACAACAAGAAACTATGAGAGCTATTTAGATAACTTAGACGGACAAAAAATGCATACGTCAGCAATTTTAAATTTGAACAAAGAGTCCTTCATAAACTAAATATTTTAAATCGAATATTTTAAAACGGAATAATATATGCGACGCAGATTTTAATGTTGAGAATTTTAAAAAGTAATTTATTTTGGATTGGAAATATAATTTGAATTTAAAAATATATAACATGGAATATACAGGGAAAAATGAATTAAATGTTGAAGCGTCTTTTTAAACGTTGTTACACCTTGTTTTTTTTTAGTGAACTTATTAATATTTCCGAATTTTTAGTTCATTTGATTTTGGCACATTTTCTTGAGCGATACTGTATATCTGTATCTGGACTTTCCGAATGTAGTTATATAAGCCTTAAATTGCTGTTGTTTTCTTTTGTGGATTCCCTTTAAATATATATCGTGGGGTTGCGGTATCTTTATTTGGAATTATCCTTATCTAATTACCTTGTATACTTGGGTGTTTCTTTTATTTCTAATTTTATGGCTTAATTAATATTTTTATTTCTTATGTGCGTAGCTACATGCCGGGACATCTAGTGGTGTCTAGTGGTAACGATTGGAGTAGATAACTCTTTTATCGCCCAATGGAATTGATTTATTCTGTATAATATTTTCTAATTTTTGGGAGTTAATTATTTCCTATTTTGGTCTATTAAGCATTCTCTACTTGTTCTTTCCCTTCATCCTTTTAATTAATTGTCGTCAAATGAATAATTTGTGTCTGTCTTATCGACCGAATAGCAATCTTCACGTGGAATATTCTGATTGGTTGTTTCAAGCAGGAAGACGGCTAAGCTATTTTCCTCTTGGAAGTGTGAAGACATTTCCATTTTGACCGTTGTATCGTTAAGCAGTGTATTAATTATCTGAAGTACTTCTCTGCACTAATTTGTGTTATATTTAATTATTGTTACTGTAAAATTACGCCGTATAGAGCGAATAAGAGGCAGAGGTACTATTACTGCCGTTTTATTCTCAACATTTTTGGGTATTTCTAATTAGACAGTTAATTGCTGGTGAGTCTAGTATTTCTTTTTTTCTTAAATGTTCATTAAAACTTTTCGTGTCGTTTCCGTCTGTCTTATTTAGCTTTTACCCTTGGATCTCAAATTTTCATCATACCGCATGAGTGTGAGATTTGCACGACACGTGCCTGTTTTTTGACCGAACATATACCGCCATTTTGATATATGTGTGAAATTTGTATAGAAATCCGGGTTTGAAGAATAATTTCCGAACCCAAGCTGTGGAGAACCACCCCCTTGAATCCACATACCGAGGAACCTTGTACTGGACAACCAGGTTTTCTTTTGATTTTCTTTTATTTTGGTCCTCAAGAGAGTTGAATTGTAATAGAACATTTGAAATATCGACTAGGATTAAGCAAGTTTTATTTTATTAATTTAAATTAAGCATATTGCTCAGTTTTTTTTAAATTTTGGCCCGATAATTGCCAAATATCGAAGGCCTAAGCTGTATACAGGCTTATCAATTTATCCTGCGTTTTAATTAAGTGTTTAGAGCGTTATTCTAATTTTGTGGTGTTATTAGAACCTTGTAATACTTTTTATTAACTTAGTAGTTCATAACTAATTGAAGCATATACTAGCCGAAAATTAAGTTTGAGGTTAACGATTTCAATAATTGCCATAATTAAATTCTTTTCTTTTGTATGCCATCAGCCGATTCTGTTAATTGTGCGTTAATTTTAATGATCTACAGTTGTTTTTTTTTGTACGTTGCATTTGATAATTACTTTTGTTTAAAATAAGAAATGTACACATACAGCGTGTGAATGCTGTAGAGGTATCTTGTGTGACCATCTGTGAAGTAAGATCTTAGTATTTCCATTTAATATTTTTTTTTTGTAATTGTACATTTGAATGTTTCTGTAAAATTTAATCTAATTTGTGAGCACACATACCTCTTAATTTTTCTTTTTTTAAATGCGCATTGTTGTATATTTAATAAACTTTTTATTGTTGTTTATACCGTGTATGAATGTCTTACTATAAGTAACTTATTGGAATGGGCCTGAATTAAAATGACAGCTGGCGCCTAAGAGTCATCCACCTTCAGAAATCTGAGTGACCCACCCCGAAATCCGAGAGTTAGAGGCACAGGCTCCACCACATTTTTTACAACGCACACTAGGGAAGTAAGGTAAGGCAGGTTGAAGGTGACACACAATAAAATTTTCGAAACTTTCATAAATTTATTTGGACGAGGCTACAGGTGTGAAACTCCGGCAAACGGGCACATTTCTAATTTTCGACGGGTGACATTTTTCTAGATGCCGTCAGCGCCATTTGTGCCATAGCTCAACGTACACATTGCTCTTGAGCCAGCCCCAAAGAAAAGAGTCGCATGTGGACAAATCCGGTCATCTAGCCGACCAAACAATGTGACAGGTAGCACAGTCTTGCTGGAACCACGTAATCTCTGGAAATCGTACCAGTTCTTGTCTCAAAAATGTTGTGACCATGTTTGTGTAACAAACTCCAGTAACGGTTGCAACATGTCCTTGATCATCTTCAAAAAAAGATTGGTCCAATAATGCCAGATGACGAAAGAGCACACCATATAGTCGTCTTAGGACTATGCAAGAGTTTCTCATGTAAATGAAGAGGGATTTCAGTGCTCCAATATCGGCTATTCTGTTTATTTACATAGCCGTTAAGATGAAAATGGGCCTCATCTGGACATTAACATATGGTGAATTAAGTTTTCTTTCCTATCCAAACGCTGCAACATTTCTTGACAAAAATTCATGCGATTAACCAAATCAGCTTCTTTTAGTTCTTGGACAACTTGAATTTAATAGGGGTAAAAAATTGTGTTACTTCATACTCTTACTATATGAAATGCCGCACGATCTAATCTGTTTGATGATGTTAAAGAACTGTATAATTTTAACTTTTACACATTATACTTAATAAGAAGGCGTAGGTACACCGCAATTAGTGAAACTGCAATTGGCAGTTAAGGAAACCCATTTATTATTAAACAAGTACAGGATTCATTATGTATTTATGAAGATTACTTGAACAACGTGCCGGATTGAAGCACTATGACCGCACAAACACACGCACCCTCTTTAATTACATTCAAGAGAACGCGTCACACTCTCAGGTCACTATATTTTAATTAACTTAGCTAATGGGCTGTGTATTACGGGACATCTCGTAATTGTTTAATGGAAATACTAGGAGAGATGGAAAACAGACGGGGACCGGAAACTTCGTTGGATTCGCTTCGCAGCCTTCGACTTTCAGAAATGGCAAAAACATACTAAATGCGCACAAATCCGTACTCTTCCATTGTAGATACATACTTGGAAAACTCTATGTATTTAGTAAACGTACAGCAAGCATGAATTGCCTCTTAATGTTTCCACGAGTATATCCTTCACTTTTCAACAGATTTTTTTTTATTTTCCCTTTTAATGTCCTTCAATAGCAATATTACTCAACCACTACTTTCAAGCTAATTTAGGGTTGGTCTATAAAATGAATTACTAAATATACAGTGTGTTTGATGGACTGAACAATAAATAATTAAATGAAGTGATGGAAATCTCTTGGTGAAACATGTCGAAACATAAGCAAGTAATAACAAATAACACACTTGGTATGAGTTTTTCTGATGGAACCTTAGATGAAAAAACATTGATTAATTTTTTAGCAGATATAGAGGTAGCCACTACTCGGCAACCGTTAGTCACTAAAGCCTTATGCACGAATATTATATCAAATGAAACAAGTAACTTAAGAGATTGTAATAGTGTTAAATGTAATAAGTTTAATTTGTTATTAAAATCAGTTAAACGTAAAATTAAGGCTCACAAATTGATTTTTTCTAAGGCGGATAAAGGTAATACTTTAGTTATTTTTAATGAATGTGATTATAAAACAAAAATGAATGAAATTTTATCTGACCAGATGTTTGTAAAGTTAGAAAAAGATCCATCCCAGAGTTATCAAAAAGATATTCGATCTTTGATTAAGAAAACGAACTTTATAGAAGAAGAACAAAAATTCAAATTTAGTATTATGAACCCAGTAGCCCCAAAGCTATATGGGCTACCTAAAATTCACAAAGAAGAAATACCTTTACCCCCGGTGGTTAGTTATGTCCAAGCTCCGTCTTATAATATTTGTAAATTGGTTAATGAAATTTTACCCGAACTAATTGAATTTAAACCTAAATATACCGTTAAAAATAGCCTAGACTTAATAGATAAACTTCAAAATATTAATGTAAGTCACGTTTTTAAACTTGTTTCATTTGATGTAAAAAGTTTAGTTACTTCCATTCCCATCTCGGAAGTAAAAGATATTGTATATTCTAGAATTAAGAAACATTGCCCGGATAAATCTTTAGAAATAGAGGAAATGCTGAATTTATGTTTGGATCAAAATTATTTCCAGTTTGGTGACAACTTTTATAAACAGAACAATGGCCTTCCGATGGGCTCCCCCTTGTCACCATTACTAGCAGACATTTTCATGGACCATTTCGAAGTTAACTTGTTTGATAAATACAGGACAAATACGTCACCGGTATCAGCATGGTTTAGATATGTGGATGATATTCTCTGTTTGTGGTCAGGTTCAGATAGACAGCTAGATAACTTTTTAGTACAACTTAATAAAATTAATAATAACATTCAATTCACTATAGAGAAAGAAGCACCTGATCGATCTTTAAATTTCCTTGATTTAAAAATCCAGATTAGTAACAACAAGTTAGATTACAGTATTTATAGAAAACCCACTTTTTGCGATACGTTGATACCAAATACCTCCAATCATCCCACTAACGTCAAACATGCTGCGTTTAATTCAATGATTTATAGACTATTGAAAGTACCGATGAACAAATTTAACTTTACTAAAGAATTAAAAACTATTAAAATAATTGCACAAAATAATGGCTATAACTCATCTCTAATAGATAAATTAGTCAATAGAATGAATAAATCAATTACATTAAAATCAGCATTTCCCCCGTCCCAGGACTTGACATTAAAACAATGGGTTAAAATTCCATATTTAGGTAGAATAAGTATGAAAATTAGTAATGTTTTAAAGAAACTGGATTTTAAAATAGCCTTCTATAATAATGACACTTTAAAAAGTCAATTAACTAATAATAAAACAGCGAATCCTAAACTAAACAAATCAGGAATTTATAGAATTAATTGTAGTGATTGCAGTAAATTTTATATAGGTCAAACGGGGCGAAATTTCAAATTTAGATTCTCAGAACATATGCGAGACGTTAAATTAAATTATGAAAATTCAAGTGTAGCTAACCATGTTTTAGACACGGGACATCAATTTTCAATAGACAATTTATAAGTACTGTATAGTTTAAAAAAAAGTAAAAAAATGGATGTTCTAGAAGGTTATTTTATAAAAGAAAGTTTACTTTTACAACCAGGCAATGTTCTTAATGAACAAACCGAACTCATAAATTCACCGATAATAAACCCTAGCATTGTAAAAACGGTCTTTCCAGATAAGTCATGACCTTTTCATAATTTTCTATTTTTGTATATTTTTTCTATTTACATTTTTGTTTGAAGTAGGTAGTTACAGTGTATTAAATTTTACTTTAGTTTCTCGAGAACTCCTGACGATGCCGCAAGGCGAAATGTACATCGAGTATTTAATTATATTTATTTGTGAAACAATACCAAATTATTTGAGCCTTTAAGCAAAAATGTCAGTCTTTATAAAAATTTTGCCTGTCTCAAAACCACCAATTCTAAAACAATAATCTAAATATTATTTTTAGCAGCTGAGAAAATTACAATAACACAAAAATTTAAGCAATTAAGTTTCATGTTTTTAGTTTAATCATATTATCTTGTTATCTTCCATGACAACCTAATATGTAAGTCAAGTTACTTGGCATGTGTGGCATCTGTAATTTTCATTACGTATTTGTGAATCTTTAATGAGACTTACTTAATAGCACTACACACTTATACTGGAGACGCGTTAAGTTCAGTTGCACGTTATCGATGACGTTTACATGTTGTCATAACTGTATTAGAGAAACTAAAAAATTACTTTGTTAAATTATGCTTGAGGGCATTTATTTCATTAGCTTAAATAGAAGATTTATAAATTGATCGTAATATACGCATTCATGGCAAATAAACACATAATTTCCGTTTCAATATTAAATTTCTTTATTACACATTTTTAATAGACTAATAGTTCAATTCGGTATTGACAGATAAATAATATCTGTCAAAAAGACGTGCGTTCTGTATATTCTTTCTGTCAAATTTTTCATGTTTATTTTTTCTTTAATATAAATTGTCTCAAACCAGTGCTTCTTAGAAGTGTATTTATTATTTATTTGCGTCCATTGAATATAATGCCGAAAGGTTTTTATAAACAGTCGAGGCTTTTTACAAACTCTTCTATAATCATGTGTTAAATTTAATGTGAATAGCGTAAGTATTGCTTATTTTAGATTATATTATGGATACGTAATAAACATTTAAAGTTTTTCGACAATCTAAATCAATATAATCAATAAGTTGAGAAAGACTGAAGTTTTAGAGCATTACAATTACTAAATATATTACGTTATAGTTATTGTATTGTGAATAATTTTTTTCTTTGGTTATATCAAATGTCACTGATAGAAATAAAAATAGATCCGGCAACATATACAAGGCGAGTCGTCATGGATATAGTATGACGTGCAACTGAATGTAATGCGTTTCCACCATATACCGCTATGCTCGCTTTAGCTGCCAATGACGTCATTGCGGAGCAAGTCAGATTGACAGTTCTCATATCGGCTACATTTTGAGGCAGTTTGAAGTTGTTTTATCGATTTTTTAAGTAATATTCTCTATTTAATATGCCTGGTTGTGCTGTATATGGTTGCCGTAAATACAATCGAAAAAGTAGAGATGGACAGATTAAATATTACAGGTTTCCCAACCAAGAGATAGTACGAAATATATGGTTAATTGCGTGTAAAAGGCAGGATTTAATAAATTTGAAAAATTGTATTTCCAGAAATTAATAATATAAGCAATTATTGAAGGCAAAGTGATATTTTTGAATCAATGCAATCATAACTACTTAAGACGTTTTAACTGTTTTTGTTATGTTTAAATTACATTTTCAATACACAATACAAAACAGGATATTCTGTGAGTTCATTTATAGACTTTGCTATCGAGAGGCTAGAGTTATGCATTAATAATCTATGTAAATATCTGAAAATTGTAATTAAGGTATTGATAAATGTTTCATTTAGTGAATAAAATCATTGCCAAACTATAAATAAAGACTTTAAGGTAGATAAAATTAAAAAACACTTGATTTCGTTTCACTTAATTTATTAGAATTTCTCTAACAATATTGTTTCGGTATGTTCTACCATTCTCAAAGAACTAAATTTGTGTGTATATTTTTTAAACTTATATATTACTTGAGGGCTGAGGGTGTGTTCTCTGTACCTACTTTGACCACTTTATTACTGTGTCTATTATCGGTGTGTTTATGTATTCTGTCTGTGTGTTGGTTATGTGTAATTTTTTATGTATAGCTTTTTTAATTTCTAGGATTTCTAAATAATTAAGTTTTTTGCTTTTGTTAACATTATGTAGTAATTTACAACTATCTATATCGGGAAAGTGGAGTTTCTCAATGCAATGTTCTGCGAACCCTGTGTTTTTTGTTCCTTGGATTATTGCTTTTTTGTGTTCATTTAGTCTTGTTTTTATGTTTCTTCCACTTTGTCCGATATAGATAGCATCACAATCTTTACAATTAATTTTATATACGCCAGATTTTTCTAAATTCGTAATGTTATCTTTGCTATTGCCTAACATGGTACCTAGATTGTATTTATTTACGTTGACTACTTTTAGTCCTTTCTTAGATAGTAGTTTATTGATTTGTTAAACTACTATCTAAGAAAGGACTAAAAGTAGTCAACGTAAATAAATACAATCTAGGTACCATGTTAGGCAATAGCAAAGATAACATTACGAATTTAGAAAAATCTGGCGTATATAAAATTAATTGTAAAGATTGTGATGCTATCTATATCGGACAAAGTGGAAGAAACATAAAAACAAGACTAAATGAACACAAAAAAGCAATAATCCAAGGAACAAAAAACACAGGGTTCGCAGAACATTGCATTGAGAAACTCCACTTTCCCGATATAGATAGTTGTAAATTACTACATAATGTTAACAAAAGCAAAAAACTTAATTATTTAGAAATCCTAGAAATTAAAAAAGCTATACATAAAAAATTACACATAACCAACACACAGACAGAATACATAAACACACCGATAATAGACACAGTAATAAAGTGGTCAAAGTAGGTACAGAGAACACACCCTCAGCCCTCAAGTAATATATAAGTTTAAAAAATATACACACAAATTTAGTTCTTTGAGAATGGTAGAACATACCGAAACAATATTGTTAGAGAAATTCTAATAAATTAAGTGAAACGAAATCAAGTGTTTTTTAATTTTATCTACCTTAAAGTATATATAAATTATGTTTCACCAAGAACCGACAGCTATATCTATAAATAGAATATAAATAAAGATATTTATTTAACATACATTTTGAAGCATAAAGTATTTTCTTTTGCACACTTGTAAATCCTATTTAGTGGATCGCATAGATCTGAAGTATTCGATATTGGTAATGTTCAGCTACATCACTTTTAATAGAAGTGTCTCGGGCAATTGAAGAGAAGATAAACCAATATTTGAATGAAGCAAATACAACTTGGCTGGAGTTGTTATGTTTAATATACATATTTTACAAGTATGTTGAATTACAAGAGCATAAAACTAACTTCAAGCCATAAATTAATCTTGATTCCAGATTAAACAATAATAGTAATCACATATTTCAAAATTTTATCTAATAATATTAAGTTAAATTCTCAAACTTTTATTTTTATCATGCACAACAAAATTTTTAATTTGAACAGATTTTATTAGATTGTTTTTGTGTTCGATAAAAACACTGTGTATTTGAACAGAATACAAATGTTTATAAAAGGCAGATATGTTACTTAAGAAAGATACCATGGAGGTTAAGGATAAATGTTTGTAGAAGGTAGGAATTCTAATTATGGTTGCTATTATAAAAAACGACTTTGATAGTTTAAGAAGTCTATTTCAATTCAGTTCGAGTCAATGTTTTTAAAACTATTGAAGAATAAACTATACAATTTTGTATCAGATTGAAATCCAAATACTATTCTCACTATAAATTAACAAAAAACAGCCTGAAATAGTTAACAATAAATTAAAAATTCTTAATAAGCAAAACACGATGTATAGAATGCCTCAAAATACTTCATGAATGTTCGCAGATGTACAAATGTGTTGCTCTTAATATAACAGTCTTGGAAAAGGTATTGAATCAAATAATTCACTTTCATAGGTGATCAGTAAGCATCGGGCACTTTAAAGCTTCAAAATCAGTCAATGTCGGTGTTTCACACATTTTACTGCTCGATTCTAAAGTACTGTGACCATCGGTATATGTTTCATCAAAGCATTGTTTATTGCTTCAAGAGGATGATAAGGGCAGTGGACAAGGACTGGAATGCGGAAAAAATAAGCGAAGTTACAATTAATGAAAGGAATAAACATACTATGCATAAGACTATGACGGAGAAAATAATGAAGATAGGTACCTGGAATATAAGAAGTATAAATGGTAAGGAAATTGAACTCATTCAGGAATTTGAAAAAGCGAACCTAGATATACTAGCAATATGCGAAACAAAGAAAAAAGGGCAAGGCATTACAGAAATGGAGGGTGGACATATACTGCTGTACAGCGGAGTCAGACCGGAAGAAAGAGCTAGGGAAGGTGTAGGCTGCATAATAAATAAACAACATGTAAACCAACTCGGGAAATGGGAATATGTATCAGAGAAAATTTTGAAATTGGAAATGAAGTGGAAGAACCAGGAAAAAATAACAATAGTAATAGTGTATGGACCAGGGGAAGACGAAAAGACATGCATAAAGGATGAATTCTGGGAAAACTTAACAGATACTATAGAAAACACAGAAGAAAGATTAATAGTGATGGGCGACCTCAATAGTAGAGTAGGCAAAAGAATAGAAGGAGACAGTGATGCTATAGGACCATTCGGCGAATTTCACAGAAACAGAAATGGCACTAGACTAATACAATTTTGCGAAGAAAACAATTTAGCAATCATGAATTCATTCTTCGCACACAAGGACATACACATGTACACGAGAGAGGTCAAAAGCAGAAATGAAAGGTCAGTAATAGATTATATACTAACAAACAAAGCAACAAGGAAAGAAATAATGGATGTGAGAGTTAAGAGAGGACCGGAAATTTATAGTGATCACTTCCTATTAGAAGCTAGAATAAAAATAGTTACAGACCCTACACAAAACAGGGAAATTCAGACCAAAAAAGTAAAAATAAACCGAGTAATTAAATCGTACAAGCTATCCGAACAAGCGGTAGCTGAAAAATATACACAAATAGTAGAAACAGAGGCCATGCAAGTGATGGCAAATTGGGGAAATGACGATATAGAGGAGTTGTGGCAAAAAATCAAAAGCAGCCTTCTCACGGCAGCAACAGAAACCTGTGGAACAATAGCAATAATAAAAAATAAAAAACAGACGAGATGGTGGACACAAGAGATTAAAGACCAAGTAAAGCACAAGAAGTCCATTTGGAAGAAATACCTACATGAGAAAACAGACGAAAGTTACTGTTTATATAAAAAACAGAGACTGATAGTGAAGCAACTGGTAAAGCAATCTAAACATAATACGTGGGAAGAATTCGGGAAAAAACTGGATAAAGACAGTAAAGGAAACCAAAAATTGTTCTATAAAGTAATGAAGAATGCCCGAAAAGAAAAGAAATATAATTTAAACCATGTAAAAAAGAAAAACGGTGAAGTAGTAACCGATGGAAAAGAAATAATGAAAAGATGGAAGGAATACTTCGACGAACTATTAAATACGGGAAATGGACAAGAAAACAAAGGGAAGGAAGGAGAAGCAAAAGAAAGGAGAGAAACAGGAGATGGAGAACTAATAAATGTAGACGACATACAGGAAATAATTAGCAATATCAAAAGAGGTAAGTCAGCGGGGCATGATAAGATAACCCCGGAAATGTTAATACACCTGGGCCCACAAGGCAAAGAAATGATAGTTAAATTTCTTAATCAAGTATGGAAAACAACATAAGTACCACAGGACTGGAAAACTGGTGCAATCGTCCCTATACATAAGAAAGGAGATACGAAAGACTGCGCGAACTACCGGGGAATAACCTTGCTAAGTATAGTATCTAAAATATACGAAAGTGCCCTGGAGAAAAAACTAAGACCAGAAATAGAAAGGCAGTTGGAAGAAACCCAGAGTGGGTTCAGGAAGGGCAGAAGTGTACAAGATCACATCTTTACAATTAAACAATTAATAGAGAAAGCTAGGGAAAAAAACGAACCAATATACATGGCATTCATAGATATTGAGAAGGCCTTCGACCGAATACCGAAAAGCATAGTCTGGAACAGTTTAAAAGAAAGAGGCATCCAGGAGCATTTAAGAACAGCAATAAAAAGCCTGTATGATAAAAACACCAGCTACGTCAGGAAGAATAACATGGAGTCCGAGGAGTTCGAGATCCAAGATGGCTTAAGACAGGGTGGTGTTCTTAGCCCTCTGCTATTCATAACAGTGATGGACGACGTAATTAAAGCCACAAATGACAAAACTAAGAAAGTAACCGTAGGATACAAACGACTGAGTCCAGTTACAATTTCGAACTGCGCTTTTGCCGACGATATAATGCTATGTGCACCAAGCGGAAAAGACCTCAAGAAGAACATCACAGTATGGCATGAGGAGTTATCCAAAAGGAACATGAAAATAAACACAAATAAAACAAAAATACTAGTCATCGGCAAGGATAACGAAGAAATTAATATACAAATTCAAGAACAAAAAATAGAACAAGTGAATAGATTCAAATACTTGGGAGTCCAAATAGAAAGGAATGGTAACATGGAACAGGAAGTAAATGAAAGAATATCCAGCGCGGCAGGAGTGTACTTCTCACTTTCTGGGTGGTTTCTGAGCAACAAGGAGATCAGTCGCAAAACAAAGATGGCAATATATAGAGCAGTGTTCAGACCAGTATTAACATACGGCAGCGAGAGCTGGGTGACGACAGTCAGAATGAAGAGCAGAATACAGGCAATCGACATGAAATACCTAAGGAAAGTAAAAGGGGTCACACGCAAAGATCGGATAAGAAATGAAATTATAAGAAAAGAACTGGAAGTAGAACCAATATTGGGCAATATTGAAAACCAGCAACTAAGATGGTTTGGACATCTAAACAGGATGAGCAACAGCAGACAAGCGAAAAATGTATGGGATGCGAGGATAACCGGCAGGAGGAGCAGGGGCAGACCTAAGAAAACGTGGAACGGGGAGGTAGCAGTAATACTAGAGAAAAGGGGCAAAACGTGGCAAGAAGCGCTGAAGTTGACAAGTGATAAAAAACAGTGGGCAAAGTTTATATATGAAAATAGTAAATAGACAAAGTAATAACCTACACCTTCGGGTAATTTGGTTTATCGATTATATATATATATATATATATAAATTCTCAAACTTTTATTTTTATCATGCACAACAAAATTTTTAATTTGAACAGATTTTATTAGATTGTTTTTGTGTTCGATAAAAACACTGTGTATTTGAACAGAATACAAATGTTTATAAAAGGCAGATATGTTACTTAAGAAAGATACCATGGAGGTTAAGGATAAATGTTTGTAGAAGGTAGGAATTCTAATTATGGTTGCTATTATAAAAAACGACTTTGATAGTTTAAGAAGTCTATTTCAATTCAGTTCGAGTCAATGTTTTTAAAACTATTGAAGAATAAACTATACAATTTTGTATCAGATTGAAATCCAAATACTATTCTCACTATAAATTAACAAAAAACAGCCTGAAATAGTTAACAATAAATTAAAAATTCTTAATAAGCAAAACACGATGTATAGAATGCCTCAAAATACTTCATGAATGTTCGCAGATGTACAAATGTGTTGCTCTTAATATAACAGTCTTGGAAAAGGTATTGAATCAAATAATTCACTTTCATAGGTGATCAGTAAGCATCGGGCACTTTAAAGCTTCAAAATCAGTCAATGTCGGTGTTTCACACATTTTACTGCTCGATTCTAAAGTACTGTGACCATCGGTATATGTTTCATCAAAGCATTGTTTATTGCTTCAAGCTGTCTTTTCTTTAAATCTGGGAACTGCATCTGAATTTAAATCTCTGTATGATTTACTGGAAAACTGCAGTAATTCTTGTTGGAGTGATGTATGAAAACATGATGGTTTAAGATAAACGGAACAGATACATGCTAAAATAAGTTGATTTTTTTATTATGAACAATGATAAAATCAGATTTCTGAAAATTCCATTTTTCAAATTTATTAAAGTCTGCCTTTTACACGAAATTAACCACACATTTCTTAATGTCCCTTGCTTGGGAAATCTGTAATATTTAATCTGACTATCTACTTTTTCTATTGTATTCACGACAACCGTATAGACCACAACCAGGCATATGAAATAGAGTGTTACTTTAAAAAAACGATAAAATAACTTAAAAACTGTGTCAAAATGTACCTCATATGAGAACTGTCAATCTGACTTGCTCCACAATGACGTCATTGACAGCTAAAGTGAGGGGATCGCCCGAGTTGCGGTACTGGTCACTCCTTTACCTGCATGTCAAAATGGTCATAATAATCCTTCGACCTAGTTGCGGTACGCCGATATAATCCCCACCAAATAATGAATTCACCAAATAATGAATTTGGTGAAGTGTGTTCTCATAGAATACACAAACTATCAAAATAATTAAGTACAAATTAGTAATGGATTATCTGAAGAATAGGTATAAATATCTGTTTACGCCTTCCAAAACGTTCAGTTTTAAAATTGTATTTGAAAGTGACAAAATGTCCTATACAACAATTTTAAGTGAAAAAGGGAAGTTGTTGCTTGCGATAGACAATTTTAAATTTCGAATATATCGCGATAATAAAACGAGCGGTGAAGTGTGTTGGTGTTGTACATTAAAAACTTGTAGTGCAAAAGTTTTTACTATTGGACCTGACAATATATTTTCGCGAAAATCAGGTGACCATAATCATGTTGCACTTTCGGATGAAATTTTGAACCGACAGAAGTTAAACAACAGTGTGAAGAGGAAAGCACAATCTGCGATTTCAGATAGGCCTCGTAAATTAATTCACGAAGAAGTGGCTTTTCAAAAACTCACACTGGACACATTAACAGTCAAAGACGTCAAATATATCAGCAATAATATCAGCTACGCACGCTTGCAATTATATCCGAAATTGCCATCTTCTACCGCAGAAGTTCATGAATATTTAGATTCAATTCAAATAAGAACAATTCGTGATGAAGATTTTTTGTTTTATAATAATATGTCGAATAACATTGTTATATTTTCGTGTAAAAGTAATATTAAATTACTTTGTCAACAAGAAATCATTTTGGTAGATGGAACTTTTGATTACTGTACGAAGCACTTCTTGCAGATGTTCACAATACATTCATATGTAAATAATATGTACATACCAGTCGCATATTGCTTACTAAAAGATAAAAAAGAAGAGACATATAAGAATTTGTTCAGAGTTTTAAAATCGGAATGTTCGAAAATGGAATATTCATTTCAACCCAAGAATATAGTGCTTGATTTTGAGAAAGCAATTCAATCCGCAGCAAGGGATATACTACCAGCAGCAAATCTAATAGGTTGCAGATTTCATTTGAGTCAATCGTGGTAAGTTTTATAATTCGTAGCGTTTTATATTTAATCTTAGGTATAATTTTTTAAAATTAAAAATGTATTTATAGGTGGAAAAAAATACAATCATTGGGCTTAACTCGCGATTATAGAGATAAAAGTTCTCCTAGTGGAAAATGGCTGCATTATGTTTTTGGCCTAACATTCTTGCCTCCCGATGAAGTTGGTGATGCTTTCGTCGAGCTGATGGAAGAACGGCCCATTGATTCAAGGTTAACAGAATTTTGTGACTATTTAGTCGACTACTACATACAAGAAAGCTCCAGTTTTCCCCCACATATTTGGGCAGCACTTGTATACTGTCCATGGAGAACAACGAATGCGTGCGAGTCTTTCCACGCGCGATTCAACGCAGCATGTCCATCGCCACATCCGAATATAAACACTTTTCTAAAATGTATTAACGATGTTCAAATAGACACTTATGTAAAAATAACTTCCATTAATTGTCGTACTATTAGACAGCCTAAATCATTTATTTTAGAAAAACTTAGGCAATATAATAATCATGAAATAGATAGACTAAACTTTGTTAAATGTGTTTCTTATAAGTATAACGCAGTTGAAAATAAATAGTTGTAATTTATTATTTACTTTTCCTTTCTTAACCCGTTAATTTTCGAAGTAAAGATGATGTACTGTGTACAATATATTCACGTTTTCTATATAAGGACAAAGAAATTGTTACAGATAAACACATAAAGTATAAAGAATCAATCATTTTTGTAACATATTTTATAAACAATTCAAGTTGACACTCAACATGTAAGTACAGCAAAGAGGAAAAAATCAAATTTAATCCGCAAATTTACCGCAATTAAGGAGTGGGATTATAACAAGCGAATCTACTTAGACTTGTCGTACCGCAACTCGGGGAAAGAATTAACATTTACCCTGACCATTACCGCAACTCGGTATCGCCCAAAGTGAGCATACCGGCATAAGTGTATCGTGCTTAATAGTAACACTAACTTTAGAACAAAGAGTTCAGTGTTATGGAACTAGTGAGGTTTCTTATAACTTTGCAATTAAAAAATTTCAACGAAAATGTATTAATGGTCATGTGAACGTTAATGCTTTACGAAATTTGGTAGGGAAAAAATGACCAGGTAGTGTACATGACAACAAGAAAATAAAAAGGACACACGATGAAGAGGATGCTGCTACAATACTGGCTCTAGATTCTGTAGAAACATATCCGAAATTATTCTTACGAAAAAGGTCTGCACAGCATTTAAATGGCAAATCACATTTACAAAGAATTTTTCAAGAAAATAAAATTAAACCGATTTTTTTACATAAATTGAGAAATTGTGATGATGCATTGCATTTAGACTTTTGCTTATGGGTAGGAGAAAATCATTTTGTAAATCGTAATTTCTGCAAGAACATTATTTTTTCGGACGAATCGACATTTATCGAATTTCAAAATTACAACTACGAGTATAGTAGGATTACCGAACAGATGCAGTAGCCACATTGCATTGACGTAATAGCTTAAAAAGGCAAATTCACAACGCTTAACGCATAGCCTTAACCATAAATATTTTGACATTAGACATTATAAACAAATATGTAGTTCTAACCCCACATTTCGATGCAAGTATTCTACATTCACCTATATAAATGTAATTATAATAGACGAAAATTAATGCAATATAGGTACGTAATATAAGCTCTGTTTAAGCAACTAGTTACTAATAATTTTCATTACTTTAGATTATTTTACGTATAATCGAAAGGAAAATTAAAAGAAAAGAAAATACAAGAGCCGTCCTCTCTAGGTTTATGCGAACAAGAAATGTGATATTATAATTTGTTTGACGTTTGGAATAGTACATTATAATAAAGAACTTTGTTTAATATTCTGTATATAGTGGCATTTGTATAACAATTTATTAAAAGCAAGCTTAAGGTAGCTAAAGTGGTGAAATCAAAGAATAATTTTCTTCTAAATAAATGCACATTTAATGAATATAAAGTAGTAATTTAATTTTAATTTTTTTCCAATTCGCTTGTAAATGGGAGAAATGGGAAGAAATAAAGAAAACGACAGGTCCGGAAATTTTTAATGCAATATATACACTATTAGGAGAAAATATATTTTAAGTTTCTATGATTACTTACATGATACAAAGAAAATGTGTTTATTCATTCATCAATATATAAATTTACATATGAAAAATAAAGTATAAGAAAGCAGTGATTTACAAAAAGAGCATATTAAATAAAACAGCATCAAATTAGTCTCACTAATAATTAGTCATCACTTGAAGATGATGTAGTGGAATCATCACCTGTTATGATTAATGAGTCTTCTTGACAATCCATTAAATTATCAAGTTCCCACATTTTGTTTTCCACATTAACTACATGTTTAATTGCGTTGTTCCAATTTTCACATGAAATATTGAACACACCTTGTTGAAATAATTCCTTTTCATCTTCTAGTTTGAATGATACATTGTGTCTAGCAACATACCCCTTCACTTGTGCCCATATCAACTCTATCGGATTTAATTCACAATGGTATGGAGGTAGCCGCAATACCTTTCTATTTGATGCTTCAATTATCTCATCTACAGCATATTTCGCAAGGCCGGTCACATTTTCCTTAACTAATGCTAATAATTCTGCCTTCACCATGTCATCTTCATATGATATGTTTTGATTGACAAGCCATTGTTGAATTTCAGCTTTGCGGTTGTTTGCTGTAGGTGGTTTATTTATTTTGCGACTGTGATATGGTGCGTTATCCAAAACAATCACTGCATTTTCTTTCAAATTGGGCAGAATATATTGAAGGCACTCTTCAAATCTCTCCGCATTCATGTCTTCGTGGTAATCACCTGTCTTTTTAGATTCAAAAAGTAGCAAGCCATCTTCTTCAAATCCCTCGTCAGAACCTATGTGTAATATAATTAACCTTTTCCCTTTTCCGGAAGGATTTTTAAGGCCTGGGGACAAACTATCTATAAATGCTTGTCTCGCAGTAAGCACTGATGTGTCTGCCCACACTTTCTTTACTGTGTGACCAGCGTTCACCCATGTTTCGTCTAAGTAATATATCGGTGTTCCATCATCACGATATTTTCTTATTTTACGTAAGTATTGCCTCCTCCAAGTAATAATATCATTCTTTTCTTTTAGAATACTATTACGATTCCTCTTCTGATAACTACAAATGCAAAACTGTGTTTGGTAAATCGTCTCTTTCATTTATCACCATAAGAATTTTCTGTATAGTTGGAGGTTCGTTTTAAAAAAAAAGGAATGAATAATTCCTCGAATGCTATTCCGCATTACATCATCAACGTTGTCCAGTATGGCCTTTTTCCTATGGTATTTCTTTGGTGATTGAAATTTATGCTCAGCACTATATTCTTGCAAAACCTTGTAAACACTACGTTCTGATATTCCTGAATATAAATCACCAAAATGAGACTTTATTATTCAAAAAATAACATTAATATTTACTTACTGCTGTTGCTGTAGTTGCAATGTTATCTATTTTCGAAGTACCTGGCTGTTCTTGTAAAGTTTTGTATATATTCAAAAACCTCTCCTTGTACTCTACTGTAAAATGTTTGGAGAGCCTCTTCTTAGGAGGTGAATTCTCCATAATGCTACGCAAAGGGGCAGACTGATACCACAGGTGATTAAACGGAGGATTGAGTTTATAGCCTATAAAGTAGATATTTCAAAATCATCTTCTGATGTTATATTTCATGCGCTTACTTACGTTTGTCACAAAAATAATGTAGTATTCAGAAATACTTTTTGTTAGATATTAAGCAAAGAAACTGAGAAAGAATAAAATAATAATAATGCAAAATTGAAACTGTCAAAACACAATACTAAATTTATTCTATTGTGGGCGTCCTTGCAAACGAACCAATAGTAAGCGTTATTTTACGTATGACGGTTAAGTGAGGCATTTCTCGTGCGCTGTTGCTACTGCATCTGTTGGGTAATCCTACTATAAGTATTACAAATAGGTTAATATGTGGTGTGGTGTTATGTATGGAAAAATCATCGGTCCGTATTTTTTTAATGAAAATGTGAATCAACATACGTATTTGGTGTTGCTTCAAACTTCAATCAGTTATTATTACAATTTATCTTACTATACATATTTCTTTCTTTTTACCGCCAGGTTCATGGGGCGATGTATACCACGTTAGCCTCATAGTCTCTAATCTCCAGTTCTTTGCCGTACTTATTATATAAATATTATTTTGATAACGCTTCGTATAAATGAAGCCAGTTATAATGCAACTACTCTTTTCAGAATATCTAGTAGGTACAATCAAAAGCCAATAAATTATACAAGTTTCCAAGATATTTCTAACGAAGAAGCAATATTTTCAAACTGAGATCATTTGACTTCAGACAACTGCTGTTTTATTCTCTTTAATTTAAAATGACATAGATTAATTTGACTGCGAAAACCGATATTAAATTTAATGTGTAAATACAAATTTGAATCGGAAATACTGAACTGTATACACAAAATAAATATTCAAAATACGAAGACGACGAAGTAAGGAGTGGATACGAATACAAATTCACGAGATGAAATGAAAGGAATGGTAACAGTAACGAATGCCGAAAGACTATTAGAGGACCGCTTCAAAGAAACTGAAACGACCGGGATAAGTTACATTAGAAGGAAAACGTGCGGTTCAGATGACAGAATTAAAATACGCGCCATTACTCTAATGCATCGTCCTGCATAATCTTAATTTAATCGTAGCTTCAATATCTCCGCAGTGTCTGTCTGCACAATCGTCCTTTAATGGATTGTTTCGATTCGTCAGATTTCTTTTTCTTTTTTCCGGCAAAAATTTCACGTAGCGTTGATTAGTTTGAGAATATTTAAATTTACGATTCTTATTTAAAACCGCCTGGGATTTCTAAGTCCTTGCCAAATTAGAAAACATTTTCGTTATAACATAACACAAATTGACCTGTTAGTTCAGCTCGAGAATGGTATGAAAATACCGAAACGTGTTGCCGTGGTCCCTTGCATATTTAAAAATAAGAATAGTTTGAAGAACTAGTTTAAGTGTTAAATAAAATATTAAATTTAAAGAATAAACTAAAAATTTAGACATCATACAATACTAATAACACAAGTGTATGATGGGTTGCATATATTTAAATATGAAAAATTCAAACACAAAAATGATTTTTATTATTACATTATAGGTTAGTTAACTATTAAAATTAAGTATTATATAAGTACAAAATAAAGATAAAAAAGTACTTAAACCTAATAAAAGAGAGTGAGTCATTTAAACACCATAAAACTGTATGAATGAGTTCACATTCGTCTTACACGAGACGAAAATATTGCGGAATAAATAATGAATTTAAAACGTGCATAATGTAATAAAATTTTATAAGAGGGATTTTTATAAATCATCCTTAAAAACTGTAAAAGTTACCTCAAACTTATGACTATAAATAAAAAAGGATATAAGTTAAAATATTCTAATACGATATAGCCAGCAATAATGTTTTATATAAACAATAGCTGAATGAGTAAAATGTAAATTCATGAACTTGTACGTGTAAACACAGAAGTTTCATAGACTGTGGAAGACTTGTATAGTTTGGAGACCTACAAAGGGAAATATAGTATAAAATTTGTTTACAGTTTCTTGCAGATAAATATATTACTGTAGGAAAAGTCCTAGGTAGAAATGGAACGGACGTGGTGGAACTCACTAATCGTTGTAATATAAGTGATATGGGAAGAAGAATTCTTGTCATCTGCAATGTGTTTTCGAGTTTACCAGGTCCAAACATCTCTAAAAGGAAATTGAAGATTATGCTAACAATTAATGAGAAAGGCAACAAGTTTATAAACAAATACAAGGAGGGATTGTATTAAGAAAAATATATCTACCGTTGGAGATACCGAATAATTTAGGGAAAGACTTTTAAATAAGAAAGGGGCTTAAAGTGTTGACGTTTAGTGAATGAACTGTCAAAGACAATATGTGCGTGTGTTAGTGTAACAACGACAACTTGTAGAAAATGAAGGGCAGAGATTTCACCGATGATGCATAATGCCAACCTAAACTTTAGTTCGATGGAGGGCGTAATCAAGAGGCGTTATTTTTTTTCGGGTAAAAATTCAAAGAATAGGAATGAACAAGATGATTCTTATTTCGACTTCGAAAGATAAAGACTTTTTTAAAAGCTAATAAAGGTTCAAGCGTAGGGTCAAATACACTACGATTATATATTGTAACAATACCTTTAATTAATAAAGATACGATTACACTCAGATAAATTTAATAATATTTATTCTTACTATGTGTTTGAAACCTGTACTTATTCTCGTCTATATATAAAATTGAAATCTTTATGTACTTTTTAAATCTATTTTCAAATTCTCTCAGGTAATTTTTTATTTATGCCCTCACTAACTCAGTTCTTATATAAAATATTTAAACTAATTATTTCATATGTTGCTAACTTCCCTTGAATCATCAAAACCCAAACAGTTGCCTATATGTAACTTTTTCAATATCTGCCTATATCATAGGATCTTTACGTTTTATATTTCTTAACTTTATAAATCACAGTTTACAAAACAGTTATTCTTTAGTGAATTATGATGTGTATTTCAACTTTATCTTCAAATAACAATACTTACTGTGAACTCAATCTCAAGGTATATATTAACATACTATTCAAATAATAATATAATCACTGACAGTTGTTTTTTCTATTTATAGGTTACGGTTCTAAGCGTCATATCTGTTTCATCAATTTAATTCAAAAACCTTCTTTATATACCAAATAAAAACAAATGTATCAAACTAATTTGTTTAATAAATCAGGCAAATTATAAATTATATGGTAGTTCTCAACACACACAACCAAATAAGACATTCATGGAAGTACCAAGCTTGTTTACGTAAACATTCTTTTGACAATTTATATGTGCATGAAAATACACCTTTCGTGGATCGAAAAATATACAAGTAAGTATATTA
This sequence comes from Amphimallon solstitiale, assembly GCA_963170755.1. Lineage (NCBI taxonomy): Eukaryota > Metazoa > Arthropoda > Insecta > Coleoptera > Scarabaeidae > Amphimallon > Amphimallon solstitiale. The sequence continues at coordinate 74,284,954 of OY720683.1, read as the reverse complement.
ATTTATATTATTTTAAAAATACTGTATAGTTTTTGTATGTAAATCAAATACCCACACAAATTAATCAGTTTTAGTTTGCCGATCAGTTTTTTTTTTGACTTCTAAAAATTATACAAATGATGATACAAATTAATGTTGTGCACAGAACTTACAAAATATCTTTTCTTGATTATCAACACAGTTATAATGTACGTATAAATAATAGATCTCTAAATTTTGATATACTTTTCAATTCGAAACTGATAAATTCAAATTATTTCAAAGAATTATACGACCTGTTATTACTACTGAACTGGTATTCTTATTTATACACCAAACGATTTTCTTTTTAGCTTGTCGAAGACATTTCCTGGAATCAATGAGGGAGATCCTTTCCTTTTCCTAATTGTCTGGAATGCTCGGAATGTGGACTGTAATGACTGCTATCCTGTAATACCTTCAACCTCTGCAATCAACTAGAATCTCGAACCGTCGAACGCTTTCGTGAAGACCTTTGAAACCTGCCTTTCCTCTACTGGACTGGAATACCTGTGTTAGCTGCTATGTTGAATATCTCGTATCTTTCAAGTCCTGGACTAAACTATTTGTATAACTTCTGGAATTTCACCAACTCTCCAATGCAATAAATCTCTCGCCAAATATGGAATAATATTTACCAATGCAGTAAGTTTATTTTTAAATTGTAATTATATATTTCTTCGCTTTCTTCTCAAGTATGAATATTCTTCAATTATTTCTTTATTCGTTACCGAAATTCTTTCTTCTAATTTATTTTTAATTATATTTGCATGATACAAAAAATGGTACTATTCTGGAAAATGTTGCAATCACCTAAAAAAATATCTGCTTTCTTTTCTACTATCTCCTAACCACTTCTTTTACACTTTTGTATAATGATGAATCTCTTAATTATGTGTTTTTCGGAAGGAAAATTTCGTTTTCCGAAAACACATCTACCGCTTTTCTTAAATTCTTTTTGAATCCTTTTATTTATTCCCCATATCCCTGGCAATAATTCCTTAGTTTCTATCATATCCAATCATATTGTTCCACACATTATAATAATCCAAAATATGTTTTATTTGTAATTGAATATTTATAATACCTTTTTGTAATTCCAAAAATTTATCAATTTAATTCTTTACTTTAATTTTCACAACCTTTTATACCCTTCGGCAAACCAAATACTCAATACTTTAACTATATTATTTTAAATGTCAAAATCTGACACTTCTTACATTTGAATTTTAGCGCGTAACTATACATCATTTTCCAACCTTTATGATTCAAAATCCATACTAATATTCTCTATTTTTTCAAAAGTGTTAATTAAACAAGCTTTAACAAATAATATTACATATAAAAATACAACAAGTAACATTTACAATTCTACTTTCAGAAATGGGAAATATTACTACAACAAAGAAACCTGATAGGCAACCAACCACTCGATGCAAGGCGAACTTCAACATAACCCGATATGTAACCAACTTTACACGGTTCACAAAAACTATAGGGAAATACCCAATTAATATTCTCACAATTATTTTAAGTATAATTTAAATATTCTCACATCTATTTATTTAATTATAGTTTGGTCCATAAAATATTACCATCTTTTATTTTTTTAATACTCACTACAAGAACATATACAGTATATTTTATTAACATTAGTACTTCCATCATATCCTTACTCATCTAAGTTAGTGAACTACCACATATGCCCCTTTTTTAATAAATCTAAATTTCTATAGAATATATAAATTTATATTTATTCAACAATCTATACTAAAATGATGTACTTCAATTTGTACTACTTCTGTAGCATAACTATACATTCTCATATAAATCCATGTACATTTCTTAATATTTGGTATATAAGATAATTATTTACCTCACTGTATCTATTTTCATTTTTAACTCTCAATTATTTACAACAAACCATTTTAACTAATCTTATTCTCATAAATATACTAATTTATACCAACATATTCAAAATTTACATCTTTATCCATTTGTCTTCATCAATAATGTCATAAAATGTATCTTTTAACATTTCTATGCTTTCTATATAAGTAACTTTATTCCTTTTCTTATCCAATCTTATACCTTCTTTGTATTATCCTATTCATGATTTTAAACCCTCTAAAAATTCTTATCAATATTATAATCGAAACTACTTTTAACATTTACTGGTGATTACTTTTAAGTTGTATCTGTTTCTTCTTCAGATATTTAATAGCCTCTACAAAATATGCTTTACATATGCTCACTTATTCTTTATTATTTTATTTTATATAACTGTTCCTAGCTGAACAAAAACCCTATACCTATAATAGACATTTTCGTCTACCTTTTCAAACTTTCACTTTTGGAAAGTACACAAATTATATTTTCGTTTTTTAAGGCGTACGTGACCTACATATTTCTTTTATACATTATTATTCTATATATTTATTATCATTTTGGGTTTTATTTACCCTTTCATACATAATCTCTATAAATTATTCCATATATTTTTATGTTTCCCTTTTATTATTTATTATACATAGCAAGCATTCATTATTATCTTTTCTATACATATTTTATTTTATAGGCTTCTTCTATTTGTATATCACATTTTTTTTTATAACTCTTAATGACTTTAATATTTCTTGACCATTAAATGCTTTTATTACTCCGATAAATATCCTTTAAAAAATTTTTTTTTTTTTTTTTTAATAAGGTTCCTTCTTACTCATCTTTCATATATCTACTTTATACATTTCTTCACATTTTTATACTCGTATGTTTCTTTACTTACTGTAAAGTTACTTATATACTCCTCTAACACTTATATTTACAAATTTTATAATGTAAGGAATGAGGAAAATAAATTAAATATTACTAATTTCTTCATACTAACTAATCTTTACAACTCTTCTTCGTCTAAATAATTCTATCCTGATTCAATTAATTTAGAGCAAGGAAATAAAATACATAAACCTTTGTTAGATCATTTTAGCTAAAATTTCTTACATGATTAACTCAATTATAAAAAAAAATTAAATGCACATACTTATATCCCGTTTTTTTTTTTTATGACATACTTTTATAGAAACAAAATACATTAACCATGCCCCTAAATTTTGGGCTTTATTATATACAGTGTAGCTCTGGTGGGTGGTAGCGCTATTTACCAACGGTAACTGGCCCTTCAGTACCGCCATGCCCTTAAATTTTTTAACAATTATACTTCATCAATATAATCATGTAACATTGAAATATGATAAGTTCCTTTAAGATATCCCGTTTCTTCATCAATTAATTCATAATTGTTTAATCCTATTTTCCGATGTATTAAATACGGTCCCGAATATGGCCTTATGAGTTTTGCTATAATTTTATTCCTTCTATCCGTTACTCGTAACGCGCGTACAATAACTTTATCGTTCTCATTATACACCTTATATTTACGTTGTTTTTCTTTTTTCTTCTGCTCCCATTTAATTTTTCGTCTCATTAATTTTTGTTTAATTTGTTCATATCTGCCTCCTATTTCTGCAATTTCATCATCTTGCCAAGGCCTTTGTGGAGGTTGTCCTGTGAAAATAGTTATTGGACAAGCTTCATGTACGGTACTTGGTGTGTTATTCATTACAAATTCAATTTGTTTTAAACATCTGGCCCATTTATGATGTCGATCTTCGAGTAATATCCGTAAATATTTAAGAACTTCTTTTATATACCTTTCCGATGGATTAGCTTGTGGATGACGAATCGATATGTGATGAGATTTAATATTTCTTTCATCTAAAAATTCATGATATCTCTGATTCATAAAATATGTTGCATGATCAGATAATATTGTTCTTGGAGTCCCATACTCAGTTATATATTCTTGTAACGCCTGTAATACAGTATCTGTATCACATTTCTGTGTTGGTATTAATCGCACATGTTTCGAAAATATATCACATAACACTAAAATATTTCGATATCTTCTCGTGCTCGGAATCAGATTTGAAATAAAATCAATTGCTACTAATTGTAATCTATCATCAGCAACAATACTTAAACTTATATTCTGATTTGTATAATTCTTTTCTTTTGCTAAAATACAAGTTTTACACCGTTTAATTTCTCTTTTAATTATCTTCTCGTCATTCCGGCAATAATAAGCTTCTCGGAACATTAACCAACATTTCCTAGCTCCTATATGTGTATACATTACATGTAAATGTCGTATAATATTAATCGTGTGTTCTTCATTCGTAACATATACCTCCAGATCGCCTATCTTCTTCAAAATTATCCCTTCATTCATTCTCATTCCTTTATATGTACCTATTGTCCGTAATCTATTTTTAATTATCTCCAACTCAGGTGTATCTTGAGCTTCTCTGATTCTTTGTACTGAAAAAATACCTTCTGATCCCAATCTTACTAAGTTTATATGTACATTTGTTGTTTTTGTTTCACCATGTTTTCTACTCAGTACGTCAGCTGCAATCATTTCTTTACCTGGTCTATATATAATTTCCATATCATACTGCTGTATTAATAACGTCCAACGGTAAATCCTGTTATTATTTAATTTCGTAGTCATAATATTCAGCAACGCCTTGTGATCTGTCTCCAATCTGAATTTCTTCCCTATGAGGTAATATCGTAACTTAGTTAAAGCATAAATGACAGCAAGCATCTCGAGTTCTGATATCCCAAATTTCCTTTCGCACGGTTTTAAAGTTCTTGACGCGAAATATATTGGAACCTCGATACCATCTTTGATCTGTACTAATTCGGCTGCTACGGCTACACTTGATGCATCTGTTCGTACGATGAAATCTAAATTAAAATCCGGATGATACAACTTAAGATTTTCTACAAAATTTGATTTTAACTGTACGAAACAATCCTCACATTCTTCAGTCCACTTCCACTTCGTTCCTTTCTTTAGTAGATTTAACAACGTACTTGTCTTTTGGCTATAATTAGATACAAATTTCCTATAGTAATTCAACAACCCAAGAAATCCTCTCAACATTTTGAGTTTATTAGGTCTTGGATAATTTTGTATCTCTTCTAATCTTTGAGGATCTAATAAAATATTTTGTTGGTTAATAACGTAACCCAAGTAATTGACTTCTTTTTGGCAAAACTGACACTTAGATAAATTTAATTTCATACCATTAACTTGTAATGTATTAATAATAATCTCTATATGATTTATATGAGATTCTATGTCATCCGAAAATATTATGATATCATCTAAATAATGAAGGGCGAATTTCTCATATTGGTCTAGTATTTTATGTAGAAATCTAATCAATCCGGCAGGACTACTTTTTATGCCGAAAGGGCATACTTTAAAATGGTAAGTAATTCCATTTACGTTAAATCCACAGTACTTCCTAGAATTCTCGTCCAATCTTATTAACCAAAATGCATTCTTAAGGTCTAATTTGCTATACCATTTTTTATTACCGCATTTTGTAAGTAAAACATCAATATTTTGTGGTATTTCATGCTCAGGCATGATCCTTAAATTAATTAAACGAGCGTCAATGCAAAGGCGAATAGAATTGTCCTTCTTCTTAACCAACACAACAGGACTAATAAAATAGGTGTTCGATCTCTCGATAATATCAGCTTCTTCTAATTTTCTAAGTTCCTCATTGACACGATCTTGGAAAAAATACGGAATAGGATAATTTTTACACGATAACGGCGAATCATCATTTATCAATAATCGATGCTCATAATCTTTAGCAAAAACAACTTCATCATTAATTAATTTTATATTCTTAGCTAAAATTTCTATTAGACTTTCTTCAATCCAAGGTTCTGGTAATTTTTGTTGTAAAATAAAATTTTGAATGTCAGCTACATTTCTTATTACTTTAACTTCTTGTTTATCTTCTATTATTACAGCATTTCCATATTCGTCATTTATTTCCGATCTAGGTAATTCAAACATTGCTCCTTCCAAATGTTCTTGAGCATCATCATTCTCTGCACGATCAGCTATAATGACATTATTTACCTCGTACTGTATATCCTCCTTGTATTCAATATAAGCGTTTATTTCTTTTAAATCCACAACCTTATCTAATAAAATTTCCTTTCCTTCAATTTTAATCTTGTTTTCTTCAAAATCTAAATACATTCCCAGCGCTCTCATATTATCTATCCCTAATATGCAATCATAAAACAAATTCCCTAACAGATAAAATTGCATAATAAATTTGTGTCCATTAATCACTACATCTATACATAACCGCTTATTAATACAACCCATTTTTCCCCTATTCGCAGACATAACATTAGTATTTTTGACTTTAATAATATATTTAGAATATTCAGGTATATTCATTATCATTTCTTCTTTTATGAGTGATATTTCAGCACCAGAATCTAACAAAGTTTTAAATTTAACATCTCTAATACTAATTATGCAAAAAGGTAAACTTTCAAAATTATTAATTATATTTCCCATATCTAAACCATTCTGAACATTCCCCATTCCTGTTATTTTACTACTACTAATTATATTACAACTAACACTACTATTAACAAAATTATTTATTAATGAGATGTTCCCGGGATAGCATTCTGATATGGATCCAATTTCATTTCCAAAATTGGCGTTTTTTTTTTTTTTTTTCTTCCAAACCAACTCCAATTTCATTTCTATCTTGATTATGAACCTGACTACCAGTAAATCTCCTATCTGATTTTCTCCAATCTTGCATTTGTATATTATTCACCTGTCTAGAATTATTATTTCCATAATACCTTTTATTTTGTTCTTGATAGTCATTGTTATGAGGAACTTGTCTTGCAGATTGATTAATAAAAGGATTATTCCTATTTGTACTCGGTCTTCCATTCCCTCCATTTGATATACTTCGATTATTGTTCCAATTTGAGATACCATTCCCTTGTGTATTATAACTTCTATTATAATTATTACTCTGATGACTATTAAATTGGTAAGGTTGTCTTGCTCCAAAATAATTATTCTGACTACTACTAGGTTGATTATTCCTTGGATAAGCATTCTGTTGAAAAGGGGTATTATTACGAACATAATGATTATTCACACCACTATTATTTGACATACGTTGCTGATTATTCTGAATATCATTTCTTCCATTTAATTGACGAGATTCCCTATATTTTACACCGTCTGTATAATCATCTAAACGTCTAAGAATATTAATCAACTCATTCATATCCGTGACATTCTGACAAATAATTGCATGTGTGTCAACAGGAATAAAGTGTTGTAATAAATGTTGAGATATAGTTTTTTCGTCCAAATGAGATATGTATCGACAATAGTTAAACATTCTTTGTGCGTAAGCCTCCCTCGAAGATTTACCTGGTTGATATCTTCCTGTTAACAACCTCTGATGTGCTCTGCTTTGTTGCGTCTCACTCCAGAAATTATTTTTAAATAATTCCACAAACTTACTTAAATCATCGCAATTATCTTCAACCCGTTGAAACCAATCCGCTGCACCACTGTTTAAAGTCGCTCTAATAATATTCATTTGGCTCCTAAAATCCTGTATCTCTTCTATATATCTTAGAATATTTGTCAAATAGGCCATTGGATGAGTGGACATTTTATCCCCACTAAAATGAGTTATATTCTCAATTCTGATACCATTATTTAAAACATTGTAAACCGGAGGACATGTTACATGAGGGATGTTAATATTCTGAGTCTTTAATAAAAGATCTTGTATTTTCGTCTTCTGTTCTTCACATTCTTTCAGAATATCTTCCATACTCAACTTCTGCGCAATAGTAGTATCAGTCGATAATTTTATTTCTTTTAAACATCTATCTTCTGTATTTTCTATTTTCTTACAAAAATTCTCTTCTAATTTTTCTGTTTTGTCGGAGACTTCTTTATTTACCAGATCAACTTCATCCCGTATGCGTTTCGCTAACTCCTTATATTTCTCGCTACTATTCTTATCTATTTGTTTTACATTTTCTTGTATTACCTTAATTTTACCTTCAACCTCTTGTACTTTATTTGTAATAAGAGTTTTAACTTCAGTATCCTTATTCTTCAGTTTATCATCCATTTCTTTGCGCATTTTCACTTCCCTGCTATCCATTTCTGTAGTAAGTTTTATAACCTTTTCTTCGGTATCTCTCAATAGAGTTTTCTTTAATTCTTCCAGATTTCTTCTAGTTTCTTCTCTAGTATCAATGCTCGCCTTTTCCAACTTATCCAATTTTTCTCCTAGTTCTTTTTTATCCTCTTCTCTATTTTTCTTAGCTTCCATTTTATCCTCATCCCTATTTTTCTTATTCTCTTCACTCGTCTTATCAAGTTTTCCACTTAATTCTTTCTTCAAATCCACTAAATTTTTCTTACTTTCTTCGTTCATGTTTTTATTATCTTCATTCATCTGTTTTAACATTTGTAAAATTGATCCAAAATCTACTACTGGTGTCGACATTTCTATTTTCGAAGTCTCTCCTTGAATTTCCACCTTATCACCTCTATCCTGTAACTCTCCAGTCAATTGACCTTCTACCTGCACCTGTGACATATCTTCTCCTCCCTCTAGTAAATTCACATTCTGTCCTACCTCCTCTTCACTATCACTAGAAGATTCCGTTCTATACAATCCAGAATTACTCTTGGATCTTGTATTCATTCTAAATTATTATAGTACACAATTTCTTATACCTTGATATACTTTAAACTGATTTTATTACCTTTGTAAAATGGATACTAATGTTACCGTTATTATTATAATTAATAAAATATTTGAAATATGTTGTTGCGAGTCTTATTTTAATCGCTCCACGTTGGGCACGCCATAAAATGTAACAATACCTTTAATTAATAAAGATACGATTACACTCAGATAAATTTAATAATATTTATTCTTACTATGTGTTTGAAACCTGTACTTATTCTCGTCTATATATAAAATTGAAATCTTTATGTACTTTTTAAATCTATTTTCAAATTCTCTCAGGTAATTTTTTATTTATGCCCTCACTAACTCAGTTCTTATATAAAATATTTAAACTAATTATTTCATATGTTGCTAACTTCCCTTGAATCATCAAAACCCAAACAGTTGCCTATATGTAACTTTTTCAATATCTGCCTATATCATAGGATCTTTACGTTTTATATTTCTTAACTTTATAAATCACAGTTTACAAAACAGTTATTCTTTAGTGAATTATGATGTGTATTTCAACTTTATCTTCAAATAACAATACTTACTGTGAACTCAATCTCAAGGTATATATTAACATACTATTCAAATAATAATATAATCACTGACAGTTGTTTTTTCTATTTATAGGTTACGGTTCTAAGCGTCATATCTGTTTCATCAATTTAATTCAAAAACCTTCTTTATATACCAAATAAAAACAAATGTATCAAACTAATTTGTTTAATAAATCAGGCAAATTATAAATTATATGGTAGTTCTCAACACACACAACCAAATAAGACATTCATGGAAGTACCAAGCTTGTTTACGTAAACATTCTTTTGACAATTTATATGTGCATGAAAATACACCTTTCGTGGATCGAAAAATATACAAGTAAGTATATTAATTTATATTATTTTAAAAATACTGTATAGTTTTTGTATGTAAATCAAATACCCACACAAATTAATCAGTTTTAGTTTGCCGATCAGTTTTTTTTTTGACTTCTAAAAATTATACAAATGATGATACAAATTAATGTTGTGCACAGAACTTACAAAATATCTTTTCTTGATTATCAACACAGTTATAATGTACGTATAAATAATAGATCTCTAAATTTTGATATACTTTTCAATTCGAAACTGATAAATTCAAATTATTTCAAAGAATTATACGACCTGTTATTACTACTGAACTGGTATTCTTATTTATACACCAAACGATTTTCTTTTTAGCTTGTCGAAGACATTTCCTGGAATCAATGAGGGAGATCCTTTCCTTTTCCTAATTGTCTGGAATGCTCGGAATGTGGACTGTAATGACTGCTATCCTGTAATACCTTCAACCTCTGCAATCAACTAGAATCTCGAACCGTCGAACGCTTTCGTGAAGACCTTTGAAACCTGCCTTTCCTCTACTGGACTGGAATACCTGTGTTAGCTGCTATGTTGAATATCTCGTATCTTTCAAGTCCTGGACTAAACTATTTGTATAACTTCTGGAATTTCACCAACTCTCCAATGCAATAAATCTCTCGCCAAATATGGAATAATATTTACCAATGCAGTAAGTTTATTTTTAAATTGTAATTATATATTTCTTCGCTTTCTTCTCAAGTATGAATATTCTTCAATTATTTCTTTATTCGTTACCGAAATTCTTTCTTCTAATTTATTTTTAATTATATTTGCATGATACAAAAAATGGTACTATTCTGGAAAATGTTGCAATCACCTAAAAAAATATCTGCTTTCTTTTCTACTATCTCCTAACCACTTCTTTTACACTTTTGTATAATGATGAATCTCTTAATTATGTGTTTTTCGGAAGGAAAATTTCGTTTTCCGAAAACACATCTACCGCTTTTCTTAAATTCTTTTTGAATCCTTTTATTTATTCCCCATATCCCTGGCAATAATTCCTTAGTTTCTATCATATCCAATCATATTGTTCCACACATTATAATAATCCAAAATATGTTTTATTTGTAATTGAATATTTATAATACCTTTTTGTAATTCCAAAAATTTATCAATTTAATTCTTTACTTTAATTTTCACAACCTTTTATACCCTTCGGCAAACCAAATACTCAATACTTTAACTATATTATTTTAAATGTCAAAATCTGACACTTCTTACATTTGAATTTTAGCGCGTAACTATACATCATTTTCCAACCTTTATGATTCAAAATCCATACTAATATTCTCTATTTTTTCAAAAGTGTTAATTAAACAAGCTTTAACAAATAATATTACATATAAAAATACAACAAGTAACATTTACAATTCTACTTTCAGAAATGGGAAATATTACTACAACAAAGAAACCTGATAGGCAACCAACCACTCGATGCAAGGCGAACTTCAACATAACCCGATATGTAACCAACTTTACACGGTTCACAAAAACTATAGGGAAATACCCAATTAATATTCTCACAATTATTTTAAGTATAATTTAAATATTCTCACATCTATTTATTTAATTATAGTTTGGTCCATAAAATATTACCATCTTTTATTTTTTTAATACTCACTACAAGAACATATACAGTATATTTTATTAACATTAGTACTTCCATCATATCCTTACTCATCTAAGTTAGTGAACTACCACAATATATATATTTATTCATTTTGTATTAGTATATTAATTTCATTTTCATCTCAATTTCATTTATAATAATAATTTTCTTTTGATAATTTTTTTTGTATTTTAAAATGGAGATGCCTAAGGCAGAACTTGAAGAAATGTTAAATGAAACAAAGTAAGTTTTTCAAGTATAAAGAAATATCAATGCTGCAATGCGTTTATAGGAATACTATGTGAAAATATTTATTCCAATATAACGTTGAGCAGTAAGTATAAAAGAGATATTGTCCTGTAAAATAATAATTCGTTAGTTTCTTTTTATATAACACAGAAAGGATTATTAATGGTGTTGGGTATTAAGAGAATACAATGTGTGAATGTTTATTTTCAAATACCTTATCAGGCATCATTAATTCTCGCAATTAATTTTTGTGATTTCAAACTTAAAAATATAATATACATTTAAAAACGGGAAATGTTTCTGTGTGGCGGGTATTAAGACGCTGGCGACAATACGTGCGAATGGTTGTGGCCAGTGGTCAATTCAAGCTGATCTCCGAACATTGACCATTGCGAAGTTCTAGAATTATCAGGGCATTACGTGCAAATATACGGTAAAATAGAATTAGCAAATATATGGTAAAAAGAATTAGCACAATATTAACAGATTATCGACATTCAATTGGATTTTCTTTGTTTTAAAACAGGATAAATATTTTTTTTTGATTAGCATTATCGATATATGTATATTCTACAAAACATTACAACCAAAAATACGGTATAAATGTTTTCTTTCAATTATGTGTTTTTTATAATTTTTGAGGTAAATATAGTATAGCGATTATTATTTATTATTAATGTTTGAATAAAATATAGAAGTATGATCTTTATATAGACTTAAACTTTTCTTTAATACAAATTATAACCTTATCCCTAAACAAAAATAAGCAAGAGATTTACCAGGAGACAAAGAGGCTGAATACACTGCTAGAACTTACGCGTACTTACAAAGTACGTGCTGTTAAAAAATAAGTTAGTACACACAAAATCAATTATAAGCATTTAGTGAAAAATTTGTTAAATCTACAGCATAAGTATGTAATATAGTGCCCAACGTGTGACTGTGGTCATTATATTAATAATAAATTATGTTGCTGGTACAGCACACAGCAATATGTCGCAAAGACTAAATAAAAATTGTGGAAAGTTTTCAAGAGTTTTATTTTTATTTTTATTTAAAATAGTTATTAATAAAATGTTCCATCATGAACCGTCTGCTAACTGAATTAATAGAAGCAACTTATATACCTCCGAGTTTAATTTTTTGTTTGTTTTGTCCTTATTGTCTTTCAAAAAACATTCTAACGTATTATTGGTTTTGTAAGCTATTTTACCATTAGTCGCTTTTTTAATTAATTTGCTAATTTTGTCTAAAGGTTTACCAATATATGTAAGGGTAGAATAATGTACTGAATTTTTACTAGAAATTTTAGAGTAAATTAAAGAACGGGTATGTGCTATTTGTTTGTTTCGAAGGATATTATTGATCATATCTTTAGTATAGCCATTATTTATAGCAATAGTTAGTTTTATTAAGTGGCGTATTCACTAGTCTATATATCATTGATTTATAAGCAGCTAATTTATGTTTTAAAGGGTGAAAGGAAGAAGAATGTATAGTTGTATCAGTATGTGTAGGCTTGTGATAAATTGCAAATTCATGTTTTTTATTTATATTTTGTGAAATAGTAAAGTCTAGGAAGTTAGTCTCTGTTTCTAGTGTGAATTTTATATTAGGATGTACATTGTTAATATAATCAAAAAACATATTTAATTGTCTATCGGTACCTTTAAAACATACCAATATATCATCCACATACCTATACCACTCAATGTAATTTTTGAATAGGGAGTGAGAACTAATATTTTATTTACTATACACCTTTGTAAATGTTGGCAAATATAAGATAGAGATATAGATTTTTTTTATATCAATAGACTCAATATTTTAGTGTTTTATGATTTGGCGGATTTTACATAAAAAATACTCATAAAACTACTAACTTTATTTCTTCTCATTCAAAAGATACTAGTTTATCATTAATTTTCCAAACATTTTTATTTATTTAATTAATTTAATTACATTATTAATTCCAGAAATAGACTTACAAATAACTATATCTATAATATTTCTGCATAATTTATTCGTTTTGTAGAATACTTTCTCATACGTAAGTTTTACAGCAGTCAAAGGCACTTGCATCTTAAACGATGCTCGCATATACATCGCCGACCCTCAAAGTTTCCCTGGAGTGTCACTTATGCTCCTTTAATAATTAAGTTCAATTTAACACAAAGTAATACCTAATTTACAGACTCAATTTAGCATACGTCTATGTAGATGTAACAAGTCTCTCTGCAGCAACAATAATAATCAACTAAATTGACTTCACCTGTAATAACTTCGTACATACTGTTTATTAAGCATTAATGATTAGTGAAAGATCTAATTTAATATTGCAAATTTATCATAATGAACGTGAGTTTTTTTTTGAGTATTATCTGTCGAGGTAGTGCTTTCGTTATGATTTCATATTTGTATGATAAATTTATTTTTGACAATAATTGTCTATGTAATATACTACACCTTTGGTTTCAATAGAATAATAGTTAGTTAATTACTACTTTATTTATTTTTAAAAATATGATTTTAATTTTATAACAAGTTTAAAATTTATTTTCAAATATAAATTTAAAATCGTACAATATTTATTTTTACTCACTGTATCCAAATTATCATGAATAAGATTATAACTACATTCATAGTATTTGAATAAAAATTACGAGGGAAATATGCATGTATGCAACAAAAATTGGTTATGTTTATTATTTTTTACCGGCTTAAAATTTCTTCGTATATAATTACTAGCTCAGTTTAAATTTATTTATGAGACTCCATGTAGTAATTTCAAGGTGTTAGAGTTCTTATAGTATAGAAGATTACCTTCGTATACAAGAAAAACAGTGTTAAATCATAAATAAAAAATATATTGAAGTAGATACATGAACTTATAAAGTATTAAGGTTAGAATCAAACATTTTATATAATAAACAAAACTGCTAGTGTAATGTTATTATGGAATTGTTTCTATCCAGCAATAATGGGATCAACTCAACATGAACGGTATGTATATAAATTGTTTTTATGGTAAATAAATCTATGTTTAGAAAAAAAATCAACATTAATCTAATAATTCTTTTATCTCTTATGTAGGTATGGGAAAGTTTAATACTCAACTTTTAATATATTAACTTGTGATGACGGTTAACATAGAATAACGCTTACAATTAAAGTACTTATTTAAGATTAAATTATTTAGATAATTGTATTGCAATTATAATTTTTTCTAATTTCTGATTCTTTAAATTCAACGTTAATAAAATTTTAAGTACTTAACTCGAGTTTTTAATACTTTGTGGAATTGTTTTAGCGGACTATATCTTCAAAATTGTATCTGGGATCTTCTATACCCTGATGATCCTCTTCGTCCTGAATACTCGAGCCTTACGTTGTACTTCTTCTTAATTTCATGTATAATTTAATTTAGCACATAGATTCACAATTATTTAGTTTGGATTGTTTACTTGTAGATCAATAGATACAGTTTCATCGACGGGAACTTTATAATGGTACATTTCTCCACTATTTTAGTAAAATGTCATTGTTGAAATCGTGATAAAAAGATCTGCACTCACAGGTATTTAATATATTTCTTTTAATAATAAAATTTAACTTAATTTCCGAGAGTGTCCTTTTAAGCGTCTCTTACTTGTGAAAAATTCTTTAATAATCCCATTTGTTTTTCTTTCTTTGCCCACTAATGGTTAAGTTGATTTTTATTTTTGACTTGTATATTAAGTTGTCTAACTTTGAGTAACTAATAAAAATGTTTTCTAATATTTTTTAAAATGTTATTATTCAATTTTCCCTTAATTCTTGGGAATTTATTAACTTCTGATTTTTTTAATAATTTCGTAGACATTTAAATATCTTACTTAAGACTGAGTTATTCTATAGTAATTTGTGTATCCTAGGTTGCCTAGTTTCGAGTTACTATAAAATCAAATATATGACTCTATCAGATATGTAAATTTGAAATCATGCCGACCTAAAGATATAAAGTATGTTACTATTCCGTACAAATATGGGTTATCCGAAAAATTAACAAAGAGATTAGCTCTATTTCATTTTAAATTGGCATAAAATTGGAATAAAAATAACTTTAAACAGTTATTCACAAAAAATAAGAATGATGCGCGTATGTTGTCTATAAAATGGCGTTTTTGGACTGTGATGAACTGTACATAGGGCAAACTAAACAGCATCTGTCGAATAGAATAAAAGTACATAAAAATGGTCAAAATATCACTTCCTTAAAAAAACATAGTAATATTACGGAACATAAATTTGCTTTTGATAATACAAGTATTCTGAATAAAGAAAATAACATCAAAGCCCGAAATATTCTAGATATGATACATATAAAAAAACCATAAATGACCGATTAATGATAGAACTGATACTAATAGATCGTCTGAAATATATTTTAATATTTTATAATTGTGTTACCCTTTCAAAGTAATAGTATTTTATTTAGAAAAGATATTTTTGTCATACATGATCAGGAAACATATATTGCTGTGACCTCCACATTATTGAAATAATAATATTAAGAATTAGTTTAGTTATTGAAAAAGAACACTAATTTTATTTTTAAAATCGTATATTTAAGATTTAAGCATTAGTCAGAACATGTAATAGTAAGTAGAATAACTTGCACCAAAAATAAACATGAATTGTTGATACACATTAAACAAATAAATGTGAATTTAAATATAAATAATGGTACCAATTCATAAGAAAGTTTTTAATAATAAAACTTAAAATATAGTAGATAACTGTAACATAAATAAATGTTTAAAAAGGATACAAATCAAAATATTTCTGGTGCGAACTGTCAGATCGTAAATAAGAATGTTTTATGTAAATAGTAACAGCATGAATTAAAAATACACTTGTTAGTTCTGTATGTATAACACAAGGGCTTCAAAGACAATGGAAATGGTCATGTGTGGTTTAAAAACCTGCAAAAGAAAAATACAGTGTTAATGTTGTTCACAGCATTCTGCAAATCAACGTATTACCTAAAGAGAGAGCATGGATAGAAATTGGCGACAGTGTGACGAAAGCAACCAATCTTCGCAATGCGGGCTCCGCAAGAAAAATTCCTGTTGTTTATAACGTCTTTCCCATACTACCAAATCGAAGAATTTCTAAAGGAAAAATAAGAATAACATTACTTAATGGAATAAGGAAATATATAACAAACGATGAAAAAGGCAATGCATTCATATACAAGTACAATGAAGGACTATACTGAAGAGAAAAAAAAAGAAAAATATACTTACTGAAGATGGGATATAACAAGTTCGTAAAAAACAATAATAACAAACAGATCGAGTCGTCGCCATTAGTGTGTAAGCTGTCAAGACGATATGCGCGTATTGGTGCGAATATGACAACTTGAAGAAAACGAAAAAGAAAGATTTTATCACGAACGTTTTGAAATCAATGCCAACCTAAAATTTAATTAGACAACGGAGGCCCTACAAATTGTCGATAGGCTTTTATTTCAGTATATAAGGCGAAAACAAGAATAGACTTGTCGAAGATGAAGTTTATAATTCAAGCAGTAAAGACGTTAATTATGGAATAGAATAAAATTTTTGAGATAGCGAAAGTGAAAGTAGGGGTTTATATGCACTACTTATCATCTCACGATTTGAGAATCTGTATTAAGAATTAGATTTTTATTTTATTTAGTTTCCTTTAAAACAAATTCATTCAATTAATTCTCATTTTTATTATTTTAATTTTTGAGATGGAGGACATCAATAAGAATGAATTTGATAAAATGTACGATGATATGAAGTAAGTTATAAGATAAATAATTCAATTTAGGTACAGTTAATGGTGCTAAACATGCTGAAGGTACTCTGTGAAAATATTTGCCTTTAGTAAATCGTTGGGCATCATTAATAAGATAAATATTATCTTGTTTAATAATAGTAATTCGTAATTTTAAAATAATAAAAGGATAGTTAATGGTGATAGACGTGCTGAACGTACTATGTGAAAATATTTGCTTTTAGTAAATCGGTGGGCATCATTAATTATTATAAAGTCATTTAATTTAGTAATTCAAATAAAATAAATACGAATGAGAGGGATGTTTTTTTTTGATGGTCAGGTGCTAAGCTGATAGAGGTACAATGTAAGAATGTTTACATCTAGCAATTAGTATAGGCCAGTTTTCAGAGCATTCACGTTGCAAGGTTCTAGTTTACCAAGGCAATATGTGAAAATGTATGTTTTTGGTGAAATAGAATCGGCTTCGTATTAATAAACAAATTATCAAGAATAAATAATTTTTCTTTTTTTTTATACTTTCAACTATTATTATAGATAAATAAGTATTACACAAGCATTATAGAGTTATGAGTATAAATGCTTTCTTTTCCTTTTTTCTCTTTATTTTGTAAAACAAAAAAAAATAGATACAGTGTGACAATGTTATTTACGATTGGCATTTAGAGAAAAAAAAATTAAATATAATTTTTATATGAGATTTAGACATTTCATTTAGTTTATGATCTTATCCCAAACAAAACTAAATAAGAGGTGTGCCGGAACATAAGAAGTAAATCACTGCAAGAACTGAAGAACATAAATAAGAAACTTACGCTGTTAAGGAATAATCTTGTAAATAGACTATTATAAATTTTATCAATCATCAGCATTGTTGCAGCTACAGCATATAATTTATATGGCTGGACCGGATGTGGGACAATGTTACATTTTTCATCTTAAATAAGAAATTTACCATTTTGTAACAATGCTGCATCCACAGCAATATGTGTATTAATACGTGATAAAAAAGTGTTGCCTTGTCATGCGATCTAAGCGTTGTATACTTTCAAGCTATTTATAATTGACGTAACATGTACCCAGTAAATACAATGGAAAATATTAATAAAGGCAAATCATAAAATACACAAAATGTAGTTTATTAAATAACAAATTTTTTTTTGGTAAGTACACATTTTGACAAAATACCTAATTGATGTTGAATATTAGTAAAATAGTAATGAATGAATAAAAGCTAAAGGTTTTTTATTGAAGGCTCACAAATTGTAAATGGCCATCATATCATACATATATGTTCACAAATTTATTTTATAATAATTAACATAATGGATTAATTCTTCTGTCCTATTATTAGGTTTCAATAAACCTGAAAGACATTAACAATAAAGTAGTTGTATCCTGTCGCGGCGAACGTAGGCGACGTTGTAGGGCAGGCGAGATTTTGCGCCGAAAGTATTTTAGTCAAATAGTAAGCGCTTACATATGTTCTATTGCGTAAAAATGACGAGTCCACATCCGTCGGGAGATACTGTTGAAAAATGAATAAGAGATTTGCCTGCGCTAAAATTCGACCAATGCCAATGTCACAAACAATAAACACATTTGGGTCAGTAGATGAAACTACTGATGTTAAAGGACATAATATTGCAAATATTTTGGCTGAGGTGACGGACAGTGACACGCCAATGTCTACACACCTATTTACAGCTAAGAAGATTCGAAAGACTTAATGCAGAATCCAAACCACATTACGTAATTTCCTGTTTGAAATCGTTATGTGGTTAAAAGCACGATAAAAGTGTTATTATTTGTAACAGATGCAGCAGCTATATGAAGACTGCTCGTCGGCTCTTGCACCAAACATACGCATGACGCATATTACAGGTTTCACACAGGCTCTTCAGAATATCAGAGAAAGGCAGAAAATGCAAACCTAAGACAGAAAATTCAGCGACTTCTACACATCAAACGCTAACGCAAATTACCCTTGGCTATTGTTCGTTAGTGAAACGCTGTACTTTCACCAATGACAAGATAGTTCCAGTGGTAGATTTATAATCTCGAAACCCTCGCATAGTGTATTATGACTTTTAATTATTAATATGCCGTCAGTAAGCTTACTTTGTTCAATCTTACAAGTTACTCTAAAGACTGGAAAATTTTAACCAATTGGTGATGATGATGAATAAATTTCCTACTTATTTTGGAAAATAGTTTGTATGTTATCATTGGTCTTATAAATATTATTTATAACAACTTGGTAGTAAATTACGCTATATATATCACTTCGGTTATTTTTAAAATGTACATTTTTATTAATCTCATTTCCAACTGCTCTGTTAAATTAGAAATGCTTGTTATATTTATTTAATTATTTATTTACCTTCAATAGAATACTAAGATCGTAAGTATATTATTGTATATGTAGGCGTACATATTTGTATATATGCGTATGTATATATACATACACATTATGTAAATACTATGTATGTATACTGTATGTATAATGTACATACGTATAAATCTATATAAACAGAAATCATGCAACAATGCAACAGCAGCAGCAGTGATAAGATACCAAATTTAGCGGCGCTTTCGCCTAAACTAATTATGCAAAAGATACCAAAATGTAAATACGCTATCACTTTAATGTAATTAAAGTCGGAGCGTGGGACGAAAGCATAATGTAGTTCGGAAGTAGTGGGGAGTGGAGTGACGTAATTTCAGCGCGGACTCACTTCCATGTAATAGACTTTTCGACATTTTTTATGTACTATCCACATATTTAAAGGTCCTTTTTATAGGGCAATAATTCTTTCTCTGCTAGACGAAACACAGTGGCGTGCATGATGGAAAATCAAGCGCCATACAAAAACATATACGATCGTGAATAAAACATTTTGCGTTTATTTACTATATATGTACCTATTCATCTCATAAAGTTACATCAGTATGTGTAGTAACAACATTCATTTTTATGACTACTCTTGAACAGCCATGTTAATATCGTCTTATTTTTACTATTTCGCTACAAAAATTATAAAGAAGTTCTACATTTTATACAGGGTGTTAATGAATGTACACTACAAGTTTATAGATTGCGTAGTAGAATATTCCAAATCGATCGGTTTTTAATAAAAAAAAGGGCATAATCAAAAAATTCTAACAAATCAAGACTTGGTCCATAAGAATCATATTACAAGTTTTTTAGCTGAAAGTTCCTATTTCTTTTTTATTATTAATTATTAATTAATATTATAAGTTTGTTATATTAAATAATCCAATAAATAATATTTTAAATATATTTAAAATCAATAAATGTATTACTATAATTTTAATTCCCATGTAGTCATGTATATGTAAATAAGTGTTGTTATGTATAAGCATTGTGGCGCCGAAAGTTTATGTTAGTGAGATAAGCGCTGCGATATCTATAACTTTTCACGGCGTAAGTAAATGGGTGTGTGAGAATCGGAAAGCGAACTCTAAGAAAATTGACTCCAGATAGCGGGTCGACAACGGCCAGTAGAGTCATTGACAAGTGAATTTTTAAGTAAAGAGTCGATGAATCAGTTTAAAAAGTGTATCGATTATAAGAATTATATAAGTAGCGTTTAAATGAAATTATTATATCTTTTGGTGTAAAGATTGTGTTCTTCAATTGGCGGCGTACATAAATTCTCAACGTCTTTGTCGTTGAAACCGCTACTTACGCATCGAAGAATGTGAAAATTCAACGTGAACGCATCGAGGATAAGAAGATGCCTATCTAACAAGACATAAGGAAGAAGCCTGAAAGTAAGGTATTTTAAAAAATTATTGTATGTAAATGTATTAGGAAAATAAAGAATTAAATATTATAAATCAGTTTCAAGGAAAAACCAAATAAAATAAATATATTTATCTAAATCATAAATATATTTAGTAAACAGCGTCTGTTTACTATTTGATATAATTTTAACGTCGTATGTTAAACGCGTCTTGTTATTTCGTTCTTATTGATAAATCCTCTGCTTATAACGTAATACATCTTATTAGCTTTTTGAAATATTTGATTCATCTCAACATCGTTGTTTCACCTGTTCCAATTTTATCCCATCTATACATATATTCATATTATATCTTTTTCTTGCTACCATCATTATCTCTGTTTTCGTCTTATTTAATTTTATTCCTTTTTTCTCCATCATTCCATACTTTCAATTTCTTTTCCCAATCTGAAATAATTACCACATCATCGGTAAAAGCACAGTCTGTGATCTCAACACTATTCAATTCTCTATAGCCTATAAACATTGACTTGGTCCGTTGTCTGGTCTCGTTGTTGATGCCAGCCATATAAGTTACGAACGGTAATGGGCAGAGTCCACCACCCTGCCTAACTCCTCCTCTTGTTCTAAATAGATCTGATTTAAGATTATTGTTAATTATGTAATTATTAGTTTCCTCATTAGGCATTTGATTGCTTTTACTAGTTCATTGTTGATGTTTCTTTCCTCCAGGATTTTCCATATACTTTCCCTAGGTATGCTGTCAAACGCTTTTTCCATAAATATCCATAAAAGCCAAGTAAGTTTTTTTACCTGTAATTGGCCTTCTCCTCGTTATTTCTTTAATTGTAAATATATGTTCTTGGGCACTTCTTTCTTTTCTAAACCCACTTTGCGACCTATTTAGTGTTGGTTCCAACATTTTTCTAAGTTTTCTTTCCAAATCTGCTCATATACTCTTACCGCTGTATTTAAAATAGTTATCCCTCTGTAATTGTTGCAATCTTTTTTGTCTCCGTGCTTGTAAATTGGTATTATAACATTAATCGTCCAATCCCTAGTCACTCTTTCTAAATTATACATTATACTAAATTTCTTTGTAATATAAGTTGTATGGGGGTCCGTTGATTTCTAGATGCTTAAAATCTTTGATTGACAAAACGTTAAGAACAGCTGATCTAGGCCACTGATATCGTAGACTAGTTAAACCAAATTTGACCGATGACCATAGTTTAAACGTTTGACTATTTTTATAATTGTAATTACAACAATGTATTGTTAATTTTCTTATATGTACATTTCAAACTCGCGAAATTGAAAATTTATTGAAATGGTCAGTCCCTAAGCAAATAACAGCAAAACAACACAATAAAATCATATCAAATACCTGAAAGTATTTAACACTAATAGTCACGAACAATATTCTTTGTAGATCTTCGAATATACTCATCAGCTTTCATTTTGCACCCCTGATAAATCTTGAACTTAAATTCCCTAGGAAAGTATAAATCCTGGAAACGATCATTCGACGACATCTTTATTATGATGCAATCGGTCTCGTAGATCTTAATTTTTGAATTAAAATTCATAATTACAGCATTACAAATTTATTCTTGTCGTCTGGAATGGAGAACGCCAGAGTTTTCCAAGCGGAGTGGTTTGAATTTAAAATGGTGAATTAACAAAAGGAAAAGAATGCTTTCCGAAAGCAAAGAAAAAATAATCCCTCTCTCTTTGTTTAATTTTTCTGTTGGTTTTTTTCTTCTCTTACCGGGACCGACAAAGTCTTATTTGAACTCATACGCAAGCCACAGAAGAGAATGGAACACGAAATTTTAATTAACTCAGCCGTCTTTGTTTGTTATTTAACATATTAAATGTAAGATTTAATTACACAACTTATTAAACAAACAGTCAAGGAAATAGTCTAATATATAGATATTTGATGTAGTAGAATTAAATTATTTACTGCCTTTATATTTTGATACATAACGCAAGGTGGAGGTACCTATTTTAGATAATAAAAGCTATTTGAAAATACGTATGTGCCTGGTTTTTTTTTTAATTATAATTTTATGACAAAATTATCTTTAGAAACAAGTAGGAAAGGTTGCTATAAATTAAAACAGCAAGCATTTTCTAATATTAACGTAGTACAGCCGTATATCTTCAACTAGGTCTTATAATAATATAAGTAAGATGCAGTGGCGTAGATAAGGCGCCCGCAGAACCCGCAATGCGGGGGGGGCCCAAAAATTCAGGGCCCCGCACTAGTAATGAAATTTACAAAACTATTTCTGTTTTATCCTGCATGTATAAAAAGATGTGTATGTTATTTTATATGTACTTGTTTTCTAGTATTAAAAATTATAACAGTACGTGTATTTGTATTTTTTACTCTGAAAACGTTCGTCCAGTTTTATTTTTTTATTGTTCGTATTTCTCTTTCAGTTCCAAGAAAATATCACATCTGGTATTGACAATTTGCTCTTTCTTAAAAGGAAATGAAATATCTCTACTTATATAGAAACCCAAATTAAAGTAGAAAATTGTCGAGGGCAAGGATACGACAGGGCTGCTAATATGTCTGGAAAATATAATGGTTTACAAGCCAGAATTAAGAATCGAGTTCCTACAGCTGATTATATTCATTGTTCAGCTCATAATTTGAACCTAGTCTTAAATGATTCAGTCAAAAACATCATTAAACTACAGAGTTTTTATGATCTTTTGCAAAGCATGTTTTTTAGTGAAGGCTTGCCACGCTGGCAAGTCCTTCATCAAGCTGCACCACATGGAAGTAAAATTAAGTACACACGGAAAAAGTTGTGCGTAACAAGATGCTCTTCTAGATTTGCATGCTTACTGTCAATAAAATATAATTATCAGTCTGTAATGCAATGTAATCCTGGTGTGCAAAATGCAAAAATGACAAAAATGAAGCAAAATGGATAATTATGAGTTTATTCTATTGCTAGTTTTCCAGAGTAAAATCCTCGAAACTGTTAACTTAATTTCAAAGCAACTTCAGAGCCCTTCATGTGATTCAGACGAGACGTGCAAATTGCTCAATAATGGTCAAGAAAACTTGACAGAACTGCGACAAAGTTTTGATAAATTAAAAGAAGAAGCTAAAAATCTAGCAGAATCTTGGAATATTCAGCCTATGATAAAATATAAACGCCAGAAGAGAATTAAAAAGTTTTTTGATGAATGTGAAAACAACTGTGTAATTCCTAACCCGATAAAAAAATTTCAAGTAGAAGTTTTTAATGCGTCACTTGATATTATTAAGAAGATTTTAGTCCATAAATGAAGTTGTACACCTTTTCTCGTTTCTTAATCCCTCAAAATTTGTTAAGTTAACGAATGAAGAAACAGTGGAATACGGAAGACTAATTCTGAACAATTATGGAATTGATTTTTCAGAAGATTTGCCGATTCAATTAATTAATCTTAAGACTGTTTTGTTTAATGAAATTAAACAAAGCACCACATGGAAGTAAAATTAAGTACACACGGAAAAAGTTGTGCGTAACAAGATGCTCTTCTAGATTTGCATGCTTACTGTCAATAAAATATAATTATCAGTCTGTAATGCAATGTAATCCTGGTGTGCAAAATGCAAAAATGACAAAAATGAAGCAAAATGGATAATTATGAGTTTATTCTATTGCTTGTTTTCCAGAGTAAAATCCTCGAAACTGTTAACTTAATTTCAAAGCAACTTCAGAGCCCTTCATGTGATTCAGACGAGACGTGCAAATTGCTCAATAATGGTCAAGAAAACTTGACAGAACTGCGACAAAGTTTTGATAAATTAAAAGAAGAAGCTAAAAATCTAGCAGAATCTTGGAATATTCAGCCTATGATAAAATATAAACGCCAGAAGAGAATTAAAAAGTTTTTTGATGAATGTGAAAACAACTGTGTAATTCCTAACCCGATAAAAAAATTTCAAGTAGAAGTTTTTAATGCGTCACTTGATATTATTAAGAAGATTTTACTCCATAAATGAAGTTGTACACCTTTTCTCGTTTCTTAATCCCTCAAAATTTGTTAAGTTAACGAATGAAGAAACAGTGGAATACGGAAGACTAATTCTGAACAATTATGGAATTGATTTTTCAGAAGATTTGCCGATTCAATTAATTAATCTTAAGACTGTTTTGTTTAATGAAATTAAACAAAGATCTTCTATTAAGGACTTATTTATTAATAGTGGAAAATGCATGTTTAGCAACTAGTCTTCCAGATCTATGTACATTATTTCAGTTACATTTAACACTACCGGTAACATCAGCAACAGCAGAAAGATCGTTTTCGAAATTAAAATTAATTAAAACCTATTTACGCAGCACCATTAAACAAGTTTGGTTAAGTGCCTTGGCTGTTATAAGTATTGAACATGAACAAAGTCCTTTGATTTGGAAGAGTTAGTTGAAAATTTCCTACTATTGAAAAAAAGACATTGCGGCATTTTGTCTTCTAATTAGCTTTTTTTTGGTGTTTTCAATTGTATTATTATAAAATAAATAACAAAATATAATTTAGATTCTTTTATTATAAAATAAATTTATTATAATTACACCGATATTCACATTCTATGCTACTATCTCTAAACAAGTATTTTGGAAGGGCCCCCTAAAAATTTTGCGGGAGGGCCTACATTTTCTATCTACGCCACTGGTAAAATGATATTCAAAACGAACTTGATGTTTGAATTGATCATTACTTAAACAACTTTTCTGTACTCACCGCCTATAAAGTTACATTTCGCGCATGCATTGCTTGACTAGCAAAGAGTATTTCCCAGTTGACACGGCTGTAAAAATTGCAAAAAACACTGACTTTCTGGGACATTTAAAAAAAATTAAGTGTGGCCACCACACGACTTTCTTATACGTACGAGTGTTTCAAATTATACACAAGTTGTTCTGAATTGTCTTAAATACTTTTAACTTATATAAATTAAACGAAAAATAAACCTGTAAGTGTGTTACTTCAAGTCCAAATTTGAAGAATTCCACTATCTTAATAAATCTCTATCGAATGCATACTTTGCGAGATATTTGAAAAAAAAGTGCTACTCGCTAAGGGTAGAAGTGTTCGGTCCGAATTTTGAAATTTCATTTATACAAAAAATATTCCAAATCCAGCTCTAAATACTTTTGTACTCTTGATAAATATATATAGAATGCATAATTTACGACATATCTGCAAAAAATCGCTATTCGATACGAGTAAAAGTGTTACTACCGGTTCGCATTTTGAAATTTTTTTATACAAAAGATATTGAAAATTAAGTTCTAAATACTTTTATACTCGCAACGTAGATGTCTAAAAATCATGACTTGCGAAATATTCGCGAAAAACTGATTTTCGATAAAAGACCTATTTCTGGTAGGAATTTCGAAAACCCTTTTCAATAAAATTCTCAAGAGGGACATTATACTCGTAAATACAAAATTTGGAATTGATACCTATAGCGGTCTGACCGCTATCGTGGTCAGAGAGAGGGGGAGAGAGAGAGAGAGAGAGAGAGAGAGATTTTTTAAAACTAGTTTTTCGGTATCAGGGGAAAAATCTCGAAGTCGAAAATTTTCTACACAACACTTCCTTATACTACGTAAAAGAAAAAAAATCGAAATTTATAGTAATAAAATTAAGTCTATAAAATACTACATCCCTCGACTTTTCTTTATTAAAAGTCAGTGAAATAGGAGTAATTGCTAAAGATTCTTCCAACAAATTTGATGGCGCCATCTATTTGACGATTTCTCAAGTAACATTCACATTGACAGTTAATTATAATCAAACCCAAAAAGCGATAAATTCACTTTAAACAGAAGAATAAATACGTCATCTGTAAGAATATAAAACTTAAACTTAATGAATATCTGAGTAATAGGTACACGTACTTGAAATCCTTAAATTAGTTAGGCAATCTATTTAAGGTTAGGTATGATACTAATCACTTTAGTTAATAATATTTTTTTGTACTCACCGCCTGTAAAGTGACATTTGGCGCATGTATCCCTCGACCAGGAAAGAGTATTTCCCCTGGTCGAGGCGACTGTAAAAATTGAATTTGGTACATTTAAAAAAAAAATCTAACTTGATAGTAATAAAATTCAGTCTATAAAATACTACTTCTCTCGACTATTCTTCACTAAAAGTTGGGGAAATAGGAGTAATAAATAAAAATTCTTCCAGATTTGTGGCGCCATCTAATTGACAATATTTTAAGCGACATTCAAGCGCCATCTATTTAACCACATCGACATTCATATTGGCAGTTCGTAATAAATTGTAATTAAACCAAAAAACGCAATAAATTTATAAATATAAGAATAAATACCTCATGTTTGCCATGTGTACGAATATAATAACTTAATTTTAAGGAAAGGTGAGTAATAGTTACGTACATGAAATGCTTAAATTAATTAGGTAATCTATTTTAGGGGCGGTATGATACTAATGACATTAATCAATAATATTCTTTTAATTTAATGCTCGTACAAAAAATATTGTACAAACCACATACATGAAGACATCTTCCACGCATTCGGTCGCTCGTGCTTTCAAAGTGCGCTCATGCGGGAAAATAGTCTTCCCGCACTTGGTTCGTAAATAACTATTTTAATTTAATGCTCGTACAAAAGATATTCTACAAACCACTTGCTTGAAGACATCTTCCACGCATTCGCGCAATTAAAAGCACTCGCTTTCTTCGCTCGCTCGTGCTTTAAAATGCGCTCATGCGGGAACATAGTCTTCCCGCACTTTGTTCGTAAATAACTAATAAATTCTAAATCCCTTTACGCATATATGCTATGTCTTGATGTTATAGGATTTTATTTTACTGTTCTGTTATTTAAATATTATATTATATGTATTCAGTTGTCTTATTATTAGGCTAAATTGGTGCAATAAACATTTTTTTATTTACTTAAAGAAAATGACGCAGTTGTATATTGTCCTGTTTAATAAGAAAACTCATCCATTAGAACCCTGATTGGCATTATTAAAAGTATTTTATGTAGTGTTGTAATAGGATAAGAATTCACTGTTTAAAACATATTTTAAGTAGCCAAGAATCGACTTTGGTGAAGCTAACTCTTCGCAAAGCTGTCTAATACTAATTACACAGTGATCAAATGACGTGTTGCTTGTTGGTAGCTTTACAATATTTTGCATGTAAGGTGGAGCTGGGCATTGTACGAATACAATAATATAAGATGCTGAGTATAGAAGAGACAGAAAACACAAAAAATACATCTACTAGCAATATCAAACAAACAGTAGGTATTCTAGAAACCATTACGTTTATTTCCACTATTATTTACCATTATAGTATATTATATTATTTACGAACCAAGTGCGGAAAAACATATTTCGCCAATGAGTGGCCCGTTTATGGACACGAATTCGCGTACTTGGCATTCAAATATTGATATTGGTTATATATGCGCTTCTAGCACCCATAAAAGTTGAAAAAGTTTTCTTTTGAAGGGGTTGATACCCATGAAAAATTGCAATTTTGATCAAGTCACTAATTGCCACGGAAAAGTGTATACAGATGTCTTGAAGAATGCTGAAAATAAATTTGGCATTCAAATATTGATATTTGTTATACATTCGCTTCTAGCATCCATAAAAGTTGAATAAGTGACCACTAATTTAAAGTTCAAAACACCTAATATCTCGAAATAGACAATTGCGTCATGTACGATTAACAGACTTTTCCACAGCTTGATATTTTTGCTCATGCTCTTCATGACTTGAAAATAAATTAAAATTTTGCCGATAAAAAAGAAAAATAAATGAATAATATTCAATACTATGAAAATGTATGTCCTAACGACACAACATTCATTTCACTATTTGGCAAATACATTATATAGAAGAACTCACCCTATAGATGTTTCAGTATTATAACGAATCGTTTTGTAAATAGGAAATATTCCTCCATTCATTAAAATTTAGAAAGCTGCTCAGTAACTTAGTTTTAGTTCAATGAACATTCGCGATTCACCGCTTGCGTCGATATTCGAATCTATGCCCAACTATATAATTTAATCATTCAATTTATGTTTGAGCACCCAAAACGGTATTGGGAAGGTCCCTAATAAACGAAATGCCAGGCGAACTAACCAGGTCAACTAACTTTTGGGTCTTAAAACTTTTAATGCGCAGTTAAGATGATATACGCATCGATCGACCGCAACATTAAAATAAAATAGCTTAACTATGACGCATGATAGAAACTGGTGTGGGATTTGTAACCCACGCTGAAATTGTAATTGAAAGTCAATCAATCAAAAAATGGATTTATTTCACTTAACGAGGTACTACAGAGGGAGTTTAATTTAGCAAAGTAAAACTTTTCATTCAATGAATTTTTAAGTAGTAGTTCGACTCCAACACTACACCTTCTTAATGTCAATAAATAAATAAATAGATATAAACAATAGGTACATTTTAAGGTTGCAATTTTAAAAGAATACGTAAGAAACATGAAGATTATAAGTGACATAACAGTTAAATAAACTACATATAAGGTATAATTTATTATTATCTTTTATAAATAACAATGACGTATTATAAAAATAAGACGCATACAAAAGTTTCTCCAAATAATTGAGGAAATCAGTAAATTATTAAATTTCTCCACTAGATTATTTCTTATTAGGGTCACATCACATCCCCTATCTCAGAATAAGAAGAAGTGATTCAAATACCGCGCCAAAATCCGGAACACATAGCTTAAAAATTAGCAAAATTAGGTATGATATGTTGACATGTTATATGAGATTGATGTTACAAATAGTGCAAGAGACAAGACTTGTAGAACAGTATTATTTTTAACTAAGGATTTAGCTCTTTGGGTTTCATTTCAGCTCATAAAATTAAAGCCACATAGGTTTGGTTAAGCAATGTATCGGATTTCATAGCTTCTAAAAACTGGTCAACGTTCATTCCAGACTTAAATCCTCTAAACTCTAAACTGTAAACTATCGACCAATTTCGAGAACAAAGCTTGATTTATAGAACTTTCTGATTTGGAGTCGCCTTAGTACTACTTCTTATAACAAGCAGCGATAGAAATAACAAAAAGCATCTCAAATAAGTGCCATTTTTATTTTTAGATTATAGTATACTCTTTCATGTTTAGCAAAGAAAACTAGATAAATTTGTCCATCTTTACTACAATATCCTGTGAAACAAGGGCATTGCCATTCTGCTTTTTATAATGTTCGTTTTTCTAAACTTTTGACGCGCCCTGTATATACGTATAATTTTAAGTTTTTCACAAACTGCCATTGCGTCAGAAATTAGTTGCTGTTTATTCGTTCCTATAAAATTAAAAAATCTATTTGAGAGACCTAATTGTCAAATTGAATGTCATTGTGGACATACGTAAATGTGGCAATTATGTGTAATTTTTTTTGTATTAAGGACCATCCTTATAAGATAAAAAAACTCGTTATTGTTATTATTATACTTACAAATGATAGTACTATTTAATTTATTGACAATTTATAGTAAAATAGAGGGAAAGATGGGAAGTATTTTATTAGATATTAGTGCCTTCAGCATAGAACAAATATATCTCATTTCAGTAAAGTATCACACTTGAACCTTCATGTTTTCATTTCTTTGCCATCCGTCCTATCACTGTTCATTCGCGCCTATATAAATGTTACTGAACTTAAATTTGAGTTTTTATTCACAAGAAATCGAAAATATCAATCCCATAATCAGCCAAATAAATGCATATTTCATTCCCAGACTGTCCAACCTTTGTCGGCTTTCTGACGTTTAAACTTGACAATTGATCGATGAATTATTTCTCCAGACATTGAAAAGGATCATAATTATATAATTCCCTACATACCACCACTGACATTATTATAACAAAATGTTGTGATTTTTGGTTTTGTTGTCAAACAATTGAAGCGCATTGTTAAGTGGGCTAAATGTGTGTACGTACTAGAAGAAATCTCTCAATCATCTGTCGATATGCTAGTTTTCACCAAAATACCAAAATATGTAAAATAATTGAAGTCCAAGTACGCCATATTCTTGTACAAAACAGCAATAAACTTTCTACAGAGGCAGTGTTTTTTGAGCTATTTGTACGTTCAATTTCTATTTCTATTTCTTGTTAGTAGAAATTAAGTACTTTTTATCCTTAGATACAAATATGTTTGATTCATCCATTTTACATGAAAATCACGTTCCTTTTTTTAATTAAGCACGTTGTGTGATGTTATATACAAAAATCAGGTATGGCCACCACACGACTATTTTATACGTGTGTGTGTTTCAAATTATACAAAAGTTGTTCTAAATTAAGATTTAAATACTTTTTTGTACCAGTAGTAAAAAATCATAGCATTTTTACACATAACAAAGCGCCACGAAATGACATTTCACAACCTGGAACTAATAAGAGGTAAATAATGAGGCCATTATTGACCTAGGGAAATAATGAAAACAAATAAAACGAATGCCGCAACCATGCAATCGCAGTAGTATGTATGTTAAGTTGTCCACCGTCAAAATTCATTCTAGTTTATTTTTATTTAGATTTATACCACAAATCATACTCTAAAACAGTGGTTCTCAACGTGGGCGGTAGCGCCCACCATTGGGCGCTGGAGGATTTTGGGTGGGCGCTGTACGGTGTAAAGGTAAAGCTACACTACACAGTAAAAAATTAGTAAAAGTATACAAAAATGCAAAATGTTTAATATCCGCGCTCACAAATGCTCCTATTAGGCATTGTTAACCCCATCGTTGCTATGGTTACGTACATGCTGTTTCTATTTCTGTGCTTAACTATGTTATTGTATGTATGACGCAACGCGCGGACTCTGTGAGTCAACGTGAGTATAGTGGACCGCATCTCGAATGTTCCAAGGTCGAGAGATTTCGACTTCCAGAGAATTCCATGCAGTGCGGTATATATAGCGAAGTCATTATTTGCATGATTCATTCTATTTACGATAGTCAGCGATAACGTTCGAACAGAGACAAATATTCAGTGTGCGATAGTTGTGTGATTAATTAACAGAGTGTTAATCAAAAATATTGTACATTTAGCACACACGGTTCTGTTATAAAATAAACAATATATATTTGAGCTGAATTAAAACTAGATAGAGCAATTTTTATAATCGAAAACCGTTTATTACAGGTAATAATCATTTATTGATGTTGGTAATGTTTTTAATAACTCAAATTATTTTAGAAATCTAACTTATACAAAATACTTTAATTATATTGCTCCAACCAAAATTGTTTAACATTGTTTAACATCGGTCTTTTTTACACGACAGCAATGGTCCCTCCAGGCAAAAAGCAGAAGGTGGTACGCCAGTATTCGGTCGACTACATAGCCTTCGGTTTCGTACCAAGCCCAGCGGATCGCACAAAACCGATGTGCCTCATTTGTTCCAATGTCTTCTCAAATGAAGGTATGAAACCCTCTCGTATGCGTGATCATCTAGAAAAGTTGCATTCGGACAAAAAGGACAAGCCCGCAGAATACTTCAAGAAACTGCGTGATGACAGGGAGAAAACTACCCCGTCCATTTCGTCTGCTTTTGCCAAGGTGACAGAGATTTAGCGTGATGGCCTGCTGGCATCGTATAACATTGCATATATGATTGCAAAGGCTGGCAAGCCGCACACTGTGGGGGAAACACTGATTCTGCCTGCCGTGAAAGAGGTGATTTCGACTGTCTTACATAGGAATGCGACAGAAATAGTGAAGGCTATCCCCCTTAGCAACGACACGGTCTCCAGAAGAATAGATGAGATGGCAAGTGATGTCGAAATCCAGTTGGTGGACATTCTCAAGAAGACCAACTTCTCCATCCAGCTTGATGAATCGACTTTGAGTGATAACACTGCCCTTCTCATGTCTTACGTGAGGTACTTCGACGAAACTGGGGAAACAAAAGAGGACATGTTGTTTGCAGAGTCCTTACCCCTTGACACAACTGGTACATCCATCTTTGCTGCTGTCAGGAAGTACTTTGAAGAAAAGGAAACCCCGCTAATCAACATCCATTCCTGCGGAACAGATGGAGCACCAGCAATGGTTGGGCGATACAAGGGGTTCCTTGCTCTTCTCAAGAAGGAGCATTCAGATATCATCTGCATACATTGCGTAGCGCACAGAGAGCATCTTGCAGCGAAACGGCTGACCCCCAGCCTTCATGACTCTCTCAATCTCGTGATCACGGCCGTGAACGTAATAAAAACAAATGCAAAAAGCGATCGACTATTCCGCAACCTCTGCCAGGAAAATGACGAGATCTACAATCGGCTGCTGCTTCACACCGAGGTGAGATGGCTCTCTAAGGGCAACTGCTTGGCTCGATTCTGTGAAATGTTCGATTCAGTTGTCACTTTCCTGCAAGTCAAACATGAGAAGTTGGCCGGTGAGCTGAAGAAATACAAATTCGACATTTTCTACTTGGCTACAATCTTCAGGAAACTCAACGAGTTGTCTCTCCAGATTCAAGGTAAACTGGTGACACTCATCGACTGCAAGAGCGCAGTGACCACCTTTATCGACAAGCTGGCCCTTCTCCGCAGTAATATCGTTAGGAAAGAACTTTACCAATTTATTGAAATTAATCAAATGACAGAGACACCCACAGATGAAGATCTTCTTCGATATGGGGCTCATCTTCAGCAACTAAAAGAGGACCTTACATCGCGCTTCCAAGACCTCATCGAACTGGATGTACCTGCCTGGATCACTGACCCATTTGGAGTCGTGCTGGAAGACGTTGACGTTAAATTGCAGGAGGAGTTGGTGGAACTTCGCAACAACGAGGATTGCAAAGTCCGAATCAAAACAGGCTTCAAGAAACTCTGGCAAAACCACAGCATGGCAGGACTATTCCCTACAATGTGGGGAATTGTTCACAAGCTTCTTCTCACGTTTCCGACTTCATATTTAGTGGAAACCGGATTTAGTGCGGCTACATTTCTGCACTCAGACAAGAGGAAAAGGCTGGACATGGGCAACAGAGGGGACTTGCGGCTTTATTTGTCTCTGCTGACTCCTCGCGTGAAAGAGCTGGTGAGCAAGCACCAACCTCAAGGATCGCATTAGTGAAGACTGCATGGGTTGGGCTCACAAATTTATTAATTTAATTTTGTTAAATAAAATTCAATATTTCAATAATAGTTTTTGTTTGTATTAATTAATATTTTTAAATAAATTTAGAGGTAGAATTTATTACTTCTTGTTTTAATTACTGTGCCCAGGTTAACTAGTCCATAATCCATAGTCGTAGTCCATGACGTGTCCCTTCGCGATTTTCTGCAGTGGGCGCTGGGATCTATACAAAATCCAGTAAGTGGGCGCTAGGCGAAAAAAGGTTGAGAACCACTGCTCTAAAACTTATAAATGCTCGACCTCTAAGGTAAAATAACTAACAGTATTTTAACAATAGCAAAATATGTATGACAGAAGTATAATTGGAAAAAATATCCTAACAGGTAACTATTATAGATGTAAAGATATTTTACTTTCTTTACATAAAACTGTATTTTAAGGTTATGTAACAACATAATATGGAAACAATATAACACGTAACTATTACAGATGTAAAGAATTTTAATTTATTTATAAAAATTGATAGTGCAATTATGGCATGTCAAATTTATTGATGGTTCAATTCTGATTCAGAGCTGTAGGCACATTAATGACAGTATTGTTAATTGTGTTAATTCCATAAGTATTTACGATATCTTCAGTTGAAATAGGGCCTGATTGTACTGCTGATGTTGATGGAATTTGGTTCATATCGTGTGTAAGTAGATGTAGGTAGACCTTGTAACATATATGCTATATTTTTTTTTATTTGTAGGGAATCTTCGATATAACTTTCAGCTACACTAGATTTCCAACCACCATGTACCATGTTGTTTTAACTGAAGGATATTACCACCATTGACAACTAAAAGTGTAGCCTAGGTTCTACGAAGGGCAATTTCTTTTGGCATCTGTCCTATTGTGTTATGTCCAATGTCTTATCTAGTACATTTACCATTACATACACTAATAAAGAATTTTGCTATATCTGGAATTGGTCTAATTTTTAAATAGTTTTTAATTATTTTGATCCAAAGTGGCCCCATTATTACAAACTTTAGAGACGAACCATTTTTGCTATTGCAGATGTGAATAATAATTAAATCGGCTTTCATGATGATATCAGAAATTAATAAATTACACAGCTCATCACTTCGGCATGCACCAGCAACACCAATTACAAGAGCAGTCTACAGGGTTATAAATTGTCAATAATTTTGAAGTATTAATATATAAACATACTACCTTAGTTGCAATGTAACATGTATCGGGTGCCTCAGTAAGGAATTTTATAATTTCCTCTAGTAAATACTAATGACTTTTTGGGCTTATAATTTTCATTTTATCTTTTTAAAAAGGCAACTAATTTAAAATATTTTGATATGTTAATATTCTCTGTTAAGCCAAGTGTAGCTTTCAATATTGAATAATGGGTCCATAAAGTCGAGGCTTTTTAATGTTGTGTGTTTAATGGAAGTACGTTTTGAAAAGTTATTACTGTATTTTTGGAATTACACGGTTTTTTAAATTCTGTATATGTTTTTATGTATAAGTGTTTAGATATATGCGGAAGCAATCTCGCGCATTGCAGGTGGTGTAATCTAAACTCTTCAGATATTATAAATGGAATGAAAAATAATCTAATAAATACCTACTTGACTTTTACTTTCAGCATTTATGTCAAAACTTATTTGTCAACATCAAAATATAGCCTACTTATTTGTTTATATGAAGTTTTATTACA
This sequence comes from Amphimallon solstitiale, assembly GCA_963170755.1. Lineage (NCBI taxonomy): Eukaryota > Metazoa > Arthropoda > Insecta > Coleoptera > Scarabaeidae > Amphimallon > Amphimallon solstitiale. The sequence goes on along the minus strand of OY720683.1, from coordinate 74,249,038 downwards.
AGGGAATTCTTACATGTATGAGTAAATTTATTCATAATTATTAAGGTTTCAAGATCCAATTAGACTACTGGTACAAAAAATAGTATACATACTGCGGTTGAGAAGACTATTATTGCCCTTGTGGCTTAAATTCCTCGGCGCTTTGCGCCTCGGAATTTAATCTCGCCACTCGGGCAATAATAGTCATCTTCTCAACCTTGGTATGTAATATACTATTATCTTCTGAAAAAATATACAAAATCCTACTATACTACTTCTATTCTTTTAATAAAGCTCTACAGAATGCATACTTGGCGAAATATTCGAAAGAAAGTGCTACTCGCTAAGAGTAATAGTGTTACTTTCGGTCCAAATTTTGAAATTTTTTTTACCTATACAAAAAATATTTCAAATGTAGCTCTTAATATATTTGTGCTTTTGATAAATATATATAGAATGCATAATTTACGAGATATTTGCAAAACTTGCTATTCGATAAGAGTAAAAGTGCTACTTCCGGTAGGAATTTCAAACAGCTTTCATAATAAAATTTTTCTCAAATTTAATTCTGAGTGTATATCAATTCTCTATAAATTTGTTTAAACTTAGTAGTTGACGAAATATTGGCGAAATTCAATTTTTTCACTGAAGTAAACTTCTACTTCCGGTCTGCCGAATTTACTGAAAATCTAATCGGATCTCAATAGGGAGATTACACATGTAAATACAAAATTTGGAATTGATTACTACAGTTGTTTGACCGCTACCGTGGTCAGAGAGAGAGAGAGAGAGGGAGAGACACATTTTTTAAAAACTAATTTTTTGGAATCAGAGGATTTCAAAACGTGGACATCTGCAAAAATCTCGACGTCGAAAATTTTCGACATCACTATACTTCCTTAAACTACGTACCTATAAGAAAGTACAAATCCGCTGCTATAGTATTACAAAGAAGCAAACAGAAGTAGAACGTAGGGAACGCAAGGCTCTCCAAATTAATACTTTTTTATAACCAATAAATATTTGAAAAGAAATGCATTATTATTTTGAGTATTTTCTTAAATTTCCCTTAATAAAAAAAAATTTCATTATCTTCAGATGCAGATTTTAATTTTAAAGTTCATGTTCCGTTACAAACTTTCCAAAGATATTAGGCATTTAAAACTAGCGCCTTTATTATGTGTTATTGCGCATGTGCGTTAGCCCCGTGCCCAGTTCGTATTAGGATCACAATCAGAACATGCTATTGCTTATCCATTTGCATTATACAGGTCGGTCAGTGATCGTTATAGATATACATCTTTGATATCTTCAGTATTTCTTGCTGTCAATGTTGAGTGTTTATGAGTATACAAAAAAGTACGCGGTACTGCAACACCAACACGATTGTGTTCAATATTTCCGTCGTTTTCGGGCAAGTGTCATAGCGAATTGACATTGAGCTGGTATCCAATTTTCGTAGGAGTGTCGTCACAAATCAAACTTCAGCTGAATGTTTAAAGTTTTTTGTTATTTTAAGGGATATTGTACACTTAAAATTAATTACATACACAACATTAGCACTCCATTAACTCGTTTTCGTTGATGTATGTATTTTATTAGTACTTATAAACTTTTCTATTGGTTCTATTGGGTATGGAGAGTTTAATAGCAGAACATATAACATGACTAGATTATATACCCTACGACAATGTAGATTTGTATTGTATGTAGTCATAATGTAACATACAGTTGGCAACAATCAGATATAGAAGTTACCTGGCACACCAGCGTGTATTGTAATAAATTTAAATAAATAATCTCTTAAACAATAGTGTTTTAATAGAGAGGCACAACAAGATTAGTTAATTTTCAATTTTACGCTTTAGTACAAAGCAAAACAACAGTAATATAAATATTATTTATAATATACATAGATCATATGATATTGCTTTGTATAAAAAAATATGCAGCATTGTAAATATATCACGTCTTACTTTGAATTTCCACTTCGACGCAGTATCGATCCAAGACGACGTGAATCAAGCGAAGGTTACTGTATAATTCAAGAAAACAACTCTATTTGTCTACCGATCCTCAATTTAAATCCTTCTGAATTCGGTGTAGAATGCAATAAAACCAGAAGTGCAAAAAAAAGGAAAGTGGTTCGTAAAAATCAACAAGAAAAAGTTTTATCCCGAGTGTGAGAAAAAATTCAGTAGCTACATCTCACAGCACGTATTGAATTCTATAAAAACTGCGAAGTATAACTACATTTTCCGTGGAAGAAAATGAAATATATGTATATACGCTACTTACTATCATATTTGTAATGTCGATACAAAAGAATATGTGATCCCTTCAACTACGAACGAAACCCAAAATAAACATTCTGCAAAATCTTTTCGGGGTGTATTACAAGTATTGAATGCCGCATAATTAGTAGCCTTTTTGTTCGTTGCGATTTTAATGTTTGTCAATTTTTGAGTTTATATTAAAATGCTTTGTTATTACCCTATTGCTTCTTTTTAAAGAGGTAACAATACATACTAGAAATAAAAAAAAAATAGATATTCTACTTATTAAACCAATATTAGATATAGAATTGCTTATAGATTAGTTTTAATATGCAACCTGTTATACATTAAGTTAGCCTAAAGCTAGGGCGTCACCTCTATGAATATTAATCAAATAAAAAAACTTATTCGAATAGAATTATAAGTCAATATTGTCACCCTCAAAATTACTTCCTTGTGAAGCCACACAGCGCTGGAAACGGTTTTTCCAATCCTCACAACAGTGCTGGAACTTGGGTAGTGGAATAGCCGGTATTCAGTTACAGCCATTTAAGAGGAGCGTTAACCTATCAAAAACTATTGCCCTGCAAGGCATCGCCGTTTTTCGTTTTTTAAATTTATTTTGTAATTTTAGAATCTCAAATTTGGGTTAGCGATGCAAAAGACATAAATTTATAATGTCAATGTCAGTTTTTGAATAAATTTATTTTCGTAAAAAAGTTATGTATCTTAGAAGTAACCACAAAGATGCATACATTTGATTAATGTCCACTAACTAAGGCTGGTACACAAAAGAGAAAAACAACCTCTACGCACCAGCTGCACATTTGATGTACAATATAAAAAAAATCAAATTTATATAATTATATTTGAAGATAGAAAACATTAAATAGTAAACATTGTCACACACATTTCATACGAGGGTTTTAGTAGCTATCGCATCGTCTATCCCCACTTTACGGTATCCCTACCGGTCCTATCGAAGACGAAAATCTATCGGAATTGGTCGGCTATTGCAGACTTAAATCCAAGTGACAGTTTGTAATTAAAAAGAAATGTCATATATACCTATAATATTCGAGTGTATAATAATATAACAGTTATGGGCAAGCGAAAATTGGCTTATTATAAAACATCAACAAAACAAATAAATAATCATGCAAATCGTATGAAAAAAAAGGTCTACAATTTTATTTACATTATTTTGATATTTGTTAATTCCATTTAGTTTAACGAAGTACATAATACCAATATGCGAGTAGATTTCAGAATTTAAATATTTGACGATTTATTTTATGTATGTATTAAAATTTTCAACCCATGACATAATGTGTGAATAAAACCGAAGCGCTGTGATCGAAACCAAATATCGTCTAGCTCCACCTACTCACACCCCCTTGCGTCTACCCGTGCCGCTAGTAATATAAGTTGCATAAGTTTCTATTGGTTGTTAACAACCCTCTTAAATGTTTTCGAGAGTCCCAAAACTAACACACTGAGCTATGACATTAAGATAGAATTAAAAAATCTAGGTCTTCCTAGACCAGATTTTTTGATTAAACTAGAAGATCACAATTCGAAAACTAATAAAACCGTAACGAGAAAATTCAATAGAAGCTCTTACAGCTTATCAGACTGATTGTGTGGGTGTAATGTGCAAAATGCTTTTTTCTATTCCGGTGCTATAAAGTTCACTTTACGACACCCGTTTTGGTTGCATAAAGTATTACTTTATCGCACGCTAATTTTATTTTTTTGAAGTTGGTAACAAAAAAAATGAACCAAATCGTATTTAAATGTCAAAATATAAGCCTTTAAAGTAACAAAAATGTGCAATAAAATTGTACAAAGAATAAAACGCACACATGCTAACATTTCACTTACTAATTAGCAATATAAATTGTTAAGCAGAGTTGGATGATAAGTTTTCGGATGCTACTATTGACATTTAATTACCATGTTGAATAGTATAACTGTTATAAAAGTTTGTTTTGATAAATATGTAGAGAGTTTGTGGACGAAAGATTTTGTAAATTGTCTTCTGCTATTTTGCGAATCTCTGGGGGCGTACAGTTATTTATTTCGTCCTTTTTGTTGATAATTTGAAATAATTTTTTGTATAAATCAGTCTGAATTTTAAACACAATTACATATAGCACCACCGATATTCAAATATTTAAAACGGTCTACTTAAAAATCAGAGTAACCAACTTCAAAAAATCAAAATTTCTAAAATATTCGAACAAAACATGTCTCTTATTTTAAGCTTTTTTGAACTTTTAATAACCGAAATAGAAAAAATAGTATAAAATACACGTTTCATAAGACAATTTGCGCACTTGTTCTTTAGAAAACTCGCCTAGCGGCTCGTTTTCTAAACTTGAACGCGTGCGCAAAAATCGTGTCTTATGAAACTTGTATTTTAATATACTATTTTCTATTCCGGTGCTATAAAGTTCACTTTACGACACCCGTTTTGGTTGCATAAAGTATTACTTTATCGCACGCTAATTTTATTTTTTTGAAGTTGGTAACAAAAAAAATGGAACCAAATCGTATTTAAATGTCAAAATATAAGCCTTTAAAGTAACAAAAATGTACAATAAAATTGTACAAAGAATAAAAAGCAACATTTCACTTACTAATTAGCAATATAAATTGTTAAGCAGAGTTGGATGATAAGTTTTCGGATGCTACTATTGACATTTACTTACCATGTTGAATAGTACAACTGTTATAAAAGTTTGTTTTGATAAATATGTAAAGAGTTTGTGGACGAAAGATTTTGTAAATTGTCATCTGCTATTTTGCGAATCTCTGGGGGCGTACAGTTATTTATTTCGTCCTTTTTGTTGATAATTTGAAATAATTTATTGTATAAATCAGTCTGAATTTTAAACACAATTACATATAGCACCACCGATATTCAAATATTTAAAACGTTCTACTTAAAAATCAGAGTAACCAACTTCAAAAAAAAAAATTTTCTAAAATATTCGAACAAAACATGTCTCTTATTTTAAACTTTTTTGAACTTTTAATAACCGAAATAGAAAAAATAGTATAAAATACACGTTTCATAAGACATTTGGCGCACTTGTTCTTTAGAAAACTCGCCTAGCGGCTCGTTTTCTAAACTTGAACGCGTGCGCAAAAATCGTGTCTTATGAAACTTGTATTTTAATATACTATTTTCTATTTCGGTGCTATAAAGTTCACTTTACGACACCCGTTTTGGTTGCAAAAGTAATTCTTTATCCCACGCTAATTTTGTTGTTTTGGCGTTGGTAACAAAAAAAAATGGAAGCAAATTATAGTTAAATGTCAAAACGTAAGCCTTTAATGTAACAAACATGTGCAATAGAAGTTGTACAAAGAATAAAAAGCACACATGCTAACATTTTATTTACTAATTAACCATATAAATTGTTAAGCAGAGTTGGATGAAAAGTTTTCTGATGCTACTATTGAAATTTACTTCCAATGTTGAATAGTACAACTGTTATAAACGTTTGTTTTGATAAATATGTTGAGAGTTTATTGGCGAAAGATTTTGTAAATTGTCTTCTGCTATTTTGCGAATCTCTGGGGGCGTGCAATTATTTATTTCGTCCTTTGTGTTGATAATTTGAAATAATTTACTACATAAATCAGTCTGAATTTTAATCAGAATTACATATAAAGTACTAGGTATATAATGCGGATTCTAAAACGAAATCCTATGTTATTTCTTATAGAGGTTCATTTTACAAATTCGGTTTTTACCCCCACCTTTTTTGAGTTTGTCAGACCAACAGCTCTGAACAGGTACACCTGTTTGAAAGCTGTTCAGACCAGTTTGATATCTGTTCAAAACTGTTGGTCTGAACAGGTACACCTGTTTGAAAGCAATTCAGACCAGTTTGATATCTGTTCAAAGCTGTTGGTCTGAACAGGTACACCTGTTTGAAAGCTGTTCAGACCAGTTTGATATCTGTTTAAAGCTGTTGGTCTAACAAACTCTAAAAATGGTGGGTGTAAAAACCGAATTTGTAAAATAAACCTCCATAAGAAATAACATGGGATTTTGTTTTAGAATCCGCATTATATACCTACTATATAACACCGCCTATATTCAAATATTTAAAATGGTCACGAAGTTGGCCGAACACAAACGAAGTTGGCCGAAGACAAGGCAAGGCCTTCACCGATATTCCGAAGACATCCGAACACAAACGAAGTTTGCCGAAGCCAAGGCAAGGCCTTCACCGACATTCCGAAGACGTCCGAACCCATATGAAGTTGGCCGAAGTCAAAGCAAGGCCACCACTGACATTCCGAAGACGTCTGAACACGTACGAAGTTACAGTTTCCATAAACGTTTTAATTATAATTACATATAACACCGCCTGTATTCAAATATTTAAAATGTTCGAACGAAACGTCTGTCATTTTAAGCTTTTTTGAACTTTTAATAACCAAAATAGAAAAAATCAAGTGAACGGTGTTTTTCTACTTTGAAGAGAATAAAAACATTTTCTAGAAATACCATGCAGGAAAGCAGACCATGTCCTTAGCAATGTGTTCCATTGAAAAACAATTACCGACATCAACACCAAACTTCAATGAATTAGTTATTAATCAGTTTGCTAATCGTAAGGAACGGCGGATGGATTTTATTTTTAAACAAGTTAATTAAATAGCATATTGAGTTTATTTTTTGTCTGTACTTAATTTTTGATATTAAACACTCAGACCCCTCGGTGCCCTCCCGTCCCAAAAAATCACGGGCCGCCACTGCTGTAGAATATGTAAATTATATTTCGATACGAAAGAACGCGAAACTTCAGCTGCATACACATAATTCATTTATTTTAAACTATACTTAATAGTGTGCTATTTTAAGTAATTGCAATGGCAAATAAAAGAAGAAATCCATCTTTATTTTAAAAAAGATTCGCATGATCAAAGTAGCAGTATATTCCCGGGAATATAAATCAGCCCATAAATTTTAAACTATCCCTGACACTCTCTCCATATTCATCAATATATTTTCGGGTCAGATTATTAGCTGGGGGAAGAAAGAAAGGGAAAAAAGACTTAAAAATAGCAAGACTGACATGCCTGTGTCACATCCATTGTGACTCGACGCAACCAGTTACGGAAGCGGGAAGTGCAAATTCTTGTCTCATCGTCGCATAAATTATCGTTTTATCGGGAAAACACATATCTTCGATCCTCACGGTATTGATATAAAAATGATTTAACATCCATTTGCGTCGGAATTATTAAAAAATATATTCAGTTGGAAATATGTTACGGAGCATCGCAGTTTTCACCTGTTCTATCATGAGAATGTGTTATGAGTATGTGCTCAATCATTCTGGGAATTAACTCGATATCTAGCTAATGTGATTACCTTTTCAGTTTCCACAACCGTAATATAATAAAATTATACTATCTACAATAAGTACATACGAGGTAGGCAGTATAAATTATCGACCTGATATACAAAAAATAAACTTGGAACAATATAAGAATTTTTATTTTTCAATGTAATCTCCACTAACTTCGATACATATATTACAACGATTAATTAATTAATAATTCGATACCATTGTAAAAATAATTTGAAGTTTTTCCGTCAAAATGTTCTATAACAGCTGCTTGAAACTCATTGTCGTCCTTAAAACTACGTCCCCTAAGGTCTTTTTTTAAATTAGAAAACAAAACAAAAATCACATGGAGCCATATCCGGACTATACGGTGGATGTTCCAATTCTTGAAAGCCGCATTCGCAGATGGCAGCTTGTGAAATGGCGGGAGCATTGTCGTGCAATAATCGCACACCTTTTGTCAATTTTCCACGACGTTTTGCACGAATACTGTCCCTTAATTTATGTAATAAGGACGCTTAATATGGTTCACACTTTTATTGCGCTATTTAGAGTCAATTAGCAAAATGCCCTCACAATCCCTGAATTTTGTGGCCATCACCTTTTTCGTTGATTGAACGACTTTCGCCTTTCTGAGACGAGATTCATCAGGTCGCCGCCTTTCCATGGACTTCCTTTAAGATAGAGGATCATAAAACAGAACCATTGTTTCATCACCTGTGACAATGGACTCCAAAATAGGTTTTGGGTCGTCTCCACACATGTTTAAAAACAACTGCGCACATTCGTCTCGACGCTCACGTTGGAGAACAGAAAGAAATAGTGGTACCCATCTAGCACTAATTTTATTCATACCCAAATGGTCATGGAGAATTCGGCGAACACTTGTTTCGGAAATGTTTGTTATCACTGCTAATTCCTTCACTTTCAAACGGCGACCGATTAGCATCTTCCAGGGATTCTTGTCCCAAACGGAAACATTTTGCCTACTTTTTAACAGTTGAATACGAAGGAGATGTTGTTTAATGTGATAAGGTGTATGCCCTTCTTTTGTTAAAAATTTAATCCCACGCGGTACTCAATTTTCGTCACTTCAAACATTTCCGTGCGCTAGTCACGTTGGTTGGCTGGTTACTAAAAACTACTAAGCTTGGAACCGTCATATTTATAGTGTACACCTCGCGTATGTGCATGCATGACGTGACGGAGGTTGAAGACGTTTGAACCTGTATAAGCCTGTCAGGCCGAGAATTTATGGCGCCTACCTCATAGAAATAGAAAGTTGTTTTTAACTAAAGAATATTATTATTATTAAATTTATAATGTTTAAATTGCACTAGCTTAACAAATGGCAAATATATGTAACTTGACAGTAAAAATTAACCCGGAAGTTTATTTTTTTTATAAGCTTCAAAGTTTGAATACAGGTAGATTATGAAAAGAATTAAGAAAATGTGATATATGTACAGTATGTCCCCGGATTGGGTTTACAAAAGAAATAAAATTCTTATTTTTGATTTTTCAATAAAATGCTAAGGAAATTAAATTTTATGCTTCATTTCTAATGATCAAATCAGTAATTAGAATTTTAATTCCACTTATGTATGTTCCAAAATTTTGTTTTCATTTTTTTCATCGCATTTCATCTATTATTTTTTTATGGTGGAAGACTTTGACTTCAAAAGGCCAAACACTAATTTATGAGTCAAAAGTAATTTTGAACTGTAATTCTGTAATTTTTGGTGAAAATGTTAACGTTATCACAAAAATTATATTTAATGCAATGATATGGTATTGGCGAAAAGAGCTGCCTTCGCGTTGCGGAAGAATTTAATGAAAAATTTCCCGGAGTAACTGTTTCCCGTACGGGTATAAGGAAAATGGCGAAAAAATTTTTGGAAACTGGTTCTGTTCTGAATTTAAAGAAAAAGAAAATAGTACGTGATGAAGTTGATGCTTCTACAGTTTTATTTTTGGATTCGGTGGAAGATAATCGTAAACTTTCATTAGCAGAAGCTATTGGTCTCCTCAAACCAGAATTTCGCAAGTTGGCAATGTTATGTGAGTAAATAGATTCGAGGTAATCAAAAGTTTATTGCATTTTTCAGACAATAGTCAGAGTACAAGCAGTTTAGATAAAATTGTGCCAGTTCTGAAAACAATAAGAAAAGCCTGTTTGAACAGCATCTGTCTTGCGATGAACACATCATCCCCTTTAAAGGAAGGATTAGTATAAAAACTTACAACCCTAAGAAACCCCATAAATGGGGTTATAAGATGTGGGTTCTTAGTGGGGTATCCGGTTTCACCAACAATTCTGAATTGTTTGTAGGAAAGCGAGGCTATACACTTGATGATAATGAGCCTGATTTGGGGGCCGCAAGTAGCGTTGTACTTCGATTGACCAGACCTATTCCACATGACAAACACCACAACATTTTCAACGATAATTATTTTTCTTCGTTGCCACAGTCCGCCAAAATCGATTGCCTAATTATTAAGGACAGACGGAAAAACAAATGAAGCAAAAAAGAAGAGGTACCATAAATGAAAGCACAGCAAAGTTTGATGGGATCGATATACATGCTGTGCAATGGTACGACAACAAAATTGTCACTCTAAGTTCTGAGTATTGTGGAAGCCGACCTATCACCAAAGTAAAAAGATTTTTCAAATCTGAAAACTGCAAAAAAGAAGCAGATTGTCCAAATATAATCACAGAATACAACCGCCATACGGGGGGTTTTGATTTGCAGGATTCGCTAATAGGGCTTTACCCGATAAAGCTAAAAAGTCGGAAATGGTATCACCGAATATTTTGTCATATGATAGATGTTGTGGTGGCAAATTCTTGGCTATTGTATAGACAAATAAAAAGGCAATAAGGATCCACGGACAAAATAATGCCGCTTCTCGTATTCAAAACTCTTTTAGCAAAACAGCTTTGCTCTACAGGAATTCGAGCATCTAACAAAAGAGGAAAGCCAAGTTCACTATTGTTGCAATTCCAAAAACAATTGTTTCTTACAAATTCATCAATAAAATACTACATTTTCTGAACTTTAGTATTTTTCTTTATCTTTTGTTTTGTTGTATGGGTTCATAATGTTACCATTTGATAACCAAAAATAAAATTTTGAAAAACTTCAATTTTGCCGACCAAAATTATTCCAAACCCAATGTAAGTTATTTCAAAGGTCATTGATCTGTTTGTTCAAATTTTTTAGAAACATAATTACAAATTTCGATAATTCATGTATTAGAGGGTGAATTACTTCTAAGAGGATTAGTGAAATTTTACGATATACTGATATACTTCCATGTATATCAGAACACACTATTTACATATACAGGGTTATTCACGCTATACGGCACGAAATATTGTGGCCAAAATACGTGACTTTCAAAAAGTTTCACTTTTGGGATATATGGGGGTCTAGTATGGTTACTTTTTAAAATTATTTTTATATTATACAGGGTGTCCCATAAGCCCTAAAAGTATCAAAGTTGTGTTTTTTTAAATGGAACCCCCTGTATATTATTGTATTTTCGGATTCTCCGATCAAAATAAGTGTCTGTTTTAATAAGGTTTACAATACCTAAACCTTAAGGTTTTTTAAAATAATTTGAATTTTGCCAAAATCTAACCTAATTTTCATGTTTCAAATACTTAAGAAGTATTTAAGTTATGTAAGCGAAATTTACAGCGAAGTGTAACAATATATCATATTTTATATCCCAATCATAATAAACTTGCCATCTTATACAGGCTGTCCAAAAATTAAAACTAATCAAATTAGAACTTTAAGTGGCTATAACTTGATTAATTTAAATAGAACGCCATATTTTTTAACTTACCAGGAAATGTACTTTTTAATTACCTATCGAATGGTATTAGGGTGTTCTATAGCTAAGTCTTCGCGTTTTTACAGAATACGCCAAATAATCGTTTTTTGTACCATTTGGTGTTTTTTCAAAAAAAGTTCTAATGTATCTAGTTGCCTATGGTATTTAGAAATGTCAGATAATTTACAATTATAAGAATAATAATGACGAATATCGTTACAAATGTTCAGAAACTTGGAACGTTATTTATAATCTAACAGGCTATAACAGCAATAATGGTAATAACATATCAACGATAACATAAAACAGAAGCAAAATATTTATAACAGATGTTCGAAATGTCGACCGTCCATTTCCAGACACTTACATATTCTTTTTTCAAAACCACTGCTAACTCTGGACAACATTTGCGGGGTTACAGTTTCAAAAGCGTCTCTTATGCGTATTTTTATATCGTGTGGTGTTGTCGGAGGCGTATTGTAGACAATTCCTTTTATGTATCCCCATAAAAAGAAATCTGGTGGAGTTAAGTCCGGGGATCTGGGGGGCCAATTTTGAAATCCATTTCTTCCAATCCACCTGTTTTGAAAGTTGGCATTTAAAAATTGCCGAACCTCGCGATGATAATGAGGCGGAGCTCCATCCAGTTGAAGCCACATGGTTGTTCTGATGTTTAAAGGGACTTCTTCTAATAATACTGGAAGTTGGTGTAAAAGAAAATCGAGAAACATCATACCATTTAAAGGTCCTTCAAAAAAATAGGGTCCAATTAAATATTGGCCCAGTATTCCACCCCACACATTAACGGACCACCTATTCTGATTTCTCATGACTCTGTATTCATGCGGATTCGAATCAGAATAATAATGGAAGTTGTGTCTATTCACGAGACCATTGTTATGAAAAATACATTCATCACTAAATAACACATTTTCAAAAAAGTTTTTATTTTCTGCCACTTTATCTAACACCCACATGCAAAATTCAGTTCGGTTGTCAAAATCATTTCCATAAAGTTCTTGGCAGAGCTGGATTTTATAAGGATGAAATCTGTGTTTTTTAAGAATTCTTGAAATACTTGCTTGACTAATGTTAGTATTTTCGGATATCTGATTTTGACTAACATTGGGATTTTCGATAACTGAACCAACTACCGTAAAAACATTTTCTTCATCTTCAGTGACAGGTTTTCTTGTAATGGGTTTTTTATAACTGACACTTCCACTTTCCTGAAACTGGTTTAATAATCTCTCAAAAACGGCTGGCTTAGGATGATTTCTTTCCGGAAAACTTTGAGCATAAACTCGAGAAGCCAATAAACAATTTTGATGACATTCTCCTAGGATAAAAATCATATCAATACGCTCTTCTTTTGGGTAAATCTTCATTTTGACTAAGCAACACCACAACAATATTCAAATAATAACGATCTAAACTTCCACAATTACAAAAAATAATACCACTATAGCAAAAACAGACTTTGCAGACTAAACTGACAGACTAAATGAATTTATGTGACATTTCTAAATACCATAGGCAACTAGATACATTAGAACTTTTATTTAAAAAACACCAAATGGTGCAAAAAACGATTTTTTGGCGTATTCTGTAAAAACGCGAAGACTTAGCTATAGAACACCCTAATACCATTCGATAGGTAATTAAAAAGTACATTTCCTGGTAAGTTAAAAAATATGGCGTTCTATTTAAATTAATCAAGTTATAGCCACTTAAAGTTCTTATTTGATTAGTTTTAATTTTTGGACACCCTGTATAAGATGGCAAGTTTATTATGATTGGGATATAAAATATGATATATTGTTACACTTCGCTGTAAATTTCGCTTACATAACTTAAATACTTCTTAAGTATTTGAAACATGAAAATTAGGTTAGATTTTGGCAAAATTCAAATTATTTAAAAAACCTTAAGGTTTAGGTATTGTAAACCTTATTAAAACAGACACTTATTTTGATCGGAGAATCCGAAAATACAATAATATACAGGGGGTTCCATTTAAAAAAACACAACTTTGATACTTTTAGGGCTCTTGGAACACCCTGTATAATATGAAAATAATTTTAAAAAGTAACTATAATAGACCCCCATATATCCCAAAAGTGAAACTTTTTGAAAGTCACGTATTTTGGCCACAATATTCCGTGCCGTATAGCGTGAATAACCCTGTATACATTTATACGCAAAACGTATATGCATATATACATGTGTTGGGATACACAAACACATCTAGTGTAATTATCGACAATCAACGAACAGACACCGTCTTTCGTCCTTTAAGGCCTCAACACTGTACGTGCGACTGCCGGCAATGACTTTTGAACTAGTTTCGCAACTTATGTCGGTTTGCGTGACAAATGTCCGTGAGAACATCACAGCGACATCTGGCACCCAAAAACGACACCGAAAGCGAAGGTTTCCAGCTGCATTCGCATGCTATAGATATAGTAATAGTATTGCGGTTGTATATTATATTTTAAAAGTGTTTAATTTTACCTTAGAGTAAGCAAGATATATAGAGAGCATAGTGATAGTTTGGAGACAAATAAATTGAAACCCGGTGCAGTGCTGAAATGGTAAAATTTTTGCACACTTGATGGGTTATTGTATACATAAACTAATAAAATTTATTAAATTATATAAATTCTTTTTTTTTAATTTAAACTTACCTTTTCATTATAACACTTTAGAAAATTTGTTTTATATCAAATATATTTAGTTTATGAATTTACACAAGACTCTTCAAAATAGCAATTATATATTTTCCTACTTACAAAAGATTATTTTTCAACTATTATTTAGCGTTAAGTATTAGATGGGAATGTATTTTTACGAATTGGTCTCGCCTCTTAAAATGTATTATACGTAAATATACGTGCTACTTTGAAATTGACATTCAAATTGCCACGAATTAAATAACGTGGCAGCCAAAATGTTCGAAATTGCCAATTACTTTTGCCGAAGGCTTTTTACTTGCCACTGAATTAAATAAACCACGTTATATATATTATGAAATTGCCGCTTCTATCGATATTGGAAATTTTCCGCTAGCGAACATTTACCTGTAAATATGCGGGGGGTAATCCAGCGACATCAAGGATTGGCAGTTTTAAAATTGAGAAATTTTAAATGGAAATTCTCGAGTTTGTTGGTCTGTAAATATAAATATAAAAGTAGGTAGCATAAATATCATATATTCTTATATACAGGAGTTTTATTAGCATAATCAGCGCTCTTATATATGCCTCATACTAAAGTATTTTTATTAATATAATGTTTAGGAAAATTAAACGACCCAAATTCTCACAAAATCTCTTACTCGATGGTTAGGGATTTTGCTGATTTTTATATCACCAGCAACACCAATCATGAATATTATGCAATTAACATGTAATTTAATCAAACTAATTAATCACGACCTTACTATAATTACTGGATAATTATGTAGAATCTAAATTATTTTTAAATAAGTCAGCATACAAGTACCGCGCGATCATTTAAATTCTAAATTAGAGCAGGCTGTGAAATTTAAATTAAGTTGGTATATAAGTACTAATTTACAATTTGAATTGTCAAAGTGACGTTTCAAAATGTTAATTAATCAATAATTGACATTCTGGACAACCTAATAAAAAAAATCCCGCCTGCTATAATTTAGAATTTAAATGATCGCGTGGTATATCTAAATAGAACCATGTTAGCATGTCTGTATTTACTTATATTGTTAGATTTATTATAGCGTTAGTCGGTAAATTGTTACAAAGGGCCACCATAATTGTCGCCAAATTGTTGCAATAATTACAAAGTGAACAGTGATTGATTTAGAAGAAACATTAAATACGTACTGTCGCCATTTTTACTCATCAAAGGTTTAAGATCCTGTGCTATAACAAAAAGTATTAATGAAAGAAACACTCAGTGTTGCCGTTAATGTTTTTATTTAATAAAATAAATATCAAATTAAAGAGAAAAATTACTATTTAAAGAAAAAGAAATAATAGGTTAAGGCAGGTAGTACGATAAAGAAGCAGGGTTAAGAAGTTATACTTGCGTCTTTGAATCCGGTCAGATTCACTTATAATACATCAAGCGGACGCCGATAAAGAGTTCACAATGAATTCGCGTAACTACAAGAGGTAGTGAAATTGGTAGAGAGAGTAGTAATAGAATGAGAATTGTAAGAGTAATGGAAGATGTGAAAGTAATGAGGGATTTGTAAAAATATATTTAATTATAATAATTTATTTATCATTCAGTAAATGATTTTCATGTATTAAATGATTGGCAAAAGTCCAATGTTGTTAATTCTTCCTAACCCAGCGTTGCTCGAGGAATGAATTGGCCCCATTAGACAAATCTTTTATTGGTTTTCAAGCGATACCATGCTTGCTACATATTGAGTGAATGCTGCACCATTGATGAGATGGTGGAAGCTTTTCGAAAGCGTTGCAGTTTGCGGCAATATATCCCAAGCGAGCCGAATAAGTATAAGATCTTTTTTTTTCTGAACGCCGCTCGCTTCTTTTACACTTTGAAAATAGACATTTATGCTGGAAAGCAACGCAAAAGTCCATTTCAAATCGACAGTCCTTCGAGTATTGTAAAGGGTTTACTGTTACAACTGGTTTACGTCTGTTTCCTTGTCCAAGTCAAATGTAGTTATTTGTTCCTAACCTTGTGTTGCTCGAGGAATGAATTGGCCCCCATTAGACATTTATGCTGAAGAGCAACTCCAATGTTCAGTTCAAGTCCATAGTACGGCTAGTGTTGTAAAGGGTTTACTGCTATAACTGGTTTATGTCTGTTTCCATCGCCAAAAATATTCGAGAAAATCAAAAGCTTACTTTTGTCGTAACTATATGAAAGAATAAAACTGAAATTCCCCCAATGTTTGTAGCAACGAAAGAAAGACCAAATTGTAGCAACATGTTTGGATTTGGAAAAGATTCTATTTTAATTTCTTAGGTGCCCAAGAAGAACAATGTGTTGCATTTAAAAAGAAGCGGCGAACATTTAATTCTTTCACCCGTGCATATTACTTGTTAAATATTTCTAGATCAGTCTAATTTAAATTAATCCCAAATTACATATTCTCAAGTTCTAAATAAATTAGTTTTAAATCTATAATTAAATTTCATTCCAAAATTAATATCTGCGTCGTATATATTTTATTTAGAATTTTCAATTTAAAATACTTAGATCATAAACAACTCTTTGTTCAAATTTCAGAGACGCAATATTTGCATTTTATCCTTTAAGGTTTCGTTATCTAAATAGTTCCCACAGTTCTTGTTGCATAGTAGCGTCATATAAACATGGGAATAACCGTTGGAAATAACTAGGGAGCGGACACAAGCGGTTGATGACTCATCGCCCATGGGCGCACTATTGAAATGTTGTATTTTTAAAGAGGTTTCAATTTTATCTATATAATTGGATAACAAGTGGCTGGTGATCTATAAAATACAAAATACCTTATTATTTGTTTATTTTGGAGTTCAAATCGAATAAAGGAGTATTAATATTTACTAGCAATACTTTCTCAAGGTTCTCTTCTGTAAGACTTGTTCTCTTTGTATTAAGTACATCCTTGTAGATAGAAAACGCCCTTTCTACATAGCAACTGGTTATAGGTGCATACTGGGAATATTCTTTATTTCAGCGTATTTAGCAGTTATATTTTGTGTCATTGTCCCCATACACAATTGTCGCAATGTTATTAAATCTGGACTTCAATTAAAAACTGCGTCTAACTTTTGCCGAAGGCCACATCCGAAGTCACTTGGAATACTTTTGAAATTATTAATAGCCCACATCTAATGTGGTTAATCCATCTTTTAATTTGAGATTTCGATTTTCAAAATATGTGATTAGTATAGGCAAATTTCCAAAGTGTTCCTGAAGGAATAACAGCTGGTTTTTTAAATTTGGGATTTGTGTTAGTTCCTTGCACTCAGAAATACTTCGAGCATCGTCATTTAAACATGTAACGAAATTTTGTAAACTATTGAAATTCTCTGCATAAAAACTATTTCTGTATAATTTTTAGCAAAGCTAAGTTACGAACGTGCGATATTTTGGCATTCTGTAACGATATTTTACAGACGTTGTAATAAATTTCGGAATCACTGATAATTCATTTTCATATCAGAAAAAGTAACATAAACAACGTTCTAGATCTAAATAAATGATAACTAAAAGTGTACGCGTATGTTATTGAAACTAAATAACAGTAAGTATATACATATATTTACATTATTTCTATTGCGAAATATAAGGTAAATATAATAAATTTTAAGAACCCCTGACGCTCCTATCTACGCCGATGAAAAAAAGGATTTTACTCATAAATTCCTTATTTTATGGGCATTTTTTGCTCTCATTCTCTGGCACTTCTCGGTCGTAAACAGATGTTGGAGTTCACCATACAAATTAGTGCTATTCAGTAAACTTGTGTTGTTTACATTATTTCTCTACTCCGTTGTAACTTCATCGGCATGTCCGTCACCTAGAAATAATCAAATAACTGCGCCTTGCTGTCGCCAATTATTATTAAATTTTCATCCGTTCTTAATATGAATAAAATGCGTATTTCCTGTAAATTTCATTAAAATATGTCTTCGTTTACCGGCTGTTCATTTACTTATGGCGGCCAGTGTATTTATCTTTTCATAATTTATATTGTTACAAAATATACTTTTATTAATTTAACTCAATAGAACCAATAATTTTACAATACAAATCATGTGTGTATAATTAATGTAATTTCATGTGTATCTAACTATGTACAGAAACATATATTTTAGTAGAGATTAAATTATTTATTTAAAAATAAAGTGAACATATAAGGACTACTGTCTTTGTGTACATCTAGTTAGGCCGCTATATACTCGAACGCACTATGAATACAGATGAACGTGATATTAATATAAAGTTGTCGTGGCGGAGAAAATACACTACGGTGAATATATTACGGTTACTGCATGAATTTTGCATGCGTAAAGTATAGCGAGTGAAAAGAAGCGGAAAAAAGTGTAATACTAGCTGAAACGTGAGAGCAGGAAAACAAAAGGCAATTCTATTGGGTTTTATTAAAATTGCTGGTATCTAGAATATTTTTAAATAAAACATGTTTTCAAATTAAAAATGCGATTCAGAAGAAGTTTGTCTGTATACATGCTGTCCACACAAACACTTAATTTTGAATTATTTATGGTGTTTTTGAAGATAAAAGCTTAAAATTGTGGGTGGTTGTTCAGGATACAGGGGGACAATGAATAGTGTAGTAACTTACATCATGAAATTTATGAGATATTTTAAGTTAAAGGTTTCAGGTATCAGGAATTATAAACTCCGAAAAATCATAAGTTACTTATGGAAATAGTAGTAGTTTAGAATTTGTAGAGTGAGGACGTATTTCTACCGGCTCTGCAAAAGTGCAATTTCGAAAAATAAAATATTGTACGTTCTTAAACATGAAATTGTGATGATGAAACTATTAGTATATTTCATCGATGGACAAAAATAATGATTAATCATTTGCGTAAGTCAACGTATATAAAATAACAAAAAATGTGTCATACAATTGCCAATTGAAATTCAGATGGACGGAAAGCACGGTAATGTGTTTCATATGTGGGGAAGAGAGACATGGTAAATGCGCGAAAGTAAGCGACGAGCGGGACACTGAACCGCTTTGACTACAAACTTTGGACATTATGTGGCTTTAACGGTTATTGCTTCAAGTTTGATTTATATTGTGGTGCTGAAACATCTACAAACGTAGCCAAAAACCAAGATTTGAATTTGAAAGCAAGAGTGGTGCATCTGCAACAGAAAGGATTCAGAGCCACTGACACGTTGCGGGAAAATAGACTAGCAAAATGTCTACTAAAAGATTCCAAGAACTTGGCCAAAGAACCTCGTGGAACATTTCACTACAGATTTGATAAAAATAGCGAAATCTTTTTCTTGAAGTGAAATGTGTCACCATGGCAACAAATTATGATAGCATCGATTCCGCATCTCAAACAACCCGATGGGATAGAAAAGCCAAACAGAAGGAAAATGTATATTTTCTTCTGTTTGGCTTTTCAACCAAGAGTTCTGAAGAACTGCAATAATCATATAGGTGGGGTAGATCAGCATGATTGGAATGTTGGTAAATACAGTGTCCAAATACGGGCAAAAAAAAGTAGTACTGCGTACTTTTTACTCGAATGATTGATCGTAAATGGATGGATTCTCTTCAGAAGGACATTTTATGTAACGAAGAGACAAACAAAGAAGATGTTTCAAATGTTCAACGCTCTGCAAGGACTGCTTTACTCCTTATCACTGTAAATTGTTAATATGACACTTTACTTCATCCAATAGAAATAAAACACAAACAATTGTTCCAGATTTATACTATATTTAAATTAAAAACACAATAGCTATTTCGCTACACTGTAGCTTCTTCAGGTGATAACAAATTCTAAATTATTACAATCAGAGAACAACTCTATTATATATAGACAAATATAATGACAACATTAATTAATTAATTAACATTTACAAAGGGTAATTTAAATGTATTTACTTAAAGGGGACCTACATTATTACTAAAAGGATTAGAGAAAACCTAAGAACTAGAAAGATATAGATTTAAAAAGGCGATTGATTCAGATTTACTTTTTCGTTTAATAAATTGTCTGAATATTTCAATTTGTTAATTTCCATACATTCGAGTAAATCTAATTTTCTAGCTTTGTTTTGTACCGGGTGTTTTTTTATCTTTGATATCATTTTGATCACCTGCAACTTTCTTGTTTTTAAAAATATCAGAATGAAGCAAAAATCATTTTGCATAGGTATCTATGAAGTTTTTTACGTTTTAAAAAATAAAACAAAACACTAACGTTTTTCCAAGATATTAACCTAACTTATATTTTTTTAAATGGAAAGCCCTAAATATTTTCGGATATTTCGATTTTACATGAAATTTCAAATATATTTTATAAAGCATACCCCATACCTATCTTCAACGGTTTGCGAGAAAACGGCGTTTAAACATGCCATTTTTAGAATAATTTAATTTTGTAAAATTGTTTTTTTTAATAATTTGTTACTTTGTTAATCGTTAATCTTTTGTTTTATTAAAAATAAACTTTCTAAATAATTATGAAAAATGATTTCTGTTTGATTTCGACATCTTTAAGAACAGGGTTACAAAACTAAATTTTTCTTTGTTGCATGTTCAAACGCCGTTTTTTCGCAAACCGTTGAAGATAGGTATGGAGTATGCTTTATAAAATATACTTGAAATTTCATGTAAAAGCGAAATATCCGAAAATATTTAGGGCTTTCCATTTAAAAAAATATAAGTTAGGTTAATATCTTGGAAAAACGTTAGTGTTTTGTTTTATTTTTTAAAACGTAAAAAACTTCATAGATACCTATGCAAAATGATTTTTGCTTCATTCTGATATTTTTAAAAACAAAAAAGTTGCAGGTAATCAAAATGATATCAAAGATAAAAAAACACCCGGTACATGAAGAATGTCAACTTTATCATTAAAACAATGGTCGTATTCAATCAAATGATTCGCATAAGCTGAGTCGTTGTTTTTATTAGTGTATGTAGAAAAATGATTAGCTATCCTTTTTTTAAAAGCTCTCCCAGTCTGACCTATATATTTCTTAGTACAAGATCCACAATTTAACCTATAAATTCCAGATTTATTGTCTCGTGTCGTTTTTTCTTTGTTGTTTTTAATGTATTTAGCTAGGTTGTTATTTGTTCTAAAAGCAATATTAATGTTGTTTTTTCTAAGTAATTTCATAAGTTTATCTTGTTCATGGCCTAAATAAAAAAATGCTTTAAACTTCGTAATCGTATTGTCTTTGGTAGCCGGATGCACCTCTAGTAACGTTTTATTAAACAATTTTTTGGTTATTAATTTGTATATTAAATTTGGGTCGTACCCATTGTTTTTCACAATTTGTTTTATAATATAGTACTCTTTGTTATAGTCATCTATCGACATTGGAATATTAATTAACCTATGGATCATACTGTGATAAGCGGCTAATTTGTGTGAACAAGAATGATTTGATTTATAATAAATAGTAGTGTCGGTGTGTAATTCTTTATGGTAAATTGAAAAATTTATTTTGTCATTAACTCGTTTAAGTGTAAGGTCTAAAAAATGTATAATTCCATTAACTTCTTTTTCAATAGTAAAAGTAATGTTTTTATTAACTGAATTAATAAAATTAAAAAGACTATTTAATTGTCTATCTATACCTGTGTATCCTACTAATATATCGTCTACATATCTAAACCAGAACAACACATTCCTAGTTAAACTTTTATTTTCAAAGATCTTACATTCTAAAGTGTCCATAAAGATTTCGGCTAGTAGAGGAAAAAGAGGATTACCCATAATCAGACCTTCCTTACATTTATAAAATTTGTTATTGAATGTAAAATAATTTTGCAAACAGATAATACATAATTGTAAAATCTCATTTTTTATATCAGGGTTAGTTCTATTGAATTCTAACATCTCTTTAATTAGTACCCTCGTTTCCCCCGGTGGAACACTTGGAAACAAGTTTTGAACGTCAAATGAAATTAATTTGGTTTTACTCGGTAACTTAAGATCTTTAATATTATTAATTAATTCATAACTATTTTTTATACTATATTTGGGTTTAAATCTCTTATGCTTATTGATAATGTCTATAAGGTGTTTTGAAATTTTTTGAAATTTTACTTCTTCCATATTTACTTTTGTATTTTGTACTGGTACAGTTCATGTAATAAAATTATATACCAATGTGTCAAAATTTATAATCGCATTCCATCCACAATCAGAGATTTAGGTTTTAATCAATATAGACATAAACTAAAACAATACCTAATAGGTGAATCTTTGTATAATGTTAAAGATTTTTTTTCAAAACCGGTGCAGCTTAATTTGGTGCACTAAAACAATCGTTTGTTATTTTGTTTTGAGTTTGTTACTTGTTAGTATTATTAATATTTTATAGAGGGAGTAGCGATGGGTGCACCAATTTCTAGTGTTGTTGCTCAATTAGTACTTGAACATGTTGAGGAATTAGTGTTAAAAGATTTAAATTTCAAACCAACCTTTTTTAAAAGATATGTGGATGATTGCCTTACATTGATACCAGAGGATAAAATAGATTATATATTAAATGTTTTTAATTCTTTTAATTCAAAATTAAAATTTACTATTGAAGTAGAAAAAGATAATACTATAAATTTTCTTGATCTAACTGTAATCAAAAACAATAACAAAATTAAAACTAAGTGGTACAGTAAACCTACATCATCTGGACGATATATCAATTATAAAGCTAGTGTGCCACTCTGTTACAAAAGAAATGTTGTAACAGCTTTAGTTGATCGTGCTATATGCTTAACAAGCCCACAATATAGACCAGAAATATTAAGTTTATTAAGTTTATGCCATATTAGAACAAAATAATTATCCAAGATCATTTATTAAACGAATTATCAAACAAAGATTACACAAAATATATAATAAAGTACAATGGGAAAATCAAAATAAACAAATACAAAAGGATATTACATATATCCCTGTTCCGTATATTGCTGGTCTATCCGAGAAATTAAATAATATCATTAAACCATATAATTTAAAATTGGTATATCGTAATAATCACTGGGTAACAGCCAAAAAATCGTCCGGGGTTTCTCGGCTGAATTAGACTAATTTTGATGCCCTGAGTCCGAAAATGACCTTGGTTTTGCTCAATCAGGTCAACTTTTTGAGATACAGCCATAAACCTGCCTGACCAGCTATACATACATATGCTAATATCACGGGTTTTGAGTTCAGTCATTTCTCTAAATTCGCTGCATAAAAATTAGCAGGAAAATAAATCACAATAATTATTAATATTATTATTATTTTATAATATTATAATATAATATAATAATATTATTATTACTTTCAGATGGCTTCGGCGCGACGTTCATGCAGGAATAATCCTGACGTTTTCTGCTACATCTGCGGAGAATACACGCTGTCAACGGACAGGAAGAACATCACAAGATTTGTGAAACACGCATATCAGGCTTACTTTAAAATCAAGCTAGGTGACCAAGATAAGTCGTGGGCACCGCACACGGTGTGCAAGACGTGCGTGGAATACCTCAGGCGGTGGACTAAGGGCGCCAAAACTTCACTGAAGTTTGGGATTCCGATGGTTTGGAGGGAGCCGTTTGACCATGCATCGGATTGTTACTTCTGCGCCTCCAGTACCCCGGCCTTCCATCTGCCCGCCGTCCAGTTGCTCACTGCGAAGAAATACCTGTACCAGCGTTCACACAGCTTCCTCACATCGACGACGAGGCCACCACTTCAGACGACGTAGGAGATACAGAACAGGTGTATGAAACACAAGATGGTCCGCAGCCCTTTTCACAATGTGAGCTTAATGATCTGGTTCGGGATCTCAGCTTGTCGAAGACTTCCTCCGAGCTGTTGGCCTCCAGACTCAAAGAGAAAAATTTACTTGGCGAGGACGCGCGTATCACTTTCTTCCGTAGAAGGCATGAGTACATGGGCTACTTCTGCCAGGAGGAAGACCTCGTGTACTGCCGAGATGTCGCCGGTCTTCTTCATAAACTCGGCGCTCCTACATACGATCCGACAGATTGGCGACTCTTCATTGACAGCTGCAAGCGCTCTTTGAAGTGTGTGCTCCTCCACAACGGGAACCAGTTCGCCTCAATCCCTCTTGCGCACTCCACAACTCTCAAAGAGACATATGAAGCAGTGAAGTATGTGCTTGACAAAATCCAATATAAGCAGCACCAATGGATGATCTGCGTCGACTTCAAGATGGTGAACTTTCTACTAGGTCAGCAGTCCGGGTTCACGAAGTACCCATGCTTTATATGTATGTGGGACAGTCGAGACAGAGTCCAGCACTATGTAAAGAAAGAGTGGCCGGCGCGAGAGCAGTTAGTACCTGGGGCGAGAAACATCATAAACGAACCTCTTGTTGACCGGGAGAAGATATTGATCCCACCGCTACACATGAAGCTTGGGTTAATGAAACAGTTCACGCGCGCTCTGGACAAGGATGGGAGATGCTTCAACTACATGTGCCGAGCATTTTCTCGACTGACCATTGAGAAGCTCTAGGCCGGCATTTTTGACGGCCCACAGATACGGCAGCTCATAAAGGACACTGAGTTCCAAAACTCCATGAACACGGTTGAGTGCGCCGCTTGGAAATCGTTTGTGCAGGTGGTGAACAACTTCCTGGGGAATACGAAGGCAGCAAACCACGCCACACTCATCAGCAGCATGATAGAGGCCTTCCAAAAATTCGGGTGTTTGATGAGTCTAAAGATGCACTTCCTGTTCTCACACATGGACAAGTTTCCTGAAAACCTTGGGGCGATGAGCGACGAGCAGGGAGAAAGGTTCCATCAGGACATGCGCCAAATGGAGGAGAGGTACCAGGGGAGGTGGGACGCAGTCATGCTGGCGGACTACTGCTGGTCGCTGAAGAGAGACAACCCAGCAGCTGCTCACACACGGAAATCGAAGAAACGCCGATATCTGCCTTGAACTCTGAACTTTTGTGTCATGTAACGCTCATTCTTATTATATTATGATATAATTATGCGTATCAAATTTCATGTAGTAAATAAATAATGAATTAATTTGGATACGTTGACTTTTATTTCTTGAGGGAACCGGAAAAAATCGTCAGGGGTTTATCAGCAGAAATTAGTTTTTCTTACGAAAAACAGATTTTTTTGAAATTTCTGTAGAAAAACATCCTGACCTGATTGAGCAAAACCAAGGTCATTTTCGGACTCAGGGCATCAAAATTAGTCTAATTCAACTGAAAAACCCTGGACGATTTTCCAAAAATTTTTTTTTGTTGCCCAGTGTAATAGTTTAAATCATCTATACACACGTTTAAAAGATCCTATTCCAAAATTAATACGATCACATGTTGTACATAGCATTCCATGTAATGATTGTAATAAAATATATATTGGTCAAACTCAGCAATACCTGGAGGAAAGATTAAAAGGACATAAGTATGCTAAAAATACTACTGCACTCAAAAAACATAAAGATAAGATGAAACACAATTTCAATTTTGAAAATGTTAAAATTCTTAAAACCGAAAACAATGCCAAAGTAAGAAATTTTTTTGAGATGATTGAGATGAAACGAAACAACAATACAGTTAATGATAGGAATGAAATTGATGGTTTATCAAAAATCTATTTTCATATTTTATAACGTAAACATATTAATATATGTAATATATTTATAGTGTGCGTTTAGACAAATTTTCAAAATGACATTTTTTTCTAAATTTGATTATTGACAGTTTTTCAAAAGAGATTAGTTTGATTTTATTTATGAATGATGGAGCATTTAACAAAATTATTGAAAAGTATACTTTGTTGTATTGAAAATACCTTGTAAGGTGTTATGAGTGCCCATTAACATGAAACAATAATTTTTTTTTTTTTTAGTAAGTTTCAAAGACATAGATGTGTATTTGTATTTAATTAAAATTTGTATTTATCTTTACAGTTTTACTGACGAAGACAATAAAGAATTGTCGAAACGTATAAAACTGTGCATTTTTAAGTTATTTAAGGTCACTAACACCAAGAAAAAGTTATATATATTAATATTTTATATATATATTACATTCATGTTTGTATTTGTATGTTGACGTGTTCTACGCTTTGCAAAATGGAATAAAAAATTTATCTATCTATCTATACCTCTAAATGCCAGCTTCCTATTAACAAGACGGCCTATTATCCTGTTTCTTGAGGACGAATTGTCAAACTAGGACTATTTATATACTAAATGACACCTTAACTTAAACCATTACGGGATGTTTTTTTCAATTTTGTAATAAAAAAATAAGTTGGTACTTAATGAATTAAGGCAGACAAATTTCTTTCCACATTTTCTCATTTCCGAAAAAGACAAAATAAATTATAATTTCAGAAAGTATTCATAAATTTAAAAAATTGATACACACAAACTTATAATGCACAAGAAAATAATATTCAATGTCTTCTTAGTATAAACACATAATAGAGTCAGATATTAAAAAATAAACATTATTTATTATCTGATGCTGAAATATTTGTATCAGGGTATTTTGTCTTTGCAGGAGCGGAAGTTACGTAACTTCCACAAAAGCCATTATTCGAAGAAGCACAATTCTACCGCGACAAAAGATAAGAAAGAACGGCGATGCTTGATTTGTGTTCACGGACTGTTGGTTAGGCATTCATTTTAAAATTTATTTGTGTGTCTCCCTGTGTGTCTGTTTGTTGTATTCTCGCTTAGGGTGTTAGCGAATAACGGTCGGCACACTTTAAGAGATAGTTGCGGCGAGAAACGTATTATTGTTTCCCCCTTTTTCTTGGCGTTCTTCCGTTCTTTTTTCACCGAAATAGATAACTGAACTTTTTTTGTGTTGGTCAGTCTCTCTGTAATAAGGCTGAAGCACTCGATAGCGCACACACGCGCTCGGCGGTAAATTACCGCAATTAACCGGTTTCTTGATTGGTTTTCGCTTTACAGTCGGTCGCTTGCGTTTATCGCATGGCCCAAACGGATATCTACATTGGAAACTCGGAACGAGTTTAAACTGGATGACTCCGAGGTTTGGAGAAAATGCCGGAAACAGGAAATGGAGCGAGGCTGATAAAATTGCGCAAACCGCCCCTGCTCGTTCCGAGTTTCTAAGTGAAACGTTTAAAAGAAGAAGTGGAAGAACTCTTTCTCGGTTAAAACGGAGGATTTCCTTCGAACGAAAGGAATTGGAAATTTTCGATTTTATTACGTTTGCCTTTAAGAATTAGTGAATGTTCAGACGTTGTTGGCTTTGCACCCATAAAAATGTACTTTTAGGAAAGTGTTGAAGTGTTAGCTTCCACAAAACTTTTCAATAGAACATCTACGATCTTGTCAAAAATATAACGAAAAATATATAAGTAAATCTGTTAGAATCAAAAAAACGATCTACACTACAAATTATATAATACCTCATACGTACAAAGTAATATTCTTTCTGTTTGGAACAAATGTGTGTATTTTGTAACACATTTAATGTTTAACATGATTTTTTACTATTATAAACATTTTCCACTTAAAAAATTTTGAACCCCGATCATCTGGAAGCCTGCTAATAAAAATAAGACGTGATTTTTTCCACGGATACAATAAAATACTGGGCAGAACCCTCTGGTTAGTCTAACTACTGTGCATATGGAGATATTCAATGGCAGACGAAAAAGTATTAACCACCACAACATGCTATCCCCTTGTTCTAAAATTACAAGGAGGCAGTAAGCATGACGCCACCACTATACTAGCCTTCTATTCAAAAATTACCAGAGACTAAATTAAAATATCTTAAGGGATGCTTACCTATTGATTTATTGCCCGCTTATACGATACTTATGGTCTTACCTTCACTCTTCCCAAGGGTCGGTGTCAAATATGACAGACAATAATGCCTCCAGCTTCAGTCGCAAGCGCAGGTTCGAATACTGTACAATTCGAAGGTCATAAGTTGTCAAGGCGCCAGTCCGTAGTAATCTACTGTCTACCAACCTGATACTTTAAACTCCGGACCAAGTTCACTATTTAAACCCCAGGTAAAATGATTGGTAAAACCAAACACACACACATTCAAATTTAATAACAAGAATTTATTTATTCGTATCAAAAGTAAATGAAAGGGTTACCAAAAATCATTACATAACCACAAAATTATGCAATAGTCACCCAAGAATTATTAAATACAACAAAATTATGATATAGTCATCAAAAATTATTAACCAACAACAAAATTGTGAAATAGTCACCAAAAACTTAAATTCCCACACAGATAGGATGCTTAATTAAGAAACATCAAATAAAACATTGTGCTTGAACAACAATAACTCTAAATATACTTTACTTGAAAGCGGTCCTATTCAAATTATAAAATTAAACATTAATTTAAATGATAAAATGAGATACAAAAGGTTTGACTTAATTAATTTTGAAAAATCATATTAAATGAGGTTAAATAAATGCGAAAAACAAACTAATATTACTAAAGCTATAGTTGTCGAGCAGCTTGGTCGCTAAATTGCAAAACAAAACACAAGCATATGAGACACCCTATATATCAGGGAGAATACGCCAAGCCGTGAGACAGCTATACGTTAGATCCTAGGTGGTATGAATATAGCTAAGATATCTTCGTCTTACAGAAACAGATAACTTTAATTAATACATTACGATAAGTAAATCGTTAAAATTATACTTTTTGGCCGATAACTCAGACCAAAATTACCAAAATTACACTGGTTTATA
The DNA here is from genome assembly GCA_963170755.1 of Amphimallon solstitiale. Lineage (NCBI taxonomy): Eukaryota > Metazoa > Arthropoda > Insecta > Coleoptera > Scarabaeidae > Amphimallon > Amphimallon solstitiale. Next base: position 74,220,136 of record OY720683.1, on the reverse strand, counting down.
AACTACAAAATAAAATACTAGGTGTGGCAATTAAAGTAGCCCACTAAATATCAAAGAATTAAAAATAATTGAAAAATTTGAAACATTTGGCAGTACCGAGCAAAAATACCCGAAAAACCCCCACAAAGAGGTTTAAATTATCTTAAAAATTGAACGTTAAATGACTAAATTGAAATTGTACAAGGCCTAAATGCCATAAAATTATAATAGTTAAATTGACGATACTTGAAAATATGATTTGACAATGAAACAGTATTTAATCACTCCGATGTACCCCGGAAAACTATTATTGGCACGACACAAGTGGTTGTGCCTAATTAAAATAATCGGCAGTGTTTTCTATGCACACTAATTACACTTAAACAGCAACAAAATTGGTTCACAATACCTGGCTCTGTCCACACAGTAACAACAAGGACTCGACACTAGATTTCCTCAATAGTTATAACCTCAAATGATTTTCCACGAGGTACAGGGCGGCAGATTATCGTCCAGAGGGCGGTAGTTTAAAATCCTCCATTAAGATATAAACGGAACAACTGACTACCTTCCCAGAAAATTAAACAAATAAGGATCTGCAATTTGCCTTCTTCCAAAATTACAAATGGCTGACACAGTGATGCACGTGTTTACGAAATTTCTATACATGAAACGGCCTGCGTGTCAAATTCACCATACATAAATCGCAAACACAGGAAGAAAAATAACGCAATTAGATTTAATAAAATATTCGCTAACGATACTCACAGTAGAATTGTTCTTCTCAACCAAGAAATTCATCCTCTAACGAGTTTTAAAACGTCAACCACAATAAAAATGCTTGGCAAAAGAAGAATTAATCCCACAATTAAATAGGGTCAGATTAACGGTACACTAACTATAAAATTTATTTTGCACAAGACTGACTGAGAAGCTAATATCTACTGTTGCATCGATAGATGTTATTAAAGCGAAAGCTAGATTCGGAAAGACAAGGATTAGTTTAACGTTCCAGAATAAATGACATAAACTCTACCAAGGCGCCATCTAAGTGGACATGGTAAAACACTAACAACTGACTAAACAACTATTTTGGCTTAATTAACGATAATCCAAGCAGAATAATTATAATATAAATTATATAACCTCAAAGAATGCTTAGAGTAACCAACAAGAAAATAAACAAAAGAATTTCCAATAAATATTTAAATACGTTAAACGATATATACGGCGCCATTTATCAGCTGTTAAGCAGGAGCTATAGCGGCTGGTAAGAAAACGCTCTAACATGCACACTCGGCAAAACTGCACTTGCACATTTGCAAGCTCCAAAATAGATTTATATCGATTTTACATCGACAAATAAAAGAGAATCAATACAACCAAACTACAAATGGTAATTAATATAGAAACAAAATAAATGTTCTACTAAATACAGAAATAACCAAGACAAGAATAAATTTCACTAAATTTGAGAAAGAAAAAGAAAATACTACCCAATTGGACGGAACCAAAATGTAACTAACATTACCAAATGTTACGTGAACGAGATAAATATATACAGGGTACCTTAAAAATAATAGGTACAAGAAAATATGCTATAGAAACTAAAAATAAATTGTAACAGCCATTACGCATTTATGACAATCCATGACAACCTCACAACTTAAAATTTATATGAACAATAGGTTTGTTCCAACATACGTTTGAACGGATCCGTGATTGTACGGAGCAAGCGCAGTGAATAATCACTGTTCCAACAACGCGAACTGACAAATCCGGGTTCAATTGCAATCTGTTCCAACATAACATGATCTAGTTTGAGGACTGTCAAAATATAGTCCGAGCGGTTTGCTGATCTTTTACAAACTGAAATTTATGAATACTTCGCGCATGCGCACCAATGCCAATTGTACTACGATATCTTTAATAACGCTAACTGAAGTTATTGTATTGGTAAAATAATTTATTACTTTAGGTATCTACTGCATTATTTGAATGTTTTAAATGAACGATAAACATGAGTGATAGTGACATATTATTAGTTTGGACACAATGATTCTTCTTTACTTTCTCAATTTCTCTACGCGTGTAATACTAATTTGAATGCTAGTTTACTTGAATTAATACTAATAATCGTCTATGTAATCATACGATACGATTCATCAAATACTTGTCAATCACTGAACAAGTACCATCTACCCACAAATATGTTAACTAAAAGGCTAAAATAGTGTTCCAACACACTTTAATTGCAGTTTGGTCGGATACTGGTTTCTGATAAAACATGCGCAATTACAACAGTCATAGATCGATCCAAGACTGATCAGTGATTTCTTTGTTGGAACAAACCTAATAATAACTAATAATAACCTACATTTTTGTTTTTATTGAACTATTTTGTTAATATTATAGCTGTTAGTAATTATCGGATTGTTTAACTTAACGAAGCACATCATTATATTGTTCCCTTAAAAAATTATAAATAGATATGCATTTGTATGCACAAGACAAAGAAATAGTGGGATAAAGTTTTTGGGTTTGAATATGAACGAAACACTGTCGTGGGATGTTCATTGCCGGTATATTACAAGCAGATTAAACTCCAGATGCTATCAGATTCGTAATTTGAACACTATAATTGACTTTGATTCCTTGCTATCGTTCGGGGAACACCGTGTGCTGCTAATAATGTATTTCTGGCACAAAAACAAATTATTCGCCGGAATTAGTTCCAAACAATCATGTGGGCCTTATTTTCAGCAATGGAATATTCTACCCACGCCTGCTATTCATATATACGAACTTTTAAATTATATACATAAAAATAAGCACGAGTTTCGATGTCATAATAATATTCACTCTTATAACACTCGCTCATGTCAAAACTTTCATATACCTAAGTACTAATTGAATTTGTCTGGAAATTTTCCTCAAGTTTTGGGTTTAAGAGTTTTTAATGCCTTGCCTCAGAGGTTTTAAATTATAATGAGTGAGCATGTGTTTAAGTGTAGTGTTGGGGCATTCTGGATAGAAAGCTGTATTTATTCTATCGATGAATATTTTGATTTATGTAGTGAATTGTATGACTTTATAATTTTTAATTTGTTATCTTAGTTGTAGGTTTTTGTTGTTGTTGTTGTCTTTTATACTTATTGTCGAGGATTTTATTATGACAATGTCGATATTCTTTATTTGGAAGTGTATGACAGTAAATATATTATTATTATTATTAGTTTTTTTTTTATATTGACAGTTAAATTCGATGTTGTCGTTTTGCCATTTCTATTTTCAGTACCGCTAACCTGCTGCCGCAATTCACTCATTGCATTGTTCGCATACACAACTTGTCTTCTGTAGGATCAATAATGGTACTAAAAAGCCCAATGCAGAAAATGTTTCAAGCAACTCAACTAATCAAGCCGAAGATGTTTGGAAATCATAATACACAATATTACCTGACTCCTACTGTCGATAACTGAAACTAAGAAAAGCACGCCATGTTGGAAACTATAGACCAGTTTCAAAAAAATTATATTTCTATGAAAAATAGATTCAAAATTGTTCAACACACTTATAATGCGATAATTATGCAGCTTAGATCTTAGATATCTTACTTCAGAATAAGCACATAGGCACTCTTCCAAATGGTCGGGAACAATGACTTTCCTAAAATCAAATTAACAAGTCGACGCAAACGTATCGGAAAAAAAACGAGCACAGTCCTACATCAAAAAGCTAGGTATAGCAGCAAATCCAGCAGTGTTGTACACAGATAGTCATTTTTTATCTAGATAAGATAACAGATAATTCCGAAAAAATTATCTAGATACAGATAAAAGATGATTTTGCAAATGATTATCTAGATAAAGATGACAGATAAAGTATAATTTATCTAGATAAATCAATAGATAATCTAGTAAAATCCTCAGAACTCAGAATTTTATTTTGGAATTTAAAGTGGTTTAGATATCGATTGATATAGGAAGGATGAGGATGAGATTTTTGATTTAGGTAATGCACAACATTAAATATGAACAAATATAACAATAAATATACATTCTTAGGTTTATTTACTATTATTAATGCTTTAGGGGCTGATTTCAAGTCGGATTTGCGTGGTCACAACTTTACGTCACTGATTTTCATATTCGTATTACTAGTGACTAAATTACAAAATTTATGCTATTCGTCGATACAGTTAAACAGATCAAAAATGGCAAAATAACGTCGTGAAGTATTACACTAGCTATCTTTATCTATAAACACAGCTATAAACTTGGACACTTGTGATAAGCTCACAAAATATGCCAAGTGAAAAGTGAAAATGATATTTAGTGACAATGACAAGCAGCGCTGCAAAGAATTTTTTTTTCTTCGAGGCACACCAAAAACAAGAAAATGGGTGTGCTTAAAACCACACGGCAGAAGTGAAAACTTCATCAAGGCGAGGTTAATAATACGAAATCCAACTTTTTTTTTTCGTTCTATATTATATTAGGGTCATCCTGCATCAACGAATTCAGTTGATGAGATTTAGTGTGCTTCTTTTGACGATATTTATTCACGGGCGCATTAGACAATTCCCTTTTTCGGTTTAATTTGTCATCGATTTGATTTTCTTCATCCATCCTGTGTAACAGAAAAGAATTAAATGCTTATAAATTCGTATATAATGAGCAATTAAAGCAATGCTCTATTCTCAACGTTTCTGTTTTGCATTGGTATACAAATTATAGTAAATGCGTGTGGACATTATTTAACACCCGGAATATACTGATCAGTTTCCGAGTCATTCATATCATTCTAATAAACATGCTAAAACTTACCTGAGCGCGAAATATTATATTATATTATTATCGAGATAATGCCTCATACACACACAACAAATTGTTTGGTTAACCGTCCGCGAATTTACCAATTAGCGAACGCAACACAGTCCGCGAAATACAATTTCGCGACCGTTGCTATGGACATGGATATATATATATATATATATATATATATATATATATATATAAATAGACAATATGAATACTCGCTTACGAGTCCCGCGCTAGTCTGATGCTAACGTGCCGGCTTCTCACCCGTGCGGCTCGGGATCGAATCTGCTCGGGGACATGAATTTATTTATTCATTTAAATTTCAATTTAAATGAAATTTAATACCTGTATATGATATATTTCTCTCGTTCCCTTAGTCGACTCGAGCCGACTTTACCCGAACAAGCGTTACATAGCCGAGCGTGACGGCTCAGTCTTGTTCAGTGCCCACAATCAACGCAACACGCCCAAAGAAGTTTACACTTCAAAAAAATTCATAACTCGCGAAAAAAATTATCTGTTATCTAAAACCTTCATATAATCTGCTTTTTTAATCTAAGATAAGATGATAGATTAATGCTTGTCGTGTCATCTAGATAAGATGGTAGATAACAAAACTTTTATCTAGATAATTTATCTAGATAAAATTATCCAGACAATGCGCAACGCTGCTGACGAGGAATTTCTTGGCATGTTTCAACACTGTTTCAATTTCATTGTGCGAAATGGACCAAATTTAGCATAAATCATTTGCTACACAATCAATGTTTGTTAAATTGTTAGAAGTAAACATGATACAAGTGTCGTTAATGTAGCTAACAAAACGATTGACAATAGCTTGAGAGAAACTCTATTCAATATCGGGGTCATACCAAGTAATGTAGTATTACCCAGTTTCTTTTAATGATGGGACAAAATTTCTTCGGATTACGTGATCTAGAAGTTTCTATATCTAAAATAACATTCTGTTTGCAATACTAATGATATTTTTCACTTCTGAGTGATAAGGTTTAAAAAAAATAGATACGAAATATCTGGAAAACAATAATATAGATAATTATGCTTTTTGTAATACCTATACCCGGTCTCAGAATAAGAAGGAGTGATTTAAATATCCCGCCAAAACCCGGAACGCATAGCTTTAAATACAGGAAACAATATGATATGGCATATAAACAGTTAAGAAAGCATAATTTATCATAAATTATAAATTTTATTATATTTTCTTATATGTGTAAAGAATTTAGTTTATTAGAATGATTGTAGAATAGTGACTTTTTGAATTAATATATAAAATCTACTTAAAATTAAGATTGAATACGATATTTGACATAACCTATTCTGGTAAGCTCGAGCATATAAATATTTCATGAAATTTTCTTTTCAAATATGAAAGTAAAATGTGAAAACATCGTAATTTATTGAATTATAAAAGAAATTGAAGCTGAGCAATAATAAATCACTTTTTTTCTAAGTAAGTAGCCTTTCCACGTTTTCATTAACAATACATATTATGCATTTTCCATTATTATTACGGCATTATCTGGTCATTTGTGTACCTGGTATAGAATGCGATTTAGAATAGAGTTAGGACAGAATTTATCAACAAAACACCATTTTTACTATTAAAAAAACTTATTTGTCACGGGAAAATATCAATTTTTCCAATTAGAATGATTACGTTTGATTTCGACCGACACGCGCGCATAAATTCCAACGAAATTTGCGTTCATTCAAACTGGTGAAAACGAGAATACCCACGGTGACAAAGCTGCCGACATTCTGCTTGAATATTTAGATGTCATGTCACACGAAGTATGTACATCTCTTGTTAGAAATTAGGGTCAACATGAAGAGCATTTAGTTTGTACTAAATACTTAATTAGGAAGTCATTGTTGTTCGACATATTGCTGTGACCTTCACATTCTTGACAATAATAATCTTAAGAATTAATTTAGTTATTAAAAAGAGTACTAATTTTATTTTAAAAAAGTTTATTTAAAGTTAGGGTATAAGTTTAAAACAGATACATGTAAGTAGAATAGGTTGTCAACATTTAAGGATAAACTCCTTTATCAAAATAAACATAAATTGTTGGTATACATTAGTTAGGTAAATGTAAATATTAGGTATAATGCAAATACTAAGTAAATCAATAGGCTTTATTTTGTCTAAAAGACACATAAATGCCATAATATGAATGTAAACCAAACAAGACGTGCTCGAGAAAATGATGCAGTCTTGAACGAAGAAATATAAATTTGAACATGAATAACGGTACTAATTCATAAGAAAGATTCTAATAATAAAACTTAAAATATAGCAAATACCTGTATTTTATAAAAAAGGGTATAAATCATGACACTTCTAGTAAAAAATGTTAGATCGTAAATAAAAACATCTTGTGTAAATAGTAATATATGTTTAAAAGACACTTGTTAGTTCTTGTATGTGTAGCTCAAGGGTTTCAAAGGCACTGGAAATGGTCATGTGTGGTTTAGATACCTGCGAAAGAAAAATACAATGTTAGTGTTTGTTTATAGCGTTCTACAGATAGACGTTTTACCTGAGGAAAGAACGTGGTTGGAAATCAGGGAGGATGTGACGGAGGCGACAAATTCTTCACAGTACGGACTCGGCAAGGACAATCCCCGTTGTAAGTAACGTGTTTCCTTTGCTATCAAATCGACGGGTTACTAAAAGAAGAATCAGAATAAAATTAATACGTGGCAAGAGGAAGTATGTAACAAACAGTTAAAAAGGCAATGCAATTATATACAAATACAATGAAGGTTTATACTGAAGAGGAAGAGAAGAAAAGATACACTTACCTAAGATGAGAAGTAGCAGATTCGTGAAACTTTGATAACAAACAATTTGAAGCGTCGCCATTAGTGTGCAACTGTCAAGATGATCTATGTGTATCGGTGTGAGTGTGACAACTTAAAGGAACGAACAGAAATTGTACTACGAACGTTTTTGAAAAAGATGCCAACTTAAAATTTAATTGAATAAGAGAGGCGCTAAAGCGGCGATCGTCATTTGTTTAAGTATATAAGGGCAAAAACGTGATAGGACTTGTTGATTTTAAGTTTGGAATTTGAATTGATAAGATGTAAATTTTCATAGCGAAAGTCCGTTACAATATAATAAAGTGAGAGTATAGCATATAAGCACTGCTTATTAACTCACAATTTCATAGTTTATATATTAAAGATTTAGATTTTAAGTTTTCAGTTTAGTTTTTCTTTTTAAACAAATTTATTCAATTAATTTTCTTTTCTCGTTATTAATATTAAGATGGAGGATATCAATAAAATAGAATTCGATCGACTGTATGATCGAATGAAGTAAGTCATGATATAAAAATATTTTAGTTTATTGGATATCAAATGAATATTTCTTGATTAATTGTGTTTAGTCATTCCGAATAATAAATAAAATTTAATAGTGTTTAACATGCTAAAGGTACTATGTCAGAATATTTGCCTTCAGTGGATTGTGATAATCTCTTAATTAAAGATTCAAATAAATTAATACGAATCTGTGATTAAAGACTGCCCAATATGTGCAATACCAAACATTGAAATTGTCCTGAGAATATATTGTTATACGTTCGCTACAAATGTTTGCGATGAAAGATGGTATTCAAAGCTTAAATATATTAAAAATTACTTAAGAAACACAATGGGCCAAAATAAACTAAATGCATTTGCTTTGCTTTCAATTCAACCAGAAATTTTAGATGGCTTGCGCTTTGATAATATTATTAATGGGTTCATTCTCAGCAAACACAGAAAAAAGATCATTGCATCATCATCTGTGCCTGCCTAAGCAGCTATCGTTCCGTTAAAGGAAGAATAAAGATAAATACGTGAAATGTGTTCGTCTCCTATGTTTGACTAAATTTTCAGACCAGATTAATATTTCATTTTCAACGCTCAACAATTTTCTTTAATACTACATATTTTGTATTTTTTTAAAATTATTTGGTGCCCTGAGGTGATGAGAGTTAATCACAGCTTTTGTACATTTTTTGAAAACTTTGGACTGAAATTAATATTTGGGTTTACACAATATTCGTTTTAATGTTTCTTTTTGTACCCGCAATAATTCCTTTCATAATTTATCTTTTCTGGATTCGAGTGACACAGGTGCTAACAATTTCTGCCTCGCAGCAATGTCGGTTGTTGACCTTAAATCTAGGGATCCTTTGACCGAATCTGTAAATGGCAATTTACCATCCAGACGGTCTTCCATTTCTTGCTCCTATCTCAAGCATATCCCACCCTATTCCCTGAGCACACTGTAGTAACGATGACTAAGTTGTCTGAAACAGGTGCCTGCACTAAAACTTGTTTTACAACGATATTTACTCAATATTATTAAATTTCTTGTTATATTTTCCTGATATACAAAAAGAAGACGTTAGTGAGTATGTACGTAACCGCATCACGCCTAAGCTACTGGACGTAGCGAAGGAGTATTCACGTCATATATTCGTTTGGTACTCCGATAAGCTTATCTTTTTTTGGACCCGGTAGGTGGCGCTAGGTTCAATATATTTCAATAAGTTGCATTTTTGGTCAGATTCCTCTCATATTCTGAACGAGTATAAATGTTTATTTATGATATACTTTTGCTCATATTGAAAATGTTTTTATAAATTATTTTATCTACTTCTGATTGGTAACGTTTGGGGTCTCGCATCACTATTTCTATAATTATAAACATTTGACGTTTGATTAATTAATTATTTCATGTTCAATTTAAACAGGCCAGTCTATGCAAATATGTAGCTTCGATTTAGAAAATTAGTGCTGTACGAGGGTGGTTCGGAAACTACGTAGCCTAACAAAAAAAAAAAATTTTTTTGACAAATACATTTTAACATTTTATTTTTATTGAAAAATAAAATGTATATTATATTGATAGTCTTCTCTTCGCTGAACATACTTATTCCAATGATATCCTTCATTGTAGGTGAATGAATCCAAGTCCTCGAAATAGCTATCCACAGCAGCGATTACCTCGGCATTAGACGAAAATCTCTTACCGTCGAGCCATTTTTTCAGGCTTGGAAGGAGATGATAATCGCTGTGAGCTAAATCTGGGGAATAGGACGAATGAGGCACTAATTCAAATCCCATTTCATGCATTTTTGCCATTGCAATTATACACTTGTGAGCAGCTGCGTTATCCTGAAGGAAAATCACTTTTTTCTTTGGAAATGTTCTGATGGTCTTTAACGGTTCCACAATGATTTAGTGGTAGCTCGTTTCATATTGTAGCTGCTGATGGACCAGTATACTGTGGGTATACACCATGTTTTTTCTTGCAGTTAGGAACACTCACATAAACACTTCCTTGTTGTTAAATTAAAACTTTTATTCAAACTATACAGATAATTTGAATTGATTTGATAACTTATGATTAACAAAATTATAAGCACTGTCGCGATTGTAGGTACTATTTGTTGCTACCGAGTAATGTAAATACTTCGTGAACTCAATAGGCCTTCCAATGCTATCGATTGTCTTGTGTGAATTTGAAATTGATAATGTTTACTGTTCAACGGACTAAATCGTTCTCTCCTTAAAATTAAAATATTCTCCCTCTACACTCTTCAAAGTTTGAGAGACAATAAATGACGTATTATTTCTGTATCACAATACTTTTGGTTTTTCCTACCTTCCCTTGTCACAAGTGAGAGGGTCTAATTGCATATTGATGGTAATAAAATAGTCCTTTCAATATCTATTCAGATATGAAGGTACTAATTGTTTTATTGTGGGGAAGTCCAGCTGTAGAACTATTAAATATCTATTTGAAAGCATTACTATGAATGAATTATAAAATAAACAGATTTAATGATGCTTTAGAATTGCCTTCCAATAATACCTATACAATGCAATATAATTAGCATTTTACTACATTAATAAACCTCATGAAAAATAATTATTATTAAATTTGGCTTGGCCTAAACAGCAAATGAGGGCGTTTCTCTTTGATTTTGTCACTTAATTGTTGCAAAAAATTGACATAATACTCCATATTTATTGTTTTTCCCTTTTGTAAGTCACCGAACAATATAATACCATGAGAATCCCAAAAACAGTTGCCATAACCTTTCCTGCTGACAAAACCGTTTATGCCTTCTTTGGTGGAAGAGAACCTTTCTTGTCCATTGTTTGGATTGTTCTTTGGTTTCCGAAGTGTTATGGTGAATTCAAGTGTCATCGACGGTAATAAAACGGCGTATAAAGTCCTTCTGATTGCGGGGAAAACGTGCCCAAAGTTCGAGAGGAGCACTCAAACGATTCAGTTTTTGCTCCGGTGCGAGTTACCGTGACACCCAACGTGAGTTCCTTATATTTATCATAAACAATTCTTCACTTAAAATTCGGTGCTCACTGTCATTCGAGATATCTAAAATGTCTGCTATCTCGTGCATTTTTATTCGGCGCTCATCCAAGACGATACGGTGGACATTTTTAATCATTTCCAGAACAGTAACAGGTTTGGATTGTAATAGTGTTGAATCCAGCTATGCTTTGATTTCGTATTATGTCTTTCAAATAAAAGTACTTTATCACTGCTCTCAACTCAGTTTTTACTTTCTTATACGTAGTATAAGGAAGTATTGTGATGATGAAAATTTTCGACCTCGAGATTTTTGCAGATGTCCACGTTTTGAAGTCCCCTGATACCGAAAAAGTGTTTTTTAAAAAATGTCTGCGTGTCTGTCTGTCTGAAAAAAGTTTTTCGAAATTCCAACCGGAAGTAGGTCTTTTACTCTTATCGAAAATCAGTTTTTTGCGAATATCTCGCAAGTCATGCTTTCTAGGCAGGTACATTACGAGTATAAAGGTATTTAAATTATAATTTTAAATATCTTTTGTATAAAAAAAATTTCAAAATTCGGACCGGAAGTACCACTTTTACTCTTACCGAATATCGATTGTTTGCAGATATGTCGTAAATTATGCATTCTATATATATTTATTAAGAGTACAAAAGTATGTAGAGTTGAATTTGCAATATTTCTTGTGTACATGAAATTTCAAAATTCGGACCGGAAGTGGCACTTTTACTCTTAGCGAGGAGCACTTTTTTGATAATATCTTGCAAAGTATGCATTCTATAGCGATTTATTAAGAGAATGAACGTACTTAGAATAGGATTTTGAATAAGTTTTGTATAAAAAATTCTTAAAATTGTGTAGTTTGAAACGCTCATACGTATAAGAAAGTCGTGTGGTGGCCACACCTCATTTTTTCCATTGTTACAAAATAACACGAGAGGGTCACTTTCTCGTACTGTCTAAAACAGATTAATTGACAGATCGATCTGTATTGTCATATTGAACCTATTATCGGATGATTCTAGAGAATGGTAAAAAAGATTCTTGCGAATTCGCGCCATCTCTGTGTCATGCCACATAGTTTCTGAACCACCCACGTATGTAACCGGTTCACGGGTTGATAACCCCAACAATTTATTTATTTATGCCAGAGACAAAAAATATTGAACACGAATTAATATTACAATAAAGTATTTTTATCTTTTACAGTAAAAACAAAATTGTGTTTCATTTACTTCAAAATATTTACTTTTTTAATAAAAACAAAATACATATTAAACGCTTGCCGGATCTGGTATAGTATAAATATAAATATGTATTTACATATAGAGATTACATTGATAAAATTGCAATGATAAAAAAAACATTATATTAGTAAAAAAAGGTTATATGTAAATGTTTTGGTTATATTTTCTTTTGTAATGTATAATAGGTGTAATCTGTTGTTACATGCTGTAAGTATGTGTACGAATCTGGTCACTGTAAGTTAAGATACAACCTACACCTTAAATAGTGATATGTGGTATAACCGTAAATGTTATGTATGCAATGTACCCAAGAAAATAAATTTGATAAATTATTTAAAATTATAAATAACCTGTAAAATAAATAAATGAATAATAATTAGGGCGCGGACACGAAAGGTTGATGACTCATAACTCATGAGCGCACTATTGAAATGTTGTATTTTTAAAGAGGTTTTAATTTTATTTATATAATTAGATAATAAGTGGCTGGTGATCTATAAAATACAAAATACCTTATTATTTGTTCATTTTCTCTTCTCTAAGACTTGTTCTCTTTGAATTAAGTACATCCTTGTAGATAGAAAACGTCCTTTCTACATCGCAACTGGTTATAGGTGCGTACTGGAAATATTCTTTTATTTCGGCGTATTTAGCATACACAATTCCCGCAATGTTATTAAATCTGGATTTCTATTAAAAACTGCGTCTAACTTTTGCCGAAGGCCACATCCGAAGTCATTTGGAATATTTTTGAAATATTAATAGCCACATCTAATGTGGTTAATTCATTTTTTTAATTTGAGATTCGGTCTTTAAAATATGTGATTAGGCAAATTTCCAAAGTGTTCCTGAAGGAATAACAACTGATTTTTTTAATTTTGGATTTGTGTTAGTTCCTTGCACTCAGAAATACTTCGAGCGTCCCCATTTAAACATGTAACGAAATTTTGTAAACTATCGAAATTCTCTCCATAAAAACTATTTCTGTGCATGTTTTAGCAAAGCTAAGTGACAAACGTGCGATATTTTGGCAGAAAAAGTAACATACACAATGTTCTATGTCTAAGTAAATGATAACTAAAAATGTACGCGTATGTTATTAAAACTAAATAACAGTAAGTATATACATATTTACATTATTTCTCTTGCGAAATATAAGGTATATATAATAAATTTTAAAAACCCCTCACGCTCCTATCTACGCGGATGTAGAAAGGATTTTACTCATAAATTCCTTATTTTATGGGCATTTTTTGCTCTGATTCTCGGGCACTTCTCGGGCGTAAACAGATGTTGCAGTTCACCATATGAATTAGTGCTACACAGTAAGCGTGTGTTGTTTACATTATTTCTTTGCTCCGCTGTAACTTCGTCGTAGTTTAAACCGATCATGTCCGCCCCCTATTTAATAATATAAATGGAACACCGTAATACATAATAATAAAATTAATATGTACTAGCGAATCTACTTTGTACAACAATATCAGATTTGTATTCAGTTACCATAAATAACCAAATACTAGATAGGGACTATCGTAAAGAAATATAAGAGACTATCTTGAAATATGTAACCTAAAACAATTATCTTTTAGTTGTATTTATAAGTAAAATAATAAACAATACTTAGCTGTAGCTATAAAAATACATAGAATGTTTGATCATGGATATTGGATATTCTATCTAATAGTTAGTTCGTTTTATTTCCAAAATATAGTTGAAGTTTGTAGAATCTCTAGAAGAAAGGACATAGTTTTAAAACTCATGACGTGTAATTCTTAACGACGGAGAATAATTTGATGTGTTATTTGTGTTATTTCCATCGTTGGGATTCTGAATAACTGACGTTTCGGCGGACATTAAGTGCGCTGTCTTCAGAGTACCACGATAATAGGCTGTTTCTTGCCAAAACTAAACTAAATCGTGTTTTTAAGGAAAAAGCTTGTGTAAAACACTTATTACAGTTCTAAATGTCAATATAATGTTTTACACAAGTTTTTACCTTAAAAACACGATTTAGTTTAGTTTTGGCAAGAAACAACCCTTTATATGGCAACCCTGAAGGCGGCAGACAAATGTCCTCCAAAACGTCGGTTGTTCAGAACTCGACCGGTGAAAATAGCGCAAATAACATATCAAACAGTATTAAAATTTATAATTTTGTACTTATAAATAATAAGGCTATTTTGGCAGTTGGGTGGTAATATAGGTTTCAAGACATACGATTTCAATACCACTCTGGTTGAAAATAAAAGTTAATAGATAAAAAAATTTGAATACTAAAAATTTAACAATAAATATATACCTATGTAAGTATTTAGAAAGATCATGTAAATTGAATTAATAATGTATCATGTCTTGCATTGGAATATCGGAAGAAATTCATAAATTTCATCTGAAAACTATATGATAAGAAGTTAAAAAATTAAGTTATATGTTTATAAAAATGATTCAGAAATCTCACAGAAAAATAAGAATAAAATATAACTTGTGTAGGATGATGTTTTCACAATATATGTAAAATTGATTATGGCTTCTTTTTGTAAAGTTAAATAAGTAATTATTTCCATCAAAACAGCGTATGCCAAAAAGATTCATCTACGAACTTCTGGTTAACTATGTAAAAAAAAAATTAAAGCATTCAGAAAATAGTTTGAAATAACTTTTATATAACGTGTGAAATTCAGAACGGGAGAAATATAAGTGTTTGAAATTTAACTTTAAAGAACTATCTTATTAAAAAAAGAAATTCCATATATCGACCAAAAGTTAACACTTTTACTCTTATCAATAAGCAGTTTTTGTAAGCGTGCATACAAGAATGCCGTATATGATACTCACATCAAAATATTTCATTAAATACTTGTATAATAATTCTTAAGACATTTAAATCGATCGTTTCGAACCAGAGTTATTTTCGTCGATTGGGTTTCACTATAATACTCTAGAACAGCAAAACTGTATTTTTTTGTGGTATCCTTTATACATTTTCTTTAATCATTTGTAAAATGGTCGTAACGTAAACAGGATGTTCCTCAGGATTGCTTGCAATCCTTAGCTCGTCGTAAATGTAGCAAATATGCGCCGTTCGACAGAATGTGGAAACTAAGCGGAAAACGGTACACGAAACCCTTAAAAAAACACCCTTATCACAACTACCCATGTTATTTTAACGCGAAATAATGAGGGTTTTAATACAGCACACGTCCGCGACAATATATCAATGTCATGTGTGCTCTCTACACAACACATGTCGACGTCTGCTACTCTCGGGTTATTAACTTTTCTGACAAAAAAAGTGTATGAAAATACAATGCTATTTACAAGTTTTCTTGTTCGTCTTGGTTCGCAAACAACCCGTGAATCATAAATAGATGGAGGAAGAAATCCGTTCTCGTCCTTTCATCGTTCATCCTGACTGGTTTCCTTTTTCCTTTTTACGCGAACGAGCCATACTAGATTTATCGTGGTGTAAAACGAATATTTGAAAGAGTTTATTCTTTGGTGAAACTGACGAAACCCTCGTCATGTGTGCGAGCAGGACTAGCCGACTGATATTTTCTTAATATAATTAAGTTTTTGTAATCCAATATGTGTGCAACCCACGACATAAAGATATCACATGTCTACATTTTCGGCATATACAAATCTGTCCCCACATTACCAAATTTTATTGCACCTATAACAAGTGTTATTTTCCGAAGAAATGATATTGCTATTGACTCAGTAACACAATTCACGTATTTGTTTAAATAAAGTGAACTTGATGATCTTCAGTCACTATTAAATCTCACATACAATACAGACCATATATTTAAAAACTAATTTATTAAACATCAAATGAAGTGCATTTTCCTATAATTGTTCATATTAAAAGGCAATTATATCTTAAATAACTTAAGACCAGTGGCGGGTCGTGAGTTATGAAAGAGGGTGGGAACATAAAAAAAACTTACTTATTTTTTGTACCTAAAATCCATTCTCCTATTTTTGATGCTGGAAAAGACGTATATGACATTGTTGTCAAAATCCGAGATAGACTGGATAAACTTCTTTTCTATTGATAGGACCGCCAATGCGTTCAGTCGATCATCTGACATTGTGCTTCGCAGAAAAGTTTTAATGCGTTTGATGATGGAAACATATCGTTCACATTCTGCTGTCGATATGGGCGTTGTACCAATAATATCCAACAGTTTATATGTTTCCGTCAAAACCCTTTTTAGGTAGTTGTTTGTTATAAACACTGAAAGTGGCAAAACACCACCTACCATATATTGCTGAAAGTTCGCTTTTCAATTTTACACTGTCCAACAGAGGATAAGATGTCACAGTTTCATCAAAATGTTTTTGTGGAAATGAATGACTATAAGTTTTAAAATTTTGAAAATCAAATAATTTTGCTGCATTTAAGTGATCCCTAAAATCTAATGGGTTGCAAATTTGACTTAAAATAGTGTCACATACTTCCTTTGCATTGCGTTCTTGATTGTCATTGTCAGTAGAAATTCTTAAATTTCTAATGTGAATAATTTGCAGTTGGAATTGTTCAATTGCCTTTTTCAGTTGAGCACTGTCAATCCCGCACATTTGAGTCTGATTAAATAATATTTCAACATGTGGCATGATGAAATGAAATATTGTCAACCAGTAGAGAAATTCCGGGCAATTCAAATGTTTCAATATTCCACTTGCTTCACTAATAGTATCCATCCCATCTTCGTTAATCATTTTGTCTAAACATTCTTTGAAACAATCTTGGTGTTCAATTAATGTGTTCACAATTCGAGTTTTGAAAATCCAGCGTGATTATTTCATTAACAATTACCGTTCGTTTTTGGCGATCGAGAAAAGTAAGCTTGAAAATGACTGCAAATTTGCAAAGAAACTTTTTATTTGCACTGTGCCTCTCGTTCAATAATTGAATTAAATTGATGCGCGTAGCCGTAAATATAATGTGCATATGGAAATGTTCTTTTGATAATAGCTTGGACACCATTTGTCTTACCACTCATCACGGACGCCCCATCGTAACATTGAGCGATTAGTTCATAAGCCTCCAAAGCAATGAAATTTGCAGATTTAATTTCTTTTAATATTTCCCGCTTGTACATTTGCAACATTGCATCTAGCAATTTGTTCTAAATAGTTTTTGAGGCGGCTCTAAACACTTGTGATACATATTGCAAGCACACAATTAACTTCCATCATTAATAATAAACGTCACTTTAAGGCTTTGAAATCACACAATGTAACGCAACGAAAACATGCACTCGCAATGAATGCAAGACATTAACTGGAATCTAGCAAATTAGTGCCCCAAACCTAAGTCATAAGCACGCATAGCGAAAATAAGCGAAGCGAGCCGATTCATATTCGAAAGAGGTACATCTGAAATCGTGCCCCGGAACTTAGGTTGGAGCGTTGGCATACGCTAGTGTGTGTGGTGCGAAAGGAAACTTTGATTCCATCGTTATAAGAATACGTAAAATAATAAAATAAAATATGCACTGAATTACAAGCGGATTTCTTTCTGTGTTTATCTTGCTGGTTGGATGAGCACATGCCCTTGTGTTCTTTAGTACCAGCCGCCACTGCTTAAAACATTCAATATTTAAAACAAATATTATTCACACATACAAATTCAATCAACTTGAAGCAGTCACATTTGAAGAAGCAATTTGGACGCTAGAGAGTATGATACAAAGCCATAGATAATATAAAAATGAAAAAATGACTTTTATAAGTCAATATTCAAAATGGGGATTTGTCTATTCAGAGAAAAATAAATATTTTATCATCAAAGTCAGCCAAATTAAAATTACAATATTTGACAGGTAAATTTATCACGTGCACTCAACTAGTAACGTGATCAAATGAATGAAAAGCAAATATATATATAGCTCGGTTAAGACCTGATGGCACTTGCGTGGATGACAATTTTAATACAAAAAAGAAGAAAGCAGCATCAAATGAGTGAGATAGACATAGATTTCGCTACATATGAAGAGTTTAGGACCGACTTGAAAACATTAGTCCCTATTTAATTTAGTTGCGCTTTCTCTACCGTAGTGTTTGTTGTTTGGTGTCGTTCTGCTATTTATAAGAAAATCGCTTTATCCTCATTTTCTACAACAAAATCAGTTTTTTCAAAACTTTATATTTGCATTTATTGATTCGAATGTAAGTAATAACAAAACAAACTAGCAGGAAAGTAGAAATATGTAATTATAATATTATTTGTTTGAATGATAAAACTTCGCTAATGGCGGATTCTTCTGAACCTCACGCATCCTAGGTGCCATCAGATATTAACCGAGCTATACACAGAAGTGAATAAATCAAAGATTAACTTTAGAAAATATTTAAAAGCATTTAAAACGATTTACTCTATATTTCTGAAAAAATTTATGTATAATTGTAACGAATCTTCTGTGTGCGTGCTGTTATTTAAATCAAAAAACAACACGCTAATTAATATCGATATGATACTAAATAATAGGTGATTGTTAAGGGGACTTACAAGCCTATGCATAGAGGCAGCCTTGTTCACTTTTATTTCCAGAGTCTACCTAAACCCAGTAGAGGTTGCTTACGAATGAAATGCGTGGTTTTCCAATCTCATCTGTCAAAGTAAATTAATGTGGTAGTGACTTATTAGGATTGTCCTTAATTAATACCAACACTTTGTGAGAGAAAGAAGAACGTACGTCTTGCTCTGCAGATACTTTGTCGGAGAAAAAAACGGTAGGTCCAATACCTTTCTATTATTTATAATTAATTAATAACTACCAAATTTTATATACATAAAATAAAAGTCAACATGGTTCAACGTCATTTGATTTATTTACGTACGTTTGAAATAAATTATAAATTGACAATAAACGACATACAGAAATACATAAATAGAGAATTGCTTTTACATTAAGTTACATAGTTAGAACTTACGTTTATCATATTAAAGCAATCAGATAACATCGTAAATTTCATTATTCATGGTCTATTTTAACACCATCATCATAATATAAAGTAAAAAAAAAGAATACGGCAATTTTAAAATGAATATCGGCAATTATTTATTACGAACAATTATTCTACAGAAGTGCGGGATTATATATAAATTTCTAACGGCTTTGATCGATGTATACATATACGTATACTCGGTAAAATGACTTCGCGGAATTTTAATGCTGATTTCTAAGGCAGAAATGACTTGATACACAAAAAATGACCAACAATCATTTATCCACGTGGTGACACGATCCATTACAGTTTTACATATAAAATTCTTCCTTTATATAGGCGCTCCTTTGCACAAATATTAATTAAAAATTATATTTTAAAAAAATACACGCCATGATCACGTGCAACTGCAGTGGATACCTACGTCACAGCAACAGATATGGTTACAGTCACGTATGCCATCGCAAAGCAATTTCCTTTTAAATGATAATTAATATATTTACATATTTTAAGGGACCACCAAAAGAATTTTAAAAAGAAACCAATAAGTTCTGCCAATAATTACGGCCATAAGATACCTATAGTGCCAACGAATATAATCCGACAATTATGCTGCCACCTACAATCAATTAGAATACATTTCAAGTATTATACAAATGAGCGAGCAAGTATTATATTACAATAAAAAATTCCTATATTTGAAGTAAATTGACAAGGGTAAATTTGACTAATAAGCAATGTTGGTCCAATTTATCAAGTTTATCTTCGAACCATCCGGCTGACTTAGACCAATAATAATAATATTAACAATCTTTATTAGCAATTGCTATTAAAATATACAAATATATTACTTAGAAACTAAAACTTTTTCTATAATATAATTATGGACTAATTGTTCAAATATTCTAATGTTCTTAACACTTAAAAAACTACAATTAAATCATTACTGAGCAAATAAATCCTACTTATAATCTAATTGTTACATATATTTAATTTTCGTTTTTTGCTTATCTACTATTCGTTTGTAATAAATACAGTCTCTATCAAACGCTGTGTAATTAGTGTCAATATCCATTTTAAATTTATCGTTTGTTCTTACACAATTTATACACCTATATATAATTACGCTATCACATTTGTTTGTCAAATGACTTCCAGCACAATTACCACATGTTTCCGCATTTTTACATTCTTTAGCAAAATGATTGTACCCTGCACATTTATAACATCGAACTATTTGTAGGTGTTCATACACCTTACATTTTTTCCATCCTATATTTATTTGGGCCCTGTCTATGATGCTGGAATACATCGCCGGTTGAACAGACAATATAATATGTTCATAGTTCTTTTTCGTATCTAAGTATTTGTTTTCTATTTTAATTTTATCTGAGACGTCCTTGTCTACTTATGTTGTTATTTTGCCCAATAATCGCGTCTAACACTTTTTCATTGTTTTCATGAATAACATCTGCTTCAACACCAGTAATTATTATTTGAGGGTTTCCTAATTTCGGTTCAGAAACCACATATTTATTTCCAATTTCATTTATCACTTTTTCTCTTAATTTTTCTTTAGAATTGCTATCACTACAATTAATAGCGATACCATCTTTTCCAACAGTTTTTATTGTTTCAATTCCAAGTGCTAGTTTACTTCGATCCACTTTATTTTTAATATCCTTTTTTGTTTCGTGTGATTTTTGATCATCCTTTTTAGGTTTAACGATTAACACATCACTTTTCTTTTGCAATAGATCGCTATACAATGTCTTCTTTTCTGCCTTATTTTCGGTGTTCGAAATAAACTCTAAAATTTTGTGAATCAGTAAATTTTGTTCTGATATTGTTTGGAGACAATCACTAAGTTTCTGGTCCAATTCTTTCATTGTTTGACACACTTTCATTTTACGACAAATATCGCATACATATGTAATAATATCCGTGTCACTCAACTTCTTAGCTGTTTCTTCACTAATTGCAGCACATTTACTATGTCTCTCTTCCTCACATACGAAACACATAGACATATTTTTGTTGTTTTATATATGTTGACCCACTTGACAAATGATTAATCATCCATTTGCTTCATCGATGTATTTCACTTTTCACAATTTTATTTATATCTCAATAATAAACAACAACATTTTTCTTTTCGACACTGCACTATATGCAGAGCCGATAAAAATACGTCCTCACTCTTTGAATATTAAACTACTACTAAACTACAATACTGTCAAGATATTTAAATGTCAGGAATAAAGGGTTATCACCCGGCCTTTACATAAGACAACTCTTTTTACACGCTCTTTTTCATTTAATATCTATAAATTATACAATGCTGTTCGGTCGAACCTGGGGACTACTTCGACCAGAACATTTAGATACAAACTTTTTGGCCACGTCTTCGAGAAGCAGTGTCAGTCGTTAGGGGTTTAGAATGGAATCGCAGTGTCGCTTTAATAGTTATATTGTTATATTATTTATAGAATAGAATTAGGTTAGGATACTTATATTCAAATTTACTTTAAGTTCTTTATGTTATCACTGTATTATACCAAGGTCCAAGTGGAAGACTGGACGCGGCATATTGTCGTCATCCAAACTTGCATCTTGTGATTTCCCGGATGATTGTATTATAAAGTATGATACATTACGATTTATCAGTCTACAGGAAATAAAGATTATTATTATTATACCTGCCTAGGAGATCCCGTTAATATTTCAGAAATATATTCCTCGAAGTCTTCCACAGTCAGCAAACCATCTACGAAGATACATGTCAAGACCTCACCGAAGACGGTACAATTGAATAGAAAGTAGCCAGCCAGACCTCAAACATTGTCATACAGCAATTTGTTAAGTACAATTCCGTGTTCTCGACTCGAGCATACCTAATATGGCCTTCCTCATACAATTTGATGGCATTTAAATGATTTACTCTCTTTATTGCTCCATCTTTTAACATAACTCTTTCTCTGTTATTTGCTTTCAGTACCTTTTTGTTTTTGAATAATGGTCCATTTCTTAAAATGTTTAAGGCTGTTCTAACGTATTGTAAGAAATTAGGTTCTGTCTCTTTATATTCAAACCATATCTCATGCTTGCCTTTTCTACAAAATATAGAATGCAATGATTAATTTTCTGTTTGTTTTATGCCTAATTTTAGAACCTATTCAACTTACTATATATATTTTTAACGTATACATTTTTGTAATAGCATTGCCCCTTGAGTGTTGGCAACCTATTTTACTTATTGTAGCTTGTTTTGAGTAATGCCTAACTTATAAATTAAACGTTTTAAAGATAAAATTAATATTCTTTTTCAACAACTCAACTAATTCTTAACATTATTTTTATTTAATGTGAAGGTCACAGCAATATGTATACATTGCTCCTTTTTTCATACTGTAATCGTAAAAACTCTGCAATAAAATATTATTATCATTAATATTCCCCATATATATGGCCCGGTTCTATGATGATACAGATCTTGTAACTTCACCACACTTTATCCAGACATTTATACCAACCTAGTTATACCAGTTTTTCATGTTTAATTCATATAGGTACTGTCAAGTATAACGAAAGATTTTGTA
Organism: Amphimallon solstitiale; assembly: GCA_963170755.1. NCBI lineage: Eukaryota > Metazoa > Arthropoda > Insecta > Coleoptera > Scarabaeidae > Amphimallon > Amphimallon solstitiale. The sequence continues at coordinate 74,197,163 of OY720683.1, read as the reverse complement.
TTGAAAGTGAAAGCAAATTACTACTATAAAGTAATACATAGTAAATTGTTGGTAATGAAACAATGGTTTGACGAAAATTAAACAGAGATGCCGACATCGCGGTACCGACAAGATAAAAATGCGTCGTCAGCGGTAGCATTACCGCAAGATTAAACAATAAATATTTTCATTTTCCCGTTGGTACAACCGTAGGTAAAATCCGAAATTCAATTTGTCAAATCCTGTAAGCGGCTTACCTTTCGAAGAGAAGGAGAGAAGAACAGAAAAAGAGAAGAAGACCGAAGAGGAAGGCTAGTTGTAGAGTGGGCACACAGGGTTTAATGTATGAATAATAGGGGTAATAAATCCGGCTCATCATTTCTCTCTTTCTTGGGCGAACGTGTCGGGTAAACAATGATAATACAAGTTAAAAGCTAGAGATTCCGAAATAAATCTCGATGTTTAATATACAGTGCGTAAATTGCTGACAGTATTCAACGAGAATTCCTGGTAAATATTCATAATTTTCCTCGTTTTCCTGAGACCGCAAGAAAGAAAAAGTAAATTTCGTTTGTAGTCTTCTTCGACTTAATTCGGCACAGCGACTTATTCGGTGAGCAAAAGAGATTAAGGTCTTATTAACTTAGCGTAGGGCCTCAATTATTCATCTGTGCATGTCAAGCGAAAACGTAATATAAAAAATCTTTATCACAAATTCGTCTCTTAATAAATCCAAATTAAACAAATTTGTAATCTACATTATTGTTCCTTTAAGTGCTGCCGTAAATGAAATTTATTCGTTATGATCAACGGAATTTTCCGTAATTTTATCAAATACATACCTATACTAAACATTTAGTAGGTGCATCTATCAGTTACTACTTTATCATTATTAATATAAATAATTTTATATATTGCATTAAATTTATTTAAAATAACGATGAGTTTTTAATAAAACATTGTAATCAACAAAAGTCAAATTTCACAGGAAGCGTTTTTTCTTGTACTACTACTTTTATTTCCAATTCTAGAACAGTTAAAATTTGTAGGACTTTATTTTGATTGCTTATAAATCGTCCATGCAAAGAAAATTGAATAAAATTTGATATTTCCATTGAATATTGCTACATACGATAGTTTGTTAAAAGAATGTCAGACTTTTTTTATTTGGCGCTTAAAATATTCATGAAATGTTTTGTGGCTATCAAATATTTGAATAAAAATTGAGGTGTGGCCACCATACAATTTTAAGAATTTTTTACAAAAAATTATTCAAAATTCTATTCTAAGTACTTCTATTCTCTTAATAAATCGCTATAGAATACATACTTTGCAAGATATTCGAAAAGAAGTGCTATTCGATAAGAGTAAAAGTGGTACTTCTGGTCTGAATTTTGAAATTTTTTTTATACAAAAGATATTGAAAATTATGTTTTAAATACTTTTATACCCGTAACTTACCTGTCTAAAAAGCATGACTGGCGAAATATTCGCAAAAAACTGATTTTCGATAGGAGTAAAAGAACTACTTCCGGTAGGAATTTCGAAAAACGTTTTAATTAAAATTGTTTTCAGTTTTAATTTTAAGTACATATGAATTCTTTATAAATTTGTTTGAACTTAGTAGTTAACGAAATATTGGCAAAATTCGATATTTTCACTGAAGTAAACTACTACTTCCGGTCTACCGATTTTGTACAAGTGAATACTAAATTTGGAATTGATATCTACAGCGGTTTGACCGCTATCGTGATCACACACACATACATACTGACAGAGAGAGAGAGAGAGAGAGAGAGAGAGAGAGAGAGAGAGAGAGAGAGAGAGAGAGAGAGAGAAGAGAGAGAAGAGAGAGAGAGAGAGAGAGAGAGACATTTTTTAAAAACCACTTTATCGGTATCAGGGAACTTCAAAACGTGAACGTCTGCAAAAAACACAACAATATTGAAAGATTTGTTATTAATCCACAAAAGATCCTCATTCTGCGATGTTTTTCCGGTAATTGAATTTAGGAAGTCATGAACTTCTAAAATTGAACGCGGTAACTTCGGCACTATTTTCAATTTCGCCCGATTCACATTATTTCTTATGTATATAATATCATTCGTTGTCAATGTTGTTAAAACACTTGTTTGTGTAGAAAGTTCTTTATGTATTAATTTCGCTGGTCTTTCTGAGATGTCTTCTGCGGCTTTTCTTTTTACACTGTTACTTACTTTCTGTCTATTAAATACGTTTTCACTGAGAAAATTGTGATTATGTGAGCCACTTTTCCGCGAAAAAAAAAATAATTTGCTTCACACGTATATAATTTTGCAGAACATTTACGTTTCGTACAGCACCAACATGTTTCACTACTTTTAAGTTCGCGATACTTGGAAAATTTATAATATTCATTAACAAGCAAAACTGGACCCCTCTCACTCAATATTTGATTGACTAATTCCATTGTTACTTATTAGCTTTAAGTTCCTATGTCGAAATTAAACTAAACTTGGAACTTTGTATGATGTATAGTTATACGTAATGTGGAGGGCGGGGGTGAATAACGTCTTTAAACTAAAATAATATAATATTTGTAGGATCAACAAAATATTTCCTCTCAAAACCGATAATCCTTAAATTTCTATGTAATTACCTATTCCAAGAACCAACCCTTCACGTTCGAACTGAAATTCATGCTTCGGATTAACGGTCCTTATTATGATCTAGGTGCTAAAAGTAACCGTGACTGCAGTTCATGTTCTCCGATTTTCTTTACAAACCAGGAAAGCTGTTCACAAAGCCCGATACATAGCCAATACCAATTTCTCGGGTGTATTGTGTGTCCACGCCTTATTGTTTTATTTGAAATTTGCTATGCGGTTTTAGGCTCCAATGGGAGATTACCAATACGATTTTAGAAGGAGGCGATCCACCATAGACGGTATACACATATTGAGTCAAATAACTGAAAAGTTCTATGAATATAATATCGGGCTACAAATAGCATATATTGACTTCAAGCAGGCGTTTAATAGTCTAAAGCGAGAAAATATAATAAAAGCGATGACGGATATCAAAATACCTGGAAAGCTAGTGAGATTGATGTAACTTTCATTTGCTTCAATTCAAATAAAATACAAATTAATTTCGTGATTGCACTCAACTATGTCGTTTAAGAACCAGAAAAGCTCTCCTTTCATCTGTTTGTCAATAAAATAACATGTTTTGTATCCAAGGTCTCTATATCACACTTTTCATATTATTTTAGAATAATTCAAGTATAAACAAACCTCCATTTCAAAAATATTTTTTTATAGTATTGTCTACCAATACTAATATACCAAAAAAAGGGTGTATAAACATCATAAAATATATTTTTAACAACGTTTACTTCATACATTTCTATCAACAAATTCAAGGTACACATATGGGACTTTCCCTCTCACCAATAATAGGAAAAATAATTATGAACACAATTATTACATTTGTAATAAAAGGAGTAACTAGAATTTATATGGCGATACGTAGGCGATATACTCTGTTGTATTTCAAACACCAAGATACACAACACTTTAGAACTGTTTAAATCATATAACATCAATCTCAGATTTACAGTAAAGAGAGAGAAACAGATAAATCCATTCCGTTTTTGGATATATTAATTACAAGTGAAAATAACATCCTTAAACTCAAGTGGTACACAAAACCATCCAATTTAAATAGACTCTTAAATTTTCACTCCAATTGTCCCAAAAAATATAAAATAAACTTAATCAACTAAATGAAGAATAGAATTACAAACCACATACCTAGCAATCACACGTTATAAAGCCGACTTTGCTAATACTAAAATTATATTTAAAGAAGCTAACTACATTCATAGAATGTTTTTAGGAACCCTTACAATTAGAGCCACAGCCCAAAATTTAAATTCAAAATCAGACTCAAAAATGTTTAGTAATGTATACGACATATTTTTACCCCACTTAACTAATCTAAATTCAAATCGTGATTAATAGAACTTAATACATAGTCTTGGTATACCATACATATAGAGGAATAATTAAATATTTTTATGACAGTCAGACACATTATAAAAATACAAGATAAAAATTCAGGAAAAAAACAACGTAACAAGCTTGAATAAATATGTGAGAGAAACTACATATACACGATACACACTACACAAAATTAAAATAAAAATACTTGAGATTTCAAGAAAATTGTATCCATCAACATACACATTTATAAAATTGATATAGTAATTTTTTTTAATTGTTTAAACGATAAATATGTTTTATATTATGTTTTACTACTACAGGATTTTTTTCTAAACTAAGCAATATACGTAACAAATAGCAAATGTAATTTATAATGATGAGCATGAATACAAGACTATTAATCTCAGGCTTAGGTTCTTAAAATATAATAAAAGTTACCTTAATATTTCAAGATTAATTTAATACATGTGGCACATTCTTTTATACAATATGTCTTTTTTAAGCAATGTAAATCATACTTGAAAATATATGCTGTCATTCTGTCAAAAAAGTTATATCAAATTCAATATAATAAAAACAACTTTTATGTATACAACTTTATATTATTCAATCGTTCAAAATACACTACAACTTGGTTAAATAATAGAAAAGGTAATTAGAATTTAATTATTATATATCACATAAGCTATACAATTAAGTACAAATTCAATTCTCTGACTCAATAAAAGCAAAACTGTTCTCCAAATTACTTTGTTGTAACTAGTCAAATTATTATCTTTATAATTGAATATACTTGAAAATAATACTCTTAATTATATAGATAGAAAGTAAACTCTAAATATCTCTAACAGGATAGTTTACTTTTAACTTTATAAAGGTATTGAATAATATGTCAATAAATAAAATCTTTCTAACAAACTTCCAATCAAATGTCAATGTAAGAATTTTAAAAAATTATAAAATTTTACCTAACGTTTTCTTTTCTTTTCTTTTAACTAGGTAGAATCCTCTTCCTACAATTAACAATATGTCTCCTCAAACGTCCGTTTAGAAAATCAGCATATACATCACAGTTCCTTGGTCAGGTCCGGTTACTTTATTTCTCGAATACATTCTTGCTTTTCCTTTTCCGGGCAAGTACTTCTTCAGCAAGAGCGCGCGAGGTATGATCACCCGATGGTATACGTAAACTCGCATCTAAACGTGGTCCGATAATACATATTAGAGTTACGGCACAACATACAAGCATTGCCTGCTCATATTCGAACTCATAGTGATCGGATTATTTTTTCGCAGATTGACAAAAAGAACAAATTAAATTTTCTCTTTAAGTGATGACGATTGCTTAGATAACTAAGTCGATAATAACGCGAAGATTGTAATACTTATAACGTAATTATGATTATCCTTATGAAATTAAATAATAATGTAGTTGTGTAAAAAGTTATAGCAGTACAACTGGGTTTTAGAATGAAATAAAAACAACCCGCCTGAAACATCTGCAGAATAAACTAAGATGTCTAGAGAAAAATAAATAAATAGAAATTTCATGGTAAAAAAAAACTATAAATAAGTATAACAGAAATACCATAAAATAACACAAAAACCTATGTGCATTCCTCTTTGCAGCCAGTACGCAACTGATCTAAGTATCTATATCTGGCGAACACAGCTGGCGGAGATCAATTTTCCGAATATACGTCCGAAGAATATCGACTGGTATCGGGTGATCATACCCCGCGCGCTCAAGCTGTTATACTTCATTAGCTTATAAACTCAATTTATAATTTCCACGTAACTTCATCATAATACTGCACACAACGTCCAGGCTACTCCCTCTATCAATAATGGCAATACCTGCAATCACATTCAGGCTTTCTTTTTTTTCCAGTAAGTTCTTCCTAAAATGATATATCCATTTATAAAATCAATTTTTTTTTATTTGCAGTTATCTTCAAGTAAATTACCAGTTCATCAACATCTCGTAACACAAATACTTGGAAAATGTTTAATTAAATTGCTATGTAAGTTATTTTAAACTTTTAATAGATAATTTCCAACATTAAATTCTTTTTTAAATCTCTTCCTTTTGTATATCATAAATTTTTAATCTCTATTCAATATCTCTATCAATAATCTTTTTTTTGGCATCTAAGGACGTTTTCTTATTTAAATGACGAATGCGATTTATTTTTTTCTAACATTCCATGCAGTAAATTAAGATCTTTATTATATCTAATACTTGACACATTGACTTTAATACGTATGACATTTTTTTGTTAAATTTACATCTGTATACTATTAAAATAATAATTCTGTTTATATAAATGAAGAACATTTTAAGTCAATACTATATAGTTACATTTTAATTTATAGTCTTTAAATGTTATGGATTTTAAACAGTACATTTTTTATTACTTTTTTTCTCATTCAACAATATATTTCTGACATAAGCTGGAGTTAAGAGAATATTTATATATGTAGGTCAAACAAAGCAATTTTAATTTTTACATAGCAAATCGAGCGAAGTCGTAACCCAAAAACATCTAAAAAGACTGAACCCCAAAACTTTATCTTATTTACGTAGATCGTAGACAAGAAATTACATCATAAAATTGAATTGAAATTATCCGCCGTCCGAAGAAATCGACCGAAATACGTAACACGGCACTTTCCGCCGTCCGAGGGCGGATAGAAATCTTAAAAGTTATTCCCTATCGGGGACTGAAATCCGTGAAAAAGTTGTCGGAATGCAAATTGGGTGTCAATTGTTGGGGAACCTTTAATATCTTTCATCTCGAAAATTGGCATTATTTTGTCAGAAACTTTCGGAAAGATAAAAAGACATAATACTACAAATTTATATAATCGTGAGTCTAGTTAAATTTATGGAAGAATGGAAAGTTTTCGCGGATAATATAAAAACGAAAATAGCAAATGAATTATCTTTTAGGAAACTTATTGTAAAGTCTCTATATAGGTATAAAAACAGTACTATTTATATGCAAAGGACTAGTAAAAGGACTCTTTAAATATTTACTCTTGGCTTTTGTTATAAATTTACTGCTTCATCACGTACGCAAATGCATTGTTAACTTGTAAATTATTTGAACTACAAAAATATATCTATTTTAAGGTTGTCTAGGGATTTCACAGAAAAAATCAAAAGAAGTCTATGGTAACATTTGGCTCGAATTTTGAGTAAACTATAATCCTTTTCAAATCACCTTAACTTTATCATCAAGAATGTATTTTAGCTTGAAGGACTTAATTGTATAGAATAAGTTCTTAAAAATAATTTTATTTTTCGAAGCAATCTGCATTTAGTAATGTGCATTTGATTCATCCAGCTTCCAGATTTTCAATTCTGTGAGCAATGTGATTTTCCTCAAAGTTTGCAAAATTGTTTTAAAAACATCGCATACACAAATATAATTTTGCTTGCGTACATTACTTTCCCAAGGACAAATTCCATTTCTTTTGTTAAAGCAGCGGCAAAGTTATACCAACCTTAAACATTTTCTTTCTCAACTAAATACGGCAAAAGTGTTCATATAAACATAAGTTTATATATCTTATTCACTTTCTGCAGTATTTAATATTTCTATACTTTACCGTGTTTTTTCCTATTGGTCAATAAGTCGATAACTCTCCCTCACAACTCTTTAAAAAACATCCAACATCTTTACGAACTCGCTCATTCCTCTCACATCTCATTACACTCACTACCTTGTCATCTCTCAAGTGCTCACTACCCCTCGTAGATAGGCAAATTCTTCGTAAATTCTTTATTGGCGCTCGCTCGATGTATACGTGAATCTGTCCAGATCATTATTATTTATATTGTTGAATTAAATGCATGTTTATGGTAGACATGGACCTTTTGATGGGATTGCATAAGTAGTACCGGCTGTCCTATGCTTATTTGTTTACTTTTCGTTTATACATGTTTGATTTAACATTCTATATTTGTCAATGTATTTTTTTAGATAACAGCCTTCGTCATTTTGTCATATTTAATAATCAAATTGGCGCTACTACCAAAAAAGCTAGGTCATTTATTCAATACATTTGTATATTGGGCAAAGAATTTTAATATTAATATATATATATATATATATATATATATATATATATATATATGTATATACAATTAATTTAAATTTCCTGACCTTAATCACATATTCATGTGTATATATATAATTTAACTTCTTGGACGATTTAGGGGTCATACTAATATGTGTACTAATGCTGGTAGGCCAGCAATACTTCCATCTGTTACTTGATATATATTTGTATATTTGTATATGTACGATTTAAAGGACTCGAAGTCGGAAGCCCGCAGTGGTGTAATTGGCAAGACAGCCGACTAGTGATTGGGAGATTTCGGGTTCGAATCCTGGCTGAAGGGCAATTTTTAAAAATATTAGCAATGTAGCAATCAATTAATTTTTATGTTCACTTTGATAATATTAGCATAAATACTATGTTCAATATTTGATTCCTACAAATATATAATTCAGATTGATGTCAATATAACCTAACTTTTATAAGTACAATAACTTTTGTATCTGTGTCATAAATAATTTAATCTGTATTCAATTTATATACTGGTTTTACTTTAAATATGTTAAATACTTGTTGAATAATATTTTCTAATTTCACTTTGTAAAATAATATACGACCTTTATACATAAATGTTCCATAAATTCAGTTGGCTCGTCAATTTACTAATGTCCCTTTTCTTGTAGATCTATACTGCCTAGCTGTATTGAAGTTCTTTGAAGTAGCTGAATTGTTCAGGATGTCTCTGCAATCTATCCACTTGAAGTATGTGGTTATATCTAGATGTTACCTGCAATTGGTCGACTGCAACTCTCGAAAAATCCTTTTTCTGTACCTTAAAATAATAACACTTCTCGAAGACGCCTCTCTAGCAACACATACAGTATCAGAATCAATCTCTTCTTCTCCAATTAAGGCTTCTATCTGGTTAAACTTGAGACAAAGGATGACACTCTCAAAGAAACCTCTACATCAAACTCGTACGGTATAAGAAATAATTTCTTCTTATCCGATCAAGGCTTATAATGGTTAAACTTGTACGTAAGGAATGAACTTCGTTTTTGTCCTTCTCAATAGATACTTTGATAATCCCACCTACGTCCAGTTATGGTTCTGCTCGTACACCAAAAGAATATCTTGGATCTGGTCAATATTTATCTTAATAATAAGTAAAGTAGGTAATATTACCACAAATCTTCTCTTTATTTAGTTCACTTTAGATATAAACCGTTTAGCATTCGATTTATAATTGATTGCTTAGCTTTATTTAAAACGACGTTTAAATATTAAAAATTGATAGATATGTTTTAAATTAATTTATATCTACACTCTTTACGCTCAAAAACTATTAATGTGTATAAATATCGATGTTGATATCTCAGCATCAATAAATGAATTCGCAATTCATAATCCTTTTTATTTATTTATATCTCCTTGACGATCTTACTATACTTTTAAATTATCCCATGAAAAGTTTACACATACCAGTAATATCCAACATATTTTTTTATAATCTCTTTAGACTATTTATATCCAAATCAAATTATAGAATACACATTATTATATTCATTTTATATTTTTATAACAAGATTTCATTACCTTATATCTCTTTTAAACCTTATTCTGATCATATACAAATGATATGTCAAATCAAATATCACATCCTATATTTAAAATTCCCCGCACATCTTTGTTCCTGTTTGACTATTATTTATACCAAATAGATGATTATATCGTTCTTTAAATATCAACGTTAATTAAATAATTTTGTACAAATAAATAGTACATAACATTTTTACAATAATTAATATTTTAAATCTCTTCTTTTCAGATTTTGAAATAATCCAAAAGAGAAAGAAAAATGAACGACCCAATATTATACAAATGTTTTAGAAATGATTCAGATAAAAAAACATAATAAAGCGGTAAACGATCGAACCGATATTAACGGATTGTCGGAAATATATTTTAATATTTTATAATTGTGATATGTACAAAGTAACAATATTTTATTTATAGGAGGTAGTTTGTTTGTCAGTCAATTGTTTTTATATGGGCAAAGAATTTATTATTGCATGTTTTTTAGTTGTTTGTGTTAGTGCTTTGCTTATCGTGTGTATCCAAGTGTTTATATACCTACATTCATATATTTTTAGAAATTGACGTTATATTTAACATCACAAGTAAATATACTTACAACATGAATAATAAAATTATTAGAATATATACAAAAGTTGTATAGTGAATGACAAATGATGTTAATATAAAAAAATTAGTGTTATGTCGGTAAGTACACATATATTTTTCATAAAATTTTAAATGATATTGAACAATGTAAAATTAGTAAAAAATGAATAAAAAAAATTGATTATTAAGAGCTTGCGTGTTGTTGATCATCAAATTCATACAGCACATCAAATGTAAAAAACTAACATATAAATAATTTCTTCTTCTTGTTGTTATTAGGTTCAATAAATAACTTTGAAAAAGGCAAGGATAATTGCCGAAACGTTGGTGTAAATAAAAAAAATGGTGTAATTCATTTACTTCCTTTATGACCGCTAATCCCAGGAAAGAAAAATTTTTGAATTATTAAATATTAAGGCCAGGACAAAAAAAAATATTTTAATTGTATATATATATATATATATATAGAGAAAGCAAGAAGTCTTTGCCGTTAGAACACAGGAATAATAGGTTCTTGGGGAATCTAGCAATCATAAACTGGTTGTGCTTTAGTTCTTTATTCTTTCTGCCAATATTTCGTACATATGATCGTGTACTTCATCAGGGCATCAAAATGCGAACTGTTTATGTGGACAATATCACATGATACAGAAGTGCATGTTTCTTTTGGATTGATTTTCATTAACATTATTGGTCTTAACAGTGGTTATGATAATGATGTTCACAGATTAAAATTCATTAAAAACTCTAGACGGAACACAACAAAAAAACACGTTAAAATTATTCTGGTTAACACCTCGTTACATTTTAAAAGAATATATAATTTTTCTTATTTGAAAACACTGTAGTGTAAAGTGTATGATTGAACGGTCCGTTCAATCATACACTTTACATTAATCTGTGAACATCATTATCATAACCACTGTTAAGACCAATAATGTTAATGAAAATCAATCCAAAAGAAACATGCACTTCTGTATCATGTGATATTGTCCACATAAACAGTTCGCATTTTGATGCCCTGATGAAGTACACGATCATATGTACGAAATATTGGCAGAAAGAATAAAGAACTAAAGCACAACCAGTTTATGATTGCTAGATTCCCCAAGAACCTATTATTCCTATATATATATATATATATATATATATATATATATATATATATATATATATATAATATATATATATATATATATATATATGTAAGAGAGAGAAAGACAAAATTTCCCAGAGTAGGTTAGACATTTGTAGGTTCTATCGTTATTTTCGAATAAGCCTATCTTTATATATTTAAACCATTTCACTCATTACGCTTTAATATCTTATAATACCTTCCGCAATTATTAAATGCCTTAATTTTGTGATTCAGATGTTGCCTATATTCTACCTTTATTTTCCTGGATGCTAAAATTTTTCTTAAGATCTTTCTCTCTTATTTTACTCTTATTAATGTTCGTTTGTCATACATTGTTTCCACTGCATACGTTACTACAGATCTGACTGCCCATTTATACGTTTTTATTTTTGTAGTTTTACTTACAATATTGAGTCCAAATTTCGCATGAAGAATGTATGTAAGTTCATAAACATTCCAATTTGACGGAATCATTATCAGTAGCGTGCTAATCAACGCTCTTTATAAGTAAATGGACATGTTCATATTTACATTTACTCACATTTTATATTATAGTTCACGTTTTGTTATGTGACATGTCTAATAATGTTTAAATACGAATCCATGAATACATATACCTATTATCAAAAGATAAACAAATACTGCACAAAAATAAACTTGTTAAATTCTGGGGATACTTAACATTTACTTCATCAGTTAGATAACAGATTACAGTATCTATAATAAAATTCAAAAGTGCTTCGGTCTAGCTTAGTATAATTTTATTTGTGCGAAAATGCATTTACCAATGTGTTTGAAAATGGAAAGCGGATATTTATACGTCCCATGTATTATTGGTAAGTACTGCTTAGTTCCGTTTGAAGTTACTAAAATTAACTTTTATATTGTAAATATCAATACAAAAACACTTATTTGAAGAAAAGAATTGGATTATATTTATATGAAAATATCAAAATTCTTTGCCAAAATATACAAGAATGTATTAAAACAATGAGTTATCTTAGCGCAGCGGTAAATATAAAGACAAATAATAATAATAAAATAATAATTTGACAGCAAGCTGACATCTAAAAGGTTTCAATGTCTAGCGAGATATAATGTAAACTAGAAATGTGTAAAAGTGAAAATGTCAACAATTAAGCATAGAACCATCACTATTATCCATGCAGTTTCATCAAACGGTCTGGATTAATCTAAGACATGCATTCAGCTCCACCACACAAATAATATTGACGCATATTGCATAATTAAAAGATAATGTAAAAATTGGGAGTAGAGTTGTCGTACACCATTCATATGGGTCAACTAGATGGCTCAGATTTATCTTAAGCAAACATCTAATATCAACACACAAATAATACTGACTAGGTGTCAACGATATAATATAGAATTTTGTATTCAAACATGTATTAAATATGTCACAGACGTACATGTTTCTACCGTATTTCTGTGAATACTACGTATTAACACTTTCATGATTGAATTACATAATTCTATATTATATGTTCGACATGTAGTCAGTATTATTTGTGTGTTGATATTAGATGTTCGCTTATGATAATTATTTAACGTCTTTTAATCTTCACTTCTTTTATCCTCTTGATTTGGTCACGCTTGAACACACTCTGTTTGAAGTCTCTCAGGAATACGCTAGTTTAGAATAAAAAACACTATTTCCGTTGCAGCTTAATCCTAGACTTCTTGCATAATTAATATGGGGCTCTGCCCCTATCCAGATACACGATATAGTGTCGAGAAGTAATCATCTTTGTTGTTTGATTGACTTTGATTGGACGAAAATAGCCGATGTGTTAATCCGGACAAATTAATTAATAGAATTAGCCCAGTGCAATTAGACAAGCTCCTGTTTGTATTTAGTCCTTGTGGATCCTTTTCTTATTATTAATTTCTAATTGTCGTGTTCTTCTTAGTATCTAATTTTTATTCTCGTTATTTATGGTGCGATTCTGAAACCCTCCCGTAAGCTACGATTATCGGAAGGCTACGGTACTTAGCAACGAAATGACGTTTCGATGAAGATTTTCGAAATTTTTACGGTTAGTGACGTGAAGTGTCATTAGAAGCGTAAATAAGAATTTTATAGGTTATATTTTATATTTATTATTGTTCTTGTTTACAAATATGGATATTACTTTCTAGCATTATTGCTAGATGTAGATTACAACAGGCAGGGATTCGTCTATATAAAATATATGTAAGAGTGTAATATATTCGCTTTATTCCAGAAATTATATGCGCATTTTACGAAAGCAGTTAATCGATCATGTAAATCCCTAACAGGAATTTTAAACAAAATTTCAGGCGTTCAGATCCTTATCCAGGTACTGGATAAACGTAATCATCAAAATAATATACATAGTTACATTTGACGATTCCGTGAAATGCATATACCTACCTATACAGTGTACATAATATCTTTTGTTACAGGTCTTAACAATATTAAGTTTATCAATATTTTCCATTATTTGGGCAAATATCAGTGAGTCGTATAAGATCATATTCTTTTAGTTCAAAACCAGAAAAATAATTATTTGAAAGAATGTGATGTATCACAAAGAGACAAGCATACACTTGCATTTTTAATGTGAATAAAAGTGTTTACTACCAATTCAAAACAAATGGGTTGTCTTATGAACCAAATCCTAAGCATGAAAATAATGTACATATTTTATATATTAGAAGTAGGATATGTGCAGTGAAACTTGTGTAAAGGATTTATTGCAAAATCTTGGATTATAGTTTACATAGTAAACAAAACATGTTCATGAGATATTTAAGAAGTTTGCCACACTTTAGGTAGATATAAAAAAATGAGGAAATAGTTTATTATAGTCCATCAGTTGATGCATAGTCGATGAAATATGCCTTTACTATAATTCACATACATCTCATAAGTTTATTTGCTTTACTATGTAAATATTATATATTCTTGCATTTATTTGCATATACCTACATATATTTCTTTTCTAAGTATTGTTTATATTCCAGGTACTATAATTGCCTTTCTTTAATTTTAGCATTATACCTAATACACTTTTATAATAGTGTTAATAAAAAAAATATATTTGGCAAAAAAATGTTTTTTATTTTTCAATATTTATACAAATATCAACTTCAATGTTCACATATTCTAGTTAAGTAATAATTGTTTTTTTGAGTTATATTAATATCAAATATGTAATATTAATATAATTATCCAAGTCCAATGTCTTCATTATTTTATAATACATATTAGCACACTTATTAATCCATTAAAAAATAAATTTTCATATTGTTATCTTGCTTTTGAGTTGAAAAAAGTGCAAATTTCATCCTACTGAATATTATTTTTCTGTTAAAACTGCAAATAAACAGAACAGAACTTTCAATTACTATAACTTCAGTGATTCGACAACAAAATCCTTCAATAATATCGAATGATTTGGTATACTCGATATCAAATATGTTATTGTGTAAGCCTTTTTCTTGTCACATAATACATTTCTACGGCTAGTAAAATACAAATGATTTGTAACGAACAATATTGAAAATTGAAACCAAGTGCATATCACAGGATTGGCCGATTTTCTAAATACAAAATAATCTATATACTTTGCTTTATGCTATTAAAACATGATGTTACATGTTTGGAGCCTAAAACATTAATCGTTTAATATAGTTACATATTGATAAAATCTTTGCGGTTTGACGTACAAATAAAGAAAGTCATTGACTAAACAGGTAAATTTCCTGTTATCTTCTTAAAAATAATATAAAGTTTAAGATCCTCCTAAGTTGATATAGTTTTATCATTAGAAAATTTTATGAAAATGTCAACTTTAAATTGTGAAGTTATTGTGAACATGATACCATGATAGACTTTTTCGAACATTTAGTGTGTGCAGATTTCACATGCTTTATGTTGTATGGATATTGTCTGCTGGGTTTATGTATTTTTTTGTGTTTAGGCACTCTTGTAAGAAAAACAATGTCCAATTTATATGAATACCTGTCCTTGTGGGCTTTATAGAAAAATCACATTTCATCATCCATAGATGTGCCTGAAAAGACATTTATGTACAAATTCCCTATACACTACTGTGATACTACGTCTTTTTAAACTCTCTTAATGGTAGCAATTCTTGCTGGAATTTTCCAAAGTGCTTCGTGCTATCTTGGCCACAGTATAAACATATGTTTATACTATGTCTTGGCATTACAAAATTTTCCGTACATTTTTTAAAAAAAAAAAAAAAATTAGCAATCGCTATATTATATTTCAAACAATTTTCTTATTAGTTAAAATTTTAAATTGAAATATTTTGGTATATGTACAAAAAAAACGAATATTGTCATTTTAGTTGCTAGGCTGCATTGCTGACGTACATATTTCTCGTAGCTTACGATAACCGTGAGCCTTCCCATAAGTTTCAGAATCGCACCCTTAATAAGTCAGTTGAGGTGGGATAATTATGAATAAATCGATGAGATATATTACCCCGTGGTACCGCTAATCTACCGCCACTTTCTTTTGTTGGTCCACCTCCGCCGG
The DNA here is from genome assembly GCA_963170755.1 of Amphimallon solstitiale. Lineage (NCBI taxonomy): Eukaryota > Metazoa > Arthropoda > Insecta > Coleoptera > Scarabaeidae > Amphimallon > Amphimallon solstitiale. The sequence goes on along the minus strand of OY720683.1, from coordinate 74,181,256 downwards.
ACAGAAATTTCGTTGGATTTTTCAAAGAATTCTGAGATTTGCAGATATTAAGGTAATTTATTTATTCTCTTATCCTTTTATACAACCACAGCCGACATAAACTTGTAAATAAATCTATAAAATAAATTCATATCAGTAGAGGTAAAACACTTCGATGTTTCCTAGTTGATTTTAGATTCTTTTTAATTCACTTGTCGTGAATTAAGAACACGAAATTCGTGTGTCAGATTTGACTTTCTTTTTTAAAACTGTTGTAATATACGAATTTCTCTGTAATTTTCAAAGAACGATTGTTTTAAAACAACAAAAAAAATAATTTGGATTATTTCCATTCAAATGGATTATGTACATATATATACACTTTTTTTGACTTTATTTCTCCTCACATTTATAATAAGTCTTGTTATTGTTTTTAATACTGACTACCTCTCGGGTGAGATCATTCGCAGGTAGGTCGTCAATTGTTTTAATGAGAGATGATGCTATTTTCGATCATCGTGTTACGGAATAAGTCGACCCACTCCCTTCTCTGCAACGGGCATAGCGGCGGCGAGCTATTCTGCTCTACGAACCTGCGAGAGACCCAAAGTTGAGTAAATGTAAAGTATATAGAGATCGTGGCACAAAGATTTAGTTTTAAACGACGATTGTTTTGGGAAGCGCCATACTTGGCCCTGGGTACGGCGCAAGTTGAGTAAATTATTAGTCACCCTGTTTTTTACAAATATGTTTCACAACACCTATTTCTAATATTTCAGGAAGAATTCCCTGTCCAACAAAATTATTACCTAAATACATCGAGTCTGACACATAATATTGTAATTATATTTTAATCAAGAATCACCAACTGAATAGGAAGATGGCATTTTATTTACATCACTCAAAATATGAGACTCTTTAATATAGGTTTACGAAAAAACTATTAAGACACAACTGAATATTATTATCTATATCATTATAAAGAAGAATGTTATACGGGTAGTTGAAATTTATAATTTTAGTTTTAGAAAAAAGGCAGTGAACTTGTTATATATATGAATTTAGTCCATAAAGCCAATTGGTTAAAGTATGTTACCGAATTAGTAAACGACATACTTGCTTATTTTAAGTATTATATCAATTACTTTCTACTTGACCCCATCTTACTTTCTTATACGTATTATAAGGAAGTATTGTGATGACGAAATTTTTCGACCTCGAGATTTTTGCAGGTGTCCACGTTTTGAAGTCTCCTGATACCAAAAAAAGTGGTTTTTAAAAAATGTCTGTCTCTCTCTATGTCTGTCTGTGTGTGTGTGACCACGATAGCGGTCAAACCGCTGTAGATATCAATTCCAAATTTTGTATTTACGTGTATAATCCCCCTCTTGAGATCTGATTAGTTTTTCAGTAAAATCGGTAGACCGGAAGTAGTAGTTTACTTCATTGAAATAATTGAATTTAGCCAATATTTCGTCAATTACTAAATTTAAACAAATTTATAAAGAATTCAAACGTGTAAAATTAAATTTGAGAAAAATTGTAAGTTTTTCGAAATTTCTACCGGAAGTATGTCTTTTACTCTTATTGAAAGTCAGTTTTTTGCGAATATCTCGCAAGTCATGCTTTCTAGGCAGGTACATTACAAGTATAAAAATGTTTAAAACATAATTTTAAATATCTTTTGTATAAAAAAAAATTCAAAATTCGGACCGGAAGTAACACTTTTACTTTTATCATAGAGCGATTTTTTGCATATATCTCGTAAATTATGTATTCTATATACCGGGTGTCTGTTTAAGCTCGGCCACCGGCCATATCTCGGCAACCGTTTATCGTACAACCTCGCGGAAAAAATCTTGATGGTAAAATGGACGACGGAAATTACAACAAAAATATTTTTAAGTTTCCAAAATGATCGCAAGGGGGCGCAATTCTCAAGATAAATTAAAAATTCGATAGTTTTTCATTCAATTCTAGATTAAGATAGATTAAAAAATTTACTAGCAAAATTTTAATACGTTTTTATACAACTTTCATATGAAACTTTTTGATCTAACTCTCATACGGAGGAGGTAGTTGAGGGGGGTATGTCTGCGCACAAAAGTAGGTATAACTTTGGTTTGCCCCAACAAATTTTAATGTTTCTGGGCTCATTAGATAGAGAATTTTACAAAGAATTGAAGGATATGTAGCACTAAATAACATGGTTGTCAAAGAAAGTAACAGGGGGCGCTGTTCTCAAGTTGCTCCCTTTTTTGTTGACGAAGATATAGTCATACGAAGACAATCCAGAAAAATAAAACTCTTTAAATATAAATTTATTTCTTTATTGGGAGTAATAATTTTATTTTAATTTTAATAGGGTCTCTAGACAGTGTATAGTACGTTTTCACTTGAAATTTCATCATACTCTTCGCTAAATGTATTTATTTCAATCTTTTTATCGATTTTTTAAATCATGGCATATGTTACGTTAGATTCTCCTTTTAAATGTTTTTAAATACTCTAGCTATTATTTTTTAAATATCATTTCTTATCCTTTCCAACATTGAAATAAAATAATAATAGTGAACAGTGTAGTTGGCTTTTTTTTTTAAATTTTCATCATAAAACATGGCATGCGCAGTGATACTAAATTACATTATGATGAGATTTCCAAGGTAGGCCATGAAAATCGAAATGCAAAGATATTAGTGTCACTTGTAGTTAAACTTTTTGAACGTATTTAGCAAATTAAGCCTTTTTGGACACCTGCACATAATTATTAAGTTTGTAAAATGTCGTATTCTAACGTTGAAGCTTATGACATGATCAGAATGTATTTTCAATACTTTGAAAGTGCATTCTTGCTTCGGGGAAATATTCCCTAAATTATCCCGAAAGAAGACATTATTGAGTTTTTATTTACCTTGCCAGATGTTCTTGATGTTTATTTATGGGGCAGAATAAGAGACATAGTTTATCACAAAAAGCCGAGTACAATTGCTACCTCCGAAATGAAAGTAACTCTGGTGTCTACTAATCGACAAGTAAACGGGTATTGAAAATGATGGTGAACACTTTTAACATTTGTTAAGTTGAAGTTTTTTCTTGTTTTATTTTTGTACCTTCTGATTTAAATATATTTTCTTTTCCTTTATAATACTTGGTCAATATATTTTCTTATTTATGTTTAGGTATATAATAGGTTCTTTTATTTATTTTCATTTCAGGCGGGGATGATTTAGATATCAATTTGTGTACCCTTTCGTTACTAATGAGTAAATGATTTGATTATAACTAATGCATTATATTATATTGTTTCTTTTCTCGTTATTGTCTACTTAGTTCATGAGTTATGGAAATTATTTTTGCTGTTTTCCTATAATTAGATCTACCTATATAGTTGGGTGATAAATATATATTATTATTATTATTATTATTATCATTATTATTATTATTTTATTTCAATGTCTAAAATGGCAAGACATGAAATTTAAAAATAGCTAGAGAATTTGAAAACATTTAAGAAGAGAATCGAATGTAACATATGCAAGAATTAAAAAATCGGTGAGAAGATTGAAATAAATACATTTATGGAAGACTATGATGAAAATTCAAGTGAAAGCGAACTATACACTGTCTAGTGACACTTAAAATTAAAATAAAGTTATTACTCACAATAAATAAATAAATTTATATTAAAAATTGTTTATTTTTTTTTGGATTGTCTTCGTATGACTATATCTTCGTCAAGAAGAAAGGTAGGAACTTCCGGTTTTTATCATTCTCTTCAGTTTTTTAGGTGCTTCAGTATTACTATATTAAAAATATGCCGTTCCGTTTAAAATTTTAAAGAAAAAACAAGTAATATACATACATTGAGAACAGCGCCCCCTGTTATTTTCTTTGACAACCACATAATTTCGTGCTACATGTCCTTCAATTCTTTGCAAGATTATCTATCTAATGAGCCCAGAAACATTAAAATCCGTTTGTGCAAACCAAAATTATACCGACTTTTGTTCGCAGACATACCCCCCTCCCCTCTACCCCTCGTATGGGAGATAGATTAAAAAGTTTCAAATGAAAGTTGTATAAAAACGTCTAAAAATTTTGCTAGAAAAATTATAATCTATCTTAAATTAGAATTTAATGAAAAATTATCGATTTTTTATTTATCTTGAGAATTGCGCCCCCTTGCGATCATTTTGGAAACTTAAAAATATTTTGGTTGTAATTTCCGTCGTCCATTTTACTATCAAGATTTTTTCCGCGAGGTTGTACGATAAACGGTTGCCGAGATATGGCCGGTGGCCGAGCTTAAACAGATACCCGGTATATTTATCAAGAGTACAAAAGTATTTAGAACTGAATTTGCAATGTCTTTTGTATACATGAAATTTCAAAATTCGGACCGGAAGTATAGTAGCACTTTTTTTCGAATATCTTGCAAAGTATGCATTCTATAGAATTTATTAAGAGAATAGAAGTATGTATTTATAATAGGATTTTCAATTATTTTTGTATAAAAAATTCTATAATTTGAAACGCTTATACGTATGATAAAGTCGTGTACTGGCCACACCTCATTTTTGAACAAATAGTTAATAAATTTGATAACTGAAAAGGAAATATATAAACTGATAGACACATTTTACTATAATAATATCTTCAATTCCAAACAAATTTATTAATTATAATATAATAAATAATAAAGATAATATTATTTACTTTTTAATTAATTAAAAACTTCATACATTTTCAATATATAACATTCATTTTCTTTTCAGCAAATTTAACATCTTTCTTGGTGGGATATTTATTCGCTTGGACATCCACGGCAATACCCTTAATGGATGGTACAATAGAATCTGAATATAATCCTTTGAAAGTGAAAATATCCTCACAGCATAAAATATGGATTGTGACTGTAGTACCAATAGGGGCTGTTATAGGTGCTTTATTATCTGGTTACCATGTAGAAAGACGAGGAAGAAAAGAACTTCTGGTTGTTGCTACTTTAATACTAACTATGGGTAATGGCATAGTTTACTTTGCCGAGTATGTAGCTTACATATTGATCGGTCGCATAGGATCTGGTTTAGGAGTTGGGGGCATTCTTGCAATAACACCATTATACCTAGGAGAAATAGCAAGTGATCGTAATCGCGGCTTCATTGGCATGAACATGGGAGCATTCGTATTAATAGGCATGCTAGTAACTTATATTCTTATTTCATTCGTGACGCTAATCAAATTAAATTTAATATTTTTCGTAACATCCTTCGTATTTTTGTTAGTGATAGACTGGTGGCTACCAGAGAGTCCTTATTGGCTAATTTCTCAAGATCGTGTTAATGAAGCAGAAAATTCCTTGCGGAGTATTAGAAAATGTTCCAAAGAAGACTTGGATGCCGAACTCATGGTCATAAGAAAATACGTTGTTGAATCATTTCAATACAAAGTTGATACAATATACATATTTAAACGTAAAGATATTTTGAAAGGACTCTGCATTAGTTGTGGATTAGCTATCTTTCAACAAATATTAGGTGTTAGTCTCATCTTATTTTATTGGCAACCTAATTTTGGAAGAACCGAAAATAACTTTCCAAGAGAGATGTCCACTATAATTATTAGCGGTGTACAATTATTAACATGTATTGTTGCAGCAGTTTTCGTAGATAAATTAGGAAGAAGGACACTTCTATTAGTTTCTACAATAGGAAGTGGACTGTCATTAATAGTATTAGGTGTTTATTTTTACTTAGAAGACATAAATGATATTGTACACACTTTATATTGGCTACCAATAGTGAGCACTGTTTGCTTTATGGTCACTTACGCCTATGGTCTAGGTCCAGTGCCGTTTGTCATTCTAGGAGAGATTTTTCCCTATCAAATAAAAGCTAAAGCATCTGCAATTACTATATGTGTCTGCATGATATTTACTGTTTGTACAACAACAGCATTTATGCCATTATGTAGTGCTATAGGTATAGGAGTTACATTATGGATATTAGCGACAATATGTTTCATTAGTGGCCTATTTCTGTATTGTTACATTCCAGAAACTGGGGGAAAGAGCCTTCAAGACATTCAAGATATACTGATAAAATAATTTTTAATATGTAATTCTTTTGTGAATGAAAATATATATCTACATACTTACGAAGATAGAAAATTTAGCAAAATCAAATTTAATGATTCTGATTCAAAAATTTTCTATAGAAGTATTTTGAAGCTCTCAAAAATACCAGAACAAGGTTTTAAACAAATTACTAGAACAGTTAATTAACATTGGTTTTAAACAATAACAAATGTCACTGTAGCAGAAGAATACTGCTGTCACCATGGGTTTACGTGTTAACTGTTAATTATGATTTTCTCGAAAATGATTAATTACCATTTTAAATTCGGCTGACAAAATGTTGCGTAATAATATTTAACTTTTTTTTATTTCAGTTGAATCATCTGTTCAGAAATGTATAATATTGTTTGTGACAGTTTCCATAAAATAAAAATCTTTTATACTCTAAGATGAAATGAATATGTGTAATTAATAGAACTAATAGTACAAATTTTAGACAATTTTTAGCACCATCATTCAAGAATAACATATATACTAAAATAATCAAACCCATTTACTGGGAAATTTGAACCTTTTCCTTTTTCGATTTCATATTGTATATTTACTTCAATAGTTTTTAATGTTCACTTTAAATATTTAAGACAAAATGGTAAAACAGATATCAACTCTATTCAGTATGCAATATATTTACTTATTAAAATAACAAATATTTTCTTGAAACCCTATCCATTTTCTCGTTTTCAACCATTGAATGTTCACAAATATATGTATTTGTCTAAAGGCTCCTCTGTACCACCCCAGAAAACAATACAAAATGGTAGCGGATTTTTTAGCTCCATTTTTATATTTGAAGGAAAGATCGATGTTTGTGTGGGTATCAAATATGCTGCTTAAGTGCGCTGCAATATCAAAGTTGGGAAATAGGCCTTATTTTTGTAGATATTGCGATAAATGTTTTTTATAAAAAACCGGTTTTTTGCGGTTATTTATAATGATTTTTAGTTGAAATTTATATCGATGTGTAGAGAATTCACATACCTAGTGCGCTCTCATTTTTCTTTTAAATAAAATTCTTTCATTCTTTTGATAATTTAATTGTAAGCTCTATAATTTTCTGCCAGAAATTTTAATCTAGGCAGCCCCTTATACATTTAACAAATCCATATTATTTGATTTATAATAGCTAGGTACTTAACCAGCGGGGGGTCGGCTAATCGTTACGACCATTACAAGGCCGCTATGAATATTTTTCTTTCGGTGCTGGATTGTATGTATTTACTACCTACTAAGGGTTTTGTGTTAAATTTTGTATATGCTTTGCATGAAAGAACTGTCCTGGTTTCGCTATCCAATATTTTATTTTTTTTATATGATCTGTAGGACTTCTCAAATCTTACCTCCCGAAACAAATAATCATAAAATTTCAGGGCGAGATATATGTAATTTTTTTTTGTCCAATTGCCTTCAAAGCTAAAGGTTTACGTATGATATTATCTTTATTCCGAGTATTACAATTGTCTTCACCTATTTTAATAATTTCTTTGTTTTTTTAAAGATGTATAAGCGTAGCATAAGCGTACACTTGTCGCACATCAAAAACACCCGCTTCAAATAAGTCTCGACTCGGGTAATCGCGTTTGTTTATTGAAAATAATCTTTAATATCCACTTCTGAACTATATCTAAGTTCCTCAAGGAACATTCCGAAACACCTCCCCACCCAATGATTACATATTGAATATATGTACTCTATATCTGCAAATCTCTACGTAAAATACTTTTGATAGGTTTTTTCCTATTTACACGGGAATCTATTATTTCTGGTAATAAAGCGTTCATATAAAATTGTTCCAAAACATTTACTATTTTCGTGTTCCAAAAATTATCATCCTTTTCAATAATTTCGCAAGCTATATTTTTTCTGTGTATACTATAAAGTAACATTCATCCCTTCGCGTTATATGTAACTGACCCTGTATTTGGTACATGTAATTATGATCCGGTTTTAACTTTATTTCTTCAGCATCATTAATTGTACAATAATCAATTATCTTATTTCGAATGGCTTCCTGAACTGTTAGTTCTCTCGCAGAATATGGGGCTTTTATTTCTACAACAGCAATAGCCTCCCAATCAATCCGTCAGGGGATGCGGCTAAAAACTTTTTTTCAATATCAATAAATAAACCAGTTTTCTCTATTTCAATTTTAAACTAATTTTGAAATTTTTCAATAGCTTTGTTCTCGCTATTTATACCGTGTTGTAATGAATTTGGCAACCCATATGTTTGCAAATTTTGCTTTGAATACAATATCTGATTTACACTGCATCTTGTATCGGTCGAAGGTCTCATATGGCATATTTTTCCAAAGTTGCTCGCAGTTAGTCTAATTGATTTTTCCTTAAACCAGACAGGGTTTGAGCTTTGTCCTAATGTTATTTCTTGAATTATATCAACATCGGCTTTATCAATGTTATCTAAAAATTTCTGTTTTGCGATGTTATGTTGTGCTTCATTCATATCTGGAATGTCTTCATTATCTAGATTATTAAGTCCATAATCGGACTCTGCGCTTTGAATGCGTTTTCGCTTCCATGGTTTTATTCTTTTTCCAATTAGTTTAACGCGTGTTTTAGAAAAACTGTTTGTATATTTACCTACTTTACCGTTATTAATATTTGCAATAATCTTTGAATTAAATAACCCCTTGTTATTGTAACTTATTACAGCTGCGTAACATCTACCCTCGTAAGACCCTTCAAAGAAAAATTTATTAGTTTACCCCCAATAACTTTCTGTATAACTGAATTAAATGCCTCAGCAGCATTGTTATCAATATCATATAACAAACTGGATGATACGTTTGCAACTCCATTTAAACATTTGAAAAAACTTGTGTAAGTGGAACTGTTTAGAAATTCATTGAGCATTACATTTACAGTTGCTTGATTTTGTTTATCGCAAAAATATGTAGCGCAATTAGAATGATCGCCGAAAATATGTCGAGGACCGTTCAAAATATCGTTTTTTAAATTTTCAATTTTGACGTGATCTGGTGAGAACTCTACTTTACGGTGCTTTATTGCACTAACAATGGCTGTTCTAAATTTCAAAACGTTGCTACGTATGAATTTTTTCACATACATATTCCCTCTTGACGTTTTTGATATTTCTCTAAGTTTGTAACAAAAGTTTCGCAATATGTGATTTCTACATTCGATTTTTTCTATCAAAAATCTAATGTCTCCGTCACCAATAATTTTTCCATATTTCAAATTATGCATTACTATCGATTTTCGAAATCCTTCCAATATAATTTGGCTTTCCATTGATGTTGAAGTTCCACTCCAATTTTTAAAACATGTATGTTGTAAATTGGCTTTTTCAGCATTATTTTTTTCACATTTTCGACAGTATTTATTTTTCACTCCTACGTAAAGAACTTTCTTTGTTCTTGCCCCTATAATACATCCAACACCAGAGGAAGCATTATAATTTGTTCTCTATGACCGTTTGCTCCAAGGACCGTCAACTACTACGGCAATTATAGGTATACCATCTGCATCAACTTCCCCAGCTTATACCGCTAATTCATGTTCCTCTTTGTCAGCTGCAAACATGTCTGCCGTTGCTAATTGTTTGATACTGGTCACTACCTCATTTTCATACTTTGAATATGTTCGTTCTGACATTTGAGGAATATCTAAACTAGCACATAATTCAGAAAGTTGTGAACCACCCGCACCAATTGCAACTACCCCGTTAATCGCTGCTTTGTTTACTGAATTTCCCACGACACTATCTTCGGTACTGAAAGAACCTTCAATACCGCACATAGCGCATTTATAACTAAAGACACTTTTGAATCCCAAGCGCATTTCACCGATAATATTTATTTGGTAAAAACTGTCAAATCCTTTGTGTTCTATGGATTTTAAAGATGAAAACAAATGATTGATATTTACAATTCTTCGACCACTAAGTTCAATTTTTTTTGCAGATGTTGGAATGTTATCATTGTCAACGGACATCGAAGAACTACTACATGATTCATAATCAGTAGACTTTTAATTTAATTGTATCGATTTTTCACCCTGCCGTTGTTTCCATATATTTTTTACTAATCGTCGTTTACTTTTACGTTTGTTATAAGCCTCACCCTTAGTTTTTGAAAGTCCCATTTTCAAACAATATGATATGTAGGTATTTCAAATATCTATCCTAAGTTTTTCCTAACGTTACGTTAATGTAAACCTACACCTACTTTTTTTGTTGATACTAACTATTTTTAAAATAATATATAAGAGGATATATTTAAAAAAAAACTGTTGACAGCGCCGTAAGATTTGGTCACAAAGCTGCCTTCACTTGTAAAAAAAAAACACACACTACCACACTACTCTGTTGGCACATATTGACACCAAATAAAGAAGATTTGGTCACAAAGCTGCCTTCATTTGTAAAAAAACACAAACACTACCACACTACTCTGTTGGCGACTAACAATCATCAAGACAACCTCAAGTGAGTTAGAAATGCAAAAAAATATGCAAAATTAGATACTAAGTAATAGCAAAGAAAAAGTGTTTTATTTTTAATCGGAGAATATTACAATATAAGAACGAGGATATTCAGGTAATAATATAAATGTAGTTTCTTTTCATATTATGATGTTAAATATTCAATTGCTAAAAGAAACTCTATTATTTGGTATAACAAAATGTGTTATCATTTATATCATCTTAAAATTTACATATTGTATCGCAGTGTTTGTTTGCTCTCGCATCTATTTTTACTAAATACACTTGAAAATGAATTTCCTTTTTCATCGGTAAGGACGGCAAGAAAGGTTTACCCCTAAACGGTTTTTATGACCTTGTGCGGTCGAATACTTGAGATGATTGACAGCTGTCGTCGGTGTTAGAAAGAGGGAGTATGCAACCCACATACCTGTAGAAAACAGAAATTCAAGCCAGGTACAGAGGAGCCTTAAGAGGAGCGTTTACCTATCGAAAACTAAGGCATCGCCGTTTCGCGTTTTTTGAATTTATTTTGTAACTTTAGAATCTGGAATTTGGGTTAGTGATGCAAAAGGCATCAATTTATAATGTCAAGGTCAGTTTTTGTACTAATTTATTTTCTTAAAAACGTTATGTGTCTTAGAAATAACGACAAAAATGCATGAATTTAATTAATGTCTACTAACTAACGCTGATACGCAAAAGGAAAAAACAACCTCCACGCACCAGCTCCACATTTGAAGAACGATATAAAAAAAAAACTTTCTGTAATTATTTTTGAAGATAAAAAACATTAAATAGTAAACATTGTCATACACATTTCACACGAAGTTTTTCCAAGCTATTGCGTCGTCTATCCCCACTTTACGGTATCTCTACCGGTCCTACCGAAGACGAAAACTATCGGAATCGGTCGGCTATTCCAGACTTAAGTCAGAGTGACAGTTTGTAATTAAAAAGAAATGTCATATATACCTATAATATTCGAGTGTTTAATAATATAAGTTATGGGCAAGCGAAAATTGGCTTATTATAAAACATCAACAACATCAACAGTTCCGTAAGTACTCATTCTTTATACATTATGTTTCACATCTATAGTATTCCTTTATCTATGACAGAATCTGTGAATAAAACCGAAGCGCTGTGACAGAGCCGAATATCGTCTACCTCCACCTACTCACACCCCCTTGAGTCTACTCGCCGCGCGAGTAATATAAGTTGAATAAGGTTCTATTTGTTAGTAAACGTCCCTCTTAACCCTAGAATGCATGACCTAAATTTTTTACTCTTTTACATATAGTGAGTCTTTGAGACTCACATACATTAAGTACAAGAAAATAGGATTTAGCTGCCTGTTCTTGGTGCGTTTCTTTATTATTCATTAGTAGTTAGTAGTTTTGGTTTAGAAAAACAGTTCTGTAGCATTAAATACAATTTAATAACTCAAAAAATGAAAATACAAAATACCATTTGATATCCATATGAATATTCTAAAATAATGAAATACCCTTAGTTTACATTATTATAATTGTTCCAAATAATAAGAATTTTTACTGGCAGCTACTACATGTCATAACACTATGCTCCTTACACACATTGTTCTTACACTTATTACAAATCTGTTTGCTCATTCTTCCTAATTTTGATGGACAGATATGACAACGCCTTTTCTTCGTAGGTGGCTCCTCTTGTTGCTTTACTGGAATTTCAATGAAGATCTTTATTGCTTCGACTGTTCTTTTATGTAAAAACGGATTTTGAGATCTTCTAGTCATATAGGGTAATATCAGAACTTCGGAAAGGTTTTTTTATAAAAATCCTACGGCGATGTTTTTTTCGTGCTTCAAAATCTGGATGCTCAGTTATATAAAGAAAAAATGCATTTACTGCACCGATATCTAACATGTTTGAAAATACGGCAATTGGCCACCGCCGTGTTTGCCCTTTGCACGTATAATTGGTAACCATTTGATCCATATGATCTACACCCCCTTTGGTTTTATTGTAAAATTCGATGATTTCGGGTTTTTTCTTTATACTATCTACATTCACAGCGCTGTCATGGTGCATTGTACTAAGCAATATAACTGATTTATTTTTTTTGGGCACATAACTATCGAGGGTTAAGTTTTCACTGAATCCAAACAACGAAGAGGATACCTGACGATCTTTCGAAGCTTTGAACTCTATGGGAATCTCCTTTTTATCTTTACGAGGTGTTCCTACTGCGGTGATACCGACTTTTAGCAGATTTTGAAACAAATCCATAGTGGTAAAGTAGTTATCGCAGGTTAAATTTCGAGAACTATTCTTTATACTAGTTATAAGAGTAGTCACTACAGTTTCTCCAAGATGTCGTTGGACTTCTGCTCCAGGTTGCTTTCCAGTATATATAATACCATCAATAGCGTACCCAGTTTCACTTTCACAAAGCCAGAAAAACTTTATGCCGTATTTACATGGCTTACTGGGCATATATTGTATAAAACTACAACGTCCACAAAATCCCAGTAATTGTTCATCAATAGTCACGTTCGCCTTTGGTATCATAACAGTTTTACATTGTTTGATAAATAAGTCCCAAATATATCTTATTGGTGCAAGTTTATTTGTTCCCAAACGAGCGGCACGCGTTCTTTTATCATCAAATCTAATAAACCGTTTTATGTTCTCAAAGCGATTTACTGTCATTGTAGCTCTGTACATTGGATTTGAACATTTATTCAAAAAAAATTCGCTTATCGGACTATCCCATTGTTTTTCGACTCCTGCTAACAGCAACAATCCCAGAAATGCGTTCATCTCATCAACTTCCACATTTTTCCACTCTTTACCTTTGTCAGAATATTGCCGCTTTGCTTCCTTGTTAGTACAAGCAACAACTTCTTCTAGGATTTGTCGGGTAAGAAAAACATTCCAAGCATCAATAAATGATATTATCCTGTTGCGTTGCTTTGGACCAGGAGTAAAACGAATAATGTTGTGACATGAAATTTTTGTCTGAGCTGGAGCATCGATTTTCCACTCGTACCCATTCTTTCCTTTGATACCCTGAGAATTCTCATTTTCAATGATTTCTTCTAAATCTGGATCATCTGATTCTAGAGCTTCATCTTCACTGGCTGATAAAATGTCTTCCTCCATATTTTGAATTTCCTCGTTCCTGTTTGGATGAACACATTCCTCGACTTCCTCTTCTGAATCGCAATCGGAGCTAGACACATCTGAATCAGATTCATTTGCCCATTGCAGGACCGTGCTCTACTGCTACAGGAAACCATATGAATATCTAACTTTTTACTAAAAAGGAAATGCAATGTTGCGATATTATTTTTTAAAATGAAAAATACAATCGTACCTTCTATTCAGAAGCTATTCATAATCTCTATACAACTATATTACGAATAAAAGAGCATAAATGAAGGACAAAAGAAGTTACCGCTACAACTGACTGCACCACGACACGCGGAAGGGGGGAAGTTGCAGCTTCAAGTAGGATCGGTCCACTTTTACTGAAACAGCGGTTGTGGGGGGAGTAGGGAAGTAGTTTTCAATATAAACTATTTATGAATATGTGGAACTGTATTTATGTTGTTTAACAGGATTTATTCAACCAGGGTCTATGTAGCAACGACCGAGTCTCTGAGACTCACTTGATGTTTATGTGCAGTAGTCACACAAAAAAAAGGTGTATGTGTAACCACTTGTAACCCCCCTATTTGAAAATATTGTTAAAGTATTTATAAAGGGGTGATAGAGGCATTCCTGAACGGAAAACATGGTACACAGAGCCGTTTGCAAAATACATGCAGTCAAAACGCGCACCGAGTCCGAAAGACTCACTTTATGCATTCTAGGGTTAAACAAAGTGTCTGTAAAATGAATTATCCATTAATTATCATTTGTAATTAGTGACGAAAAAATTGATTGATTGATTACCCATCCAAACGTCCACGATTTCGATTTACATAAAGTTCTGTAAATATAAATATTTGAAGGTCTTAAAATACATATTGTTGGCTATATATGCATCGTTATCAAACAAGCCCATTTAATTCAGTGGACTATGACGCACTTTAAACAAATTGCACAAATTGCATCTGTTACCCGAAGAACAGAAAACAGCTAGGGTGAATTGGTGTCAAAAAACTCTAGACCGCTTCAACGCAGGAAAGTCTAAGAACATGTACAACAACATCAGTGGTGATGAATCTTGGATTGATTTATACGAGCCAGAAAATAAACCCTGTCCGCTAGCTTTTTTGATGATGTACTTGGAATCTTTTCAACTTTGCGAGTATGGTGGTTTTGCTTTGAAAAACTAACAATCCACCTTCAACAAACCCAGATTCTATGTTCACAATACCTAATAAGTCTTTTGCCCTTTCCTGTTAAATTTTGCAAACCTGTCGAGGCACCATCTATAAATGCAAAAAATCTTGGGACATCTGAATTTTTACGAATGTAAATTTCATTGATAAAATGGAAATATAATGTCAGTAAATGTCTGACATATGCATAGAAATAGAGTAGGGAGAACGCGTTTCAAGTATGCGCGTTGCTGGTAGAATTGAAAGTCGCCATTTTGATGGTTGGAAATTGCGGAAAATTTGATCTTTTATTTTTTGGTAAAACAAACTAACAAAATTTGTTCGTATCGCGCAATTCATACTATGCTAAATAGTGGAACAAAGTTACTATTGTAGTATTTTATTTACACTGAAATACATAACTGGTGGAATTCTACTTTCCAGATGTTCTATAGCATAATCAGAAATGTAATTCTGTTGTCGTAAATCATCAACAACTGTTTTCAAGTTTGTTATTTGCTTTTTTAAGGTGCTGATTTTTTGTTGTGCGGTATACAACCTTTTTTTTATCTGTTTTTGTCTCGACGCCAGCCGAATATTGTGTGCCTTCAATTTTCTTAGTGATATGCTGAAAAATATAAAAAGGTTAATCAAAATTCTTCCCATTAAACTAAATTCAAAATAGGCTGTGAAACACTTATTACAGCCACGTTACTTTTATAGAGAAATATAGCTGCTAATCCAAGGGTGTAAACAATAAATATTATTACTTGACTACTTCATTCATTTGTATCAAGTAGGAGATAAAATTCAGGACGAAAAATATCAATTTTATACTTCAGTACACTTGACCATCAGTTTAAAGGTATGTTGAGCAATTCCCAAATGAAAAATTATTATTACACTATTCAACATAATGCAATGTTAAGAGGTTGAGTTTAAGTGTATAAAAAGTAAAAACTCTATGACAAAACATGAAATTCTTGACGAGAGTTTTTTTTTGTAGAACAAAATTTACCTGTAGTTATGGGTTGCTTTCACAAAAGCAATCTTCCGACGCTTGGCACTACTATCTGAGTTGTAGTTGTAGAGCTCTCAAGTTGCTGGGAAGATGTTTTCATATGTTTGCTAAAAAAAAATTAGTAAACATAAAATTAATGTGTGGACAATTATAACTACACAAATTTCATCAAACAGCACTTAAATTGTGAGACGGAGTTACTCATTCAAGTAATAAATACCTCATTTTTCTTTTAATCGGTCTCCTTTCACGTTCTTCTAATGATGATTCAACCAATGAACTTCCTGATGAAACTGTATGCTGCGTAACATCTTTGTTCGTGCTTGATTGTGACATGCTTGCGGCAATTTCAAGTGGTTGTCCAATGAAAGGGTCTGCATTTATTTTTAATGTTCTTTTGCCACCTCTAACAATAAAATCCTCTTCCTTGAAATGTTTAGAACAAACCACCTTGCTCTTCGATCAAGTAAAATCACTGGAAGGTTTACCCAATGCATCAAACCATTTTTGCAGTAGTTCACTCCGGGGAAAACCACAAGCGTATTTTCGTTAAATAATATTGTAAACTTGCTAAAACGAATAATGCATTGTTTTATCATGTTACTTAGGTATGAAATGAAACACCTTCATATTTAAACCTTCGGGCATTAGAGCAGCCTGGGACCGAACAAGACATGCTTTAAAGTCTTTAAAAACAACACAAATCGATAACAAAACACGAAACACTCGTCGAAATAAAATGACACTTCCACCAGGTTACCGCGTTTGACAATAAAACCATAAAAATGGCTGGGTTCATTGGGTTCATGATATATTATGGTAGAAACTAAATAAACGGTCTAAGAGTTCTAAAAAGAACTATTTTGATATATACACATAAGAACAGAGAAAACGAAGTAGAAAAAAACGTGGAAAATATATAAAATGCAACTGTCAAATGATTAGAAATGACTGTCAATTAAATTAAGTGAGTGTCATTTGAGCACAAAAAGAACCAATCAAATTGTCCACTTTTAGCGCTAAAATTTAAAGATGGTCCACGGAATTAAAAAACCGGGGTATAGACTCTAGGAACTTATATAATGCAGATAGCTGTCGAATATTAACTTCCCTCGTATAAGGTATCACTTGTTTCATATTACCAAGTACAAATTGTCGTTTCCCTTGCCAAACGTATGCATATTGAGGGAAATATTGATTGTTTTCACATTATTGTTACCATTCGTGACAATTAATGTCATGTAAAATGAGGAAATTTCACCATTATACATTAATCTAATAACAAGGAACAGTGCTTATAACAATCGATGTCATATAACAATGAGATTCTTGTAAGGCATACTTAAAATGCATTTTAATGTCTTGAGTTTATGTATTTATATAGTGTAATTGATGTTTTACAGATATTAATTAGTTAAATCTTCCTTCTATCCATAGCTGTATTTAAATAGACTTCTATTCTATTCTCTGTAATTGCACTTGTAAATAAAAATTTAAGGAAATGTCTATTCTCAGTACCTACTTAAATACATAAAGTACCTACTTACTGTTTTATGAATGAAATAGAATTTAAGTAATCACTAAACTGTATTTTCTATTCTAATAAATGCCTGAGATTGTATATATGTATGCATTTTGCTTTAAGAAAACAATGGGAAAACTAGCTCTCCAGAGGAAATCTTCAGTAACAATAAAACGAATACTTAAAAACCGATTTCCTTTGAATTGCTGGAAACAGTTAAATATCTCTGCTCTAAAATAAATCTATAGTCTTTTACAGTAATTTTACGAGGATAAAGTTCAAGCAATAATCTCCATAACTGCTTTTTTATAACGCCGTAAAAACTGGGACAATACCAAAAGGAAGAAGTCAAATTCGAGATCTGATTCTTCGCCGTGACCCGTTCGAGGTCATTGTAGTGTTTTGGACAATAAAACCGGCAATTTACGATCGTAGGCAGTATGATTTTGATCATTTAGTTAAAAACTTGGTGAATAAGCGTAACTTATAAATATACACACGCCAATACATCAAGATATTATGAAGCGTTAGTGCCCTCTATTGTATTATTATTAGATTCTTATAAAACAACAATATTACCTACACCAATACATTTGGTTCTTGTAATATACTTTGCGCGTATGTGTTTACAATAATTTAACTTTTTTATATACAGCGTGTGGCATATTAATTACGTTTTACGTAAGAACTTTTTAAAAAAAATCTGATTTAAATTGTATTTTGTTGTGCAAATGTATTAACAATGACTATCAAAATAAAAAAAAAAGATTATTTCTATTTATTCGTACATTTATGTTAAAATTAGCTTTTTCTTAATAAATAATGTTTTATCGACAATTTCTTATCTTTTTTACTAATAACACTGGGCAACAAATTTTCGAAAAGTTCATGCTTCCAAGCTGAAAATAGTCATTTCTTAATGAATTCAATATGCTGAACACGAAAATGACTAAGAAAAAGCTTAATTGGCTACGGGTTTTCTGTAATATGTACGCATATTTCAGAAAAAGTGTACTTATGTCAATATTATAATACATGGTAAGAAAACATTTACGCATATTTCAGAAAAAGTGTACTTATGTCAATATTATAATACATGGTAAGAAAACATTTACGCATATTTCAGAAAACGTGTACTTTTGTCAATATTATAATACATGGTAAGAAAATATTAGTCTGCTTCCGGCTTTCGACTTCTTTTGGCCTGCCGTTTGTAGTGGACTTGTGGAGCATCTCTACTGATTGTCCAACAATAGTCAGCTAGCATTGACGTAGACCATTTGCCTTGGTACCGTTGCTCCATGGTGGCAATGTCCTGATGAAAGCGTTCGCCGTGCTCATCGCTGACCTTCCCGCAGTTATCAGGAAAGAAATCTAAGTGGGAATCAAGAAAGTGGATCTTTAAGGACATATTGTAGCCGAATTCATGAAACAAAGCCAACATATCCTCAACCAGACACTTGTAATTTTCTGCCTTGTCATTCCCCAGGAAGTTTGCTGCCACTTGATAGAATGCATCCCAAACCTGTTTTTCTTTACCTTGAAGAAGTTCCTCAAACTTGGGGTCTCGGAAGAGCTGTCTAATTTGAGGCCCCACAAAGATGCCCTCTTTAATTTTGGCTTCACTGAGTCGAGGGAATTTGTCATGCAGGTACTTGAATGCTGGTCCATTCTTATCCATGGCTTTTACCAAGCTTTTGACAAGACCGAGTTTGATGTGTAAAGGAGGAATGATGATTTTGTGTGGCTGTGCCAATGGTGGGTGCTGTACATTCGTTTCTCCAGGCTTAAAAAATGATGTAGTGCAAATCGATTGCTCTGCTGTCCCACAGACAAAGAAAACAACAGTACTTTGTATATCCCTGCTGCAAACCCATCAACAGAGATACTACCTTCAGGTCAGAACATATCTGCCAGCCATACTTGCTGTAGTTAATCGTCTCCAGTAGCTGCTTTAGATTGCCGTAACTCTCCTTCATGTAGACCGCATGTGCAATAGGTATGGATGGAAGCTGGTTCCCATTATTCAACAAAACCGCCTTTAGGCTCAGTTTTGAAGCGTCTATAAACAGCCGCCATTCGTGGGGATCATGTGCAATACCGAGAGCTTGTAGTAGACCATCAATATCGCAGCAGAACACAAGGCTTTCTTCTTTCTTAAAGAAAGATTCGAAGAGCTGATGGCGAGTGCGAAATGAAGTCACTCGGACATTCTGTTCCAGAAGATTCCACTGTCGAAGTCTTGAGGCCAGTATCTCCGCTTTGCTTTTCGACAGATCCAAATCGCGAACAAGATCGTTCATTTCATCCTGGGTAATTTTATGTGGTGCAGATGTTTCGTCAAAGCACGAAAAGTCATCATCCTTACTGCCACGTTGAGGAGAACTCGCCGACGCATGGCCATCCTCATCGTCTGAACTGATAGAAAAATCTGTAGGAGGTTCTGGAATTGGGAGTCCTTCGCCATGAGAGACAGGTCGCAGAGCAGATGGTATGTTAGGTTATTCAACTGTCCACTTCTTCTTCTTGGTGATGCCTCCAGAAGCTGGTCGTACCATACAGAAATAACAGTCGTCAACGTGATTGGTGGGCTCCCTCCAAATCATGGGCACAGCAAATGCCATTGCCTTTCTTTTGCCATTAAGCCACTGTGAAAGATTTACGGCACAAGTGCGGCAGCATACGTGTGGGGCCCAGTCTTTGTCCTGGTCGCCTATCTTGCAACCAAAATACAAATGATACGCTTTCTTAACTGTTGCACTGATGTTCTTTTTCTGTGCAGCAAATGTCACTTCTCCGCAAATATAACAGAAGGTATTTGCACTATTAACACAGTTACGAGGCATTGCTACTGTTTAGTTACTTTACACTATAGCAATCACTTATGTATGCTAGAGCTTCGAAAAATATGCGCGAATGAACGGACATTGCACGAGTTAACTGTCACGTCGGCCATTTATAAATAAACTATAATTAGCTATTGCTTGATATTGCGCAATCAATTTCGCAACACTCTCAATGGAAACTTACAGTAAATGCTGCATTAACTTCTTTGCATGAAGGGGTGATGCAATATGACGCAAAAATTCGTAATTTCTCACTAAATTGCATTACATTATGCAATAGCATCTATACAATGGACAAAACGTCAAAATCTCTTGAACGTGAGCCAATCAACTTTTTTCAATGTGATATTCGTGTTCAGCACGTTGAATTCATTCAGGATTGGGTACTTTCACCTGAGAAGCAATTTCACTGTTGACCAGTGTAATTCTTAGTTTTTTATTTTATTTATCTTGCTATTATTACATTTAATCATAAGAAAATAGTGGATATTGTCACTAAAACCGTCGTCGTTAAAATGACTCCAAAGAATTTGCTAAATCGATTTATTTGATATCTAAGGAGAGGAGCTAAACAAAAAATTGGAACAATAAAGTTTTTGATAACATCCAGAATTATAATCTGTAAGCTTTTCTGAGCTTAAAACCATTGATGTAATGCGGTCCTCACATTTTGCACACCATCCAGTCTATGTATGATCATTTTGAACTATCCTGAGTTGGTCATATTGATTTTAATATGGGAAGAGAGTGTAATTAGCAAGCCTTTTTTTATTTATTTTTGTGGTTAAGTTTACTACTTAAAATTGTCCTGTGATAAATGTCAATGAAATAGGGTTAGTTTTAAATTGAATTATATAACAGAATTTTTATAGAAATATAGTAATTGCACTTTATTTTTGATCATAAACAATAATAAATACTTTACAACTTTATTACTCTAAAACATAATCCCATAATTACTCGTATGTCACCAAATGAATACATTTTATAAAAGTTGTTCGAAATCTCCAATGCATAGATTTGACAAGTCTTCTAATGTTATTGAATACATTGTGGAATGTTTCCGGTGCAGTATTTTGCAATTCTATTATAATTGCCTCTTCAAGTTCATGGAGATTATGCAGTATGTTCTGAAAGACTTTATTTTTTAGACGGCCAAAGAAAAAAAATTTCAGTGGGGTTAAATCAGGTAAATTGGTTGTGGCCATCGATTTTGACTAATCAATCGTTCATCACAGTATCCTTGCAAATAATTAATAGTTTGTTTTACAGTAAGTACAGTTGCCCCATCTTGTTGGAAGTACCCCAGGTTGAATTCATCTTCGTGAAGGCTGTTAATGAAGGGTTCCAATATTTGTTGTCGGTATCGTATTGTATCATAAAAAAGAAATTGGTCCAATAATCCGTCTTTTCGACATTGCAACCCAAACACCAACTTTGATAAGATGGAGACTATTTTTAACGAAAACATGTGGATTCTCTGTTGACCGGGTACGGTAAATTTGAGAGTTGATATACCACGACAAATGAATCCAAGCTTCATCTGCAAAGAGAGTGCTATTCAAGTCTTCTTCATGTAATATTTCATCAAACCAGTTGCAATAATTCAATCTCTGCTCAAAGTGATTGCTCCGTCAATGTTGTAGTACAGAAACTTTATATGGGTGCATATGCAAGTTTGTTTTCAGTGCCTTATGAGTACTTCCATAGGAAATACCTACAATTTAAATACATAATGACGTGTGTGAAGTTAGCCCCCCTTTTTTCGAATATCGGAAATCTGACGGTTGTTCCAGGTTGTTCTAGGTTTGTTCTAAATTGTTCCAAAGTATTTCAAAAAAAAAGTCAAAATTGGCCGAGATAATTGAAAAAAACGACTTTTTCACCCAGCCCCCCTTTTTTCGAAAATTGAAATTCTGAAGGTTGTTCCAGGTTGTTCTAGTTGTTCTAAACATTGTTCCAAAGAATCTCGAAAAAAAAATCAAAATTGGCCGAGATAATCGGAAAAAACGAGTTTTTGCCAGCCCCCCTTTTCTTGAAAATTGTAATTCTGATGATTGTTCTAGGTTGCTCTAGGTTTGTTCTAAATTGTTCCAAAGTATTTCATAGAAAAAATCAAAATCAGACGAGAAAATGGGAAAAAACCAAAGCCAAAAGTATGAAGTCGGACCCAGTTTTTGCAAAAATTAAAATTTTGACGGTTGTTCTAGGTTGTTCTAGGTTTGTTCTAAACATTGTTCGAATACGTCAAAACCGTATCTCTTATATATCAAAAGATATGGCAAAAAAACCAAATCCAAAAGTGTGAAGTTAGCCCCCCTTTTATCGAAAATCTAACTTCTGACGGTTGTTCCAGGTTGCTCTAAGGGTGTTCTCAATTGTTCCAAAGTATTTCAAAAAATAAATCATAATTGGCCGAAAAAACGGCAAAAAACTTTTTTTTTCTGGCGGCCCATTTTTCGAAAATCGAAATTCTGACGGTTGTTCTGGGTTGTTCTAAGTTTGTTTTAAATTGTTCCAAAGGATCTCAAAGAAAAAATCATAATTGGCCGAGATAATAGAAAAAAACGATTTTCCCACGGACCCCCTTTTTGCGAAAATTCAAATTCTGGGGGTTGTTCCAGGTTGTTCTAGATTTGTTCTAAACATTATTCTTATACATCAGAACCGTATCTCTTATATTTCAAAAGATATTGCAAAAAAACGTTTTTAAAAAGAGTGTGAAGTTAGCCCCCCTTTTTTCGAAAATCTAACTTCTGACGGTTGTTCCAGGTTGCTCTAGGTGTGTTCTCAATTGTTCCAAAGTATTTCAAAAAATAAATCATAATTGGCCGAAAAAACGGCAAAAAACTTTTTTTTTCTGGCGGCCCATTTTTCGAAAATCGAAATTCTGACGGTTGTTCTGGGTTGTTCTAAGTTTGTTTTAAATTGTTCCAAAGGATCTCAAAGAAAAAATCATAATTGGCCGAGATAATAGAAAAAAACGATTTTCCCACGGACCCCCTTTTTGCGAAAACTCAAATTCTGAGGGTTGTTCCAGGTTGTTCTAGATTTGTTCTAAACATTATTCTTATACATCAGAACCGTATCTCTTATATTTCAAAAGATATTGCAAAAAAACGTTTTTAAAAAAAGTGTGAAGTTAGCCCCCCTTTTTTCGAAAATCTAACTTCTGACGGTTGTTCCAGGTTGCTCTAGGTGTGTTCTCAATTGTTCCAAAGTATTTCAAAAAATAAATCATAATTGGCCGAAAAAACGGCAAAAAACTTTTTTTTTCTGGCGGCCCATTTTTCGAAAATCGAAATTCTGACGGTTGTTCTGGGTTGTTCTAAGTTTGTTTTAAATTGTTCCAAAGGATCTCAAAGAAAAAATCATAATTGGCCGAGATAATAGAAAAAAACGATTTTCCCACGGACCCCCTTTTTGCGAAAATTCAAATTCTGAGGGTTGTTCCAGGTTGTTCTAGATTTGTTCTAAACATTATTCTTATACATCAGAACCGTATCTCTTATATTTCAAAAGATATTGCAAAAAAACGTTTTTAAAAAAAGTGTGAAGTTAGCCCCCCTTTTTTCGAAAATCTAAGTTCTGACGGTTGTTCCAGGTTACTCTAGGTGTGTTCTCAATTGTTCCAAAGTATTTCAAAAAATAAATCATAATTGGCCGAAAAAACGGCAAAAAAGTTTTTTTTTCTGGCGGCCCATTTTTCGAAAATCGAAATTCTGACGGTTGTTCTGGGTTGTTCTAAGTTTGTTTTAAATTGTTCCAAAGGATTTCAAAAAATAAATCATAATTGGCCGAAAAAACGGCAAAAAACAATTTTTTTCTGGCGCCCCTTTTTTCGAAAATCGAAATTTTGACGGTTGTTCTACGTTGTTCTAAATTGTTCCAAAGGATTACAAAGAAAAAATCAAAATTGCCCAAGATAATAGGTAAATAGGTGTGAAGTTAGCCCCCCTTTTTTCGAAAATCTAACTTCTGACGGTTGTTCCAGGTTACTCTAGGTGTGTTCTCAATTGTTCCAAAGTATTTCAAAAAATAAATCATAATTGGCGGAGATAATAGGAAAAAACGATTTTACAATGGGCGGAATGCACTTTCCGAACATTACTGTGTTGAAGGAAGTTTTTGTATGATGCAGTTCTATTTAAAGAAATAAACATCTAATATAGCAATAAATATATATTTTCGCAAGAAATATAATGTTCATTTATTACAAAACGATATTGTTACCAAATGCTGATGAACTATTTCAAAGAAAAAATCAAAACCGGTTATGAAAAAACGATATTTTTCCCCAGTCCCTATTTCTTAAAAATCGAAATTCTTACAGTTTCAAAGTATTTCAAAAAAAAAAAGCGCTGGATATGGGTACCCAACTAAAATCAAACAAAATGGGGAAGTCTATCAGGCTCCCTTTGTTATTTTATTTTGTCTAGTAATAATAAAAATAAAATACTGATTTTGAAGTTTGAAAATTTTAATTATAGTAAACCACTACAACGTTATTTTGTCTAGCCGTGGTCTGGCCACTTTTTTTCATGGTTTTTGCTCCGGGAATGCAAGCACGTGTAGACATTCCTATCAAGTATGCTTATTTTTTGTAGCCCCTCTTCGTAAACATGTTGAAATATGCTGTCTAATTTTCTCACTAAAACGATTCAAAGGCTACTATTACTTTATTTGGAAAAAATATTATATAGGTACCTATTTAGATAATATAAGATAGTATATCCGTCAAAGAGTAGCCGATTTGGGAAAGGCTGTTTTACAATACCAAATTGATAAAAAAATATATTATTTATGTCAATGTTATCAAATAATATAATAATATCAATAAATAAATTTTACAGAAAAAATATATATTTTAGATTTTAGGGATAAACTAAAGCATGAACTCTAATAAAAATAAACAAAGAAACATCAACCTAGCAGCTCATGAGAAAAACACTAATCTTTTTATGAGCAAGGTATAATCATTCTCAATATGTTTATGAGGTAGTTTTTAATCTACATTAATAATGTAACTAACGTCACTGTTCTAATATTATTTTATGTTAGGAGCATCAGCATTTAGTAACAATATTGTTTTCAAACAAACGAATTATATTACTTGGGAAAATATATGTATATTTACTGCTTCTGCTTTATTCTGAATCACAAATGAGTATTATTATTCATTTTAAAATATAGATAATAGGTAAAATCGATTTACCTATTATCTTGGGCAATTTTGATTTTTTCTTTGTAATCCTTTGGAACAATTTAGAACAACCTAGAACAACCGTCAAAATTTCGATTTTCGAAAAAAGGGGCGCCAGAAAAAAATTGTTTTTTGCCGTTTTTCGGCCAATTATGATTTATTTTTTGAAATCCTTTGGAACAATTTAAAACAAACTTAGAACAACCCAGAACAACCGTCAGAATTTCGATTTTCGAAAAATGGGCCGCCAGAAAAAAAAACTTTTTTGCCGTTTTTTCGGCCAATTATGATTTATTTTTTGAAATACTTTGGAACAATTGAGAACACACCTAGAGTAACCTGGAACAACCGTCAGAAGTTAGATTTTCGAAAAAAGGGGGGCTAACTTCACACTTTTTTTAAAAACGTTTTTTTGCAATATCTTTTGAAATATAAGAGATACGGTTCTGATGTATAAGAATAATGTTTAGAACAAATCTAGAACAACCTGGAACAACCCTCAGAATTTGAATTTTCGCAAAAAGGGGGTCCGTGGGAAAATCGTTTTTTTCTATTATCTCGGCCAATTATGATTTTTTCTTTGAGATCCTTTGGAACAATTTAAAACAAACTTAGAACAACCCAGAACAACCGTCAGAATTTCGATTTTCGAAAAATGGGCCGCCAGAAAAAAAAACTTTTTTGCCGTTTTTTCGGCCAATTATGATTTATTTTTTGAAATACTTTGGAACAATTGAGAACACACCTAGAGTAACCTGGAACAACCGTCAGAAGTTAGATTTTCGAAAAAAGGGGGGCTAACTTCACACTTTTTTTAAAAACGTTTTTTTGCAATATCTTTTGAAATATAAGAGATACGGTTCTGATGTATAAGAATAATGTTTAGAACAAATCTAGAACAACCTGGAACAACCCTCAGAATTTGAATTTTCGCAAAAAGGGGGTCCGTGGGAAAATCGTTTTTTTCTATTATCTCGGCCAATTATGATTTTTTCTTTGAGATCCTTTGGAACAATTTAAAACAAACTTAGAACAGCCCAGAACAACCGTCAGAATTTCGATTTTCGAAAAATGGGCCGCCAGAAAAAAAAACTTTTTTGCCGTTTTTTCGGCCAATTATGATTTATTTTTTGAAATACTTTGGAACAATTGAGAACACACCTAGAGCAACCTGGAACAACCGTCAGAAGTTAGATTTTCGAAAAAAGGGGGGCTAACTTCACACTCTTTTTAAAAACGTTTTTTTGCAATATCTTTTGAAATATAAGAGATACGGTTCTGATGTATAAGAATAATGTTTAGAACAAATCTAGAACAACCTGGAACAACCCTCAGAATTTGAATTTTCGCAAAAAGGGGGTCCGTGGGAAAATCGTTTTTTTCTATTATCTCGGCCAATTATGATTTTTTCTTTGAGATCCTTTGGAACAATTTAAAACAAACTTAGAACAACCCAGAACAACCGTCAGAATTTCGATTTTCGAAAAATGGGCCGCCAGAAAAAAAAAGTTTTTTGCCGTTTTTTCGGCCAATTATGATTTATTTTTTGAAATACTTTGGAACAATTGAGAACACACCTAGAGCAACCTGGAACAACCGTCAGAAGTTAGATTTTCGAAAAAAGGGGGGCTAACTTCACACTTTTTTTAAAAACGTTTTTTTGCAATATCTTTTGAAATATAAGAGATACGGTTCTGATGTATAAGAATAATGTTTAGAACAAATCTAGAACAACCTGGAACAACCCTCAGAATTTGAATTTTCGCAAAAAGGGGGTCCGTGGGAAAATGGTTTTTTTCTATTATCTCGGCCAATTATGATTTTTTCTTTGAAATCCTTTGGAACAATTTAAAACAAACTTAGAACAACCCAGAACAACCGTCAGAATTTCGATTTTCGAAAAATGGGCCGCCAGAAAAAAAAAGTTTTTTGCCGTTTTTTCGGCCAATTATGATTTATTTTTTGAAATACTTTGGAACAATTGAGAACACCCTTAGAGCAACCTGGAACAACCGTCAGAAGTTAGATTTTCGATAAAAGGGGGGCTAACTTCACACTTTTGGATTTGGTTTTTTTGCCATATCTTTTGATATATAAGAGATACGGTTTTGACGTATTCGAACAATGTTTAGAACAAACCTAGAACAACCTAGAACAACCGTCAAAATTTTAATTTTTGCAAAAACTGGGTCCGACTTCATACTTTTGGCTTTGGTTTTTTCCCATTTTCTCGTCTGATTTTGATTTTTTCTATGAAATACTTTGGAACAATTTAGAACAAACCTAGAGCAACCTAGAACAATCATCAGAATTACAATTTTCAAGAAAAGGGGGGCTGGCAAAAACTCGTTTTTTCCGATTATCTCGGCCAATTTTGATTTTTTTTTCGAGATTCTTTGGAACAATGTTTAGAACAACTAGAACAACCTGGAACAACCTTCAGAATTTCAATTTTCGAAAAAAGGGGGGCTGGGTGAAAAAGTCGTTTTTTTCAATTATCTCGGCCAATTTTGACTTTTTTTTTGAAATACTTTGGAACAATTTAGAACAAACCTAGAACAACCTGGAACAACCGTCAGATTTCCGATATTCGAAAAAAGGGGGGCTAACTTCACACTCTACATAATGCTGTATAACAAATTACGTTTAAGTTAATTAGAACTCTTTACTAGTGTGTGGCGTCTTCCTGTTTTGAAAGACGTACGTTGTTTATCTTTCACTTGTGTCTTCTTGTTTTAAAAGTAGATAAAGATAATCGTCATTGAATTTACGTTTTACGTGGTTATTCACTAATAAAATAACACTGCACTGTTATATACAACTTTATTTTTAATTAAATAAAATGACAATGCCAATACATGTAGGCTACTTGCATCGTGCAAGGTGAACCATACATGATAGATAGCTGTTAACAGGTTGAGTCGCGATGTTGAACTGTTGAACTGATTTTAATCTTCTACTACAAAACGAATTCAGTCTTTAGAGTGGGGTAGCAAGTTTGCAAAACCGTACCTCATCTATTGTTGCCTGGAAAAACCAAATATTCATTAATAGGCTTGTAAGTATCACTAAAAGTTCTCAGAAAGAGCAAAATAGGAATGCAATTATCTAATATAAATATATGAGCCCTGCTGTGGCGTTTATGGATTTCTTCCATTATGGAATATTTATA
The DNA here is from genome assembly GCA_963170755.1 of Amphimallon solstitiale. Taxonomy (NCBI): domain Eukaryota; kingdom Metazoa; phylum Arthropoda; class Insecta; order Coleoptera; family Scarabaeidae; genus Amphimallon; species Amphimallon solstitiale. The sequence goes on along the minus strand of OY720683.1, from coordinate 74,152,604 downwards.
ATTATAAAATCCGGCTAATGTTTATGACCTTTTTACTACTACAACCGTATGATGTTAATAAAAGAAAGAAAATAAATGGTAATTTTAACAAAGCCTTTACCGATTTGCTAGAACGGACAATAGAAAAGTTTCTAAGAGATTACAGATTACATTAGGAGGCTGATGTCCCTTTTGGTTTTTCCAGATTTAATTTTAAATATACATTATTTGACGATTGTGAAGTAATAAAATGAGTGTAAGAAATTATACAGAAAAATCTACATGTTATAATTAATTGTTCCTTTGTAAAATAAGGCAAATTGGGATTAAAACTAAACATATAAGAATTTTACATAGAACATACAATTTTACTTTATAAATACGAATAAGAAAAAATAATAATAATAAACGTCCTTAACAACCAGCTTGAACAGACAGCTTTCGTACATATTTTGTGGGACTAACTTCTATTCACTGCCTAATGTCTGCAACATCTTCAGTTAAAACTGTTGGTGCTTTTTCAAGTTAATGTATGCAAACACTCCCCGTTTCCTTAAACCCTTCAATCGCCCTATTGCGATGACGAGTGAATGTGTCCAAGTTTATTTCCAAATTTTGCATATTCCGTTTCAAATTGTTGAAAACACTATCTCACTGACTACTTCCATGATCCATCCTCTTCCAATGTTCCACTGCGAAAGTGCGACATTACGATAAACGTATCCAGTTGTATCGTAATAAACATAGTTTACGAGGTATATTATCTTGAAATAAACAGAAAAGCAACAATAAAACAATGAAAGTACGAAAGTACAAGACACTTCAATACATTATAGTCTTGTCATTTGACATGTAAATTTAGTTTTTGGTAATACTGGAACTTTTTTGTTGCCAACCCAGGACAGTTCAAAATGATCTCTTTGTAGTTTATACCGGGTGTCCCAGCGGAACGGTAAACTCCATTATTGGTATCTAATAATGTAGGTAACCAATAATTTTTAATACAAAAATTGTAGATAATCATAAGCTCTACACATATTTTCATTTATATAGAGTGTTCGACAACGATGAACCAACAGAAACTTATGTTTTTTTTTGTATGTATCGATTTTCGACTGTTTCTGAGACATGGCGATTTTTCGTTAAAAATTGTACAACATTTGAAAAGTTGCTACGAAATAACGATTGATGATGAAATACTTATTATGGGCTCAATTAGTAGAGATATCTTTTCAGTACGTAAAGTTGATGTTTATTTCGGCATATCTATGCATGTTCTTGAGAATACATACCATTAGCTAAAAATTCTTAAACAAACTAATGGAACACTCTGTATATTTATGTCATTGAAAAGTACTTAAAATTTACTAATTAAACATATTCTACTTTCTTCCACTTGTGGGCGATATTGTAAAGGTTATAGGATATTATATCTGAGTAAAACCGATTAGGACATAAAAATATGAGTTGCCATGACTTGCGCTACGACTATAACTAAAATTAATCGAAAAGAGTTACTTCTATTTTCCTTTTACAAATAAGTAATTTTCATTACAATTTTAAAATTCATGAAGTGACAAATTTGAAAAGTTATGGATTATAAATTGTTTGAAAATTAACGTTATGATGTATCAAAAAATTGGTAAACCAGTGATCAATCAATTGAAAAACATCAGTTACTATTTTGAAGCATCACAATTATTGTCACCAACTCACAAATTAAAAAATACGTAATTTAAATCTTGGTCGTTATTTCATCAAAATTTTTCAAATGTCCAATTTTTGATGAAAAATCGCCACATCTCAGAAACGGTAAAACCATGGTTAATACGAAATAATGTAGAATTAATCACCTCTTGAATGTGTATCATAAAATTCATAGTTTCAAAAAATATAAATATTTCTTGGTTCTTTGTTCTCGAACACTCTGTATAAATAAAAATACTTTTAATTTGCACAGATCACGATTATCTATTATTTTCGTATGAAAAATATTTCACTATCTACATTATGAGATGCCAATAAAAGACCTGGTTTATGGAACACCGGTATATGCATATAAGTATGTATTTACAAAACAAATATTTAATTTAGTTTAAGTATACAAATCTTTTGATTACACAGTTTTATAATATTGACATACAGACAAATACCTATGACAGAGACAAGCAATTGTAGAATTGTACGTAAAGTAAGTAAACAACCCAAGGTGAAATTACATCATGTCAATACACACAAATATGTAAGCATTAAAACTACTCGTTGTTGAAGCTGCCAAAAATAATATAAAGCAAATAATACCTTATGGTGTCCATATAATGACGTGTATGTTAATTATGTAACGTGCAATAATTCATATATTTTTTGCTGCTTGTAAATAAAGACAATATTTTACTTTTTGGGAAAGGAGATATGTCTATATTAAGGAATCGTGGAAGAATACGTTTATATGATGTGCTTTTTTAAGATAGATCCTAATAAACCCATCCACTTAGATATAAAAAAAAAGAATTAGTTAAATAATAAGAAATTAACTGGTTCTGACGTAATTTCAGCCTTAGCCTGTAATAACGCCCTCATTAAGTATTGGCATTTTATTTAAAATAACTTTCTCCAAAAAAAATACTTCGAACTTGCTCCAAAATTAAGTAATATAAGTACAGTATAGAAAAACAAATGTAAATACATTATAATCAAATATAAACATTAAATTAATTATTCATTGTTATAACTTGTTTAATGGGTATTAAAATCAGAAACAATATAAGGAAATTTTAAAAATTATCATACATAATTCATTTAAATAACATTATATGCCATAATCCTTTTTTCCTTGAGACTGAAAATACATTTTAAGCCTGAAAGAGTTTTTAACATTTGGCTTTGAATAGAACAGGGTATTTGTTTCTACAAAATCTAACATTTCAAAACTAAAAACCTAGATATTTTTATTATAAGTCTACTACCTAACAGAAAAGTAAAAGATTCCCGCCATTGTTTGTTTCTAATGTATTAAAAAGTTATTCACAATACACGTACCCTACATGATCTTAGACTTTAGTATCTATGTATTTATTGCATTAATCAATATTAGAAATGATTAAATTAATTGAAATATTTCAACTTTTTAGGGCGTTACTTAAGGCTGTATTACACTTACCAAGTTTTTGGCCAAGTTATTGACCAAGAACTTGGTCAAGTTAAAATTGACGACAAGTCGTGTATTACACTTGCCAAGGCGACTTGATCAAAGTCTTGGCCAAGAACTTGGTGGCTTAGAACATGTTCTATTTTTCTTCTCAACTTGATCAAGTTTTTAGTGATTTCTATAGTCCGTCTCAACCCTATTATGCAGTACATGTTTAATAGGGATATTGCATCTCTTATTATCTTTAGTAGTCTCTTAATAACGCCATCTTTATATCCGGTACATTATTTATTTTCTTTTGTATCTTCTGTGCAGTAATTTTTACATTCAATATCAAACTCAAATCTCCGGTAACTTTATTAATTTTTTTATTTCGTACTTTTGCACTATTGGTACTGCTAATTCACCTAAAACCTTGGCCAAGAAATTGATAAATGTAAAACAGTCAAGGTCAACAATAACTTGATCAAGAACTTGCCGACAATTTCTTGGCCAATAACTTGGTCAAGAACTTGGTAAGTGTAATACAGCCTTTACGATTGCTCTACTATGTTTACCTGTAATTCTCAAACTTATCATCCCAAAACTGAAATAAAGCTTTTTTTTAGGCGTGACGAGTCACCAATTACTACATAATATAACCTAATGTTTAAATTCTTTGTTTTTCAATTGTCTTAAATTTAAAAATATATGCTTAGGCTCCATCTTTGAGCGTAGGAATACAGCAGTATTGTATCTGATATAAATCCCTACATTCATTAGTATACAATGCCCTACTATTTGGGTTTGCATATAAGATTATCGTTTTCGAAGTTCTACTAGTAGTCACTGGATGTTGCTACAATACTAATTCTGATATAGAGCGCCTTTATAGTCAGAGTGGTGACAAGAAATAGGAAATCAATAGCACAAATAAATGAGATTACAAATAGCCGGTGTTTATGGAAAGATCGGCAACACAAAAAATAACTTTAATTCAATCCAAAAGATGGTGTATGAATGTCGAATTATTTAGAATATTGTATTTTCGAGTTATTTTTCCAAGATATTTACTTTAGCTGCACTAGTAGATAATTTCCAGAATAAATTTATTGCATAAAAGATGGCACTACTATAGGCTTAACCTTGTCTTATCTTAGATTACAATTAAATTATTCAGAAGAGGCCGCCTTTTTTTATGGCAGAACCGAATAACGAGTTTTTGATGTAGTTCGGAAATGTCAGATATTCCTTTTTATTTGTGTTTATATTATAAAACGGAAATGCTGACATAAAAAAATAATTTTGGGATACTCCACAATTTATGAAAATATGTCTATTTTTAATCATTTCATCAAAAAGAACTGATCTTAATTTTCCTAATTCTGTTTTATAAACTACTATTAAATATAAATGTTTGTACATCTGTAAATGTATATCTTTCCTTATTTGATTTAGACAAAAACTATAAATAGGTATTTTTAATTATGATTGCATTTCTGAAAAATGAATACAGGCTGATTCAATGCCGACACTCATCAGAGGTTTCACGTATTGAGAATAGACGGTAGGTTTAAATTCGGCCAATTTGATAGATTATGTGTCTGCTATGGACCTGGTGAGAAAACGGATCAGTGATAAATGACTTTCGAGTCGCAAAATTCTGATTTTTTTCTATTAACATTGCCATTTTAATTTGGCCTTGTTGGGAAGAACCACAAGCACGTTAAATCAAAATAAGTTTAATCAATATTTAGAATCTGGAAACAATTTATAACGCCTGCAATACTGCATCTGGTCAATGGGAAGGTTAGAAAATAAAGAATTTTTTAAACAAGGTAATGTTCTTATACGTAGTATAAGGAAGTATTATTGTGATGATGAACATTTACGACCTCGAGATTTTTGCAGATATCCACGTTTTGAAATCCCCTGATACCGAAATGTGGTTTTAAGAAAATTTCTCTCCTCTCTCTCTCTCTCTGTGTGTGTGTGACCACGATAGCGATCAAACGGCTGTAGGTATCAATTCCAAATTTTGCATTTACGAGTATAATTTCCCTCTGATATCTGATTAGATTTTCAGTAAAATCGACAGACCGGAAGTAGCAGTATACTTCAGTGATAAAATCGAATTTTGCCAATATTTTGTCAACTACTAAGTTTAAACAAATTTATAAGGAATTTATATGTACTCAAAATTAAATTTGAGACGAATTTTATTAAAAAAGATTTTCAAAATTTTTATCGGAAATAGGTCTTTTACTCTTATCGAAAATCAGTTTTTTGCAAATATTTCCTTTTAGGCAGGTACGTTACGAGTATTTAGAACATAATTTTCATTACCTTTTGCATAAAAAAAAATTTAAAATTCGGACCGGAAGTCACACATTTACTTTGTATGGAATAGCGATTTTTTGCAAATATGTCGTAATTTATGCATTCTATATATATTTGTCAAGAGTACAAAAGTATTTAGAGCTAGATTTGGGATATTTTTTGTATAAATGAAATTTCGAAATTCGGACCGGAAGTAGCACTTCTACTCTTAGCAAGTAGCAGTTTTTTCAAATATCTCGCAAAGTATGCATTCGATAGAGATTTATTAAAAGAATAGAAGTATTTAGAATAGGATTTTGAATATTTTTTGTATAAAAAAATTCGTAAAATTTGGACTAGAAGTAACACACTTACAGGTTTATTTTTCGGATTATTTTTCTATGATAAAAGAATTTAAAACAATTCAGAATAACTTTTGTATAATTTGAAACGCTTACAAGTATAAGAAAGTCGTGTGGTGGCCACACCTATTTTCTTTTATTTTTTCGTACGTAGCGTAAAGAAGTATTGTGATGACAAAAATATTGGAGGTCGAGATTTTTGCATATGTCTACGTTTTGAAACGATTCGTTTCTCTTTGTTTATTTACGGTATTTTACTTTGGCTAATGACACGTGTGACAATAGTTCTATAATTGGGGCTATAATGTGTTTTCAGTTTTAGTCAGTGAGTCCAAATAAAAGTGCTAGAGTTAAAAGAGTAAAACCCACCATTTTAGGCGTCATTTGTTCCAGATCCATTTTCCCTCAAGCACAAAATCTGTGAACTTCTTCTCAAATTTAAACCTACCCTCTATTCAATATGACTCAGCCTGTATTGACAGGTAAATATATTACGCAGATATATTTTGCATACAACTTTGACAATGAGTTATGTATTATAAATATTTATAAATTTTATTCAAAAGTATTATATTAACATTCAAAATTTAAAACAACAGTAAATAGTATTGTATATAAATATTAAATAATCGTAGGTAATCAGAATTTAGAATATTTGAAAGATACTTTAAATTCAGTAAATATAACCTTGGCGCACAAATAATATACATATAATAAAATGTGTCTGTTAAAACTTCTTGCTTGTAAATACACTTGTATGTACAAAACACAACAAAGGCGCATCAGTTCTATTTCACGTTTTTTATCCACATGTATATTTTTTATTTGAAAGACTAATCTTCTGTATGTCCGACAGAGTCAGGTATATAAGAAGTATGTCGTCGCCTTATTTGAAATAGAAATTAAAATAGCAACCTAGATTTTGTTACATTCAACACTAATCCGTGAGAGCGGCCCGAATATTGTAACAAAACTTATAGTAGCGCCCTCCATCTTGGTGCCTTGTTTCCAAACTAACGCCGAACGCCTAACGGTCGTTTCCAAAATATGTTGCCAATAATTATCAGTACATCGGCTATCTACAATCTCCCTTATCTGTGTCAATAGAAACCAAATCTGCCAGATGGTAAACTAACAAATAATTCAATATTTATTATACATGGATTGATTTGGTTACCTATAATTTGCGGATTATATGATAAATATACATAAAAATAAAAAATCTGGGATAAAAATCAAATACTTTATTACTTTTTTCCATGTAACAGACAGTGTTTAATACATATTTTATTTATCTACTGACAATACCAATTTAGACACTGTTAGATTCACTATAGAAACATATAATATATCAGCGGTCTTATCACAAGAAATGAGAGGACAGAATGAAATGACCTAATGAATGATAGAAATTCTCGTATTATGTAGGTACCTACTTCTATATGATAAAGGTTTGAGAATATTAGAAGAGTAGCGAACAATTGTTGGCTAATAAGAAGCAATATTGTCGTAATAATACTTTCTTCATGATCTGCAAAGGCAACATTGCACGATCACATATGGGATAGATGGTAATATAAAAATAAGTATTGTACGACTACAGCACCTATATTCAACAACAAACATTCGTAGTATTAACTAATAATGATGGCAGTAATACCATCCAATCAGAGACAACCAGACTATTAAATGAGAAATGACTTCTAAAAAAATAAATACTACAGACACTATTTTGTATGATATCCTGATTCCTAAAAATGATTTGTAGTGCGCATATAACTAGGCAAGCGGAAGAGATAGGCTCGCACAGGTACAGTGAAAAGTAACTTGGTAATAATTAATTTAGATTGGTTGGAATTAAACTGGAATGTGAAATTTCACTAAACTTTATTCAGCGCGTAACTCCACCACTCGCCAAGTTATCTGTTGGATGCATTTTAATAATATTTAAGTATAAACACTTCTATGTAAATATAATGTAGAATTTCGTGCACCTTTATGAATTCAAAGAAAATGGCTTCTAAATTAATAAAATATCTTGTTCACAAGTTGTGTAGTAGGAAATATATGTAATCTTACTAACTGGTATAATTAATGATGGATGAATGTCTGTAGCATAAGATAAACATACAGGTAAGGTAATTTTGTAAGTGGATCTAATTAAACCATAATAAACACTGCACTTTGTCGCCAAACGAATAAGGTCTGAGAAAGTGCATTCAATTATAGTACAATACTGTATTGACAGAAATAAACAGTACTGAAACTAAGTTGGCGGTGACTCAATGCGCGCGTTTATTTAGTAGTGCCTAATTGTTAAAAATGGTGTCAAGTAGAGTGAAAAAATTTAGAAAATATCACATACGTCATAATGCGCTATGAACGTACTAGAGTTGGGCGAGTTCATTATATCCCATCCGGTGCAGTTTAAGGGTGGGGTTTTAGTATAACAGTAGCGTGACACTTACGATTACGTTATATTGGGGTTTATGTTTTGTTGTTGCTTCTTTGAATTTAGTAAAATATTGTTCTTTAAATAATTATCTATTTCTATATTATTCGATCGGTTAGTTTAAAAAGTTTTAAACTAACCGATTGTAAAAAATAATTTTCACAATTATGAAGTTTTTAAAATCATCCCTAATACTTTTGCCACCTACACACCTGGCACTTTCTCTTCGCGCAGCTTTGTGATGACGTATGTGATATTCTCTAAATGTTTTCACTGTACAGAGGAGAAAGTGTTTCTGGTGGAGCAAAATTTACGCTCATACGAATTCGGCCGAATTAGCGGTGCAAACCTGCGATATCTGTGTGATAAATTGACAGAACAGTTTAATAAACGTTCTCCGAGTAATGCCTTAATTTTAAAGGTTGTTAAGTTCAGAAATACTGGCAGTGTATTGTGCTAACGAAATGGAACATCGGGCCGTCCCAGGACAGTTAATATTAATCAACGCGTTTTCGTGCAGATCTTAGAAAATCCGAAAGTCAGCAGCGAAGGACAGCGTTGCAACTTGGTGTAAAGATAACTTCCTTGAAAAGAATCCTAACGGAGCTGGGTGCATTTTCGTATGTGGTTCAGCTACACCACGCGATTATCGCAGTAGAGTGGAATATTATGTATTCCTTTACATAATGCAAAAATGAGTATCTGGTGTGCAGTTTCGAGACACGGAATCATTAGTCCGTACCTTATCGAAGAAATCAGTAGACAAGTCATACTTAATCAACAGCGGTATATACAAATTTTAACACGCTTTATCCCTGATTTACGTCGATTCCACCGTGCACGTAATTTGGTATTTCGACACAAATGCCGATTTTTTGCGACTGACCATGCACTAACCAGGTTAACTGTCACGGTCACTATTGGCGAGACTCCCCACTCCACGACTAATGCTCGGTTAGTGCTTTCGCAAAAACATCAGTGCATGCCGTTTCTGCCAGGGTTTCTGCAGCGAAATAGTAATATAAACAAGACACACAAGTTTACTTTACATAACCTATATATGTTCGTGATCGAAATTCGCGAATTGATAATTTGTTTGGTCCACATTTTTCTTTTTTTGAGGATGGTATGATTGAATGGTTACTATTACTGAAACCTTTACATTTAACACAAACAGCTTAACTGGTGCTTTAAACTAAGGGACATTTACTTTCGACCTACAGTTGATGATGATGTATGGATAAATGTATATCATGAGAAAACTTTTTTCGAACTATTTAACATGCAAAAGGACACTATTATAATATACTCAAAACTCTAAAAAGATATATGAAAACACAACGAAAGGCACTGCAAATTGTAAGTGCTTTGAGCTTATTCACTTAACTACTGTCAACCCAGGTGTTAACAATGACAGACAGAGACAGATACAACATATCGAGCGTAACACTCCTCCCGACTTGTGTATGCAGCGGTTAGCAAAGTGACAGTTATTGATGACGTCATTACACCTTCCCCTTTGTTACCGGATGTCGTAAAAATTTTACAGTTACTCTTACCACAGTAACTACAACATACCAGATCAGTCGCGAGGGAACTTGCATACTGCTGCCGCAGTTCGTCAATTTCTTCAGGGACGTTTTCAAACCAAAATTATTTCACGCTTTACTAACTTCCCTTATCCTTCACATTCGCCAGATCTTACATCTCCACACGCATAAAATTGGGGCATGACCAAATATGCCGTCTTCAATAGGTCACTACAAACCATCGATGAATTAAAGGATGCAATTCGAGCCTTTTTCGCAGAACTTAGAAAACACATTCGATAACATGACGACCAATTTGGAACTTCGTTATGAAGGTAGAATATGTATTTATTAAAAAAATAAAATAAAGTTCAGTACTGTTTATTTCGGGCCATACTGTATTAAGGTTCCATTTCAGTTTAGATAAACAAAAATTATAATAGCATGATGTTTAGTTTCATTTCTTCACTTTTCTAATAATAATTAATTGTTAACATTTATTCAGTATCTCACATTTTCATTAATGTGTTTTTATACTAATAATTCAAAAAGTAATATTGGTCTGGGCTCATGCGTGGGTAAAATTAACATTTTTCGGAGCATTATAAATTTGAGATTTTTAGTAAGTTATAAAAATTACAGAGCAATGTAATATTCCTATTTATGATTACCTTACCTATATATAGCTAAATTGCTACCTGTCTCGTTATATTACTTCACCTAAATAATTCATAACAATATTTCATTTGGAGGACTAAAAAATGCATTCAGGAGACGCCAATATGTTTATTAAAAATGCGTGTTGTCCTAGGAATATAAAATATTCTAAAATAACGTTACATAAAATCTCAACAAACAACCCTTAAAATTATTCAAAATGCATTTTGCAGTTATAAGTATAAAAATAATTCAAATATTATTCGAGTAAATCTTTCGTGAATTGAATAATATATTAGATAAGGCACATGTTAAAATAATAACAAAATGTATACTAATTGTCTCTGAATGATATTCACATACTTTTTGCACTTATTAATCTATTTAACATTTAAAACACTGATAGTTTTTTATTTATTGTTTTACATTCTAGAAACTCTACATTTAGAATATCTTGTTAATTTTTCTCTTATTTTATGAAAAAAGAATATTTCTAAAATAATTATAATTAACATATTATCATTTTTGTTTAAGAAAACTCATAAAATATGCGAAAATATTTTTTTGCAATATATTTATACTTAAAAAAATCAATCTAATAATATTAACTGAATATAACTAAAATTGGAGTTTAATATATATTACAGTATTATTATGCTTATTTCCTTTGTAATAAAATACTAATGCTAAATCAGATTGTTCTTATATTTTCGGCTCGAGTCCTGAATAGTCGTAATTTAGTAAGTTTTTACATTAACTACTCGTATAAATCATTAAAATTGAAACTGCTCCTACAGAGCATAGTATATCTACATGAAATTAGAATTTAAGTATACAGACTCTCTGTATGTAGAAATAGGTTAAACATAAAGGCATTTATGAATTATTTTATGCAAATATAGACATATACAATTATGATTAAGAAATAAAGTGGAAAATGTATACAGAGCGAGTATGTGCTATACATTACGAGATTGCATCGCGTACTAATCCTACTTCATCATTAACAACTCGCACTGTATATATTATATATATAGCAGCTCATTTGCTACAGTGTGGAAAAATAGCGCCTACCGATTACTAACACTATGATATTATATTATACAGATGTATGTGAGAAATATACAAGATATCTTTTATTAGCAATATTATAACTACAGAGCGGACACTAAAGGTTGATGAAATACGTTATTATTTGTTTATTTTGTAGTTCAAATCGAGTAAACTTTCCGTACTTTATCTTACCAAATATAATGAATTTTAAAAACCCCTCACACTCCTATCTACGCCGATGAAGATAGGAAATTTACGAGTTAAATGGACTTTTTTTGCTCTCATTCTCGGGCGTAAACAAATTTTGCAGTTCACCATACAAATAGTGCTATTCAGTAACTGCGTGCTCTTTACATTATTTATTTGCTCCGTCGTAGTTTAAACCTGGGCCGTCCGCTCTGTAATTATAACATAAAAATTACTCATTGATGCATTACATAGCGACAGACATAACGGTTCTTTTTTGCTTAAGGGTTAGAGTATTCACTATATAAGAACATTATTTCCTTCACTTGATTACTGAGAACTGATTCGATTCATCACAATCAACACAATTGAAATCACAAGGCATACAATAATTTAAATATTTATATATCTCATCCTATTCCTTGGCTATACCGTACTAACGATGACCAACAAGTCTGAAACACATGTTTATACCAATTATTATGTATCTGCGTTATATGTTGTCTTTGAATTAAGGCCTGTAGTATTGTTATGTATACATAACAATACTACAGGCCTTAAAGGCTCGCGGCATCTTTTCATTTTGTTCTATTTATTCGCTCCTCAGTTGTCCCGTCCTTCTGGGATGACATCGGGAGATGTCACCCCTTATTGCCAAACTGTAGTCCGGCATTCTCACTAGGTGCCACTGGATGGTTGTAGAGATCCTCCACTTCGTATTTTATTTGTTTCCTAATAACTTTTCAGCAACTTTAATCGTCCAGTTAATGTTCTCAATATTCATATCTCACACATTGCCAACTAGCTCTTCTTCACTATCTAAGTCTTAAAACCATACAGCACGGTCGATCTTATTCTTCTTAGCTTGGACGATCATCATCTTCTTTGATGTAGACATTTCTCTAAGGTTTGCCTACGCTAGGAATTATTACAGATACATAAAATAAAACAAGAAACAAAGAATATTGGAAAAAATTCCACTGTACAGCAACCATACACACGTGTTTTCTGACTCATTGGTAGTCATCAGCACGCTCTGGCCAAGGATAACTTTCGAGATTTAAGCAGACACGGAAGACCGTCAGGTGACAGACCATCACTTTATTCCTTAGCTACACCGTACTGATGACGACCAATGAGTCAGAAACACATGTCTACGGTTGCTCTACAACGGAATTTACCCAATATTCTCTATTTCTTGTTTTATATTCTTTTTTATATAAAATATTCCTATAACTCCTCTGATTTTGACATCAGGGTGACTACGTCAGTGCATTGATTTTTTCGTTAGTATATCATTCCTTGTGTGTTTATACTAATTTTTGTTAAAATTTTCTCAAGAACTAAGTTAAAAAGTGCTGTAGACAACGGGTCTCCTTGTCTTAGACATTTTGTAATCAAGTATTTGCCATAATTCCTTCCATACTAACAGCATAATTCGGTCCTAGTTATAATTTTGTACTTTTTATCAGATTAGGTAAATTTTTAATTTAAAAAAATACAAATTTTAAAAATTAAAAATTTACCATTAAATAATTATCAGTGTTAAAAAGCAAATAATTATAATTTGAATTTTCAACACTGAGAAAAACTAATTTTAAAGTAATTTAAAATTTAGTATAAGCATAATTCGGTGTTCGCTAAGATTTTTTTTATGAGTTTGAAGATTTTACATACCCATTTTTCCAATGCTTCCTACACTTGTTTCTTATTATTATGGTATAAAGTCTATTTGGAATTTATGAATGACATTTAGAGGGGTAAATTTTGATCATAAGCATCATTCTGAAGCACCTGTACTATGAAATATGACTGTTGATTGCTATCTTATATAACTGCCTGGGTATTTCGCAATTGTAGTGCAGTGAATCGGAAATCATTAAGTCGATCTTTTTAAATTCTCGACAACACATTGTAAACGATATCAATCCCACACAATTCTGAGAAATACCAACCTTCTTTCGAAATTTATCCCCTAGTAAAGCTTCATCATCAGTTCCTATGTATCTTGTGTTTGCAAATGTGTTCCTAATCCATTGGTAGAAGTTGCATACATTTTCTACACAAAATGCTGTTCAAATTGTAACAATTTATTAGATAAGCGGGTTTATAGTACGTATTTTGAAAAATAGTTATAAACACTTTTAGCATATTTAGAACCAAATGTAATTGCATCTATATGTAATGAATATTCAGTTTCTTGCAGATAAAAGAACTATTGTCTACTAACTTATAAAAAAACTTATATAATAATAAATAACTAAATATTAATTATTTATTATAAGGACTGAAAATAACATCTGCATACTTTAAAAGAAATCTTAATTTCTCTCATATCTTAACCTCTCATTTTACAACCTTTTGTATTATTGACGAGATATTTTTACACACTGTTAACATAATATCAAACTACCAATTCAGATCTTATTTATAATTAATAAATACAAGGAGAAAATCTTGTCGAAGAAATTTACAACCAAGGTAATAATTCAATAGGTTTGTATTGATTTATTATTTGCATACCACTTCATCATAATAATATGTGTCTGCAATTGACTTACGCAATGCGATTAAGAAATTTTCATTTTATTAAATCGGCAACTTCGAAATCGTCTTTCTTCGTTTTTCCTACTGCCAGAGTCGTCCCTAAATAGTTAATTTATCATATAAAAATAATTTTCTAATTATATGATCAAGTAATATGCAACTATAACATTGTCAGTGTATTAAAATTTAGTTGAATCGTTTCTGCAACCGACACGGTCAAAATACGATCTAAAGACGACGATTCAATGCCACTATAAATTCCCATTGACCGGAACAATTTTAGACTAATACACTTGGCTCTTGTTTTGTAGGACAAATATACAGTAAACGCCAAATAAGATGGCAAGCGGTGGGAGTAAGTACGCGCAGTATTAGCAATGGTCGGACAAATATAGTCTGACATTATTGGATAGTCTTCAGTAAGCGGGCGTACGCGTTTTTAAAAAACGACTACAGCGGATTCCCACCGCTCGCCATCTTATTTGGCCTTTACTGTATGTTATTAAGAGTTTAGATGGTAATTATAGCAAACGTCAAAAGGTAATTATGATAAATGTCAAAAGGTGTAAGAATATTAAGCGACCCTAGCCATAGCATTAATAACTTGTAATTTCGAAATTATATTATGTTAAAGGTGATTAGTTTATGTAGATATTTTTCAAAATCACTACTAAAATATACGTCAATTAACCAAACAGACGATACACGTCATTAAATTACATAATACCTATTTAATTCTAGTAATAATCTCGCTCCAGTGAACATATTATGTTACCAGAACGTACGCTGTTGCAACATTGGTTGTGACCAAGGAGGATAAAAAAGATGGAGAGAGCATTGTCAACAAAAAGTGATGCCGAGGGGTATATTTCATCCGCCATTGGTGGAACCGTGTGAAACATTATCTGCTTATTTGTCCAATATATATTTTCTATTTTATTCTTTATTATTGTGAATTACAAACGTCCTATGTTCATATATAATTTATTTTTTATTTAATACCTTCAATATAATAATTTGTTATTAATTAGTTTAAGGTTAAGAATTTCCATTATTTCCCATTTCATTTTTACTAAGGATTTAGCTGTTTTATCTTTAATTTAATACTTAGTATTTAATATGGTTTGATGTGCCGCTTTTCATTGCACAAATTGGAGTAGCAAGAAAGTGCAAGGCAATTACAGGCAGAGAAGAGCAAAATTATAACTTTCCACAATTGTAGGTAGGTACATAATAGTATATTAAGGGACAAGTTTCATTTTGACGTTTCAAAGTACGAATTCAGAGTTTAAGAAACGAGTGGCGTAGCCACGAGTTTCTTAACTGAATAAGTGCTTTAATGTCAAATGAAACGTGTCTTTTATGCTATTTTTTGCAATTAGTTTTAAAATTTCTCTTTTTGTAAAAGCAAAACGAGAAAAATTTGATAATCAAGGGAAATTTTGTGGCGGTTGTTACCTTGATTTGGCACAAGATTTAAATTGACAAGTTAATTTAAAATTGACACATTTTTGATAATTTTCAACAGAATGTTTCTACTGCACACGGTATCACTATCACTTCGAAAGATAATTCAAACGTTAATATAAATGTTTATAATAGTTGTACTATTTCAAAGATTAATTAAAAATATCAAATCTTACAATGAATTTCAATATAAAAACCTCAAACTTGCTTACAAAATGTCATATTGACATCTCCATTTCTGTTGCAATGTGACCAACTTAAAATAAATCTGTTTAAATGTTCCATTTCTATTACGCACTAGTGAAATAAATGGTATGATTACGGTACTAATTGCAAAGTTATTAATTTCATCCAACATTTGGTAAATATAAATCTTTTAACATTGAAAATTGTTGATTATAGAATACCAAAAGAGCCCATTAGAAGGAATCTATGGATAAAGAAAATAGATAGACCACATTGGGCTCCAAAGGAAAGCAGTATGCTTTGGTCTAAGCATTTTGCGAAGAACTGCCAGTATAAATATACTCTAACTACTATATACATTAGTAAGTGCTATGCAAACATAAATTGTGAAGCAAGTGCATTATTTTCTTTGGTTACAGTGGAATTGTTTATTAAGTAACAACAAGTGAAATTGAATCAAACCTTCCATCAAGAGATCCACAAGAACTTAACGAAGAGCTTTTATATATTATTATATTATAAATAAAATCATAAAATAAAACCTCATATATGTAAATTCAAGCGACTAATGTTGAAGTATGTAGATATATTAGTAATAAATATATATGTACATAAATTTGTTGATACTATTGCTAACCTAAGTATGTATACACATTCTTAATTATTATATTTCAGTTTTACATAGAGTAAATATTGAGTGAATATTACAGTTGAATGACACACATTTCTATGCTTGCAGAACCATTAATTGTTCTGAAAGGCATCTTTGGAAGTAACATTTTTACTTCAGTTATGTATTGAAAGTTCACGAGTAATTCATGGGCACTAGCAAATATTAATTTTTAGAAAAATCTATAATTTGATTTTTTAATGTATAATTATTAGAGAAGTAGCTTTCATCTATAAACAATTAAAAAATAATAATATACGAATTTAAATAATTTAATAAATAGTATTACATATGATACCTAACGGTATGCAACCCGCCAAGGTTGAACCATTTCTACCCTGCCCATACCCCACCTGGCATCACTTTATTTGTCTATAAACTGACATTATGCTCTCTCAATATATCTTACTTACTCTAGGGTTATGACACTTGTGACATATAAATTTAGCATTTTATTCTGTCAACTGTCATAGTTGCTTACATCTTAAAACCACTTCATTTTCATATGTATTTACCACTTTCATTTTCACTATGTTTATTGAGCGAAATTATATACATAGATAAGTAGTTTTCACAACTAAATTATGCCTAAACCTTTCGGTAAGCAACCAAAAGAAATAATTATCTCCTTTACGGGGTATTTTGAGAAAAAACGCGATAATAATAGGCCATTTTTCCCGCTAACACCATTCCGGGGGTAATATTTTCTGTTATTCATAGTTTATACCATAAACGCTTTAATAATAACATTTTTTTATTTAGAGAGTAGCAAGTGATGTAAATATTCATAATGCAACTGTAAATAAAATATCTACGTCAAAACAGAGGGTTCAACGCGAAAACGGCCTAGAAGCCTGTTGTAAATATTGATGATTTTACTCTATATGTACAATTAGAAATACAGTATGACATTTATAAAAACAGTAAGTTTACAGTAATTAAGAATTTACATTTATAAAATTAATTTTTGAATTTATTACAGAACATCACTGAACATTGCGCTTAAAGAAAAGAAACTCTTTTCTGTTGTAACTGGTACATCTTTACGGACAATACTACATAGTATTGCTTTTAATTGTAAGAATGCTGGCCTGATACTAACTAAGCTTTAATGAAACTACCACATATTGTATTAAAATGTGTTACATTCTTGCAACAATGTTGTATGAAACATGAAAATGTATGCCAATGTGTTTCCCTTGATGAAACCTGATGGAACTATTTGTAAATCTTGGCAAAATTACCATAAAAACCACAAAACCATTGAAAGTGAATAGTAAAAGGTTAAACATATATACAATTGTTTGGGATAATGCTAGTTACCACAGTACTGTTAAAAATAAAAGTCCAACATAATCGGCCACTAAAATTGAAATTCAGACATGGCTCGCCAATAATAAAATTTATTATGATAGAGCTGCATTAAAATTACAGTTATTGGATTTAGTTAAGCGGTTAATACTGTCCATCAATCTCTTCGAGCTTGAATCCGCCTCTTTGCACCCGCTTACATTATTCCTTCCAATTTCCTGTAAAACGCGAGCACTGCCATGATACTTTTTCTGGTGTCCGATATCATACATTTTTGACAAACCCCGCATATATGTATGCGTTATGATCGTCGTCATGAAAGCAGTTCAGATGTCATCACGAACTGAAATTGATCGATCGGTTTGACGTTTGACATTCAGACATGGCTCGCCAATAATAACATTTATTATGACAGAGCTGCTTTAAAAATACAGTTATTGGATGTAGTTTAGCGGTTAGTACATATATATTTAATTATTTCATTTATATCACTACATAAACACATAAATCACAAACTATATATATCAAGCTGATGATTTAGCAGAAAAGTATGGACACATAGTTCTTCGACTTCCATTGTATATTTAACCCAATAGAACTAGTTTGGGGTATAACAAGCATAATAATATTGGCAACTGTGGAAAGAGGTATTAATGCAAGTAACCCCAGATATTTAAGCAAATAGCGTTAACCATTGTGAAAATTGAAAAATGGTAGGATAGGGAGGTAGGTTTCAAAAGACAAGATACATTACCTCTTATAATTAATGTAAATGACTCTGATTCAGAAGGTAATAATAAATGAAGAAAACTAGCGTTTCAGATTAATAGTGTCATATTTTATGTGTAATAATATACCGTATGTGTCAATTTTCATTAGGTATAGGGATTCAATGTTTACGTGCGATTTATACGTATACAAGTAATGCGTGGCAACATGGCCCCCTACTGTCCATCACCAATCCCGGCAACAATCGACATAACGATTTTCTCCGATCTTCCTACTTCTACATTCAATGTTTAGCTGCGAACACGTTGCGATCTAGTCTGCAATAAAAGCCGTCTTATTACTGGAACGGGAAACATCAAATGGCCGCCGCGATCTCCTGATCTAGTAGTTTATTATTATTTTCAGAATCCTTTCTTATTTACCTTATTTTTAATTTTATTAGAATTACGCTTTTGTTTGTGTCAAGCAGCGTGAACGCAGCTTAATAATTCTCTGCATTTACTGAAAGAAAAAAGAAAAACAAATCCTTGCTAATCATAAATATTATTTCTGAACGCATTACAAACACCCAAGCCGGTGGTCGAAGAGTTACTGCTAACCACGCTAACTTGTATTTACGTGCATGCATCGGTCGTCCTGGCATTGGAAAGGAAAGAAGGGGTACTATGTTACCACATACTGTACGGATTAATCGCCTATGGCTAATGAACATTGACACATGCGGTATAGATTTTGTGTATATTATTTTTGTGAATGTGGTATAAAATAAATAAACTCATATGTATTTAGAATTTGCTTGTCTTTTTGTAGACATAGTCCTAATGATTTAAAACAGTTATGTAGTATAATTAATGGTATTTGTTAATATTTTAAAATGTCAACCTAATCCTAACCACAGATTATTTTCTAAGTACAGCTTACTCAAAACAATGTAATTTGTCAACACTGTCATGACATTCATAATGACGTTGCTTATGATGTGTATCGTCTGTATGGTTAATTGACCTATAACTTGCAATTTCGAATTAATATTATGTATGCCGATAACTCTCAAAATCACTACTAAAATACCCTCCCTTTAATCTGCGTTTATGGAATTCTAATATCAAATCTGACAATCAATTCACGCAAGGTTGGAAATTATAAAACGTGAAAATTCCCAAAAATGCAAATGGCGGTGGCGTAAATCAATTACACATATATTATACATAATATTCAATTTTTTAGGTTGTAAATATCAAAGACTCATTCATAAGAGTACGTTTCTCCTGACTAGAACTTAAAAAGAAATATATAAAAATAGAGAATTTGTAGATGAAAAATTTGTTCAACTGCATTCACTCCAGTACTCTAAAAATACATATACATGGAGGTGCTTCGTTATTTAAGACATTAATATTACAACCCTGTTAGATATGGATCTAGAAAATAGTACCAAAGTAATTATATTACTTCATTGAAAATAATGGAGATTCCTATGCATATCTGGTAACGTTAACACTAATCTTTTTTGTACCTAGTTAAATCTATTGAGGTGGTTGTTGGGATGGAGGTTGTTCTGGAGGTGGCGAAGCACCATCAGCATTACTATCATTATTTTCGGACGAAGTGTCATCTCCACGTTGGCTCAGTAAAAAGTCAATAATTCTATAATCACGTCCATTATCCGTATTTGCAATCCACAAAGGTAGCCACTTATTAACCAACAACCATTGTACCGAAACCTTACTAATCCTACCGGTGGAATCGGTCGGTCCGTATAAACTGTCTATGGCATAATGGTTATTCTCGATGGCATAGTGGTTGCTGTCTATGCCACTTCCGCAAGACGATGATAGATGGCGTTCGATACGACCTATACCGTGGCCGATAACGTCAATCCGACCATACGCGTTACCGATACGTCCGTACGTACTGCAACCCGGCATGTCGTTTAAATTGGGATGTCCAGCTGGATCTTGTGCCGACATGTTGGGCGGATTATTTAATGGAATTTCAGCAGAGCCTGTTGGAGGATTATGCTCGTTGTTATTAAGTCTTGCTTGGCGAAGTAAAGGAATGTCATCAATTGATTCGTAAATATTTTCGTTTCCTGGATTATTGCTGCCAGTGGGGTCGTTGTTGATGGTCTCGTAAACATTTTCATAGTTTTGATTTGGGGATGGTAGCCTATCATAACCTACCGCGCCCTCAGCATTGCTATTATCATCACAATTTGCATACCTGAAACAAATATAATTTTGATATACAGGCTGTATTTGAAATAAGGGGACAGAGTATGATTAATGGAAAGATGTAATTTTATTAGACTCAAATCCAAAAAATTTTGCGCAAATTACAAAGATATTTTTAAAATATTTGTCGCGCCACTGAACTTCAATACGACTGCAGGGTATGGAAGGGTGGGGTACTAAGTAGGAGTGTGACGGCGTGCGAGGTCAGTCTCGTTCGAATGTTACGTGTGGATGTTTCGACTATGGCTTACACAACACACGAACTGAAATAAATTATGTTTTTTTTTAATTCACTTGCATCCAATTAAAATAAAAGTTTCTCATAAGTAGAGTTGGGCAAATTTTACAACACAAATTTGTTTTTGTGAGAAATAAGAAGTAAAAAGTCGTTGAATGTAATCATAATAACAGTAATAGCGGAAGAAAACGTAATATCTAAATAATCCTGGCAAATATTAAAATAATTACAAAATTCATACAGTCGGCATCTCAATAAAAAGAATTCTCGTTGTTGAAAAATAAGTTATTTTAAAAGAGAACAAAAGAAATGGAATAAAGTACACGCATCAATTTTATTGGGAAATTTGTCCAAATCTATTCACAACTGATATTTCATACTAAGGTTGTTGAACTCTTAGCATGAACACCTGTTTAGAAATAGCAAACAATGCTATCATTGAGGTTTTTATAACGTCTACAGCTGTTATTGCGTATATCTATGAGTGTTTATTTAGTGCGATGGAAATATTATTTATTACGACTCCTCAACCTGTGTGGAACCTCAGTCCCGTTGGGCCAGATAGCCGACGTCTGGCGCGATACCTACGATATATAGACACATGCTAAATCCATATGCGGCACATTAAACACTTTTCGGGGGGTTTTTAATTTTAGCGTTCGTGTCGTAATTGACTCACAACTTTTGAGATTTACATTCTACATAATTGCATCTTTCCATTTATCATACTCTGTCCCCTTATTTCAAATACACCCTGTATATAAAATAACATAATACGGAACACTAAATATGTGATAAATATAACAAATAAATCTAAATGAATATAATAAATGACCCTACTAGTAGTATGGGTTTTGTTGTTATTTCGGTATCCGTTACATCAAGAATGCAACATCTACTATTCGTCTCACTAACCGACCGCAAACACCATGTGCAATGTATATGGTCCATACCATGGTTATGTATGGCCCAAAATGTGGCATCATAATAATTGTTAACTAATTTAGAAAATTTATACACACAAATCCACAACTGATAGCGCCTCGACCTTCAACTAGACTATTTATGAAAATAAAATTATTACAGCAAATATCGAAGTTATAATGTATCGATCTTGTTGTTATTTTCTCAAATAACCAGTCTGGGAATTTATCTAGTATCTTCGGCTCTTAAAGTTCCATATCCCTGGCCGCGTTTAACTATTAACAAATTATGTTTGATAACTTTAAAATTATCTAAATTTAATAAATAATTAGATGTCATCGCGAACACCATCAGGATCTAAATGGAAAATTTCGGGTTCTAAATTATTAATTAAAGATGTATATACTTGCGGTTCTACAATTGAATTATCTTCGGTAGATGGACCAGTAATGGCACTTGCAATATCTTGAATCGACAAGATGTTTGCATTGGAGCGAAGCGAACTTTAAAGTGTTTAGATTTTGAAAATCTACACTTTTATACCTACGACAACTGCAACATTCTAATAGAAAGGCGTGCGGCTGATACCATGTTTGGTTAACCTTTATACGTTGTAAAATTCTCAACACCGAAAGGTTTTATGCCCTCAGCAGCCGCGGCGGCAGAGGTAGGCGGGGTGGGGGGGGGGCAATCGAATCCGAATACTTGCAACAACTCTATTTATTTAATCACACAAAATATTTCATGGAATACCCCCGACGGATTTTGTACACTTTGTGAAATTGGAACTGTAAGAATTGAAGAATTTAACGATGATTCCGATGTGGAGAGAAGCGACAATTCCAATGAATTTTCTGCTTGCGACACCAGTAGATCCGCTCTACCAACCAATTCCAGATGTCATCAAGACAGCAATTCGAAGAGTAAGAGATTTAAAAGATATCAAGAAAGAAGTGAAGAAGAGGAATTTAACCAGCATGGTTAAATTCTAACTTTAAATTTAAACGTCGTAATGATTTAAACGTTCAAAATGTAATTGAAATCTTATACTTACAAATTATTTCATATGACACTATTTCTATGTAAAGTTTTTTAAATAATAGTGCACCTTATTTTGCTTGTACAACAGAGAATATTTATGATTAGTATTATTCTATTGAAGAAACAATTAGCATTTGTAAAAAAACTATTATTGTACCAATTACATTCCGAACAGAATGTTAAACAATTTCTGTTAGATGTATATAATATTGTAAAAAAAGCATTACCAAAAGTTAAGTGTTTAGAAATTGTATCTCCAGCAAGTAGCGGGAAAAATTTCTTCTTCGACATGATATTGCATTATTTTATTAATTTTGGTGGAATTGGAAATTTTTCAAAATATTCTAACTTTCCAATGCAAGTGTGTAAATAAACGGATTTTATTATGGAATGAACCTATGTGCGAGGTTACACAATTGGATACAATTAAAATATTATTCGGTGGCGATACAATTAATGTAAAAGTTAAATATCAACAAGACGCTATAGTCAATCGTACATCAGTTATTGTTTTATCAAATAATAATATTTTTCCAAATGATATTACAATATAGTAGAATCGTTTTAACAACTGACACAGTCAAAGTACAAACTACAGATGAGGATGCAGCATCATCGACCGGAACAATTTCAGAACAAAGAAATTAGAGAAAGAAATATATCTTCTGCTGGTGTAATATGTACTACTAATCGAAATTATGTATACGAATATATCATAAATAATATTATTAACTAATACTTTTCTATACCCATATTTTATGTAATACTTAGCTATTCTGTTTAGCAGGCAAATACTGTTCACAAATTTATAATCTTAGATGACAATTGTAAGAAATGACAAAAAGTAATTCACAGATCAAATAATATTAAACATGACAAACGCCAAAAATTTATGAATGTTATTATTGACAAGGATAATAGAATAGAGCATTCGTGACAAAAAAGTGAAGCCACGACGAGTATATTTACATCCGCCATTGGTTGCAACGTAATTCTTTAGTGAGAGTATATGGCTTTTTATTCTTGAATATATATTCTGTTTAAATTTATACTGAACAAATAATAACACTGTAAACCAGTTTCTAAAATCTGTTTGTTTCAGTTGCTGTGTACTAAATAAGGTTGACGCTTGTAAACAGTGCAGTTAAGTTAACAAATTGGGAAGTTTAGTCGTTTATTTGTTTTTGTATGTCAAATCGTTTACCCAGTACACTAAATCGAACTGAAAACAAATAATTTAGCGGTTTGTAATGAAAAATTAAAAATAACTCCGAAATTATTGGGTTTGGGTATAGGACATTATTAACAAAAATTAAGCGCAATTAACGCATCATTCCAAAAATTTAATAATATACGGGGTGTTCCATTTAAAAAAAATCAGTAGATGCTCTTTGAAGATAGCCAAATCGATTGCATCGTAACAAACACCCTGTATAATAAAATGAATGTTTGATTATTTTGTAGGTTCAACACATCCCTTGGCTGCATACTTACTAAATAATTTTGTCTTAGATTATCGTAATACTACCGCATAGAATTATTATGGTAACCATTGTCGCGGCCATTTTTTTTATAATTTTCGTTAATAACTCAACAATGCGTCATCCAAAACCAAAACGCCAGATATCGATGAAAACACAAATTAAAGTAGATAAGGAAAAACAAAAGATATACAGGGTGTTTCATTTAAAAAAATTCGAATGTGTGCCATTTTAACGCATCACCCTGTATAATTCAAATTATTTTCAAAATGTGTGTTTTTTGTTACTGTGCAATTTTTTATAAAATAAATTTCTTCAGTACTATTTAATAACGCCTATATTGGACTTTGACGCACTAATGAGCAACCCTGTATATGCAATATTTCATATATTACTAACTATAAAACAGATATTACCTTCCACCAGCAGCGACCCCATTGCCAGCAATAGCAAAACTTCAAATAGGTTTATCTATTATAGCAACGCCTGCGTAGCTTCGTCCAATACTCATACAGCTGAGCAACATGGTCCACGTCTCGGTTTTTGGATTATATACTTCCACAGATGCCAAATTACTGGATCCATCGTCACCGCCAACAACATACAATAAATTATTCATGGCTACAACACCAGCATTTCTTCTGCACAAAGCCATATCAATCACCGAACTCCACGTTCCAGATTCGGGATCGTAGGCTTCCACTGATTTTCGTACTTGAGGTCCATCATGACCACCAACTGCATACAGAATACCATCTAAGACACCCACACCTTTAAAAAAACAAATATCTTTATTTTAAATTTCTCAAAATCACAAGTTTCTTTTTAATGATAACTAAAAAAAAACTAAATATATATAATAATAAATGAAACAAACTGGAAATCAACTTCCAACATTAGTAGTTACTGTTATAGGCTTTATGCTTATTCTTTTAAACGTGTGTTGTTCAAAAATAATACTTTTAAAAGCAGTTTGCCCAAAGAAATACAACTTCTTAAAGTATTGACAGTGTATTATACCTAGTTAAAATCTGTATTATAGTAACATTATCTAGGCAAAATATGTTGAATGGGCATTCATAAATTATAAACAATAATTAGGGTTATATTTAATCCAGCTATCTTTAAACAGAATAACATACTGACTCTTCAATTTATATACTCCTCAAAACAATTGGATCCATTAGTATTACGCAACGAGCAATAAAACATTTGGCAACATGGTTCACCTTTATCTTCCAAAGGAATTACTGTTTACTTAAATAGTTATCGCGTGTAGGAATGTTGTCGGAGGTAATTACTCGGAGGAATTAATCGACTGGTCATAAAAACAACCAGTAAGTCATTAAAACAACTGATTAAGGTGCGGAGAAACTGGCGGTAAAGCAGGCCAGAAGGCAGCACTTATAACTCTAGGTGAATTAAAAATGCAGATGCATATGTACCTGCAATGGGGCCTGCGTATTCACATAAATCGTAAACATGTAGTGATTTTGGTTCCCCAAAATAATTAAATTTTTCGGTATAAGTACATATACATAGAATACTTTATAAATTACTTTAAAAAACATATACATAATTACGGAAAAGTAATTGTATAGAAATGCTGAACTTTTTAAGAAACATAAACAATTGTATTTAATAGCTACAATTTTGGCATTTCTATACACATACGAAAAAAAATTCGTTACAATGTGAATTTCGTAGCTAATGTGTATCTTCCGAAATATATTAATCACTAAACCATTTTCGATAAAAATGTGAGTATTCAAAATAAAAGTTACTGTTCTAAATTTTATGTCATTACTGTTAAATACTGCTTTATGTGTAGTTATGTTCTTTTTTTTCGTTTGGAAAATGTATGCTTTGTTGCAATTCTATACATCAACACTAATGGAATCAATAGTCCCCTAGATTATAGTTTCACAACTTTTTAAGTGGAATCAGCGTATACATACGAAGAAGTGACTTGATAAGGGTATTATATTTAAAAATGTCATCCATCATATTTTTTCAAAAACAGGTTTTGTTATAATTACAAATTAATTCAGCACCCTATATAACAAATTTAACTGGTTTCGTAGGATCAATAATAAAGCAATAATTTCAGGTAAACTTATGGCTGAAATCCTGTCTTAGTTGTTAGATCATGCAATCACGTCTAACATGGGCTAACTACAGTTCATTCACTTCAACAGACGCGCTGGGGCGTAATTAAAGCAACGACCATGTTGCCAAATTTCACTTCTTTTTGTTTATGTCGAACCGCTTCATTTTTAGGTTAGGTGTCAAATATCCATCTTACTGATGTGAAGGTTAATTTACCTTTTCTAATTACATACATTATGTAAGTACTCATGAATGCGAAGTGTACTGCAGTAATAAATAATTAAAGGTTACTAACAAACGCTCATAATATTAAAAATAACCTAACAACAGCTGACAATCAAAGACAGAGACATAGAGTGCATCCAACATAATATGCACACTAAGTCATAAGAAACGGTGATAATGCTTAGGTATTTTTGTAATTTAATATTCCTAGGTCCGAAATTCCTAGAATATTTCCACCTCGTTCGTTAACGTGAATGAATTATAACAACTAAGTCCATTAGTGATAGGAGAACTCGAGTGAAAAATAACCAGGTACTCGATTATTCCAATAATCGGTGTAATAAGGTTTTTGAATACGAGTGACAGGTGATGGGGTTTACCGACACGACAACCGAGTAGCCGCAAATCGGAGATTCAAGTTGCGACCTGACTAGTTCATCATCCGTCACTTGGTACTCGTCACTTGCATTGAAAAACCGACTACCCGGCTAGTTTTCACTCGAGTTGTGCATTACTACTTGAAACTCGAAATCGGTGTTATAATTGACGGGTGATGAGATACGACTAATGAACTAGTTCCTCACTTAAATCTACGATTGGCCGAAACCGTTTATCGTGTCGGCAAGAACATGAAATATATGAAATAAAATTGAGAGTATTAGCACGTACTATTGTTTTGTGAAATAAAGAACTAGGTATATGAAAATGTATACTAATAATTCTGAAAGTACACTTTACTTTTATACACGATTTTTCATAATAATTAAAACAAAGAATATTCCTAAATCATTCTATGGGCTCTGCCATTTGCAATGTATACAGGGCTATGACATGAGTGACAACTGCTCGAGTGATTATTGGCGGGTGGTGAGCACACCCCGGCGGGGCAACCACACAGACAAGTTCATTATCGGCGATATACTCCCAGATGCCGAGCATACCACCGACAACAAACGAACCAGTCCCGTCCAGGCAACTGCCCGGCCAAAACGCACTCACCAGCCGCCACAGCGAGTGATAATCCGACTATTAAGATCATAAGGTAGTGAATAACCGATAATAATTCGATTTTGCCCATCAGTAGTAGCTACAACCAACCAAAGCACAGTAACAGATCAAAGAAATGCTTGTAGATACATTTATCAGATGGTGTAATTAGAAAATTCAAATCTGGTAAGCCTATACTAAACCACTAGACCACTGCTACAGGATTAATAATGGCAACAGCAATAACGCCCACTTATTTTGAATGATGCTGTCTGTATATTTTTAAATAGATAATATAGAATGTGGTTTTCGTCTTGTACAGTATAGTATGCAATCAATATTTGATACTGTTTTAAGCTGTTGTATTTCTCAATACAAAATGATGATTCAAGTATTTCTGTCGACAGTTAGGTACAGCTCAGTTAAGATCTGATGACACTTACGTGAATGACAATTTTAATACATAGACATAGATTTCGCTACATATGAAGGGTTAAGGACCGACTTGAAAACATTAGTCCGTATTTAATTTAGTTACGCTTTGTCTACCGTAGTGTATGTTGTTTGGTGTCGTTCTGCTATTTATAAGAAAATCGCTTTATCCTCGTTCTCTACAACAAAATCAGTTTTTTTCAAAACTTTATTTTTGCATTTATTGATTCAAACGTAAGTAATAACAAAACAAACTAGCAGGAAAGTAGAAATATGTAATTATAATATTATTTGTTTGAAGGTTAAAACTTCGATAATGGCGGATTCTTCTTAACCTGTATCGAAAAAGCGCAAAATAATACATTATCAAGCTCGAGAAATCGTGTGGAATGTATATAATTACTTCAAGATGCATAACCATAAGGTTAATTAGTATAAGACTGTGTTTGTTTAATTATTAGTTAATTTAGAAGATTTCTAAATCACAAAAAACGAAATACAATGAGATAAATACATTCTTCGATTAGAATAAATAAATTTTTAACCTCACTTTATTTATTCTAATGCAATGATCTAATACTATTATACTACTAGATGCATTGTACGCTATGTCTTGCTGATTAGGAAGTGACCCACACCATAAGACAAAGAAGGAAAATATATGAGCGTCGAAAGTTTGACAAGGATGAACAAAATTGACCGTTTTATGTGGGCAAAATTCAAATATGTTGCTATAGCTTGTAATGGCTTATAATGTTTAAAAGTATTATTTTGTTAAAAATATGCTATATTAAGAGGAAAGTAAAGGTATTGCAACTTTAATAATCAAAAAGATAAATAATTAAATATATATTATTAATATGGTATTAAATATATCCTGTTTAATAACATTTTAAAGGTATCTATGCTAGTTGCCATTCTTTATTAAGGAAAGAAAATTAAATAAATATGACTTTTAATGACTATGAGATAACTATATGATTTTGTTCTTCTAATAATACCTATTTTAGCATGTTTGATGATCATTCAGTTTTTATTTAAAACAGTAGTAGTAGAAAAATATTTTAAAAATCACTACAGATATCAGTTGGAAATTTTGAATTGACCACTAGAATTTTTCAAAATACTACGTTCTGAAAAAATAAATATAGAAACTGACAGCTTTTCTTAGGTGTTCCTTACAACTTCTGATATATTCAAAATAAAAGACAATTAATGCTTAATTTTTTATTAAAATATATGTACATATAATTAATATGGATTAACAAATACGTGAATGGTAAATATGTGATCGAAGAAAAATGGAGAAAGAAATAGTAAAAATACATAAAGCTAGAATAACTTGTATTATTTCGTGAGGTGTTTTTTCTGTGACTAATTGAAATACTTCAACATTAGTTACATTTGGGGATTCTGAGCTATAAGGTAAATAGAACATTAAAAATATCTAGGTAGAATAATAACTACAAATAGAAATCTTACTTTAACAGTTCTTTGCTTGGTGCATCAGTAATTTTTAATCGTTGAGATCTGCTATTACAGGGAACTTTTCTCAAGTGAGTAGGAAAATTGAAAATACTTTGAATTGCATTTTGGGCCAAATATTTTCTTTCATAACTTATAACAAAATCTTCAGGAGCAAAATGCTCTGAACACAATCTTCAATATTTTGATGGATTAAAATCCTTTCGTTTAGTACAAATTATCCACTGCTTGCATAGTACTTGATTAGATTGAAAACTAAAATTTTTTTATATCAAATCTACAAATCATGTATTTTATTAAGAATAGTTAACCTGTGAAATGATACGTTCATTCCCTTTTCTGCCCTATTAGTACAACCATACGCTGCACATGACATTACCATTGTGTCTTAAATATGTGACTCCAAGCACTGCGAAGCTGGTATATATAATATTCAACAATTTAAAATATTTATTTCTAATTTTGTTACTGATAATAGCACTTTTAACCAAATATATATTACACTAAATCCATGAGAACAACACTGTTAAATTATAAGCTGAAGTTAACATTTGCCAATATTCTTGATGATTCTCAATTTATATACAATATATCAAATAAAAATGAAATTCTTAAAATGTGTCTAATTACAATCACAATTTTATAAATAAAAATAGTTGATTGAATCTTCATGAATGCACAGTTGTCTTTATACTCGTATTTCTTTAAATAAAAATAAAGTCACTGGTGTATGAAATAAAATCAATACTAGAAGAAATCTATTAATAAAATACATAATCCAAGTTACCAAAATGACAAATAAATATGTATAAATCAACAAAATTGAGAAAGTTTATATACAAAACCATGCGATACCGCCGTGTTTTGCCCACAACTAACGGTTTTGTATATCTGTCTCCTTTGTATGTAGAGGTCAATTCCTCTCTCTCTACAGTCCATCTAGTAGTTCTATATTATTAGATCATTGTTCTAATCGAAGAATTTCTTTATCTCATAATCTAAATTAATTGTGAAGAATTTATAATAGAAGTAGGAAACGACAGTGATGATTTATTTAATTGTTCATCAGACGAAGATGTTTATAATGTTAATAAATATATGCGTAAAAAGTAGACTTTTATTTATTTATTTTGTTTAAAGTGGTTCACGTTTTCATTGTCATTCATATTTCTTCATTTGCAAATATGTATTTTTTAAATCTAACATGCAATATTACTTTTCTAATACCTGAGCTTTAAAGAATATTTTACAGAATTACAAAAATTTCCGAATTAGTAGTATATATATAGTTTTTCTTTCTTTTATCAATTACAAAAATAATCATATTCCCAATACTCTAGAATAAGTATTATTTGTCAATAGAGTTGGAACAGTTTATAAAGAAATGCTTCTTAAAATTAAGCGTATAAAATATTTGTAGAATATTAAAATATATTGTAATACATGTGTTACTTAAGTTTTCCATGGTCGTCTTTTAATGAAAAGTAATTGCTTCCTTACGTTTTCTACATTAAAAATATAATACATTTATTGCTTTCAACATAATTCCAATTTTGAAATAATTCAGTTACAATACCTTTAACTTATTTTAATATGTATGTCCTACATATAATTTTTTCAACTTTCCTTGAAGATCTACAAAATAACAAACTTCTTTTGCTGTATATTGGATATTTCAATCACATAAACATAAAATACATTCACAAAGACCTGTTTGATTTTACGTTGTCCCTGTATATTAAGTATTGCTTTCGAGCCCGATGTTTTTAACGCACATAATACATATTTTAGCCACACCTCGCGCATCCTAGGTGTCATCAGATATTAACCGAGCTATAATTATTGTAAATTTGAATTATAAATGAGAAGTACAATTTATTTTTATAAACTATAACTATATGAGCATATAAAATCAAGTTATTTAATATTATTATTACTGACTTAATTCAGTTTTCCAAAGAATGTTGAAAAAAGACAATATTAATCCTTCATATCATTTTTTAATGGTGGTTTCTACTATATGTTGCATTGTTCCAGATTTATTTCAAAACCATAAATCAACAGATGATGATGAACAACGAGAAAATATAAAATTAATTCAGAAATAATGTTTTAAACGAAAAACAGTCACAG
The DNA here is from genome assembly GCA_963170755.1 of Amphimallon solstitiale. Taxonomy (NCBI): domain Eukaryota; kingdom Metazoa; phylum Arthropoda; class Insecta; order Coleoptera; family Scarabaeidae; genus Amphimallon; species Amphimallon solstitiale. The sequence goes on along the minus strand of OY720683.1, from coordinate 74,120,741 downwards.
TCAAGCAAAAACCAAGAGAATATAAAAATATCTAGAATACTATGCACAAAATTTATAACTAAAAAGATACTACAAATAAAGCAGTATGCATGTGGTATTCATATATACCAATAAAACACAATTTAAGTTTTGATTTTATATAAGAATATGTTATACATATAAATAAAATGTAAAAATCACAAATGAACAAGTATACCCACACCTAACATGATCATGTTCCAACAAATACTTAAAGTATGAATACTTAAAAAAAATATATACCTAATAACACATTGTTTGTTGCTTTTGTTAAATATCTTACCAGCACCACTACGACGGGAGGACATATCTGCCACACATCTCCAAGTATCTGTTTCGGGATTGTAACACTCAACTGAACTTAAGCATTGTCTAGAAGCACCATCATAACCACCAACCTAGAAATTAACATTACATACATACACTTTTATATATACAGTGCGTTTTTTTAACTGTTGCCATAGGGAATTGCATGGTAAAAATTCAACCCTGTGTTAACTTGTGTTCTGATGAAAATATTTAAAACATTTTTGAAACGAAGCAGGAAGATACTTTAAACCATCGGTTAGATTACAATTCAATATTCTAAACTGTCGAAAAAGTTTTGAAAAAAATATTTTTGTAAAAGCGTTTGACTGTTTTGTAAAGTTCGTACTGTAATGGAATTACAAGCTTCAGTTATTCCTGCCCTTAGTTCCTCCACAGCTTCTGGTTGACCTCTCATGAGGTCGTAAACTTTTGTTCCTAAATCCCCCCATAAGAAAAAATCGAGTGGTGTTAGGTCAGGACTTCGAGCAGGCTAATGGAATGTCCGTATTGACCAACAGACATTTTTAAACAATTGTTCACAATAACCGGGTATTTGGCAGAACTTGTGAATAAAATGACATTTGTAAATTGTTGTTCTGATCTTGCTTACTAAGTTTTTTGACAAATTATGTATGTTCATTACTTTCCAAGTTTGAAGAGTAAAATTAGTCAAATAAAACTGCTTGTGGTTGTTCAAACAGTATGCATTCTGTAGTCTTATTGGTGAATTATTACTAAAAGAAAAATTAGCACCAAATCTGCATCACATCATAAGTTAACAGGGGGTATAATTTTTACCATGCAATTCCCTATGGCAACAGTTAAAAAAAAGGCACGGTATATAGATAGATAGATTTACTCACAGCATACAATAAGTTATTTAAAACACCAACTCCAACACTGCTTCTTCTAGTGGACATGGCAGAAATAGTACACCATTCTTGAGTGCGAGGGTCAAATTTCTCTGCTGTGTTCAGTCCTGTAGAACCATCAAAACCACCCACTGCGTAAATACAGTTTCCTAATACCGCAACGCCCAATGTTGACCGTCTTGCTTCCATACTAGCACAAGTACTCCATTGATCAGTCGTGGCGTCATAAACATCAACGGTTCTTACCCTTAGCGAACCATTAAAACCACCAACTGCATACACTTTTCCATTAATAACTGCAAGCCCAGCTCTACATCGCCTGTTAGGCATTTCAGCGACTTGGTACCACCTTTCTTCTTTAAAATCGTAACATTCAACACTTCTTATTGCCTTCGGTGCTTGTCCGCCAACAACTAACAAAACCTACCAAAGAAATGGTGATGAAGAATGATAAGACAAATAGAATATAAGTATCCTTTACAAATAATAAATTTAACTTTCAATGTAGTGTATTATGGATCATTAATATCTCCTATATTATTTAAAATTGAGTAATTATGTAAAACAGTAGAATCGTTTTAGCAACCGACATGTGCATAAATAAGAATGGCGTTAAATTTATCTGTCATGATTTTTACAACTACAATCATATTAAAACCGTCTATAGAGTCATTAAAAAATTTAGTGCTAATTTGATGATATAAATAATAAAAAAATGAATTAATGTAATCCAATTGTTCTGATACAGCTCTTGTCAGTGTCAAATTGTAGTTCGTAATTTAGCCGTGGTGGTTGATGCAATGATTCTCCTTTAGATGACAGATACCTGCATATATGTTATCTACAAATGTGTCTGGGAAGAACTATGATAGGACTAAAAAAATCCGTTATGTTATACTACTTACAAAGTTCTACATCGAGGTATCCGAAAATGCAATAATATACAGTGTTCCATTAAAAAAATTGAATTTGTATAGCAACGCGACAATATCAGCCTGTCCTGTTGAAGACTTTAATATGTAATTCTAGAAAAAATATATCAAAATATTGTGGTATCCACACATATTTAAGTCTTCTAGTCATAGTAGTATAATCTGTAATTGACTTGACGCATTGCGATTTCTAAATTTTCATTTTATTAAATCAATATTTCTTTATTTGTTCTACTACCAGTGTTGTGCCTAAATATTTAATTTACAAAATAAACATCACTTTATTATCATATCGTGGGGTTAGAACAGAACTATCCCAAGTCCAAATAGTTGAATAATCAGTAGAGCTATTTTAAAGTTGTAAATAATATTATTTGGTCTAGTAATAAACCTGCCCATTAGCTTTTTAGCATTATACTTTAGGTACATTTAATATTGTTGAATGCAATGTTAAAAGACAGGCATCTGTAGCGATTCTTAACAAAATTAATTATAAATTAAAGATTACCGGACTTAGGCTAGAACTGTACTAAGTAAGTTGGAGCAGATTTATTCTATCTGTCCAATAATGTATTTACGGCTAGTGCTGCACTGAATAATTCATTCTTTTTTATTATCTGAAACTACTTTAATTTTTTAATTGAAAAAAAATATTTTTATTACAGTTTATTTAATAAACATTATAAACAAATGAAAACGTGAAAATAACAAACATTAATAAATGAACAAGTTTTCTACAATTCCGTTGAGGATTAGAAGAAATCCAGCAATAAAATAATATTTTTTATTAATCCTCATCGGAATTTCTCACACTATGTTTTAAATTTAAGAAAAACTCGTGGTATTCTTCAGGAATTGCCTTTTGTTGGCAAAGGTACTTCAACCCATTAAATTTTTTTGTAGAAATAGGAAGTTTTTCGTCATATAAATCAGAGAGTTCATATCCTTTAATTTGTGATTTCTTCCTTTTTCCTAAGACCTCTATTTCTTCAAAATCTTTGGAAAAATCATATTTTACCTTAATTGGTTTCGTTTCTTCTAGTTTTATAGATTTAACTTGACTCAACTTAATTTTTGCCATGTTTGTAGTTTCCGTAGTTAGCTTTTTTAAGTCATAAAAATTTGTGAGTTCTGTTACAGCATAAGGTTTTTTCCGGCAAGCAGCTCTTGCGATGGTATACCACTGACTAGGAATGTAGATAGGAATGTGCATACTGTGTCTTTCGATAGAACTATGTACAGAGTCACCCTCATTTTGGGTATGCCCTTTTTCTAAGAACGTGTGAGAAATTTTAACATTCCAGTTCTCAGCACAGTACAAATACATACCAAAAATAAATTGGTTCCTGTTTTGACCACAGCAGTTGTCAGAAAAAAAAGAGAATTCTGTCACACCTTGATCCTTTTTCATTTCAATAAACTTTAGAACACAGGTTCCTATCTCAGCACATCCCCTATTCCCAACAGTTTCGTACCACATGTAGCAGTGACCGGTGTTGCTCCCTAATTCATAGACAGTGAGATTATACGCCGCCAATTTGCTCTTATAAAACAGCAATGAATTTTCAGTTTTTGGACACTGCAAGACTTGTTGTAAATCGTATACCGCTGCGCAGAATGCAGGATCATTTTTGGCTCTCTCTTTATGTTCGTTTTTAAGGCTGCGTGCTGCATTTTTATTAGAAATATGTGTGTCCATCTCGGTTTGCATACTTTGTGCTTCAAGTACACTAGCGTTCTTAAACTTATCACAAAGTGAACACAGATCCTTTTTTGGTTTGAAGAAAGACAAATTAAATTTGGTGCAAAATATGTGCCGATACATTGACTCCTTGGCTGTTGTTTTTATCTGCCTTTCTTTACAGAATTCTAAATAAAGCAGATACATTTTTTTAATGTTGAGAGTGGAAGGCAAATACTGTTTTGTCGAATCTCTGCGGCAATAATGACTTTCTACCTTTTCGAAACTTTTAATATGAGCAATTACTGATTCTTCAACAGCTTTTGGTAGTTTAGTTGTACAAATATTTTTACCTCTCATATCTTGTTTTACTGAGCCAACCGCTGGATCAGATTTTTTAATGGTCGTTTTAATCACTTGGTTTGATATAGAAAGTGTGTCGAGAAAGAATCTTTGACATACCCTAGTCTCTTCTAAATCGTCGACAGAAGGTAAAAAATAAGACACAGCATGCTCTCTTCTACAATCTTTGGTCGTTGCAGCTTGATTGGGATTATCAACTTTATCATTTGACTTTCTTGGTCTTCTCCGACGTGGCGTTTTTACTTTTATGTGTCTATAAATAAAATCTCTTTGTCGATCTACATCACCCATATCCCAGTAATTTTGAAGTATAGACATTCGATGATCATTGGAAAATTTTGTATGGCAGTTGAGTCGGCATTCTATACAACCCTTCCGCAATGTTCGCTTTTGTACTTCTTTATTTTTCCAATTGATGTATGATTCTCCTTTATTTCTTTTTATGCGAATTTTGTTTCTGCGCCATTGTGATTCATTTCTAATTCTTTTTCTTGTTCTTTTCTTGTCATCATTTTCATCGTTTCCAGTTTTCTCATTTTCTGATGTTAAATTCAGAGTCTCAAAATTCTCAGTATTATTTTTAGCTTCAAAACTTTCAGTTTCTGCAGATTCCATATCTTCAAAATTTGAATTTTCGTTTTCTATTGTAAATTAGATTTTATTGGTAAAACAAGTGATTAACACCTTTAAAAAATACTCTCACCTACTGTTTTCTGAATCCCTGATGATGATAAATTTTTATTCTTTTCAGCTTCTATACACTCCATTTTTTCTACATTTTCAATGTTTTTCTCTGCTGTAAAATAGGTATTATTATTTTTGTCAAAATGACTAGTACAAACTCAAGTAATTTAACGTACCTACTGTTTGTCTTGGTTTTGTGAAAACTAGTGCATCATCTATTTGATCGGGCTCATGACTATTTAGAAATTGACATTCAATAAAGTCTGAATTCAAAAGTGTCGTACTTTCAATTACGGTTTGGTTTGGTATCACCAATCCATCAAAAATAGTTATATTATCTGTATTGTTAGTCCCTTCTTGTCCGACATCAAGAAATGGTGCTTCTGCAAAAATTAAGGTTAGTTCTTTATTAGTAACCCACCAGCAAAATGAAGTTTATAGAACAGTTTTTATGATTAACCGCCCAATATTCCTTGCTATTGACAGTTTTTATGTCTTTCACCCAAAGCATATTTTTAGGGAATCCCCCAAAACATAACCTCCAATTTAATTAATTAACACTACATAGTACGCTTTATTAGTAATTGATCAAAACTATAATGTTACCGATAAAAATAAAAATGATGTTCTTACCTGATTCATCAAACTCTTTTCGAGCTAATTCCAATATTTTTGCACTTCGCGACATGCTGTTGTTTCTCTTTTAAACTGTCAACTCACACAAAAAATGAAAATGAAATCAAATTTGCGTATAATTTTTAACAGCAGAAGTAACCCAAGTCTCACTACAAGTGATATAGGATACTTCTGCACCAACATATTTTGAAATTATCGTAGATACGACAGTTCTGCTCTCAATATTTGAAACGATTTGTATTTAGGATACCAACAGTTTTTCAACAATTTAGGCGGTAAATTCAAACCGTGGACTTACAGTACTTCTGCGGACAATTTTTTGAGTGTCCAGATAGTGAGCACTTAGCTTAACTCAATTTCGATAAAATTGGACTTGGGATAGTTCTGTTCTAACCCCACGATATGATCATGTTTACATGCAACTATAACATTGCCAATATGTTGAAATAGCATTAATAACCTCCAATTTCAAATCATATTACGTTAAAGTTGATTAGTTTATGTCGAAAGACTTCAAAATCACTGCCATTGATATACAAGCTAAGGTTAGTTCGCAAAAGTAGCCACCAGAGGGGTTCGGCAGTAGGATGTGCCGATTCACGAATTTCTCCCGCTAAATTTGTTATAGTAAAAGCAGTCTTCTTGTAGTAATAAAAAGAAGCTAATGGTATCTTAAAGAAAGTGACGCAGTAATCCAATTACACCAATCGTGTTTTTTTACAATTTTATATAGGCGTTTTGCATTAGATTTAAATATCTTAAAATATTTTCAATTGAGAGATATAATAACTTTTCTGACTGTAATTCTTTGAAGGCCAAAAATAAGTAATGATGTGATTGTGTAAATTGTCTCACATTTATCCTGGTTAAGTGATAAACAATTGGCTGTGAACCATTTAAATGTCTAAATTCTGAAGATACCAAAGCCTTAAAATAATGTGATATTTATAATGCATTTTCTTTGCAAAATTTACTACATTACTGGTATTAATGCCTCACATAAACCAATCAAGTTGATAAAACCATGCATAGCAACACACTAAATGTTGTGGTTCGGATAGCTTTTAATTACTTTTCCTTGTTTTATATAACATATTTAGTCATTCGAAATATATATAAGACTATTTAGACATACCTGTTGAACACATAGAAGAAAATGAGAATAACCCAAACTTTGAACCCGAAACAGACTAACATTTCATATAGGTATTTAATAAAAATGCTGATTTATTAATACCATTTCCTTGTTTAAACTATATTTCTTTTAAAAAAAAATGAGGTGTGGCCACCACACGACTTTCTTATACGTATGAAAGTGTTACTTCCGGTCCGAATTTTGAAATTTAATTTATACAAAAAATATTCCAAATCCAACTCTAAATACTTTAGTACTCTTCATAAATATATATTGAATGCATAACTTACGACATATTTGCAAAAAATCGTTATTCGGTAAGAGTAAAAGTGTTACTTCCGGTCCGAATTTTGAAATTTTTTTTATACAGAAGATATTTAAAAGTTCGTTCTAAATACTTTTATACTCGTAATGTACCTGTCTAGAAAGCATGACTTGCGAGATATTCGCAAATAACTGATTTTCGATAAGAGTAAAAGACCTACTTTCGAAAAACTTTATTAATATAATTTTTCTCAAATTTAATTTTGAGTACATTTGAATTCTTTATAAATTTGTTTGAACTTAGTAATTGACGAAATATTTGCAAAATTGGATTTTTTCGCGGAAGTAAACTACTACTTCCGGTCTGCCGATTTTGCTCAAAATCTAATCAGTTCTCAAGAGGGAGATTATATTTGTAAATACAAAATTTGGAATTGATATCTGTAGCGGTTTGACCGCTATCGTGGTCACAGACAGACAGACACACAGACATTTTTTAAAAACCACTTTTTTGGTATCAGGGGACCTCAAAACGTGGACATCTGCAAAAATCTCGAGGTCGAAAATTTTCATCATCACAATACTTCCTTATACTACGTATAAGAAAGTAAAATGAATACATTTTTTAAAAAGTCTTTCGTATAATGTTATTTATTTTCTTTAATATGTTATAAAAGGGTAATTGAGAGTATAATAAGGAAAAAAGTTATTAATCCTACGATTCTTCAATAAAAAAATTACTTAAAGCTACTTTATGATAGTAAGAGCTATATAGGTTATGTTGATCTGTAAATCAAGGGCAAACGATGCTTAAAGCAAATTGAACAAAGTATCACAAAAATTTAATAGAAAATATATTATGAATATATTACATTTTTTATAAACTTCCGGATTAAATTGTATGAGTGGGGATGAGAATCTCTGGAAAAATTTTATTGGCTTACCACTTTTCATTCATACATATTAATTCATTTGAAAGATATCAGAGGACGACACTTTACTACATAGAAATATTACGGAATATTTACAGATTTCTCTACGTTGTATAACTATAATATTAATAAACAAGGTCACTGCTAAGAAAAAACTTTAAACTGCGTTTATGGGATTATAATTCAAATTTAACAATTAACTTGAATTCAAGCAGGGGTGACAATTGTAAAACGTAAAAATCTCTAGAATGCAAATGGAGATGGCGCAAATCAATTACAGACGCATTATAGGTATATACATCAATCATATTCTCTACTTACGTTTTACAAAAGAAATGTCGGTAAGTTCGATACTCTATACTACAACTTATTCGAATTATTTATCTTAACATAGGCGTTCCATATAACTTCCGTTTCAATTATTTATTCCTTATTTACTATATTATTGAATTTTGAAGACTAAATGTTTTATTTCGGTACAGATTACGTTCAATATGTTCTGTAACCCGCGTTTTTCAAGCTTTGCTACATGTGTCCTGTATATTTATTATTCGCATGTCTTACCTGCAGATATAGATATATCTTCTTAGATTCACAGTAACCTTTTACTTATTTTTAACATTCGTAATTTGTATTCAATGCTAATCTTTCTATCATATATCTAAATATGTATTATAGATAGTTAACTATGTTCGGAATAAAGTCAAAACTTTATCCTGATGTGGGCTAATAATATTGTAATTATGAGAGAATTGGGTTCTTTCTTTTTTCCAAATTTAAATTCAAAAAAATCCTACCTTTGGTAAACCGACTGGTTGTCTTGGTTTTGTTCTTGGAGTTTTTATACAAGTTTTCGTATCTCCTTTCAACAAATGATATTTCAATGCTTCTATAATGTAATCTTTACATTGTAAGTCAGCTTTTAATAGAGGCTCTTCTTCGACTCTTTGTACTAGGTATTCCTGTGACATCAGAGGTAATCTAACATGCTCCATTAATGCAGAAAGTTGTTCTTGTCTAGCTTTTAAATCGTGTTGGACCCAAGCTATAACGCATTCAAACACCTGCATCACAAAATAAAACAATTGTATTTGTAAAAGTATATCAAACAAATAATTAATTTAATATTTAAGTGAATATTCTCTAAGCAGTATTCCTAAAATGACAAGTAATTTTTTTTATAATTCTCTAATCATAAGTAACAATACAAAAAATTAAAATTACTACAATACCTTTTCCTCTGAAGGAACAGTCAAGCGGTCACTGCAAATCAATTTGGCAACTTGTTGATGTGATAAGGTTAAAAATTCTTCACACTCTACAACTTCTCTGTAAACAAAATATTAAAATACAGAAACATAAACTTACATATCCTATTTTATAATTTAGTTTTGCCATTTGTAATCTTTTCATTTGTGTTGTGTCAATTATATTACATGACTTCTGTGCAACACAATTTTTATATCATCCTTTTAACCTAAGGGTACAGCATATAGGCATTTGAGACCTATATGTGAATTATATTAATAATAAATAACAGCAGCAACAGTCAATTATTTTGCTAATCATATATATTACAGCAATATATGTTTAATACTTACGGAAAATGTTGTTCTATATAACTCTCAGCACTATTTAGTAAATCAATACATCCATGTAAGTCAGCAAATGCTCTTATGCCCAAGCAATTAGTTGGATGAAGTTGAGTTTGCAGAAAATCACAACAAGCATCACGAACATCTGTCAGTTGTAGTAAATTAGCAGCTGGTAATAGCACCTGCATAATTTTAAGAAAAGGAAATAAAAAAGACACTGACACATTAAACGCATAGTAAACATCCAAATATTTTGCTAGTATTACCTGAACGTTTTCTTCAGTAACTTGTATCTCCGATGAATAGACATATTCGATAAGCAGAGAGAGTGCTTGACAATCTATTCCTTTTAAGGTAATTCTATCCTGCTTACTCTCTTCAAAATTAGTAAACATTGCATAAAAATATGGTGAACAAGCAGCTAGAACCATCTTGTGAGCTTGTATTTCAATGTTATCTGCTACTAAAGTAACATCACATAGAAGTGAGTCTCTACAAAAGTATGGATTGTAACAAGTATTTTAATAAGAGCAAATATCTTACTGCCTCATAAGATTCATAATCTCAAATGCCCGATGTGTGTGATGATTATTTCTATATGGAGGTTTGTCCTTACTGCTGGTTCTAGGTATATGTTTTTGGGAACTTTCATCAAGTGAGTTTTGGCTTGCATATCGTAATAATAAACAGCTACAACATAACTTGAGATGAAATAATAAAATATAACTCGGACAATATTAAAGAAATGAAATAAAGTTATGAAGATTGAATGAATTTTTCAATAATAATTATATTAGGTGGTAATACCTATATGTAAAATATTCAAGAATATTACCTTCCCTGTCTTTGCATTTGATTATCTTGCTCAACTTCCCCAGGTACGTCGCACATATCTGGATCGATGTCCATTTTTGATTCCGGAATTCAAATTTGTAATAAAAGATTGTAAAAGCACTATATGTGTACCTCAAACGATTAAAATAATCATATCAGTACATTAGATGAATATTATATCCAAAATTATTACGCATCTGGCATATTTACATAAAATCAGCTGTGCTGTAAAAGCAAACAGCAAGCTTTAGCAAACACGAATGAGGAACTGTGGTTTGAAAAATAACATTTGGAGAACACAAGATATTAGCACTTAGCACAAGTAAGAAAGAGATGGAAGAGATGAAGCACAGGGTAAAATTGTGTGAAGAAAGAAAAATTCTATAATAAATAATATAATTTCATACATTACTATAATTACTTTATGTACACTAATGTAAAGTGCAGTTTCATTTATACATCAAATGTTAATTCTAAAAGAAGACATGGACTGACTGATTGACAGAATATGTAAAATTCCCTGAATTGAAAATTTGAACTGTATAGAATAATTAGCTTGGCTTTTTAGTACCTATATACAGTGCTATCGAGAAAGATTGTAGACCACGTGATCAGTAATTTTCTAAAATCTGGTGATTTTCGTGTTCATACGTTTATGAGATTCGCGTATCGCTAGTATTTGACAGTAGCGTACATTTTATTCACAAATACTGCTGTCAATGCTTTCATTCAGCAGACACAACAGTTGCGGAACTGTTCAGTGATCATTTCCAGTAGACGAGCGCTCACTCTGAACATGTTCAGGAGCGGTCGCCATTTTTGTGAGCGGAAAAATTCTATGCTCACTTGGTGAGCGTATTCTGTACGCATGCGCCATTGATTCATTCCAAGACCAACCTAATACATACTTCTGAAGAAAGTTACTAGAAAAGTAAGATACAGCAAATTAAAGGTATTGTGCAGTAATAAATGTATTATAATATTGGAGTTCACTCAGTATTTTATTCGGGGTTGGAAAAACCAGTCCTTCCACTAAAAACTACGTCAAACCTTAATGCAGAAAAACATTTTATTATTATTGTTTATTCGGTTTAATATCTATAATTTTAACATATGGCAGCAATGAAAAGTACCAGATGACAGACGATGACATAAAGGTGAGCGCTCCCGTCCAGCGAACACTCAACTGTTGTGAAGTGAACGGTTGGAACGGGATCAGTTCCCGATCCGCCTGCTGAATGAAAGCATTGTTGACACTTTTAACCATATTTTACATAAAACATTCAATACTACCAACTGCTGTTAATTGGGTTGCCTAATTTGGTAGTCACGTGGTCTACAGGAATTGTTGATATCTCTGTACATTTAGCACAGACTAAACAACCCAGACCGGCAACTACTTGAAAAAAAAATATCCAAGATCTTCTATCCTTGTTACACATCAGTGAACTTGCTACGAAGATGGCGCTAGCAGCATATTGGCGCGAAATTTGAAATGAGTTTGTTTTTAGAATACGCTTATTAAATACGTTATTTATGTAACAAAAACATACACAAAAGTTACTAAAACTATGGTAATAAATATTAGTTACAGTAACAATTGTAGCCATAGTTTGAGCATCTTATGTGTAATTTTGTGGTGTTACATATTAAATATGTGATACGAAATATAAATATTAATCTTTTACTTACATGTATTATAACATCCCTCTTACGGTGACCTATTAGACACAATAAACTACTACTCTATATAAGACTAAGAGAAATATAATAATCTAGTAAGTGAAAACTGTCCAGGAAAACATAGGGATATAATAATAATAGTTTTTATTGATACATATACTTATACAATAAAACATAATAAAATTAAATTACACAACCAATAATGAGAAGACAATAATAATAATACAAATTTTGTGTAATATGACAAATAAAAACACTAATATGTACCAAAAGGAACAAATTCAGCATGGTAATAATAATACTAATACATAAATCAAAAGGTATCAAACCTGCAAGGCAAAGAGCATGTCAAAAATGCGCTTCTTAAACTAAGGAAATGCCAATCTTATCTTAAACCTATGCTTTTTGTTAACTTCATTCTGTCCAAACCCGCACACTAAACACTTGGACTGGTTATTTATATCAACATATAATTAATACGATGTACGAGAAAGGATTGCAAAAATATGTCAAACGTGTCAAATTTGAAATGTAGTTTTGAATGACATATAACCACAGCATAACAAACATTTCAATTGACGCTAGCGCCATCTCATCTCCAAGTTCACTGAATTTGACAGAGATGGTAGAGTATTCAAATTTACGTTTGCTAAACAAGGATGAGTACTCTGGATAAAATCTAGGATTAAGTTGCCGGCCTGGATTGTTTAGTCTGTGCATTTAGTACATAGTTCATGTTAATGATTAAAACGTCATATTTTAGCTAAATAAAGAAAATATCTTCATGTGGTTATTTTTATTGGACATGATTTTGGTATTCGACCATATAGAATAAGACGTATCCTGGAATCATGGATGTGATAATTGTTGAATTTAATATTCTCGCACATAGTTATTGTAACAGATGTATCTATTATATACATGCGAAAGTGTTGAAAACCTGACAGCATAGAATGAATTTGATAAATTCAAGATCATGATAATCACAAATAATAAATTTATATAATTTCTCTTTGCTTATTTGAGTTGTCCATGCAACCCAACTTACCCAACAAACATATGGTTGTAATTTTGTGTTCTAACAACAGATGCCTCATAATCAATTTCAATAACTGTCGGTAATGTAGGGTAGTCCGAAATTTAAAATTGTGGTATTGTGACAAATTTGTAGTTACTCTTTCAGTTTTTTGTGTTCTGTTCATATTCTGTCAGTCTTTTCTAGGTATTTTGGTGTGTATTATTATTTTTTCTGTCCTTTTTTTTTTTTATAAAACTACTTTATTTTATACTTGAATACAATGCTGACCAAAATTATTAAATACTGTGCTGTGCAAATTTCTAAATACAAAATAAAATGTAGAATCAACAATAGGTACAATATGTGTCTCAACATTTTCCATTATCTGAATAGTAATTAGGGATATGCTCAACCATGAAATATTATTATGCGCTTGTGTTTGGATTTAACTTGTTGCTTCTTCGCATACACTAACAAGCAAGGGTAACTATAGTAAAACCAACATTCAAAGAGGATAGTTCCACACCATGAAGCAAGCATACTAAACAAGGCATAACCAGCCGGGCAATATATTTATATGTAAATATATTACTATATACATATAATAATAATAATCTAAAGAAAATGATAATTCTAACTTACAGCTCAATGTTAAAAACGTAATATCGATCCCATACCTTTGTTTAAACACATTAGGCTATTTTCACCTTTAATATTAACTTTAGAGTTGCAATTTTGCAACATCTCAAATTTAGCGCCATTTCAATTTATCTGCTCGTCACTTGCTAAAACAATTCTAAATATCTACATTAATATGCATCTGTCAACATAAATGTAGTATATTTAATATGAATTTCCATAGCATTGACAAAAAATAATAACTTCTAATAATTTCATTTATCATTTTATTTACATAAAGGTTAACATTTAAAACTTTACAATTTTTTTGGATTTATTTTCCTGTTTTCTTATATTTCTATTTGTATCAGGTAAATCCTCTACATTATTAAATTCTAATGTATCCAGTTTTACAGTTTGTGATTCTTGTATTTCTTGGAACTTGGGACAATCCTTCTTTAAATGCGTAACATCACCACATTCTCTACATGCACCTCCTTTGGGATATAGACCTCTTTGATTATCAGGACACTGTCTAGAAATATGTCCCTGTTCTCGGCAAATAAAACATGTTGCATATTTAAAATTATCATTTCTCACAACTTTACATTCAAAATGTGTATGTTCTGTAGAACCACACTTGAAACAAATTCCAGTACCGGTTATTTCTTGTGAATTTTCATTTAAATCTGGACATTCAGATAAAACATGCCCCGATTTTCTGCAATTAAAACAAACTTTCTTTTTTTCTCTGGCTAGTGTTTTCTCAGCTTTTCTCCTTTCTAATTTTAGTGATATGAATACTTCACTTCTTGGAATCCCTTTACTAATCATTTCTTTCTTTAATTTACGTAAACGTTCTGCATCATCCTTTTTTACTGGAAACCCATCATAGTAATCTATATCAATATCAACACCATTTATGTTAATTTTATTTACTTGTGAATTGGGTTTTCTTCTTTTGTACTCCTCACTGTCTCTTTCTTTTGGTAACTTACGTTTTTGTATATTTTGATTTTCCTGTTCCTTTAAAGCTTTTTCTTTGAGTTCAGCTTTAATTTTTTTCTTAATTTCTAGTTGTCTTAATTTCTTTTCCTTCTTTTTATTTACCTTTTTAATTTCATCTTCAGTCATTTCTTCCATAGCTTTTTTAGATTTTGTGCTTATGTTATCGTTTTCATTTTTCGGTTTCCTTTTTTTCTTTTTCTTTGGTTTTTCACTTTTTTCAATCGCATCAAAATTGATAGTTTGATTAACAGTCATATCTTCTGGATTCTTGTCCTTTTTTTTCTTCTTCTTTTTATTTTTATTTAATTTATCTTGCTTAACTTCATCTAAAATTACACTGTCATTCACATGTTCTTCGTTCTTATTTATCAAAGCTTTGCTGACAGGTACTTCCTTAAGTGATTTTGGGTTTTTCTTTTTCTTAGATGACTTACTTATTTCTCCTGAAGCATTTTCATTAGCATTTTTATTTGGAATATGATTTGTAGATGAAACTGTTTCGTTTGTTACAGATTTTGTTCGTTCTTCCTGAAATTTACTTTGCTCATCAGTGTTTACTACTGCAGCTATTTTGCTCTTTTTCTTTTTTATTTTCTTTTCATTATCTGTTGTTTTCTCATCTTTATCTAGAACTTCTTCAATTTTCTCTATGAGATTCTGTAACTTAAATTCATTTTCTAAACCACTACTGACCTTCGGTGGAGCACTTTTCTTTTGTTTTTTTTCTTTCTGATGTTCATTTTGCTTACTTGTTTGTCCTTCAAATTCAACCCATTCAGACTTAATATCGTTTTCTTTTTCCTGGAGAAAAGCTTTATAGTTTCCCAATCTGGTTACTTCAAATTCCTTCCTCTTCTTATTTTCTAATACTTCCTGCTTTTTCTCTTCCAATTGTTGTTTCATTATTTGCCATGATGTAGCTTCTTCAGGAACTCGTTCATTAGATGCCTTAGATCCTTTCGATCTTGCAAATCTAGTCATATTTTAGTTTCAGTTTCACGTACAGTAAACACACGTGTAAATAATAAAAATTGGAAATATGGTTATCTTAAGAGGTTATGTTTCTCGTCTTTGACATGACGTGATTTACAAAATTAGTTTAACACGTAGTTTAATGACAAATTCGCTTAAATTAGTTTAATCTAAATTTGTATATATATATTACTGAATTCGTTATTAAATGAATTAATTTGTATTTCACATAGGAAAGTTTTCAAAATTTTCGCGAGTCATCTAGAGTGAATCTTGTGAACTAATGTTGTGTGATGAAATTCCTACTAGATGTCAGAATTAGTACTGAAAGAATAGTGAAAGAAGTACAAATTTCAAATAACATAATATACAGAGGTTATTGTAAATGATGCATATATTTTTACTGGATTAACAACAATTCGTAAGTTTGTCATGCCTATACACTCGGTATGACACTTGCAGTGAACACGACAGCAAATCTAGAACATTTTAGAGATTCTCGGCATAGTTCGAATGTCAATATTCCGTTTTTGAGAATCGTTAGAACGTTGTGTATTTGGTGTGGTGTCCACTGCAAGTAGAGGTGGGTCGTTCGCGAACGAACCGGTTCAGTGAACCGGCCTGAGAGAACAGTTCTAACGTAATGCGATCCGCTGGATCCGCTTCGGTCGCAAACGCAGAGAGCTGGTTGATAATAAATCGGATCTCGGCTCACTTGGGAAGTAACTTTATCCGGTTCGGTCGCGAACGTATCAAAACCATTAAGGAACCTACTGTACGACTGGCTGCCGAATATCGACTGAATAATTTGGAAATTATAGTTGGAAACGGTCGCAGGACGGATTTAAAAATAAAAATTGATATTATATAACAGGGAGGGTACACTACGCACTAAAATTTTTATTTTTGTACAACATAATAACATATTGTATAAAATAAAATATTTAATTTATTAGTTGTCTGTGGGTTACAAAATTCTTACAAATATTTTTATTACACCTGCATCATAATCATAATTGCCATTTAATAATGCTATGAAAATTATGAAATTCTCTTACTTCTAATTACTTTATGATCGAATAGCATTGTCTTCAATAATTATAAATACCAAATGAATGTATAATTTAGTTTTACATATATTTTGCTTAATTTGTGTACAACAATCTGATAATTTGTTAAATTTGTGTGTATTATAATAGCTTCAAATAAATTGTCAAACATCTTGTATAATTGGTGTGCGCGCAGCCTAAATTATCATCCCGGTTCGTTGAGCCGACGACGGCGCCGAGTATTACATGTCCTACACGTTCATGAACGGTATGCTATTACGGATTCATACGGTTCAAATGAACGGGTTTCGTGACCCGTCTCACAATGAGCGACAATGAGGAGCTAAACCGAGTGAGCCGAGTCAAAGAAATTAACCGTTTTGTCCACCTCTAACTGCAAGTAGTGTTGCCAACCTTTTGTAAACGAAATCCTTCACAGCTTATTCACAAGCGTCACAAAATGCCTTCATATTTCTTCAAGAAGACGTATCAGCCATGCGCATATGTCAGGGACGGAGATATATAGGTATAACAAAATATAACAAAAAATCAGGTATTCTTGTAATAAGTAACATATAAAGTAATACTGAAATAGACATTTGTCCACTAATCGCACGACACCTATTTATTTCCTAAGTATATAAAATATTTTTTTTACTTTATCAAAATGCTCTTTGTTAATAACTGACGATCATTCATCACAACCTCTCGATTTAATGTTGTGGTGAACGACACGTAATGAATTAATAGTTTCGTGACCTAGTCGATTTCCTTTTTTATTTTTAACATCAGTCATAATTGAGAATACCTACTCTCTCTGATTCAGCATTTGAGTGTGAAAGACAAAATACAAATTGAGCTAAGCAAGAAATATTTGAAAATAAGAGCTTTCAGTTTGGATATTTCACACCAACACTGAGGAAGAGACATTTTTTCAAACTGAAGTACCTCTTCTTTACAAAAATGAGCGCTAAGATATCTATATTCACACTAAATTTGATGTACGTTCGGAAAAGGGGTTTGACATTGACATTATTTAATACTTGACTTATGTCTTTAGTATCTTAGGGTCTAAAGCAGGGGTCTCCAAACTTTCCAGCCTTAGGGCCATACTGATTACTCCAGTAAGTTCCGAGGGCCAAAACCATATTATCATTGTTGCCGGTGGTAAAAAGTGAAATAGTCCACTGATGAAAAAAAGTCCGAAAAAGTACGCAACGTTTAAAAAAGGCTGTAAAATGGCAACACTGCATATTATTAATTTTCCTGTCATTATCTGTAATTTCTAGATTAGTCGTAGAGTACGAGCCATGAGGAGTAACGTGACACGACATCTGGTGGACAAGCGGAAATAGGTAGTACCTTCTATCGCTAACAGATGGCGCTAATAGCAGGTACAGAATAATCTCGTTGGTTCGAGAAAGTTCTGGTGTCTTCCACTCACTTCTAGATGGCAGTAATTGGAATATATAAGAAGGCTAGTGGCGCAACTACAAGTCAGTTCCTATGACACTGTTGTGAAATAAAATAGTGCGTACCTCCTTAAAACGTGTTTGTGCGTGTTTAAGTTTAAGACATCTTTGTAACAGTATTTTGATTTGAATTGTTGCTTTTGTGTGTGATTTAGTAGTATGGAAAAGAAGCGAAAAATTGATAGTGAATGCAGAAAATTCAAAGATCAGTGGAACATTCAGTATTTCGTAATTGAGTCCAGTAAGAAGGCGCTATGTTTGATTTGCAATGAAAGCATAGCCGTTCTCAAAGAATATAACATTAAACGTCATTATGAAACAAAACATTTTCAAAATTACTCAAAATATACAGGAAGTTTGCGGACAGAAAAATTCGAAGCTATGAAGCGCGCATTGAAATCGCAGCAATCTTCATTTACAAAACTCAAAACTGAACAAGAGGCTGCAACGCGTGCCAGCTTTCGTGTGGCTCTTGAAATTGCAAAACGTGGAAAACCATTCACCGATGGAGAAATGATCAAAGAATGCATAATTGCAGTAGCCGAAGAAATGTGCCCTGAAAAGGTAAATTTATTAAAAAGTGTCAGTATGTCAGCAAACACTGTGGCTCGAAGGGTAGAAAACATCGCTGAAAATATATCCTCTCAACTGTTCGACAAAAATGGACATGTTGAGTGGTTTTCTTTGGCCTTGGATGAGTCAACGGATGTGTCAGATACTGCTCAGGTGTTGATTTATATTCGAGGAGTAGATAAAAGCTATGAAGTGCATGAAGAACTTCTTGATATGAATAGTATTCATGGCACAACTACTGGTACAGATATTTTTAAAGGAGTTGAAATGGCCATTAATCAAAAGAACCTTCGATGGAAAAACTTGAAATGTATTACAACTGATGGAGGCAAAAACATGAGTGGGAAAGATAAAGGAGTGGTCGCTCTTGTAAGGCTGTAGAAAATGACGGTGGTTTAAAACCATTAGTCTTACATTGTATCATTCATCAACAGTCTTTGTGCGGAAAATGTTTGGATATGTCTGAAGTTCTGAAACCAGTCATATCAACTGTTAATTTTATCAGATCTTTTGGGCTGAATCACCGACAATTCCGACAATTTATTGAAGAGATTGGAGAAAATGACTTACCTTATCATACTGCCGTACGTTGGCTTAGTTGTGGGAAAGTCCTTCAGCGCTTTTTTGAACTTCGAGCAGTGATCGAAATTTTTTTGAATGAAAAGCACCGCCCTCTTACTGAATTACAAAACATCGCATGGCTGTGGAAGTTAGCATTCTATGTTGATTTGACAAAACATGTGAACGAACTGAATTTGAGATTGCAAGGAGAAAACCAGCATCTTCCTGATTTATACACTAATATCAAATCATTCCGGAAGAAATTGATACTGTTTCAATCACAACTACGAAGTAAGTGTTTTTCACATTTTAAAACATGTGAAATATTCAGCCACACTACTGAGACTGAGTTTCCTATCGATTTTGCAATCGAAACTTTGAGTGCTTTGAAAATAAATTTTGATACTCGTTTCTCGGACTTTGATGCCATTGCGAATCAAATTAAGATTTTTCAGAATCCTTTTGATACTGACATTGAAACCCTAGCCCCGGAACTTCAAATGGAAATAATTGATCTACAGTGCAGTGATATAATTAAGAACAAATATCAAAACTCATCTTTGTTGGAATTTTATAAGAGTCTTCCACGGACACAATTTGATAATTTGCATAAATTTGCTCGTGGGCTGTTTTCTGTTTTTGGTGCTACTTAATTGTGTGAGAAGACCTTCTCCAAAATGAAGTACACAAAAAATGTTTACAGATCTAAATTAACTCGCCACATATGCCGATGACACTGCCATCTTATCTTCTTCTATAAACCCCAACATAGCCCTCAGAAATCTTCAAGACGCCGTTAATAAAATAACTGCTTGGTGCCACAACTGGCGAATAGCCATCAATGGCGAAAAATCACAGGCCATAGTCTTCCGACGGAAAATCAAACCAATAACTGGTAATCTATACATAAACCACGAGCAAGTCCCATGGACTCCACAGGTCAAATACCTCGGTGTTACACTTGACCGCAGACTTAGTTATTCAAACCACTTACGAAATGTCTGCAAAAAGACCAGAATAGCCAGAGGAAGACTATGGCCTCTCCTGGGAGCAGCCAGCACATTAGCCAGCAAGATGAAACTCCGCATATACACACAAATATTAAGACCGATGATGCTGTACGCCGCCCAAATCTGGCTGAACGCCGCCACGACAAACATCCAAGCAATTCAGCGCATTCAGAACACCTCACTGAGAATGGTACTGAAGGCACCATGGTTTCTTCGAAATAATCAGATCCATAGAGAAACAAACACACCAACAATTGAAACTCATATCAGAAAACTCACGTCAGATTTCTACCATAGGATGGATGAAAACACAAACATCTCCCTCACCCCGGAGATGAAATACGATCCACAGGATTACCTCCCGCATAAACGGCCCCGGCTCGCTCTCATACAATAAATCCTCTAAAGAGTACATAACCAATTCTTCAAAGTAAAGATGAAGCCAAAACAGATTATTAGTAAAAGGCCTAAGGCCTAACTAGAAAACACAGTAAGAAGAAGAAGAAGAAGATCTAAATTAACTGATGAGCATCTTAAATCTCTTTTAATAATTGGTACAAGTAAAATTAGTCCACAACTACAAACTATTGTCAGTGGAAAATCTCAATTACACAAATCTCATTAGTATTTCATATGTCATTATGCTTGTTATAAGTTATGTTTTTATTTAAAATGTATAAAATGTTAGTTGGATTCATTTCAATAATTTGTTAGTTATTATATACTGAAGTAAAATTTTCTGCATATTATACATGTCTTTACTCATTACAATTCTGTGTTTCTTTATCCAACTTATCACAAAAACAATAACAATAAGCCTACAACAATGTTATGAGTAGTTAGCCCATGACCATATCAATGTAGATGTCATATTAATAATTATTCAACATAAAATTAGAATACTTCAGTAAACTAAATTTAATTTGCTATAAAAAATATGTTCTCTAAAAGGAGTTTTCAAGTATGCTAGCTCTCCGCGGGCCGGACAAAATCTGTCCGCGGGCCGGATGTGGCCCTCGGGCCGTAGTTTGGAGACCCCTGGTCTAAAGCAATACTAGGATTAATAAATGATAATTGATTGGAAAAAATATCATCTAATGGCAGTCTTTGTTGAATCTCATCACAAGTTGTGATGTAAAATGCAAGGCATTTTTTTCAACAATGAATTAACACTACTAGAATTTAGTTTAGCCCGATAGCGTTCACATTCTGGTCCTAAATAAACATTATCCAGCTCTTTATAATTTTCAGGATTTTTACAGTTAACATTTACTTTAAAGTTCTCAGTTTTTATGAAATTTAAAGCAAGTTTTATAAAAATACGCCTACTTTCTTTACATAACTTATGGATTAAAATATCTCTGCTTTAGAATAAATCAATTACTATTGTTATGTCTTGTACAAAGTAT
Organism: Amphimallon solstitiale; assembly: GCA_963170755.1. NCBI lineage: Eukaryota > Metazoa > Arthropoda > Insecta > Coleoptera > Scarabaeidae > Amphimallon > Amphimallon solstitiale. The sequence goes on along the minus strand of OY720683.1, from coordinate 74,099,113 downwards.
AATATAGAACAAGTAGAAATACACTGTAACATATTCCCATGTTATGACTAATGTATAAAAAAATAAATTTCTAACATTATTGTAAAAATGCGGCACGTGTGTAAAATGTGCTATATAACCGGAAATTCAAAAAGATTGTATATCCCGCCTATTTAATTAATCTGTTTGAAGTGTCAAAGACAACACAAAGTAACATGGAACTCACCAGATCAGAAAACGCAGGCACAAACAGACCACGTGCTTGGTCAATAAACGGAAGCAATCGTCGATAACAGATGTTAGAACGTATTACTTTTTATAATAATGCGATATTGTGTGTACAATTTACTTTTGGACGTTTTACAGGTCTGGTGGGTTTTCGTATAAACTCAAAATTATATTTAAACTTTTTAATGGTATTGTTCTTCAAAAACATACATGTTTCGGACTTAAGGGTCTCTATCAGTACCGAAAATGTATACGCGAAACCACCAATTCTTTTCGCGTAAATAACATCTTCAATTTTCAATTATACAGGGAGATCCATATTTCTATAGGATAACAAAGTTGTTTTCTAGGTTTGACTAAATTAATTGTTTCTAAATTTTGATCCTAACACTTTTTATGGTTAAATAATTGAAAAACTGTAAACACGTTTTTCTCCAAGACCATACATTTGATATTCTTCAGACTTACACCAAAATGACAAGCATGCTGCGAGCTGGGGCGAACCACATTTATTATTTTAATAAATGTTTTAATAAAAGTCTAATTCTCTGTTTAAAAAAAAAATAATATGTAACCAACATTAATTTTGCATCGAAAAAGTTTTCATTGAGACGTAATTTATGAGCCCTCATAATTTCTCTTGCCCCCCTGAAGAGAGGTGGGACTCGCTAATCCATTAAGCAGGTACCGACACGCCAATTCGTCTGTCGATTTTACCTAGAAATAGGTACCTACTTAGGCAACGTATTATTAAATTTCAGTAAATGATATTTAATGAACCCGAATGAATCTGAGGTCATTTGTTGCTTGTAATTTGTTTTTATTATTTTCAACTTCTATATTTAAAAAGGATACAATTTAATAGATTATTATTAAGTACTTTATAAATTGGTAAAATTAGAAACTTTACGGAAAATTTTTGTTTGAAAAGTAAGCGTACTAAAAAAAGCAGTTTACGCAAAAAGAAAATTATTTACCAAGCTGATGCCGATTACGGCAGACCTACTGTTGACGACTTACCTAAGTGTCGATGAATTTCAAAGCATTAAAAAAGAGTTTTTGATTAATATTGAAAATGCCAATTGTGACACAATTGACGAAAATACTCGGGGACAATCTTTAAATCCAAAATGGCTGCAAGAAAGTATGTATCGATTAACTTCCAGCAATTTTGGAAAAATTTGCAAGCTTCGATCAACCACTTCGACTGCATCCACCGTGAAACAATTAATTTATAATACAAATATTATAACGCAGCGCACCATTACAACATGGCATTGTCCATGAAGCAACAGCACGAGGACTTTTTGAAAATATGTACAATTTACACGTGAAAGAATATAAATTTTTGGCTGCCTCTCCAGATGACCTTATCGATCAAGATGCTAGTTTGAAAACAAAATGTCCATACGCTGCCGAAATGTGGACGTAGAAAATGCAGTAAAAAACAACATAATTGACTACTGTTACATCGACAATAATTAAGTTACCCTAAAAGAAAGTCATAGTTATATGTACCAAATTCAAAATCTCTTGGAAATAACAAATCGAAAATGTTGCTATTTTTTTATTTATACTTATAAGGAATTGTAAGAAATAAACAATTTTGGAAAGATCAAATGGACAGTAACTAGAAAAAGTTTTATTTTTCTGCATATTTATATGAATTATTAGATTTAAGATACAATCGAAACATGGCTTTAAGAGACATTAAATGTAAAGATTTATAACTGATAGTCGTTTATAATAATTAGAGGTGAATATGCAATTTTATTTTATCGTCAATGAAAAATTGTATCCCTATAAAATGCAGAATAATGTACCTCTACCTTGTTTATTTTATTTGTACCTAATAAAAAGCATATTTTTAATATTAAAATTGTATGTATAGTGTGTATTTTAGCTATATTTTTTTTATAATGTGTTTTATTGAAATTGTTTGTACCTGATAATAATTATTCTATTGTGTCTTTCTTTAATTTTGATGTAATTTTTTATTATGTATTCTATGTATTAAAACTGTATTGAATAAAGAAAATACAAGTTCATATTTCTTGTAGCTTTTTTCTCGCTCTACCTGTCCATAAACAAATTTTTTCTAAGTACAATTTTTCATTTACTAAAATATTAAACACAGGCTTCAGAGGGACCCTCTGTAAAGTGTCTTGTAATAACCGTAGATTTATGGGTCAAGTAAAATCCTGGCGGGTGGTACACTAATCTCTTGATTGATAGCTGTTAATTTTACCTGAGTGCATTTTGTATACTTGGTTGTAGAGTTACGAAAAGTTATTTTAGTTGACTGATGGGCACCCTTAAAAACGTCCTTTTTCAAAGATTATAATACCATAGGAATCTATGTGATGGCGGAGTCGTGTGCTTGTCTAGGGATTGTCACCAAGTAATTGTTGTCATCTTAATTAAAGAGCACAAATTGCGATGACAACACCGAATGAATCGCGTGCCAAACAAGAATACTTTAAACTTTTGGAGCAAAAGTTTAAAGTATCCTTGTTTGAGTACAGATACAAAATCTCAAACCGCCAGAATTTCTTAGACTTATTCATATAAGTTATTGGAATCATGAAACGGCAGTTGCTGATATTAAATTGCACTGGTTTATAGTTTCAAAACAAATAAGTGGAGCAAATATTTAAACTAGAAGAATTCATGAGCATTAACTATAAAAAAGTGATATCAACAGATATTAGAATTTAGGTTAATGAAATAATATTGTAACGTTTTGGGTTCGCAATAAACAACTCTTTCAATTATTTATTTAAAAACAGTCTGTATATTTATATACTTAAAATTATATAACAATATAAAAATATAAAACTAACGTATCACACTTAAACTACTATTAATAAATTAAAATTAACACTTGTATTTATTTAGTTCTATTACTAATATCTCTGTCCGTATTTATGTAACACTTCTATTTATTTACACGGCACTACTATATTTATTTCTTTGGCTACCACGCACTCGAGACTACTTAAGGACTTTCTTTCCCGAAACTATTCCGCAAATTACTTATCCCGTAATGAATCCCGCAATGAATCATCCATCGGTGACCCAGTCGCCTTATATACACCTGCATGAAATGTTCTCGAAATGTACCAGTAAGTTCGGTAATATACCAGTGGAAATCTGGACTCTTCCTTGCTTACGTCGTACATCTGTGAGATGACATATTTACGAGCTGTTTACATATCGTTTTTATACGCCGCGCCGAGATGATTTATGGTCCCTGCTTTTTGTCGTCGTACACTCATTTCGTTACAATATATAAGAATTTAGTGATTCGATACTTATTCGAATCAGCATTAACAACTAATGTTTAAGGGTCCTATATAGTGGATCTGTCAACAATGGAAAAATAGCAGGTTTTAGATGCAAGATATTTTTGTTGATTTTAAATTTGGAGAAAACCTTTCAACGTCAACTTATGAAGAATTTAGTAATCTACGCCGCTGAAGAATCAAATTTAGAAAAAAATTATCGAATTAAAGAAAATTAATTAATATGTCAAAATATTAAAAACAAGTTTTCTCAAAAATCCTTCGGAGGAGATTTGTTTGCTTGGGTTCACGTTATAAATTCAATAAAAAGCTACCCCACTCTGTACTTATTTTTCGTTCAACTATTCTTTACTTTCTTTTAAATGAATATAAAATAAATTAAAATTAGGCAACCCACATTACAATGAATTGTTAAAAATTTTCCCGCGGTTACAAATGTGTAAATATTTGATCATAAATGAATTTTTATTCGCTTACATATTGAGTTATTATTTCAAATATTTATTATATATTCCCTATGTGTAATAAGAACTCGGACATCCTTGGCTTATTAAATTATGTGCTATGCAACCAATATTACATTTCCGATCCACTATATAGGACCCTTAACACTTGTCAGTTGTCGCATTTAAAAATAATTTCAATATAATTTCAACTTAACATGGGCATTAATAAAGGTAATTTTGTTCTACAAAATTTCACATATTTCATGAAAATACATAGGTATTTAGATTATTTTCTGTTGACATAAGTCTTTCGCTATTTTCTTAATATCCCATACAAGGGAGAGCCTATATGGGGTTAACGTCCACTTGCATTGTTGCATGGTCGTTGACTATTTTTATAACCACGTCATTAGTAACGTGTTGGTTTAACATTGCTAATCGATATTTGCCATTTATAGCGGTACAATACCTTAAATCTATCAATGCCGAACCGTTTGTCAACATTGCCGCATTGTTATATAGGTACTAAGATACAATCAAAATGGGACTTGAGAATTTTATAGCACGGAGAATTAACTTAATTGTTTTTCTAAAATTCCATGATACTCTCAATCGATGCAGCAAAATGTTTTAAAAAGCTGTCAAATTTAAATTAGGGAAGGTTGGGGTTAAGATGATATTATATATTACAACTTTAGACAGTATATTTATAGACTTCAAACATTTACTTATATTACAAGTAAAAATTGAAATAAATTCAAATTGAGTTCAAAACAGTTTTATTTAATTCACAACAATTGTTTCACCCTACTAGGGCTTCATAAGGTGATGAATATTATATGTATGATGATCAGGTAATGAATATTATATGTATAATATATATGATGAAGCCCTAGTAGGGTGAAACAATTGTTGTGAATTAAATAAAACTGTTTTGAACTCAATTTGAATTTATTTCAATTTTTACTTGTAAATTATGGAGTTTCAACACGTATCTCCGTCTTCAATCAATTATTTACTTATATTACTTTGAGAGATAGTAGTAATAATAGCAAAATGTGTTTTGATAGGAATTCCATGTCTGCAAGAAATTGTTCTGCAATGTGATACAAATAAAAGCTTAAATTCCATAGCAAATACTCTTGTACAGAAGTTATTTGAAATGAACATTTCAACACTACTTTCTTGAATACTTACTCTCAATAAATCTGTGTGGAATCAATAATTTGGGAGATATTTGCCCGAAATTATTTGTCAATAAGGGTAAAAGTGTGATTTTCGGTCCGAATTTAAAGAAAAACATTTTACAAAAGATATTCCTAATTATTTTTTGAAACTTTAGAATTTCCACTTACACAAATTCTTGAAACCAAAAGTTAACCGGATATTCGTTCTGGAGTAAAGTGATACTTCCGTTTTATTGATTTAGTTTAAAGACTAGTCAGTTCGTGAGACTAAGTCTACATTCGATAAAGCACTTCCTCGTTATCATAGACCCCAAAACATGGAAATCTGCAGCACTCGATGTTGAAAATTTTTATTATCACATTCTTTTATAAGGAACGTATAGGAAAGTAAAATATAAATAAAACAAACTATTTGTAGACTTCGGTTTCCGGGTTGGAACTACGTTATGTTTGGCGTAGATGCCGACGTTTCGTACATTTTTGTAGGGATCATCTTCAGGGCTGCATGTAAATGTTCGTCGATTCACAGTAAGTTTCAAGCGGATTACATACAGTTTGAATAAAAGTTGGTTAACTGGAACCTAGAGGTAACTGAGTCCTATAGTTGTTATTTGAAAAGGGGTGTTTTTAAATATCCCACCCTTTTTGGGAATACTTTCATAATCCAAGAACTTCCATTTAAAAGTGCTGACGATGTCCTGATTGTGTCTTTTAATTTGCAAATTTGAAATACTGACTATCAAAAATACATATAGAGCGTGGTACAGTATTGGTGTCAGTAATTCGTTGTAAGTATATAATAATACATTTCTCTCTCTCTCTCTCTCTAGTCATATTGAATTGTAGTAAAAGTATAAGAAAGGGGCTAACAATTCAAATTTAGAGGTTAATACTTAAACTAAAGGTTTTATGCAGGGCGTTAAGTTTTGCCGAAGGCCACATCCGAAGTCACTTGGAATTATTAATAGCCACATCTAATGTGGTTAATCCATTTTTTAATTTGAGATTCGATTTTCAAAATATGTGATTAGTTTAGGCAAATTTCCAAAGTGTTCCTGAAGAAATAACAACTGATTTTTTAAATTTGGGATTTGTGTTAGTTCCTTGCACTCAGAACTACTTCGAGCATAGTCATTTAAACATTTAACGAAATTTTGTAAACTATCGAAATTCTCTGCATAAAAACTATTTCTGTGTATGTTTTAGCAAAGCTAAGTGACGAACGTGAGATATTTTGGCATTCTGTAACGATATTTTACAGACTTTGTAATAAATTTCGGAATCACTGACAATTCATATTCATATCAGAAAAAGTAATATAAACAACGTTCTAGGTCTAAATAAATGATAACTGGAAATGTACGCGTATGTTATTGATACTAAATAACAGTAAGTATATACATATTTACATTATTTCTCTTGCGAAATATAAGGTAAATATAATAAATTTTAAAAACCCGTCAGGCTATCTACGCCGATGAAAAAAGGATTTTACTAATAAATTCCTTATTTTATGGCCATTTTTTGCTCTCATTCTCGGGCTCTTCTCGAGCGTAAACAGATGTTGCAGTTAACCATATGAATTAGTGCTATTCAGTAAATGTGTGTTGTTTACATTATTTCTTTGCTCCGTTGTAACTCCGTCGTAGTTTAACTCGGTCATGTCCGCCCCCTAGTTTTATGATATCCAGTTACCCCGGTAAAATTGATATGGTGTATCAGGAACTCACTTTGTTGGGGAACTAGGTTCTAGATCTCAACTGTCAGTAAATATGATAATGACTACAATTAAACTCTATTTTAATAATATCTTGAGACCTGAGCCCGACCCGTTATCCATTGAGTCTGGACCTGAGCCTGATGTGAACCTGGACCTTCTCATAATGAACCAGGACGTATTGGACCTTCTTTCCAAGTTGAAATTGTACACATGTTAAGTCTAGACTGTCTCGCAATGAAAACATTTTCACATTAAATCTCTTCGAAGATTTACTCATCAAGGCTCTGAATAACATTAAAAGAGATACTGAATCTCCTACATTCCAGAAAAGTAGGAAAATATGCAATGGGGCGGAAATTATTACAACTACCGAGTTCCTAAATAGGAATAAAAAAGAAGAAGAGAATAAAATACTACAAGAGAAAATAAAAGAGTACCTAGTAAAAGTTGAAGTTAAAATGTATAGAGAAGTGAAGAAAACCAAAGGCAAACTGAACGCAGTTGAAAATAATCTCATTCCAGAGGAACTTAAAATTATGGAGAAATAAACAAAAAAATTAAAACCAAATAAAAAATTATTTGCCGCAACTGATATAGAATCTGGTAGTTCTTCTAGTTCTGAAAATGATATGGAACTAATGTCAGATGAAGATGAAGAAGATACTATATGCGTTGTCGAAGGAGACTTTGTACTATAGACCGTCTCAACCTTAGTATTCAGTATGTGTCTTATGGAGACAGACAACATAGTTGTCAGTTCGATAATGGTAGGTTAGGTTGGAAACTCATTATAATGAGATGACATTTGAAATACTTGTTGGTTAGGATCAAGGTTAGGATATTATTCTAATATAATAGGCGCTTTCCTTTTACTAGAGATCTGAGCTGAGCTAAAGTGATGTGAGTGTCTCTGCTCACTAGAAGTGAGGAAGGTTCTGACCAACCTCACTTCGTCTCAATCAGCTGATTACAAAAGGAACGCGTCAAAATATAATCTCAGCTATAAAGTGAGGTGATATTATCTGAGATTTATGTCAAAAGGAAAGCGCCTATTATTATATTACAATGTGATCAATCTCAATTGAAGGTTGCGTGGCCTACATTTTTAAGTTGGCAACGATGACTAGTTGGTACCTAATATTGAGAAACACTTGTGTGTAGGTTATGTGTATAGGCGTACAATGTGCACATATGGTTTTGAAAGATCAAACATTTCACCTGTACGTATCTGTCTAACAAGAAAATATCCTAATCTAGGGATTTTTAAGATACCACCAGACTTGAGATTGATCTCATTGTATAATATTGTTGTGATACTTACCAAAGATTATAAACCTACAAAGGATTGCTCAATCAGCTTCGGACGTGATCGGTCATACTCGGCAGTGACGTAGTCACCGGACCTACGAAATAGTTGAAATATAATGTCTTACGCTTTTCACAGATTTCATAGCATTGCAATATTTAAAATAAATAGTAGATTATTAAAATAATTAATCAGTATTTTCAGTAAATCTTGGGTACTGGTAAAAAAATGGATAAAATAAAAACTAAATTTTTATTTAAATTTTAACTAAACTTAAGAGACAATTTTTTTAAATTTCTTTGCGGTCTTTCTTTCAGAAGCCACAATTTTTCTTTTTCTGTTTTTGATTTTTTTTTCTTCTTGCTTAATATTTTCATAATTTATTTTAATAATTGTTCTAAGTTTTATAAAATTTTGAACTAAATCTAAAGGGATGTTTTCCTTCTGATAAATAAAGTTACTCAGCTGTTTGGTAACCGAGTGTTTTTTCTCAAGTTGAGGTCCATGGTACTTGAGAAAATATTTATTCATTTTTTTTACTTTTTGGAGCCATGACCTCTTAGGTTTAATTAAGCCTCCATACGATAAGTGTTCAACCCATGAGGGTAAATTATACTGATGTTCCGTGAGTAATAATTGGTGTGTATAATCGCCCAGATCAGGATATTTATCTTTGAATTTCTGTGCGATATATCCAGCAATATACTCTAGAGCATCGTTGGCAGTCTCTAAATTACTTGAATCGTTGGAAGAAGTTGAAGAAGAAGAGGATATAGATAAGTTAATTTCGACTAAATTATTATCTGAAGGATTTAATGCTATCTCAGCTTGTTCAAAGACTTTTGCTGATAAATATTCCTGAGGCTCCGCCTCTTCAGTATTCACATGGCTACTAAGAATGCCAGGGTTCTTCCCTAAAATAATCATACGAATTCTGTACAGTGCATTTAACGGCGATGGATGATCATCTGCTCCTCCTCTACTTCTTAGTTGGAAAAAAAAGTTTTCTAAACAGTCCTGGTTTAGTCTGTGTGTGCATATATAGGCAGCATTAAATTCTTCTTTCATTGAATTAAAAAGACCTTTTAATGATTTTGTAGATATAATTATTCCTTTTTGAAATGTCTGTATACTTGTTTTACCAATGGGTTTCATATTTTCTATTAAATCGATAATTTTGTCCAAATGTGCTACCTGACTTTCTAAATTGATTCCAAAAGCATTTTTGGACGCTAATTTATTACGAGGTGCGTAACTATTAAATATGTCAAACCATTGGTTTATATCGCTAATGAAAGTAGCTACATTTACAGCAAGAAGAGGATCATTACCTGGTTTATAACGAGCAAGAGCTTTTGCAGTCGTTTCTGATAACAATTCCGCAGCCAAACGAACATTCTGTCTTTGAGGTCCATTGCATTCCAAGTGTTTTTTTGAAATTTTGTAACAGACATTGAGTTCTGTGTCTGTCACTTTCAATAGTTCCTCCAATGGATTCTTATTTATCAAACTTCCATCTTTTAATTGAAAGCCGGTATCCAGTAACCAATTTCTAATTAATTTCAGGAGATGTGGAATATCTGCAAAGACAAATATATCTCTGTTGGTAGCGGGATGTTTGAAAGATGTGTTGTTAATGTCTATTCCTAAGTCTTTCCATAAACCAACATTTGTACTGCCGCAGTCACTAACTATTGCTACCACTTTAAAACCCTTTTCAGACAATTTGTCTATAATAGAGAATAAAATATTCGAAGTCATTCTCTGATCAAAATCAAGAAAAATAGGCTGTTTCCAATTTGAAAACAAGCCCCGTGCCATAATACACTGCATATAATTATGTGGACCCAAAATTCTATCATTTCCAACGTCATATTCTACGATATTTTGTACTTTTACTTCATCAAAACATAACACTACTGTTTTTTCAAAATCATTCATGGATTCTCCTGCTAATTGCATAAATTCCAAAACGCTTGTTAAAATTCCATTAGTAATCTTCAATTTACTTGCCCATCTTCTGAGAGAAGATAAACCAGGAAGGGGAAAGTGAAGTTTATCTTTAACATACAGATATGCCTTCTTACTATAATACCGTAGAGTAAAAGCTGATGCAGCTTCTTCGGAAGTCCAGTTGACTCGTTTCCTCCTATTTAATAACATGTTCATTTGATTTTTGGTAAACATTTTTTTTACAGCGTCTGTTTCTTCTTTCTTATTTTGGCACAGTTGTTGACATTTACTTTTGTAATGGCGTAATTGGTCATTCAATAATTTTATTTTTTTCCCACTGCTGTTCTTCAATAGCTTATGTTGCTTTTCAAGTTCATTATATTTTGTCAGTAATTCATTATAGTCATATTTTATTTCATGTGAACGCTTTTCTTCAGATGTTCTTGACATTATTTCTTGAGAGAGATGCTCATCACAAACCTGTGAAGTTGAAGCCTGGGGGTTAATATCAGATGGTATACTAGTTTTCAAAATATCCTCAACTTCTTTTTGCTTCTGTCTCTTTAAAAGTCTTTCGCTTCTTTGTATTTGTTGTGTCTGATTTTTTTCTTTCTTTTCAAGAGGTAAATTTACTGTTGGGACTGCTGTCTTCTTCAGTTTTCTTCTTACTGGTAATCCTAAATTAAGTAATCTGTAATGCCATTCTTAATATGTATTTTTTTTATATTTACCTAATAGTTCATTCTGTAAATCCCTTTCGTAATCATTAGACGTAAAGTGCACAGAACAAATTTGGCTTGTGTTGGGATTGAATTTATCGGCTCTTTGGCATCGTCGAATCCATTCTTTTTTTATAGTTGTGGAGACCAAATTATTTGCGCGAGGAAATTCATGGTAAATGACACTTTCATTTTTTGCTTTGGTTACAACTCTGCTATTGTTGCAACCAAATACGGCGCATCTACGACCCGGCATAGCGCTTATGTTTTCACGTGGTTTTCACTACCTATCAATAAAATTAAATTAATTGAAAATTTTAATAAAGAGTGGTTTTATTACTAACACAATAAAAACACAAAGTCAATCGCGAAATATAGATTTAAATCATAAAATAAAGCAAAACAATCTCATTAATTTGGCACGTGCAACACACGCCTATGTACTAAAAACACTGGAAACGTTACGATTTGAAGAGCATGGTCCAGTTGTGACGTCACCGCAGTGCGCGCCGTGAGGGGGGATATGCTAACGTTACAGCATAGGGAATGAGCAATCCTTTGTAGGTTTATAATCTTTGATACTTACACCACACCGATGATGCCAACCTTAAACATAATAAATCGAACTGACAACATTGCCTTGAAATAAAAAGAGACAGTATTACAAATTTCTTACGGTAGTAAAAGGGGTATATATCCCATAACAGACTGTACTGAATGCTAAGGTTGAGACGGTCTATAGTAAGGTACAAATATGTATTGTATCCTGAAAAGGTAATAGAACAAAAGGATTCTGAAATTACTATATCTCATATGACAAAAAGTAGATATTTGCTTGGCGCTGGCCTGAGAAGGAAGAATTTTAACATATGAGGAATCATAGATCGTCCAAGTTATTCATGAACCCCAGCAGCTTAACAATAAGGGATCATACACACTTCCAGAATTGAAAAAATATAATCAGTATTTGTAAACATATTTTTGTTATTTATTTCAATGTACTTTATCGGAATTTAAATTACTTTATGGATAAGTTTAGTTCATCTCTAATAAATTTTTATTGACTTGCAGGCTCTAATTGCATCTTTTATTCCTCGGCTATTTAGGAAGATTAGTTTGTGAATTTTGAATTACTTAGTCCTCACGTGTTGTGACATGTCCAGTTACCTCCAAATTTGCTCAACGTTTTGTTTAATTCGTAAATACGTATGTAAGCTCCAGTTACCTCAAATTTCGGGGTAACGAATCCACTGTTAAAAAAAAATAAAACAAAACCCGTAAAAACCTAAGTGACACATTAGACGTAAAATTTATTTCTGAGGTTAACTAAGAAATCCCTAAATTATTTAATGTTCGAATTCAAATTAATTGATTCATTGAATGCTCAAAATATAAAAATGTTTATTAAGATTTATTGTAAAAATAGGTGCTAGTTAACCAATTTCACCTCACAGATTATTAGTCCTATTTCATCATATTGGCAATGTCTTTAGTTGCACGTAAACATGATCATATGATTACAAAGTTCTATTTATTTTATAAATTAAATATATAGGCACGACACTGGCAGTAAAAGAAATGAAGGAAGATGTTTCCAAGTTGCTGATTTGATAACATGAAATTGTAAGGCGTAAGTCAATTATAGACACCAATTATTTAGTGTTTATTAATATAATGCAGTATGTAGGTACTATATTTCTTCAAATTTTAAACAAATGTAATTACCTAACAGCCTTGATAATAGATAGGTAACATTAAAATATGAACGTGAATTGAGTGAGTTTTTAGGTTATTTTGCGTTGAACAAAAAAAAAAGAATATCACTTACAACACGCAAAAATTTAATTTTTAAAATGATAAACTACAAACAGAAAATTCTGAATGTTTATTCTTATTCAATTATTTAGTAATGTAGGTAGCTTAATGGGGTATTATTTTATTAACGTAGGGTGAATAGAAAGTGTGATTAAATGAATTTTATATTACCATTTAATGTCTTATTTACCCTTAATTCTACATTTTATCTAGATAAGTAGTGTAATTCCCTTATTAAAAATAGAATAATGTTTGTTCGACGTAAAAATTGATGAACCTTGATGGGAACGAGAGATATATTATTAACGATCTTTCATGCCATGTCATTCTGTTCGTATTTATATTAAAACACAATCGAGATTAATATATAATATAATATAAAAATTTAAATTAATACATTAGTTTTGTTGTAATAGTTTTGCAAATATCTAGGTAGGTCACCTACCTAGATTGTTCATTGCGTCTGATCATAAAGATCAAATTTTGTGCAGATAATGCCAATACCAATTTTGGTGGTGTGGCTCTCGGAAAGGCTGAAATAATGTATTTACCAGAATGAGCACTAAACTTGAGCGGAAAATAATCGGTGTTGGTTGCGCGTCCCACATTTTGCTCAATGGTATACAGACAGTAGCGTATCTACTTCTATTGATGTGGAATCTATAGTTATCGAAATTTATTCACTTTTTATATTTACATCGTTCGCGCACAGTCGTTTAAACAATTTTGTGAAGAATCTGATGTTCAGTACAAACAGCTATTAGGATATAGTCAAAACAGATGGATTGCGTTAATGCCAGCCATTGAACGAATTTTGAAAATGTTTGCATAATTGCGTTCCTATTTTTGATTAATTAATTCCGTAATTAAATTTATATTAATTAAACAATCAAGACTATAGTAAGTAAAACAATGTAATAATGTAATTAAAATTTCATTTCTAAAATTAATAATCGAATGATTCCTGTATAACAAGTAAATATTGATAAATAATTTGTTTATCTGTACCTTTAGTTGATGGTATGTGTGTCACCTAAAACCATTCAATGGGTAGAATTTCATGATGGGGCTGAAGTGGGCAGTGTTCTTTCACCTGGTGCTGTTCAAACCTCACACGAGTCATCTTGCCTGGGAATAAGCATTCAAACGATTACGGACATATTTTCTTTGTTCCCTATGCGTAGCAAGACGCATTTTACGTTGCAGTTGCTTGAATGATATTACTTTAATTAGGAGCCGGCAAATGTCGAAAGGTGCTTGAAACTTTTTTAATTCTGAGATTTCTGAGCTATTATTAAAATTTATTCATTCTCAAGCTAGTATATTTCATAACGCCGTGAAGCAAGGAGGAACACACATCAATGTTTGAAACATTCAGAACATATTCTTAGCGTTAAACAAAACTTTGAGGCGAGAATTAAAGAAAATTACCAGCCATTGCTTTTACGAAACGATTTAACGAAATTAGTTTGCCAAGGTAGTTTAACCAAAGAGTGGTTTTTGTCAAATTTAATCTATGTAAGTACTTGGAGAAATGGACCGTCCATTTTAGAGATGTGGATAACTTTCAGTTACTAGTAAATTGGTATGTATATGATTGTTATCCACAACAAGGAATTCATGTGGATGGGCTCTTTGATGAAATTACAAGTGTAACATCATTTCATTAACGAATTCTGAAAAAAATAACCATTGGCTTCCAGAGGTGAACATTTGTGTGATATTATTTTTCATACACACAATTTCAAACTTTCAATAAAAGATTAAGATAAAAGAAATTGCCGTTTTTTTCTTTTTAAAAATATTTAACAATAGAACAAGTCACTTTATATTGACCACCCGTTATATGTGGCAGTAATTTCAATGCCAACAGAAAGACGAAAGCGCGTGAGAAATGAAGTTGAGATTAAAGAACGGAGGGTCTAGGACGTTTCTACGCCGCCGGTTCTTCGCCGCCAGTTCATCGCCGCCGTTTCTACGCCGGGACGGTTCTACACTGGCCGTTTCTACGCCAGCCGATTCTACGCCGCATTCAAATTAAAATTACAATTACAATTAAAATTTATTGTTTAAACACATACATCCAGTCATAGAAAATAAAGTAATCTAAAACACCGGGGATACAATACAATCGCCGAGATTATATTAAGGATGTTATGGTTATTAGCACAAAGGAGGTAATCAGAAATTTTAATCCGCTCATAGAAAATTACCTAGGAGTTAACGAGTTTACAATCGCCGGGATTATATTTATTGGAATGTAAAGTATTTGTAGTTGAACTCCAAAGAATGTTAGAATACATTAATTTGTTGATATTTTCAAGGGAAATACAAAGATCGTCAAATAAAAGATCAGATTTCATTTTAACACGATCAATGTATTTAATTATGAGATTTTCAAAGTAGGGTTATGTAGTATTGACATAAACAAATATTGCAAGTTAAATCCGAACGATGTCCGTGCAAGGACAAGTGTAGTGTGTTTAACAGTATTTGGTATAAATATGGGGCAGGAGCCCTTAACACATCACTTTAAGTGTATTCGCCACAAAGTAATTATTACGTTAGTTAACAGTGATCTTAATAATGGAACCAGCAGTTCTCAGCAAGAGAGGAAACGAGAAGTTTTCCTATAACGGATATTTGTACGTTTTCGACAAAGTTAGTAAAAGGGACCCTAGTTTACAATTTTGGCGGTGCGAAGAAGTGGGTCGCTGTAAAGGAAGAATTCACACAAGGGCTGGAGAAGTGGTCAACGAAATCAACAATCATTCTCACCCTTCCTTGGCAGCAGCCGTACAAGTAGCATCTGTTGTCTCTAAAATGAAACGTCGTGCAGAAGAAACTATGGAGGGCACAAGTGTAGTTATAAATCAGTGTGTAATCGACGTGCCTGAAGCTGTTTTAGCATCGATTCCAAATAATGCAGCCCTGAGAAAAATAATGAGAAGAAAACGGAATCAAATTAATGCTGCACCTGCTGATCCCGCAGACCTAAACGATTTGGTGTTGCCAAATCCATATAAGGTATATGTGCCTCAACCAGGAACAGAAGAAACTTTTTTGCTAAGCGACGATGGAGAGGGAGCAAACAGAATTTTAATTTTTGGAAGAGAGAGCTGGTTGCAGCATTTGCATAATGCCAATACATGGTACACTGATGGTACCTTCGCAATAGCACCGAGGCTATTTTCCCAAATTTATATTGTTATGGCAACAAAACACGGAGGAGTGCATCCTATATTGTATGCTCTGTTACCTAACAAGCAGCGTGTTACATACACACGTATGTTCGAACTAATTAAAACACTAGTGCCAAATTTAAGTCCAGGATCTATCATTTGTGATTATGAATATGCAGCTTTTAGTGCCATGAAAGATTGCTTTCCGGAAGTAAATGTAAAAGGTTGCTTCTTCCATTTAGCACAAAATATGAGGAAGCATTTAGCTCAGATTGGTGTTATTGGTCAATACAACAATGATGCTGAATTTGCATTGAGAGCTAAAATGGTCCTCGCATTAGCATTTGTGCCAATAGCTGATTTAGATGAATACATTGATGCTTTAGCAAATGATTTGCCAGTAGAACTTCAGCCGCTTCTAAATTGGTTTGAAGACAGCTATGTTGGCCGTTTAAATCGACGCGGAAATGGTAGGCGCCCGCCTATGTTTCATCCAACAATGTGGAATTTATACCAGAGAACAATCGATGGAGAAGATCGCACCAATAATCATGCAGAGGCAGCCAATCGTCGATTGCGTTCTGAATTAGGTATGCATCACCCAACTATTTGGAAATTTGGATTGCGAAAAGTACAAAAAGGACGAGACGCTTATTTTGAGCAACTTATCGCCGGACATTTACCACCGATGAAGCTGAAAAAATACCGTGATGCTGATGAACGTATTCGAAGAATTGTCTTAGATTATGGAAACAGGGAACCTCTAGATTATTTACGTGGCCTAGCACACAATTACCAAATGACGCAATAATCTTATTTTTCCTATTTATTCTTTTAATTTAAAATAAATTTTCTATTTTATTTTATTTTCTATGACTGTATGTATGTGTTTAAACAATAAATTTTAATTGTAATTGTAATTTTAATTTGAATGCCGCGTAGAATCGGCTGGCGTATAAACGGCCAGTGTAGAACCGTCCCGGCGTAGAAAGGGCGGCGATGAACTGGCGGCGAAGAACCGGCGGCGTAGAAACGTCCCATTCCCAAGAACGGAGTAATAAGCAAGTACAAGGATGGTTTTTCGCGACTTAATACGCCAGATTATAATTTATAATGTTAAGATCATTTTATTAATTTTATCTACTGGTGAAGCTACATTTTCCACGTGTCAATATAAATTTTCATAATAAGCATGAATGGTCTAACGTGATTTTTTCTTAACACTTGAGTTGGAACTATTGACCACTTGTTCATTGGTTTATTTTTTCCTTAGAGTAAATATGAATTTTTGTCTTTATGAAATGTTAGAACGTGAGGCCTTAATAATATTACAAGCAATGTCGTTCTTTCATGGCGGAACCCCAGCATATTTCAGCATTTTTTGTACGAATAGAATTTACCGTGGTTGTTGGATAGACGAGGAGGAGGAGTATAAACATGGCAGTCTTGTTCTCCTGCTATGAATCTTTCGGATTTTCTTTGGATTAGGTAAAATTCTATTGAAAATGTTGAAAATCTTTGCAGTTGTATTAATAGTGCTTTTGCAATCAATAGACAAATGTTTGGAATTATGCATATTAGCTAGCGGCAATTCTCTTTAGTAGTTATTTTAAAAATATTGCTGCGGTCTTGAGTTAGAAATAGGGTGTACCTATATAAAGATTGTGAAGACCACAACTAGATTTATGTTAATTTAATTTTATTTTTTTTAGATTAAAATAAAACAATGTAATAATGTTATTAAAATTTCATTTCTAAAATTAATAATCGAATCAAATCGAATGATTCCTGTATAACAACTAAATATTGATAACTAATTTGTTTATCTGTGCCTTTAGTTGATGGTATGTGTGTCACCTAAAACAATTCAATGGGTAGAATTTCATGATGGGGCTGAAGTGGGTAGGATTCTTTCACCTGGTGCTGTTCAAACCTCACACGAGCCATCTTGGCTGGGAATAAGCATTCCAACGGACATATTTTCTTTGTTCTCTATGCGTAGGAAGACGCATTTTACGTTGCAGTTGCTTGAATGATATCACTTTAATTAGGGGCCGACAGATTTTATTTTAAGGCATGATGGCTATACGCTAATGTTATAGTAAAGATTCAGGAATTTATAATTAATTTAAATTAAGACGTTTTATTTTACAATTTATATATTATTATTATTTATTTGTTTTTACTTATGTTATTTTATTAAATTAAATCATTATAATAAATAATTTTGTAAAATATTTTTTGTATTTCAATTAATGTATCTGACCTGACAAAAACCTAAATAGCGAATTCTATGGAAAAGGAATATTTCTTCCCCTAAGGTGAGATCTTATCAATGATGACGATAGGAAATTTCTTAAATACATTAATGTGCAAGGGTCACGGCAATATGCTATAAAATTTTTAATTTCTTATTGCGATAAGGATATGTTTTAATAATATAATTTTATTTCAGGCGGTTGTAGCTTGATGACAATGGGCATCAGGATGTCGCATTTTGAAACGAACTTAGGAATCCCCTGTATATTAATTCTAGAACTTCCCTTTTTGTATTTTGTTGGATGTTATTCCTACTGGTGTGAATTGTAAGTTTGTTATACATACTACTTATCAAAATAATACTTATTTACCTTTAGACGTAAGACTTGAGATAAAGTTTTATTATATATATACATAAATAAATTGATTTTTTAAAATCTTTTCCTTTTCCGTGGAAAAAAGTAGCGCATATCTTATCTCCCGGTGAAATACATACATATTAGTGATAAGATACCGGCGATAAGATTATGAAAACTATAACCGTTTGAGAAAATTGGGACAAATACGTGTATCAGTAAACAACTGGTGTTCGGAGAAAATCCACGGATGTTAGTTACATGCAAGTAATGTGCCTGATGAAACATAAACTTTGACACTTATTTGAAATTAGTATATATTGTTGGGACGTTAATCGATATGTTTATACCCTGACGTGGCTCAAACACAATTGCTTCCTCACCGTGTATGACACATGTGATGTTCACCAATAGTATACCCAGGTACACAACCAATAATGTAGTTTTAGTTTGCCGGTCAATTTTCTTCCGGTACACGTGTTTCAATTAAACGCAGTAAATACAGCGTTCTTGCTAATTAAGAACAAGTAAGTCTCTCAATAATTTTTAGTTTTTGAATTATGCGCTTATCCTAATATGATTTTTTTGATTTTACCTAATTTATAATTTTTAAAATCTAAATTACTTAAAATTGGTTAAACGACACTTGTTTACATACAAATAGAAAATAACTCAGAATTTATTTTTATCTTAATATAAACATCTTTTAAAAATTTTGCATAGGTATACCACAACTTATTTCATAATGACTCTTTTATTTAATTAAATTTTAATAACGACACGGAAATATTAGAAACTATATTATATTAAATAAATAAATGTATGTTTTTAGCATTTTTAATATATATAGTAATTAATTTATACAATTACAAGCGAGCTGAATATTAAATTTTGTATGTGGGTACAATTTTATGCATTTATTTTTTTACTTTTAGTAAAGACAGGCATCCTGCATTATTAATATTTAATTCATGAATTTTTCCATAAATATACAGTATCCATAATATGGGTGCGAAATGAGGATGGTGTGAAGGTAGTTACCTTGAAATATTTATTATTTTCCAATCCTATGTGCCTGTGCATAAGTTAATAAATAACACGTAAGTAGATACAATTTAAATTTGTTATTTATTTATTAATTTATATAAGTAGAACTATATATTATAACCGCACTAAAAAATAAACAAATAAAATATGCACCTGTGTGTGTATATAAGATTTGTTAAAATACGTCCAAAATCGACAAGGGAGTTATAAAAAGTGAGGCCAACGATCTCTTGAAAACCTATTAGATAGATTAAAAATATCAATGAACTTATACTACGATTATCAGTATTACTTATTATTTTATTTTTTTTAATTAATTTGTGAATTATATTAAATCAATATTAGCATAGTATTATAAATTATATACGTCATTAAAGTATCAACAATCCTTTAATGATTATTCAATTCTGTTAATGTGGTGATAAATTTTAAAAAGGACTTCTTTGGGACGATACTTTAGTACAGGGTGGCCAACCTTTTTGGGAATAATGGCACAATTAAAAATTTTCATGAACGTTGAGGCGCTAGAATATATAGTGACATCATATATGTTTATTATTAGAGTCATTTTCATTTTTTTTATTTTTACTTTTGATTCTTTTTGATTTTATTTTATTGGTTAAAATAATAATAAAAATTTTATTGAACATTTATTATATAATACATTAAAAATTATTATTCGTTAACGAAAAGATTAAGACTGTATTTCTTGACATAAAAGTCATTTCTAATTTTGATTCTTTTTGATTTTATTTTATAGGTTAATGTAATAATAAAAATTTGTAATAAAAATTCTATTGAACGACATTTATTATATAATACTTGAAAAATTATTATGTATTCGTTAATGAGAAGGTTAAGACTTGACATAATTTTTCAAAATCAGGATAGTAGGTAATTTGATACTGCTACTCTTAAACTGTCATTCAAAGTTTCATCCGTAAGACGTGATCAAAACTTACTTTTGATAAATTGCATTGAAGAAAATATGGCTTCACTTAAGTAAGTCGATCCAAAAAAAGATTTTAGCTCCAGTGCACAATTTTTAATATTGGATATTTATGTACTTCAACTAATTTCCAAAATTCCTTGTTCATGTCCAACTTTTAAAACGACGTCATTTTGTGAAAAATGTGAACGATAAAATCAAATGAATTATTATTGTAATCCGTATTTAATGTAAATCGTGCCCTTTTGTTTTTAAAATTTGCATTTTGAAGATCTTGTTCATTCAAAACGAACAATATTTAAGGTTAGAATTTATATATTGGCAGGTAAAATAACAATCTGGTTACAGAATTCAAATAAACACAACCATTCTTTAGATTTGACTAAAATCTGATTATCGGATTAATAATATTTTCGTCGAACGAAAGCACCATTTGTTTTGTTTTAATTAGTACTTTTTGCAAGAAGCAGCAGTTTACTGGTCGATGCTAGGTACCTACTTTTCATTGAGCATTTACAAAGTTACATGTACTGTTGATTTGTGTATGCCATTTTAATTTTGCAGAATGTGTTCCATGTACAGTATTTTGCCCTAGATTATAAATTATAGTACGAGGGATAAGCTCCATTTACATAGAATAAGAAAATCTAGTAGATTGTGAAAAAGAATCCATACAGTGTTTACTTAGAGGAACTCTTTATCTGTCATTTAACGTTTAGTTGTTGAACTACCTTCGTTATAACTCAACTAGTTATTTTTTAAACGTAAAAGGAAATGGAATTAACCAGAGGTTAGGTACTTATGATGCAAAGAGACTTTAGATTCAGTTTTTAGTGACCAAGCACCTTCCTCGGTTACAATTTACATATGGTATAAGGAATTTGAACGCGAAAGGAATTCCGTTCAGCATCAAAAAGGAGCAGGGCGTTTCCTACGGCTGTTACCGACAAAAACATTGCTGCTGTTCAAAAAATTATTGAAGAAGACAATAAAGTCACTTATGTGGTAATAGAGTATCAACTCAAGATTGGATCCTCAGGTGTTAAAACAATCATACGCGATCACCTGCATTTAAAAAAAATGATAAGTCGTGCTGTACCGCATCACCTTCCTGACTTCCAAAAAGCAGAGCATATGAGAATTTGCTATGAAACTTTAAATTTCTTAAATAATGGCGGGCACCATTTTGTTTCCAAAATAGTGACAGGTGACAAAACTTATATTCCATTTTTCGGCCTTCCTACCCGCCAAGAGAGTCGTGTATGAATTCACGAAGATGAGGAACTCCTACAATGACCAAGAATCAGCGAGTTATGAAAAAGGTTATGTATGCGGTATTTTTCAGAAGCACGGGCTTTAGTAAATGCAATTAAACTAGATGGGCAAAAGACGGTTACAGCTAAGTTGTACAATATCACAAAAGTTGTTTCAATAGAGTTCCAGACTAGGAATTATGCCCTACCATGAAAATGCATCGTCCCATACGGCAGTTTTAACTCTTTTTCAAGATGTTGCAGCAGTTTTTCCAAACGACGATAATTCTAACCTTCCAGATAATACCATAGGGCTCCAGGAAGATGGCCCATTTCCACGCTATGTGTGTCTTGTTTGAGATTTTCTAGACAGTTGTTTTCTGGGAAGGTTGATTGGTACGTAAGGACCGAAAAAATGACTTGCGAAATTCCCAGATCTTATATACCTATTCTGATTTTTTATCGGCTTATTAAAATTAGAATGAATCCGGACACAATTCAATATGTACAAGAAGAATTTCTGCAGAGGCATATTATCACGAAGTCGGTGGATGGTGGTAGGTCGAATAGTTAATTTAGTAGTTGTATTTGCGTAGTAATGGAATTTTAGTTTATTCTGGTTCAGTAATAAAATTTACGTGTTCCAACAATCAATTGTCATTTATCCAATTTTTGTTTGTTTGTAAAATGCAACATTCTTACACTGTCAGTTAGACAATGAAAATATCACTCAAAATCAAGAAGCAAATCGGGTCCGGCTATAAGATTTAAAAAGAATTGATTACGTCATGATCAAAAAGTAATGATGGTTGAAAGTCTATGATGTATGTTTCTATCGCATAAAATCGACCTGTTTACCATTTTTTCTGACAAAATTTTATTGCGTGTTATAGGCGCACACTGTATAATATTGATTTGGAAGTAAGTATTACATATGAACGTATGTGCAGGTGTGTATAATCTAGTTTTAGAAAATTCAATACTGCTTTTAGTCAACTTCTTTAATTAGTGAAGCTTTTCACCACGACAGAATTTACAAAAAAAAATCTGTTCAACAGTTGCTCCATCTAATGGCGCTGTAGTAAAATGACAACGGTAAAGAACACTGTATATGTGCACAATCTACAAACTAGATGGATGAAATGCTTCTATTATAGTTGTGTTAGTTTAATGAGGCATAAGCCCACCAGAACGTAAAAAAAACATATTTTGACCAGTACAACGTTCACATTACTGGATTTTCACTACGACATAAAGACACGATCAAATTTATTTATTAATCCTCCAATGCTACTTTATAAGCTTCTAAATGTGTTTATCTACTTTTTTGTAGTGACATGCCTATTCTATATTTCTTCATCACGTTTGGTATAACAATTTTTGTTCACACTTTAGATTCTTCAAGCAAATATAGTATCAGAACGATTTTATGAAAGCTACTACAAAATTAAATATCTATCGACTATTTCCATCGAGAATGTACTGTCACTCATAATATAGCCCCAAAGTATTATTATTGCAATATTACAATATATAGGTAATATAATGAGAATAAATTAGAAAAAATTAAAACTGAATATCAAAATGTTATTAGTGTACGTTATTAGTAACAACAAATAATAAGAATATTTTTTGCAAAAAACATTTGCGAGCTTTTCTATCCGCAAAATCTCTAATAAATGAGTCAATGGTAATAATTCATGTTCTATTGTCATTGTGGTTAATATCCAAGCAAGCGTTCTTGGGAAATTGTTGATCTCTAGTAGGTTTTGATCAACTTCAGCTTGGAACATTTTCTCTCAACTGATGCAACACTAATTGGAAGTGTGAGAGCAATTCGTAGAGCTATGAATATACTGGGGAAGTTGTCACTTAGATTGTTAGTTGTAATGTAACATATCCCATGGGACACACCCACGCGCACTGGGTTGAGGCAATAAAGAAACGAACACCTTTTATAAAGTTGGAAAGCTTCGATCATCGCAATTTTTCAGCAATGTATCTTTGTCTTCATATTTTATGTAGTACATGAATCTAAAAATACGATTGTGACTGGTAATTTGAGAAAAACATCCTTCTAATGAATTGATGCCACAATCTAATACTTAAAAATAAAAGCTACTTCTTAAAGCCATATTTGAGTCCGCAATTGCTTTATTTTCATTAACTTGAATTATTTTATTTTATCTGCCGATTTGGCGCCCGGGGCAGTCGCCCGTGTAGCTCGCGTCTTAACCCCCCCCCCTGCACACACTACTACTCTAAATGAAACACACTGATCATTGGGATGGGCAGGTATGCTTATCAACTTCCTGCTACGCTCATGTGATATTTTATTTTATGCAATTTTAGATAAGAAAATGTATTTAATATTATTTAAATATGAAACCATGTAAATATACAATTATTGTGCAACTTATAAAACTGAGACAGAAATATTAGTTTTTGTTGATAATAAAAGCTTCTGAAAAATAAAATTGTTTGAATATAACTCATTATCTAATCAGATTATCAGTTTTGTGATCAATTAAATACGGTAATACAGAACTGATATCCACAAGGTAATCACATATACGTACTTAATTTTTATTTGATCTGTAATCGAATGAAAAATAGATTTGTTGATTGTTTGGACTGTGGATGAATGTTTGCACATATTACCCATTTAGCTAATATGCTAATACCGTAGAGAGAGTATATATAGAGAGACCATTAAATAAGCAAATCGGGCAACATAAAATTTCGAGTAAATCTTGTGTTGGAAATCCTATGAACACTGATAATTAATAGTCCATTCATTCAAGAGCGTTTATGTTTTTAGGTTTTGTGGGCAACTTTGATTCTTTATTCTTTGCAATATTACTTTCAGTTAATAAATACTTTATGCGAGTAATTCAAGCTATTTAAAGTTTTATGTATGTTCATTATACTATTGAATTTCATACTTTTACGTCCTCATTACTTACCTATAACAGTTATAATTGGAGTTCGGGATGTGGCAGCCAGATGAAATTATGTAATCGCGCAGGAGTGTTCAGAGTCACGGTTTATGGAATAATATTTCGAATTGACATCAAACATTGATGCTTTTGACTGACATTGCTTTTTAATTATCCATTGCCCTCGTCTAAATAGTAATTTTTATACATGGGCGAGATAGGGGAAGTGGATCCGATTTCATTCAGACTTGACCGTCTTGTGTTTTGTCGGCTCTCGGGGAAACTGGTAGGTAATACGGTACCCGAGAGCCGACAAAACACGAGTCGGTCTAGTCTGAGTGAAATTCGTAACCATATTGATTGTTGTAATTTATTGCTGGTTGTCAATGATTTGATATGCTCGGTGATTTGATACTTGTGAAAATAAAGGAAGGAGGTGTTAAAGTGAACTGCAGCACCGTATTAATGATATTTAATACATAATGCTTTAGCGAGTTTTCTATGAATAAAATAACCATTTACAAGTAGTGCAAACATTTCCAGGTCTTTCCAGGTCCTTGAAAATATTAAAGATGACGAACGGGATGGACCTCACAGCACATCATCAAAATCAAAAAAGTTAAAAAAAAACATTATGAGCAACCGCCCAGCACGATCAAAAGAAATTGTTCCGAAGTTGTTAAATTTTGACCAACATCATTGTTGAATGGACATGGCCCAGGAGCTGATGAATGAAATCAACGACAATCCAGACTTGTTCAAGCAGCTCATAACTGGTAACAAAACATTAATGTACTGAAATGATCAGATCCAAAAGATCTCAGATGGAAAAAAGCCTGTTAAGTATGATCGAATGTGAAGGTTCTACTCACTATATTCTTTGATTTGAACGGCATAGTGTTCCATGAGTTCTTCCACCAAGTGATACAGTCAATATGGATTACCACCTAGAAGTTATGCAGAATTTGCAACAAAAAATTGATGCCGCCAGCGCCTCCGTTTTCATGGGACTTGACCGCCTGCGACTTCTTCACATTCCTGACGATGAAGAAATCCCGAATGAACGACGTTTTAATAATATTGATGTAATAAAAACAAAATTGCTGGGTGATCAAAATGCTATACCAAAAATTATGTCTCAAGATTTCCTCGAAGATTGGAAACACGCTAACTA
Source organism: Amphimallon solstitiale (assembly GCA_963170755.1). Taxonomy (NCBI): domain Eukaryota; kingdom Metazoa; phylum Arthropoda; class Insecta; order Coleoptera; family Scarabaeidae; genus Amphimallon; species Amphimallon solstitiale. The sequence continues at coordinate 74,073,296 of OY720683.1, read as the reverse complement.
CTTTGACAAGGGGAAAACTAATATTTATAATAATAATTGTTATATTTTGACCAGTTTGAAAGTCATTGTCGAATGGACATTGCCCAGAGGTGATGAATGAAATCAACGACAATCCAGACTTGTTCAAGCATGTGTGGATTGTTGTTAATTTCAACACCAATCCAGACTGATAACAAAACATGAATGTACTAAAATGATGGCGAAAACAGGTCCTACTGATCTCAGACGAAAAAAAGCTTGTTAGTATGATCGAATGTTTTGTACATATTGCTGTGACTCTTGCAAATTGAGGTTTATATAAAAATAATTTACACCATTCAATCAGTAAGTAAGTAAGAATCAAGCATACATCTTAGTGCTAGACCTTATACTAGACCAAGATTTAATAAATTTTCTGCAAATAGTAGGTTAGGCAATTTTACATTTAACTAGCTCAGTTTAGAATGACTAAAGAAATTTTTCTCTCAGGGGCAGAAAATATAAATAAACTCTCCAATCAACTTGAATGCTCTTTAGTCATTACCAGGTCAGGTAAAGAAAATAAAATGCAAAATAAACCTTATAATATAGTTTATTAAGGATATTAAAGAAATTGTTCAAATTATACAAATATATTTACAAAATTAAATATTTTAAATATTACATAAAATTATGCATGTCATGATCAAATAGTCAAAACAATAAACAAATTATAATTAATAAATGGAGTAACATCGAATACAAATTTATATTTTTAAAATAAATATAATTATCATTTTCTTTATTCGTCAAAAATACATGTAACAATCAATATTTAAACAAAATAAACAACCCTAACATACACTACTATGTGCTCACCCCTTAAGGCATATATATAAATTTTGAGTTGAATTTTAAAAAAAATGTGTTTGTGCATTTAATTAATTAACTCAGCCCTGATTAGTTCTGCTTTGCGCCTTTGCTCGCTCCCAAAACAGTACCACCAAGACCAATTCGTGCTTTAAGGATTCACCAAGGCTCCATGCTATGAATTAAATATCTACTTTATTCATTGCACACATCCCTGATCTATTACCCAACACGTCAATATCAAATACACCAACACGATATAGTATAATTAATATAAAGAAAAAATATATATATAAAATAAAAAAAAAATAAAATTTTACCTCGTTGTAGGATTCCAGTATAATACACCACATAAGAAATTTGTACAACACTACATACACATTTATAATAAACATTAATAAATCACCTTAATTCTTCATATAATACTTCAAACTCATCCATTTCAAAATAAATTCTTCTCACAGTCTAAATATCCTACATGTGCACAAAACAAAGAATTATTAAACTATAAACTTTCTAATAAATAATAAAAAAATTTTTGTTAAAAACGCAGTGTTTATATTGAATTCAAAAAAAGAATATTATTAGGCTATCTAATTTGATCGTTACAGATACTAAAATGCTTTACCATAACACACGGTGTAATAACCCTGCATATAAAAAAATAAAACATTCTATCATTCTAGTAATAAAAAAGAAATAAAAAAAAATTAAAAGTTCTAATTAAATAAAACTGTTCCAAACACAAATAATTATTTCCGAAAAATAATGAAGTCCCAATGTAAACGAATCTCCTGAATTAAAATCATATCTAATTCATAAAAATATTCCCACATCGATTGAAAAATTTTATAAGTACAGTAAAATTATTAAGAAAATATTATATCTAATTAAATAAAACTGTTCCAAACACAAATAATTATTTCCGAAAAATAATGAAGTCCCAATGTAAACGAATCTCCTGAATTAAAATCATATCTAATTCATAAAAATATTCCCACATCGATTGAAAAATTTTATAAGTACAGTAAAATTATTAAGAAAATATTATAAGTTCCAATGCGTGAACAAATTTCTATGTCAGAATAATGTTTAATCTATAAAATATTACAAGTCCTAATTTTTATTAAGATTTTTCTAAGTATCGTAAATCCGATTTGAAAAATTATTCTAAGTTCCGATTCATGAATAAACTTCTAAGTTAAAATAACATTTTTATTTTAAGAGGAAGAAGAGGTTTCCAGCTACTTCTTGTTTTTCTTTTGAGAGAGTTGATTTTCACCAAGCATCTCCCGTTTTCTGATGGTGTGTCGACTTATATGGATATTTTTCTTCACAAAAACGTCCGGTTATCTTCGGTACGATACCGATACCACCTCCAGAAATACATAGCTGCAGTGCTGCACCACCCGGGAAAGCAGCGCATTACTAATCTTTCAAAAAGGTAAACAAATATGTAAATATAAACTTGTTTACACATTCATGATTTGTCCAATGCATCTAGCGAAGAATATTGTTTTCGCCGAGCCAATCTGTCGATTTCTCCCGGTCACAGTATTTTTCGTGCGGGAAACACTTTCTTGTTATAATTCACGTAATATTTTATGCTTATTCTAATATTATTTTACGTAAATAAAAATTAAATTTGCCAAAATATTAACTTAATGAATATCTATATACACATCATGATGAAATAAATAAAATAATAATTAATTAAATTAAATCTAGAAGTGATCTTGATTATGCCTATTTATAATTTACCACCAAACTCAAGATCACTGCAATATGAACAGTTGCTCCCTACAAACTAATAATAAATTGTAACTCAAAATGATAATAATATAATAAATAAAAATAACTAATAATATATTGGTCACCATGTGCGCTAGATGTGGCTTTAGAGGCATATTAGTTTTCAGCTGGGGTATCAAAAAAGTGTCGGTGGGGTCACAAAGTTGACTTGGGATAAAAGCACCGGCGAGTCCAACACATTATTAATCAAGTTATATAAAAAAAAGCAATATAATCTTTGTTCCGAGCCGTATACAAACCATCAGTTTTAAAATTGAGAAAGTTCAAAAATCGCTCTTGTACTGTCTCTAACGCCTACTGCTGATATAAGTAATAAGGGTAGCAAATAATGGCTCCGTACTCCAATTTACCCCTAATAAAGGCGAAGTAAATCGATTTAAGGGCCAAGTGATTAATAAAACTCTTACTGAAACGAACCAAGAAGCCCAAAGATCTTGTGGCGGTATTACAAGCTCCATAAATAACACACCCAGGTCTTTAAATTGTTTTTGACTAATCACCGTAATGTTATTTACATTGTACGAGTAAAGTGGGGGATTGATAATCTAAGCAATAGTAACAAACGCATATTTACCAATGCTGAAAAGAATTTTATTACAACAGTAACTGACCACTATCTGCAAGTTATCGTAAAGTATACAACTGTCATTTAAACTATTAATTCGCAAGAATATCTTAAGATCTTATGCCTATACTACAGGTCAGCGAAGTGAGTACATCATTTAAAAATATATTAAGATCAAGGGGTCAAGGTTGGAAACCTGTGGCACACCAGATGTTGGGGTAAAATGTCCAGACTGATATCCATTGTAAAATACATAACTAGATTGATTTGTTAAATATGATGACACCAGCTTAAGTGAAGAAGTAAAGAAAGTGAAATGTCCAGCTTATTTATCAGTAGGAGTCGAATGCTCTGGAGAAGTCAGTGTAAATCACAACCACTTGAGAGCGATAGCGATTTACACCACATATTGTGTTATTTGAGCCAAGTTTGTAAAGGTGGATCTAACTGGTGTATTATACATACTGATATGGGGAAAGGTAGGTCACGGACCAAGTGATAAATTACTGATTCAAACTACATACACACATCAACATAATCTAAGGATATTTCTTATTTGCTTAAAAAAAGGATTTAGTGCATCTTTTTACCCATTTTTGTATCGAAAGTTAAATGTAAAATAAGCTATGAATGAAATTAACTTAAATTAATATTTAACATAATTTTAATAATAATTTATTAATTAGAAATTAGAAATTCTACAAAATGGAACTAAACAACAATTCAAAATTAATCTTATATTGAATTAAAACATTTGAAGATTAAGGAATTAATAAAGAGTGGGACCTCCTCTGGAGTTTAAAACCGCCCTACATCTTCTTGGCATAGACAGAATAAGATTGTCCAAGTCTGCTTGTGGAAGAAGATTCCACTGTTCTGAAAGAAGTTCTTGCAGTTGCCGTCGATTTTGTATAGCGTCCATATGTGGCAGGCATCTTCTCTGAAGCATATCCCATGCATGCTCAATGGGATTGAGGTCTGGGGATTGAGCTGGCCATGACAAAACTTCAATTCTTGCTTCATTGAGCCAATCGGTAACAACTCTTGCCACATGTGGTCGTGCATTGTCATGCATAAGGGTTAAATTTCGGCCCAACGCTTCTGCAAATGGCTGAACAACAGGTTCAAGAATATTCTGGATATATTGCTCAGCATTTAAGAATTGATCTAGAAAAACGAGATCAGTTTTCCTACCCAGCATAATTCCCGCCCATATCATTACAGTAGCTGTGCACTTCTTGGGCATGCTGTAGCGTTTCTGCATTACCAGGCTGACGTCAGACTCTTAATCTGCGAGTATCTGGTCTTAATCCGAATCGCGACTCGTCAGAAAAAAGTATAGTCGACCATTGTTCTCGAGTCCAGTTTAAGTGTTCTCGAGCCCAGTTTACTCGATGTCCTCGATTTCCCCTGGTTAATGGTTGAACCCTAAGGGGGCGTCGGGAGTGAAGATTGACTTCTCTTTAACGACGCCTGATGGTTTGGCTGTGGACTGTCACGTTATGCACTGCCTGGAGACGCGATTTTAACTCAGTAGCAGTTAGTGAACTCTGTCGGCGAACCTGAAGAGTAATGTACCGGGCCTGAATAGCAGTGGTGGCACGTCTTCTTCCAAGATGTTGTTCCCTGGGATTACCTGTATCTCTGTAACGTTGCCATAGTCGGCTAATTACGCTCTGTGTTGTACCTAGCCGCTCCGCTACGTCAACTTGTCTTACTCCAACTTCCAGCATTCCAACTGTCCTATTCATTTCGTCAGGATGCAAATGACGACGTCTATTTTGTTCATTCATGTTTGCTTTTAACGCAATTTATGCTTACACTTATCAATGGGTACTAATTTTTGTGTAACAACGCAGAAATGGTGGCAGAAGCAACACACTAAAGTTAAAATTCAAAACATTTTAAGATTTAGCATTAACTGTACTTGTTTAATGGATACTTTTGACAGATAGTTGTTTATAGGTTACCTAGCAACCAAACTAAACAACAAAAGACAATATTAACGGAAGTAAAATCAAGCAAATAAAATAAAAATTGATATCCTTAGATTATCTTGATGTGTGTATTTAGCAAAATTACTTAACACGTTAATTGGTCTATAATTTTTTATATCTGAGCGATCACCCTTTTTAAACACAGGAATAAATCTAATAATCTGCACACATTGAGAATAGTCGAAGTTCTGTTGATCAGACTAAAAATGAATGACAAAAGTTCGCAAAGTACTGGAATGTTATTATTTCTAACTAAGAAACTTGGTAGACCATCATAACCCGCAGTGAAGTTGTTCTTACGTTTCTTAGTATGCGTATGATACTTTGTTGGCAAAGTAAAAGGAATAACTCGATTGGAATGCATTCAAAAATACAGCAGCAAAAATGTATTAATAAAAAAAAGATTTTTTACGAAAAATTCTGAAAATATTAAAAAATAAGATTAAGATGATTTCTTCGACAATTATAAAGCAGGTATTGATCTTACATGTTTGGATGTAGTCGTTTATTATAGTCTTTTGTTTTGTATTTAAATTTATAATAAATCCTTGCTTGAATGCGCATTCAGAAATATCTTTTTATAAATAGATTCCATACGTAAATGGGAATTTAAAAATTAATGAGTTTTTTTTATTTAATAGCAATACCTGCAGGGAACAGTGCAAAAAAAAACACGCAACAAAACATCAATAAAAAGTTAATTAAAGGAAATGAAAGCATGGTGAATATAAACTATCTGATAAGGTTATGGCATGGGGGCATAATAATAAGTTTATTTAATTGATTTACTGATCGGCCATTTAAATTTTAGCGAATTTTACGTTTTACATAATTGACAAATTTGACATTATAATCCTATAATCCCATACGTGCAATTTAATGGTTTTTAAGCAATGATTTTAATTATTATTAAATTATCGATATGAAATAAACAAGACTATTAATTTAAAATTACTGGTTGTTAATGGTAATATTGGTCATACTGGGAATCTTATAACGGCTGTCCCAAAAATATCTAACATTTTAAATTTACCGCCATTTTTTTCGCTGCAAAACTAGGGTGAGATATTTATATGCTGTCATTAGTAAACAACAAGGTTAAGTTATGGAAAGGTACACCACATCGAATAGCGGGTAGAAATTGTAAAAATTCACTTGAAACATGGGGAAAATTTTGGTGAAACCGTTCGAAGATGCCGTACTGTGTTTGGTCATCGTAATGCTCCTACTCCCACACCTGTGGTGAATTTAATCAATAAATTTGAATCAAACGGTTCAACTGAAAACAAAAAAATGAGGACCTCGTTCAAATGAAATCATAACCAGTGCTAGTGAAAGTGTTGAGGAAAATCCTTCAACATCAATTCGTCTTTGTAGCCAGCAATTAGCCTTTTCGAGAAAACCTCTTCAACAAATTTTGACAGCAGATTTGAATTTGTTTGCTTACGAAGTTCAATTAACATAGGAATTGAAACCACAAGATCATGCAAGTCGTCGGGCGTTCACAAATTGGATTTTGGAAAGTCAACAAGTTGATGGTGAGTTTTTGAAAAAAATCATCTTAAGTGATGAGGCGCATTTTCATCTTACCGGCTATGTTAATAAACAAAATTGCCGAATTTGGGGATCGGAAAATCCAAAAGTGATTGAAGAATTTTTTATACATCCTCGGCGGGTCACAGTTTGGTGTGGATTTTTGTCTGAGGGAGTGATTGGACCTTACTTTTTCGAAAATGAAAATCAAAATGCGGGTACTGTCAATGGAATGCGATATCGTGTGAGATGATTTTAAACTTCTTATTGCCTGAAATTAATGGTATGGATGTTGAAGAAATATGGTTTTAACAAGACGGTACAACAGCCTTTTAAGTTGTATTATAGAAAAAAGTAGTCAACTAACACAGAGTCTGAAACTCTTAACAATAAGAGATGCTATAATACAACCGACGATTGCGTGGAATAAAATTACTCCTGATGTAATTTCTAAATGTTTGGAGTAACAGTATAATGAACTAGATGAAGTTGATATTCCCCAATCGGAAGTGTTGAAAAGTTGTTGTACTTTTTCTGAGAGATTTACAGAACTTTTGCCGTGCACGAAATCTACGGTCGGACACGCAATGGTTTGAACAAGATGGTGCAACCAGCTATACAGCTGCGCCCACCCTAAACTTACTCCATCAGCATTTGGATAATAGAATAATTTTCCGGAGAACAGACTTCGAATATCCTTCTCATTCACCGTATCTGACGCCACCTAATCCATGCATTTGGGGTATGATGAAAGACAAAATATTTCGATTAGAAAATCCGCCGGAGAATAATGCAGAACTACGAGAAAAAAAACAAACATATTTCCGGCAGTTACATCAACCACTTTTTATAAACATGTTTTAGTTACTTACAAAATTGATTTGAAGCTTGTTTGCGCTGTAATATTGAACATTTTGAACATTTAAATAACAGAGATTTAAAAAAAAATGCAACTATTATTTTTGTTTCTGTTTACTCTGGTGAATATAGTACGTTCAACAATGTAGAAGAACCGCGCATGGTAGAGAGTTTGAACATAGATTGATCTGGTTAGACGCTAGTGACAAGATTCTAGCGGCTGCCCAACCATGGGTGACAGCAACATTTAATTCAAATGACGGAGGCGGGAAATATAAAATGCAAATTGTACCGTTACAATAATTTCTTAGCAAATTATTATTGATAGCATTTTTCTTCTTCAATATTTATTTAGAAAACCATTCGAACACTGTATTGCAAAGATTTATTTATGAATATTTTTATGATTATTATTAACTAAACAAAACTAGGATTGTACCTGTCCACAAAAAGGGTGACCGTGCATTGATATCTAACTATAGACCGATCTCTATAATATCTAACTTCCCCAAATTATTCGAGAGAGTTCTATATTCCTTTATATATACCAGTATACGCTCCTTTATCTCAATAATAATTGACCAACATGGTTTATTATCTGGGAGGTCGACAGTTACGAACATGGCAGTACTTACTGAGTGTATATCAGAGGTTTTGGACAGGCGCGGATAAGTTGATGTAATATACACTGACCTTTCGAGGGCATTCGACATGATTGACCATGACCTGCTACTGCGTAGATTTGGTTCATTTGGCTTTGTTCCTTCGGTTGTCGGCCTCATTGGGTCTTACCTTAGTGGGAGGAGATGTTATGTCTGTTATAATGGTTTTTCGTTCACTGAGTTTGTAGTTACTTCTGGTGTTCCCAAGGGTTCAAATTTGGGTCCCCTGTTGTTCATATTGTTTATGAATGATCATCTCCTACAGATCGATTGCATTGTTCTTGGATATGCAGATGATATTAAAATTTATCCTGCTGATGTAACTAACCTTCAGAGAAATTTAAGTGTATTGTCTTCATGGTGTGAACGTTCTGGACTCAAGCTGAATGTGGATAAATGTTGTGCACTAACCTTCACACGGTCTTCAACTTCGTACAATTCTTCTTACTTCATTGGTGACAACAAGTTAATGAGTAAAACTGAATTTAAAGATCTTGGAGTTACCTTCGATTCCAGCTTGAGCTTCAAATCTCACATAGAGAACATTTGTACATCTGCGTTCAGATCGTTGGGTTTTGTTATGCGTGTGTCTAGGTATTTCACTGATTCAGCATTGTTGAAATCTCTATACTCTGCCTATGTATTGAGTAAGCTAGAATATGCCTCCTTAATATGGTTTCCTATTTATGCAAGTGATTGTTTGGCATTGGACCGTGTTCACCGTAGGTTCTTGAAGTTTCTCACGTATCGGGCAGATGGTGTTTATCCGGAGAGGGGCGTGGAGATGGGTGATCTGTTGCAGAGTCATGGTATGGTATCCTTGAGTGAGAGGAGATACGCTACATGTGAGAGACTTTTGCTTAGACTGTTGAATGGCAGCATTGACTGCTCTGATATCCTGACCCGAATGTCATTTCTGATACCGCGGCTTAACTCCAGACATAATTGCACTTTTGCAACACCTTTTGCGCGAACCAACATCATGAGACGAGCTCCAACTTACACGCTTTGTCGCTTGGCGAACAAAAATGTTGACCTATTTGCGTGAAGACTGTGACTGTGGATAGTGGATCATCATGGAATTTGTTGTTATTTACTGGTTTTCTTTCTTTTTTTTATATTATGTATACACCTATAATATAGTTTGTAAGCCTGTTTTGGGCTTTGCCTGTTGGAAAATAAAGATGATTATTATTATTATTATTAATATCACCTATCATATTAAAAATAATTTGTAATAGGTACCTATTTTATTTGATTTTTGTTTTATAGAAGCCACATGATCCCAAAGGAAAATAAAAGTCCTAGTTTATTGCAACAAATTTATGGCTATTTTATTATCAGAATCATAGGTAACATTAATATTTTTCCTTTTATCTGTATCTATTGATTTTTTATTTTTTGTCGAAAATAATGGAGGATTTTTGCGCTGTGGAGTTATTTTTGGAATAGCTCCTGGTTTTGAGTTCTCTTTGGTAAACGATAAAGGAGCTTTCCTTGTTTTGCTCTCTTGCATGGCCTGTAGAGTCGACTCAATAGAAGCCACTAGCTTCTTGAAAGCTCTAAAATCGCCGACAGTTTTGATATTATTTCATTACGCTCGTGAGGATTGCTGATTCAATGATTCTACATCCATCTTCATCAGTGGGCTTTGTGTTAATAACCAGGTTATTATTTCCATCTTCTACAAAAAATCAAAACATATGACATATACCTCAATCAACTTGGTAAGTATAGTTATCAAAATATGAATTTTGCTAGTCCAACTCCACCAAAAATTTACTAAAGAGTAACAATTATCACAATATGTAGTTAATTTTCAAAAACATTGGACATGTACAGAATATTTCCTCATAATTCGCCACCCGTCTTATCTTTTTTATTTCAAGAGATAGAATTTTTTTTAAATAAGTTCAAAAGTTTAATAGTTTTTTCTGAATGATCTGAATTTGATACGAATAGAAAAAACTATAAAACTTTTATATTCAATATTTTTTCCTATCTATGTAAAAAAGATAAGAGGGGTGGCGAATTATGAGGAAACACCTGTACATATCTATTGTTTCTGAAAATTAACTACATATTGTGATAATTGTTACTGTTTAGTAAATTATTGATGGAGTTGGACTAGTAAAATTCATATTATGATAACTATACTTACCAAGTTGATTGAGGTATATATCATATGTTTTAATTTTTTGTTAAAGATGGAAATAATAACCTGGTTATTAACACAAAGCCCACTGATAAAGAAGAATGTAGAATCATTGAATCTATCAGCAATCCTCAGCATCTTATGGAAGATGAAATTTCCTCTGAGATCATATGGCTTCTATAAAACAAAAATCAAATAAAATAGGTACCTATTACAAATTATTTTTAATATGAAAGGTGATAATAATAATTATAAAAATATTCGTAAATAAATCTTTGCAATACACTGTTCGAATGTTTTTTTAAATAAATATTGAAGAAGAAAAATGCTATCAATAATGATTTGCTAAGAAATTAATGTAACGGTACAATTTGCATTTTATATTTCCCGCCACCGTCATTTGGATTAAATGTCGCTTTCACCCATGACTGAGCAGCCGTTAGAATCTTGTGACGCTAGTGCCATAAACTTACTACTTTCACGATCCTTTTTGTTTCTTTGTATTGCTCGCCCAAAGCATTAGAAGTTTCAGATTATTATTCGTCGCATATTTAACATAAAACAGCTTCCATAATGGAGAATATTCTTTGATAGTTTCATATAACGTTATTAGGTATGCATAAACATAATTTTTCATACTGAAATGATAAAATTATTAATTGTTGATTACGTATGTGATTTATATAACCAGACTAAAACATTTTATAATCTTATCAAATGAAGATAAGATAAATGCGATATGATATGGATTTATTTACATACACCAAATGAAGATTACTGTGCGCAGATATACTCTATTTTATAACAGTCTTGATTAGAATACAATACATACAATAATTCGTAAGATTGGTCGTAGGAATAATTTTCCGCCAATTTGATTCTTTATGGTTTGAAATAAAAATGAAATTTTATGACATTGATTACTTTTTCGCAATAAGCAGTACATTTTAGCTAATTAAATTTTTGCTCTCCTTATAACAATAAAGTGTATGGTTGACTTTGCTGTACCTATAGGTATTTCTATATAAATGAGTATTATAATAAACTAGCTGGCCCGCAGATGTTGTTCTGCCCTTTCCTGTAGGTGGCGCTATGAGTTTGATTTGGTTAAAGTCCCTGTATAAGAAAGTCTGGACAGAAGAAGTCGTTATTGCGATTGCAGGATAGGTATCATTTCTGTTTATAAATATAAAATTTATTAATAACTCTACCACAGCGCCACCTACCGTGTATTTTTAATTTTCTTTTTTGTCAATAAACCAAACATATATTGTGAATATAAGTCATGTTGGTCCATAAATGTAGAATTTGTTAATAACATGACTACAACGCCACCTATCGAATGTTTTGATAGCTTATTTTACGCGTATTGGCGATATAAATATGGTCTGAGAATATCTAGGAGATTGGTTGAGCCATTAAAAAGTTATTGAATAACGTAATAACTCGAGCACAGCGCCATCTACCGTGTCCAGATGTTGTGATTTTCTTTTTTGTCACTGAACCAACATGTATTGTGAATATGGGTCATGTTGGTGCATAAATATAGAACTTGTTAATAACTTGACTTCAGCGCCACCTATCGAATGTTTTGATAGCCTATTTTACGCGCATTGACGAAATAAATATTGTTTGAGAATATTAAGAAGATTGGTTGGGTCATTAAACAGTTATTGAATAACGTAAACCAAGGGAAGGGCGAGATAACAAGCATGGATATGAAGATGTCAAGTAATTTAATAGTGCCCACAATCGTTGAACTAATAAACCATAGTTTAAAAGTAGGAAGCTTTCCTGGGGAGTTAAAGGAATCAATTGTAATACCTGTGCATAAGGGTGGCAGTAATGAGGGCCCATCCTGCTACAGACCAATATCTTTGAAAAGCACCCTAGGAAAGATAAATGAAAAAGTACTGAAGAAAAGACTCATGTATTTTCAAACTAATACAGTACAATTTGATAAACATCAATTTGGATTTCAGCCAAATAGCAAAATGGAAGCAGCAGTTCTTGAGTTCATACCAGTGGCGGCTCGTGATTTTTTGGGACGGGAGGGCACCGGGGGGTCTGAGTGTTCAATATCAAAAATTAAGTACAGACAAAAAATAAACTCAATATGTTATTTAATTAACTTGTTTTAAAATAAAATCCATTCGCCGTTCCTTACGATTAGCAAGCTGATTAATAACTAATTCTTTGAAGTTTGGTGTTGATGTCAGTAATTGTTTTTCAATGTAACACATTGCTGAGGCACATAGTCTGCTTTTCTGCATGGTATTTCTAAAAAATGTGTATATTCTCTTCAAAGTTGAAAAACAATATTGCAATATTCTTATTTTTATTAACTGCATTAAATTTAACAACAGTTGCCAGTTCTTTTAATAAATATCTGTCACAAAGCCCTAGAAAATATTGTAAATTCTCCTGTTTAGGATAGGATTTCATCTTAGATTTAGTAGCTACAAGGCGATGCTGTGTTAGAGATTTTCTCAGTCTTTCCTTTGTGGGTGTATGGGCAGAGAGATTTTTTTCTGTTTGAACCCCAACATCACTTGTAGTAGGAATTTCCATAACTGCTAAAATACAATTAAAAAATTATACAATTCATTAAATAGAAATTAATTGTAGAGGAAAGTCGCCTAATATTGGATGGTTGCCCAATTTTGGATACCACCATATCTCAAAATCTGTTAACAGTTTACTGTTAACGAATGCACGAAATAAAATGTTTTTGGCATAAAATTATCCTGTGGAACGCATATAGTTCGGCTGATCGTCGCTAGGTGGCAATATATTAAAACGTTGAATTACCTGATTTGAAGTTTTTTGTTTTGGCGTGTGCAAACTGGTATAAAAAGGTAAGTAATTGTTATAAAAAAATGCAGTTGGACATGGATGTACTAGAATATTTATAGAATAAGCCGAAGCATTCAAAACAACAATTATTCTCAAGTATTTTTTTTTATTGATGTTATAACCTCAAACATGAAAGATGCCTAATTTTGGATACAATGGGTATCCTATAATTGGATATCCAAAATTAGGAACCCAAATGTACTTTTATGTAGTTTTATTACTTTTATGTTTAGAAGATTGTTTTTATTTTCAGTAATATGCCTAGGAAAGGTCTCCAACACAAAAAATGGGATCCAGAAGATATGGAGAAAGCTATTGATGCTGTTAAAAATAAACGAATGGGTTATTTAAAGGCGTCAAGGAGCTTCCATGTGCCCAAAACAACCCTTGAAGTTTACGTCAAACGTGAAAAGCCCTTACAAGAACAATGCACGCTACAAATGGGCCGTAAACCAATTCTATCGCCTGACATGGAAGACGATTTGGTCAAGTACTGTTTAGAAATGGACAAAAGGTATTATGGTATAGGGCTGGCAGACATTCGCAGACTGGCCTACCAGCTTGCAGTTAGAAATAACCTACCCCATCCATTTTCAACAACAACCGCGAATGCCGGCAAAAAATGGTTAAAAAATTTCTTTAAACGTCATCCTAACCTATCTTTGAGAAAACCTCAAGGAATTTCAAAAAATAGAATAAAAGGTTTCACGCCAGAAAATGTCAAGCTTTTTTTTGACCTTTTGGAACCAGCTATGCAAAAAATTAACTTCAACGTTGATGAAACTGGCATCACCACTGTGCAATCGAAGATTGCTAAAGTGATCACTTTAAAAGGCAAAAAACAAGTGGGAGCCGTAACTGCTGCAGAAAGGGGAGCTCTGGTAACTGTAGTTGCATGTATGAATGCTGCCGGAGGATTTGTCTCTCCGTTATTCATCTTTCCGAGAAAGAATATGAAGGCCGAATTATTAGACGGAGCTCCGCCTGGGTCGATTGCTGACTGTCATCCTTGAGGGTGGATACAAAGCCACATCTTTCTGCGATGGATGCGACATTTTATCGATAACGTGAAACCTTCAAAACAGGACCCCGTGTTGCTCATCCTCGACGGGCACTACACACATACTCGGAACCTGGATGCTATAGAATTAGCTAAAAAACATTTCATTGAAATTGTCTGCATATACCGCCCCACACCTTACATAAGATACAGCCATTGGATTTATCTTTTATGTCGCCGTTAAAAACATACTACTCAAGAGAAGTCCAAAATTGGCTAAAAAATAACCCTTCCCGAAGCCTGGGCCCCTTCCAAATATGCAAATTGTTCTGCCCTGCTTATCAGAAATGTGCGACAGCTGAAATAGCAGCCAGCGGGTTTCGCAAAGCGGGAATTTTTCCATTCAATCGGGACATATTTTCAGAAGCTGACTTTCTAATAGAAAGACAACGAGAGCGAACACCGCCTAGACAACAGACCTCAGATATCAGTTCTATTCCCGAACCATCAGAGAGTTCACTTCAATCATCTATTGAAAGTACTCCTCCGAAGCACAAAAAGGATAGCGGTATTGGAACTAAACAGCTGTCAAACGTTGTCAAAGTTCAAGACTTTTCGCCTTTGCCATCCTGCAGTTCGGTACCTACCACAAATCGGGGTCGTAAAGCTAGTTCCGCAGCGGTAATAACAAGTACGTACAAAGATGCTTTAGAAGCTAGTATGAGAGAGCAAGAACGAAAACAATCTATCAAAAATAAAAAAATACCAAAACTAAAATCCTTGACAAAAAGAAAGAACAAGACGAATAAAAAAACTAAGAAGATAAAGAAGAGTCAAAAGGTTGAAGAAGAAAGTGAATCATCCTCAGATTCCTTAGAAGATATCTCTTATGCTGATGATTCAGATATGGATGTAGATGACAACGGTGACGCAGGGTGTATTTTCTGCACAGGAAAATTTTCAGAGAATCAACATGGAGAGGCCTGGATACAGTGTTCAATATGTTTCCGTTGGGCACATGAGGATTGTGCTGCTAGCGACAAAAAGAAAGTTTATGTGTGTGACTTATGCAGTGAGTGAGGTGTCTCAATTTTGGATAGGGTATCCAATTTTAGGAACCCTTTTTTCAACTGCAAAAATTGCTCATTTTTCTTTTTTTATATTTTATATGTAGTTTGAAGTTTAAAATAAATATTTTTGTGACTATATTGTGTTTTAACACAGATAACAATATATGTTAATTTCAAAAGAATTAAGAAAATATGCGTTTTTCACATAAAAAAAGTTGATTTAAAAAAAGTATCCAATATTAGGCGACTTTCCTCTATGTGTGTAACTGAAAAGTTCTAAATTATTCTACTTTATACTAGGTGTTGAATTTTTATTCAAAAATGACTTTGAATTTTTTAGTTAAACAACTGAACGTATTTTATGTTTTGCTCATAATATAATTTTGTATTGTAAATATTAATTGTCATACCTATAGGTGTGTGATAAGCCTGGTCCTAGGGCTTACCTTTACTCGATCGTCATCTCGATTAGCTCTCTTGAATCGGATCGAGATAGGGAATTCGTTGGGAGGATTATTAATTAAAACGCATCACGTTAACTAACTAACTATATGTATATATTAATGTACATGTTCGGATTGACATTCAATACATTATCTGAACGTTAATCAATAATAATCGTGAATCTAACGTGAATGCCTTAAAACTAACTTACACTACTATTTATAACATATTGCAATATTAACCTATTTAAATTACTGACGTCACGGGTGCATTAACATTGTCCGTGTATTACCGTATATGGGCATCGTAGAAAAGCTTAAATATGCACTTCTGTTAGCAAGTATTGCGGAAATGCTTATCCTCGTTAAATTATATTAAATGTTCTTAATGTACGAGGTATAGTCGATTAGTCGGTTATTACACCTTTCGCGGGCGGGAAAAAGAAAATTATGACGAAGTCCATATATTTTCTTTGTATTACACTTACAAGAAGTAATATTAATTTTATTATATACATAGAATTCATATTCTTAATCGTTAAATTTCTTAATTCTATTTTTGTGAACTATAACTAACTTATTGTCTATATTTAGAGTAACATTTGGGGGATCGTTAATGTTTACAATTTCAAAGGGACCCTTATATAATTCTTGCAATTTGTTTCCTGATTCATTTTGTAAAACTACTTTGTCTCCAATTTTATAATGAACACTTGCTCTGTTTTTGTCGAGAGCTTCTTTTCTGCTTGTTTTTGAATCGATTAAATTGTTTCGAGCCTCTGTACATGCCGATTGTAGTCTGTATTTTAATTCGGTTGCATAGTTGTCGAAATTGTACAAAGGTTCTATTAAGCTTGTTATTGAAGTAGGTAAAGGGTTATGTTTTCCGAACACTAACTCGTGTGGAGTGTATTTAGTTTCTGTATGAACCGTGTGTTGAATGCAAAGCTCCAGAATGGTATCCATGTGGATCAGTTGTCTGTGTGTTTAGCAAGTTGTATTCGGAGGTATGCTCCTAGATTTTTATGTGTGTTTTCTAATGACCCTAATGTTTCGTGATGGTACGCGGTTGATTTTAGTTGTTTTATGCCTAATATGTTGCATATTTCTTTTAAAACGTGCGACATAAATTCGGTTCCTTGATCAGATACTATTTGATCAGGAATTCCGTACCGTAAGATGAAATTTTCTACGAAAGCTTTGGCTACAGTTAGAGCTTCTTTATTTTTGAGTGGATACACTTCTATGAATTTTGTGAGTTCGCATTGTAAGGATAAAACGTATTTATTTTCCTCTATGTCTTGGTGTATAGGACCTACTAAATCTAAAAAAACTTTTTGAAAAGAATGTGTTGCGGTCGTGGTGACAATGATTGGTTCTTTATTAGGTATAGAATATTTATGTCTTTGACAATCGTTACAGCGTTTTACGAATGATTCTACGTCTTTCTTTAGTTGTGGCCAATAATAAAATCTCTTTATGTTGTTGAACATACGGTTTATTCCGCTATGTCCTCCTGTAGGTAACATATGGTAATCGTTTAAAATTAATTGTTTGACTTTTTTATTATCAATTCTTTGAGCCCCGTTAATGACATTTATTTTAACTTTTAAGTTTTTGATTTTTTCTTTATTCCATGGAATTAGTTTCTTTATGAACTGACTGTTTAAAGAACTATCTTTAATTATACATATTTCGTATATGTTGTATTTTGCGCAAATATTTTCGAGTTGCTCAAGTGTTGCACGAAATGCTCTCTTCACTGTAATTGCATACTCGTCAATGAAAATGATTTTTGATTTATCATTATATAACATTGATTTTGATTTATAACTTGAATTTAATTCATACATGCATGTGTCATTATTTTTCATGTCATTGAAGTCATTGTTACTTACTATTCTGAGTTCGACAGATTCTTTAGGTTTTTTCAATAGTTCCACGACACCCGGGTGATCAATTCCGGTTGTAGTAGTACTTGTTGTTGTGTCTTTTGTAGAGATGCCTTCAAAAGCCTCTTGCCTCGACTGTGCACGTGTCGTGACAAAAATACTGTTGCATGCATCTTTACTGACATTCTTTAAATCTTCTGAATCTATCTGTATTCGCGATAAAGCGTCTGCTACCGTATTTTCAGAGCCTTTGATGTATTTTACAACAAAGTCGTATTCTTCCAGGGTTAATCTAAATTTTGTTAAACGACTAGAAGGGTTCGTCATACCGAAAAGGTAGACGAGTGGCCGATGATCTGTGTAGATCTCGAACTTCTTTCCGTATAGGAAGGGTCTGAAGTGTTTTACAGCCCAGCATATGGCTAGAAGTTCTTTTTCGATTGTGCAGTAATGCCTTTCTGCCTTATTTAATGTGCGACTTGCGTATGAGACTGGCTTGTCGTCTTTGTTTGATAGAACGGCACCGATTGAATATCCTGATGCGTCTGTTTTTAAAATGAATGTGTTCCCGTCTTCGAAATTTGGATACTGCAATATGGGAGGTGTTTGTAAAGCTAATTTTAGAGTTTCGAATGATTTTTGGCATTGATCTGACCAAATGAAAGGTGTATTTTTCCTTGATAAATTATTTAAAGGAGAAGCGATTTTTGCAAAGTTTGGAATAAAACGTCTGTAATAGTTTGCAAATGCGACGAAGCGTTTCGTTTCCTTCGCATCTTTTGGTACTGGATAATTTTTCAGTGTGATAATTTTGGAAGGGTCTGGTGATACTCCTTCGGATGATATAACGTGACCGAGATATAATATTTCTTTTTTTAGAAAATCGCATTTGTATGGATTAAGCTTTAAATTAACCTTTCTTAACCTTTCTAAAACCTATACTAAATTTTGATTGTGATTCATTAAACTATTTCCAAATACTATTAAATCATCTAAATAAATGAAACAATTTTCGTAATTCAAACCTGTCATAGCTATTGTCATGGCGCGTGTGAAAGCACTGCTGCTTATTTTTAATCCCATGGGTAGCCGTGTGAGCTGGAACTGAGCTTTGTCTGTGGTGAAAGCTGTGTATGGGCGGCTTTCTGTATCCAGTTCTATTTGGTGGTACCCCTGTGCTAAATCTAAATGTGAAAAGTACACTGCTCCTGACAGTGAGTCTAAAATTTCGTTTATAGAAGGCAAAGGAAATTTGTCGTCTTCTATTTGTTTGTTTAATAACCGATAATCTATCACTAATCTCCATTTTTGATTACCTTGATTGTCTTTTTTCTTTGGTACTAATAAAATTGGTGATGACCAAGCTGATTTGGCTTTTTGTATTATACCGTCTGACAAAAGTTTTCCGATTTGTCTGTCTATTTCTGGTTTTTGGGCATGTGGCAGTCTGTAAGGTTTGACATATGTTGGTTTCGCGGTTTTATTTAAACGAATCTTTTCTTTATAAATATTTGTAAAAGTTAATTTATCCGATTCTAAATGGAATACGTCTGCGTACTTCGCAAGAACTTTTTGCAAGGCGATATCTTCTTCGTTATTTAAATGCTTTTTATTAACTGATCGCAAAATTGTGTCTACGCGGTCGACTGATTTATATTTCGGACCGTTAAATGTACATATATCGTAGTCGTCTAGACTTGTTAAAGTCGGTGTGAAGTTTTTTAATTTGATATCGTTTTCTCGCGTATTTAGTATGCGGATAGGTATCTTGTTATTTTTTGATGACACTATTGTTCCGGCTATAAAAATACCTTGTGCAATTTCTCCGGCTTCGATAACGCAATTTCCTTCAATGTTAACCGTACAATGTGTGACTAATTCGCATCTTGCTGGGATTGTTAAGGATTTGTCGTAGTTCGACTGTAAATTTACTTTTACCTGTTGGTTGTTTATCTGAAATGAAACGTCAAATGTTTCGTAATTTATTTTTGCTCGGTGTTTCGCTAAGAAATCTGAACCTATGATTCCGTGTATGTCATTAATAAAAGTGCTTGTTATTAAAAATTCGTGACCTACCTTTACATCGCCTATGTGTATTTCTATATTCGCTGATCCTAAAGAATGTGTTGTACCAGCTATACCATTTATCGTGACTTTCGCTGAGTCATCTATATATTCACTATGTGAAATGTAATCTTTGAAAAAAATAGTCGATGACGCACCTGTATCGATTAAGAAATTTAAAATTTTGTTATTATATTTAATCTGAATATATGTAAGTCCGTTAAGATTGAAATTTGTTACGGTTTGGAGTCGATTTCCCTTAGGAACGAAAAAACTGATTTTTGTTCCCTACTTGACTATGGTGGGTTTTATTTTCTACGTTATATGAAAACGTGTTTTGTAGATATCGTCGATTGAAATTCCTGTTATTGGGTCTATTATTATAATTTCCTCTGTTATTGTTGTTATTTCCTCTACCGTACTGTCTGAAGGTGTTTGATTGCGGGTGTATGGTGTTATTATGTTTAAAATTGTTGCTAAGTGAAAAATTACGTTGTGGACAAGCCTTATGTGGAGAGGTATACGGTACCCGTGATTGAAAATTTTGGGAATTATCCCGCAGCCGGCGAGTATTTCCATGCATGTGAAATATTTGCGAGCTTTCTGCAAAATTGAGTTGTTCCTCTGATGCATGCTGTATCGCGGCGCTTAGTTTGTCGTGATTGC
The DNA here is from genome assembly GCA_963170755.1 of Amphimallon solstitiale. Classification (NCBI taxonomy): domain Eukaryota; kingdom Metazoa; phylum Arthropoda; class Insecta; order Coleoptera; family Scarabaeidae; genus Amphimallon; species Amphimallon solstitiale. The sequence continues at coordinate 74,052,895 of OY720683.1, read as the reverse complement.
GAGCTTTTACTAATATTCTTAAATCATTATGTCTTATCCCGTTTGCAAATGTATTTATGGCTATTTTCTCGTTTATGTCGCGCAATTTTTCTGTTAGCGTGTTGTCGTCTCCCGCTTGTGCGATTATTAGATCTGTGAAAAGATCTTCTACTATTTGTCCGAACTCTTCGATTGATTTTCCCCCTTGTTTCGCGTGAATAAGTTGGGTTGCTAGAGCGGTAAACGATTTTGTAGTAATGAAATGTTTTTTCAGGTCAGCTATTAGGTTGTCGTTGCTATCATAATCCCGATTTAATCTGATTTTGGCCTTTTCCGTTAACCTAGTTTTTAATACGTATTGGGTTAAAGTTTTCTTACCGTTTGCATCTAACAGAGAATCGTACAACTTAATCGAGTCAATCAGCAGCTTTGTGACATCTTGTTTGTCGTTCATTACAGGCAACAAACTTGCAGCGGTTTTTAAATCAAATTTTTCCGCCATTATTTCTATAACATTCGTATCCTTATCTATATTACTTAACCTAGAACCTAAAATACTATCATTTCATATAATATATATTTATATATTTGTATATATCTTTGACGCACTCTTTCGTGTCGTCGATTACTTTTTGTCTATGTACCCCTTTATTAAATAATTCCCTAAGTTTTACAATATTTTTCTTATAATTATTTAACTGCTCATACTTAGAATTAGTTATTGTTAAGATTGTATTTTCTTAAATTTCTAGTGAGTACCTGTACTGTAGTTTCCGGGATTGTTCTGGGACTGGCATTAGCTCATACTTTATCTTGGCTTCTGCTTATTTCTTTTTCTATTGTTGTGTAGACGGCCTTTTTGAATTTTTTGCTTATGAAGGATTGTTCGGCGGCACAGCAGCGACTTACGAAGATTGTGATTACCCATTTTTCTTTCTTCTTTGTTCGCGCTTTTATGTTCTATTCTTTAGTGGTTCGTTCCATCTTTCCATTTTTATATGCCTTTAATGGACTGGCATTGGATCGCCATGTGATAAGCCTGGTCCTAGGGCTTACCTTTACTCGATCGTCATCTCGATTAGCTCTCTTGAATCGGATCGAGATAGGGAATTCGTTGGGAGGATTATTAATTAAAACGCATCACGTTAACTAACTAACTATATGTATATATTAATGTACATGTTCGGATTGACATTCAATACATTATCTGAACGTTAATCAATAATAATCGTGAATCTAACGTGAATGCCTTAAAACTAACTTACACTACTATTTATAACATATTGCAATATTAACCTATTTAAATTACTGACGTCACGGGTGCATTAACATTGTCCGTGTATTACCGTATATGGGCATCGTAGAAAAGCTTAAATATGCACTTCTGTTAGCAAGTATTGCGGAAATGCTTATCCTCGTTAAATTATATTAAATGTTCTTAATGTACGAGGTATAGTCGATTAGTCGGTTATTACAGGTGGTTCACTTTCTGCTAAATTTTGGGATCCAATATCACTTGTGCTAGGAACATTCATAGTTTCCACACATTCTAAAATACATTTTGAAATTAGTAGGTATGCTTTTAAACTTTCAAATAATACTTAGTTCTTATAAAATAATATTTTATAATAAATATTTACCTGTAGATAGTTCCTTAACCGGTGAGGTTTGAATTGATTTCTTTTCAATATGGTCATGGCTGTGAGAGATAAATGTTCTCTAAAATTATTATTTTCGAAGGAGGTTCCTTCACTAATATAAAAAGATAAAAACCACATTAGAAGTATTTATTTTCATGCTTCATCTTTAATAAAAACTTTAATTATAAGTGCAAATCTTATCAAAACATATTTAACAATGATAAATAAGATCATATATTTTTTGTAGATAGTAAATAAGTTTACAAATTTAAATTACGAAATATCTTATTAGATAAATTAAACAAAAACATTGTTATCATCATGTACAGATTTTTTGGAATATTTCAAATTATAAAGTCATGTTATTATATTTATTCTACTTCAATGATGATGTATGAAGTTACATATTTTGAAATTACAATGCATCGATATTGCAACTTAATATAGATAAAAATTGTTGAATTATAATTATTACAAATTAACTGTTACTCAATAGCTATAACTTACCGATTTTCTTCTTTAAGAAACGAAAAGAAACTGTAGAATATATTTTGTTGCTGAACATTTTTACAAGTAAAAATACAACATCTACATACGCCAGATTTCTTCTTTCGTACAGTTTCCATTATTAATATCAACAACAATTTAACTGGCAAATTTACTTATTATTCTTTCGTAAATTATAAGTCATAAAACTTAGACAGGTTATATTTATACAACAATATACAAGTACACAACAAAAACAAAACACGCCATTTTGAAATGTGCCCTTGTTTGATTATGCGCACAAATATCGGAATTATACAAGTGAGGCTTTTGTCACTTCTGTTATTCTGTGATATTACATAGTGGATGTCATCCGGCATCACAGTGTAGTACCCGCTCGCTGACATATACTGCTCTCGCTCCGCGCCACTTTTCACAAATCAGAAAAATTACATACAGTGCCCCGTTGCCCTCCCTGCAGCAGCCACCACTGGTTCATACATATAGTGTATGAAGGCCTTGATAATAAAAACTATGTCACAGCGCTGTTCCTTGATTTAAAGAAAGCTTTTGACACGGTTGATCATCGTATACGCGTTGATAGTCTGGAGGAACTTGGGATTCGGGGCATTGCTAGCAAGATGATTGTAACGTATCTTGAAAAAATAAGTCAACTAACTAAAATAAGGCCGATCACAAGTAGTCGGCCTGCAGAATTAACAAGAGGTGTTCCGCAGGGTTCGGGCTTAGGACCAATACTATACCTATTGTACATTTAATCATTCTGCAGCATAGGCATACAACGAAAATGTGAAATCTATGCAGATGATACGCTAATAATGTATACAAGAAAAAGTAGGGAAGAAATAAAAAACAATATATACAGATCTAAAAAAAGCTGGATCAATTGCTAGTTGAGCAGAAATTAATATTGAACACAAAAAATCACCGTTCAAAAAAGAAAAATAAATAGCCAATACAACTGAGGCTAAAGATATCTAAATAAAAACTTAAAAAAGTAGACACGATAAAGTACTTGCGAATTATGATAGATAACGAATTATCATGGCGGCCTCATGTGGCTTACATTCAGAAAAGTGTGACACCCATAATAGGCACAATAAAAAGACGTGGGCTAAGTAAGAATACAAAACTAGTGATATACCATATAGCCATGTCATCTCGAAAATACGCTACTTGATACTGGAATAGGGAAAATGTTCAAAAACATTAATGAAATGTATGCAGGTGATTCAAAACAAAGCCTGAAGGCAATCCTGGACTTGGACTGGTATCCCCATACTAAGAATATATACAGAGATACGAAATCTTCAAATATGTTAGTAAACATAACCTTTCTTTTATTTCGTTGTTAACCTACAGTGTACGAAATAAAATACTGCAACTGGACATTACTGAAATTAAAAACTGAAATGCAATGCGCATCATTCTGTAAAATTATTACTTTTGAGACAGTTGGATTTAACCTTTACTTTGTTTGACAGTTGCCTAAGGCATTCGGGCACCATTCCAGCCTTCCATTGGTTGAACGACTATTTGAGTGCAGAGAACAACAGCGCTCGTAGTTCATTAAAAAAAAAATAAGTGTTTGGTATGTACAAATTTTGGGAAATAGGATTCGAAAAGGCAAAGTTCTTTGAGGCATTGTCGAGTGCAACTTATACCAAATGATGTAGATTTTTTGTGGCTACACGCACCACCAAAATTAATGTTCCTACTTTTAAAAACAATGAAAGTATGATTTTTTTCCTGAACACGTGTTCTGGTCAAAAATTTCCAAAAAAAAAAAAAGAAAATAACTCAAAAACTATTGGTTCAATTTTGAAAAAGAAAGAACACTTGAATGGACAATTTAAAGCAGTACTAGAAAATCCAAAAATATGTATACAGCTTGAGCGCGCGGGGTATGATCACCCGATACCAGTCGATATTCTTCGGACGTATATTCGGAAAATTGATCTCCGCCAGCTGTGTTCGCCAGATATAGATATTTAGATCAGTTGCGTACTGGCTGCAAAGAGGAATGTACGTAGGTTTTTGTGTTATTTTATGGTATTTCTGTTATACTTATTTATAGTTTTTTTTTACCATGAAATTTCTATTTATTTATTTTTCTCTAGACATCTTAGTTTATTCTGCAGATGTTTCAGGCGGGTTGTTTTTATTTCATTCTAAAACCCAGTTGTACTGCTATAACTTTTTACACAACTACATTATTATTTAATTTCATAAGGATAATCATAATTACGTTATAAGTATTACAATCTTCGCGTTATTATCGACTTAGTTATCTAAGCAATCGTCATCACTTAAAGAGAAAATTTAATTTGTTCTTTTTGTCAATCTGCGAAAAAATAATTAGATCACTATGAGTTCGAATATGAGCAGGCAATGCTAGTATGTTGTGCCGTAACTCTAATATGTATTATCGGACCACGTTTAGATGCGAGTTTACGTATACCATCGGGTGATCATACCTCGCGCGCTCTTGCTGTATAGGGCGTGTTTAAAAAAGTTAAGTTCCATACAGTTCCGGTGAAACCAGAAGTGCGTCAGAGCTTAAATTATTTTTAGAATATCCCAAGCAACCATGAATTCCACTAATCTTTTTTTCCTTATTTAAAACACAAAAGAGCATTCGAAGAAGCGGCTACTAATGACTCGCCCTGTACAACGTCTATAATTTTTGTTTTGAATTAATGAAATTCCTGACACATCATAGCTCAGATATAATTATATATTATACCTACCTACTGATTTGATTATAATAGAATGAAAGGAATTTGTTTATGCACTTTTATCATATTCTTCGGACTTATTCACGCCTGTGATAATTCTTACTGTGTGGTAGCAGCTTGTTCATAATTCCTGTATGATAAAACTGAATTGAATCAGTTGAAATGAGCACTTTAGTAAACACTGTGACAGTGTGTTTTAGTGGTAAGTGTCTACGAAAACAAATGCTTGTACCTACTGTCTGTTTGTACCTACATAAATGAATATTATTACTAAATACATAATTTATTTTAATACTAGGTATGTCACATTTATAGATTTTATTTTTGTGGTTAGATAATTTATGAAATAACACCGATAACCTATATTATATAATTTTAGTATAACATCTTTTTATCTTTATTTTTAAGTTATGCAACGTAGAAAATGCTGATTATATTAATATTTTCACAACATAGTAATCAAAATTTAAAATTATGATTTATATATCCTTGTTCATATTCGTGTCTACATCTTCCAATTTTAATTACTTCATTGTCTTATGGCTAAAGATTCAAAATATGACTTTTGAATTTGAACGTGCATTAAAGACGGGATTAAAAAAAACGAATGTTAAGTAATTTTTGAAGACTTACAGTAGAAAGAAGGAAAAACCAACATTTAATCTTCGTTTATGGTATAAAATGAAGAAAAGTTATGGAAGGACAAAAAATGAGAAGTTTAATTTAAGGAATAATTAAAAAAGTGTTTTTAATTTTAGCGTTTTTAATAAAATATTTAATTAAATGAACGTCTTTTAACTTTTATTATTAAACCCACTAAAATCTGTGGTGCTGCTGTTGGTTAAAGGTGATAAAACGGGCGCTTTGCAGTCTGTGTTGAAATTAAAAGTAATGGTAATGGATAACACATTTAGATATAATATTATAGAAAATGCCTAGGATAGGTTCGTCTGTAACCGGCCATAATCCAGTAGTCGACCACTGACTTTTTTCAAGAATAATTTAAAATTTGCGCGAATATTAAACTAATTCACTACACATATGAAATCCTACGTCTTCATACAGTGCGAATATCAATTTCGCATTCATGTATACAAATATTTTATTCCTGTAATTCGCAAGTGTTGACTGGAGCACCGAGATATTTAAAAAGTAGTAAACTTAGGTTAGCCGGAAACATATAACCAAAGAGATTGGAATATAATAGAGGAAGCATGAGGCGAGGTAAGTGGTCGTAACAACTGCAGGTGGGGTAAGGGGAATTGATACGATTATAGTCCTTAAGTAGTCCGACTTCGTACTGTCATTGGTCAAAACGTCGTGCTCGTACTTGGTTTGTATGATTTCGTACGAACACGACATTTCGACCAATGACAACACGAAGTCGGACTACCTTAAGGACTATAATCGTATCAATTCCCCTTACCCCACCTGCAGTTGTTGCGACCACTACAAACTGCACTCATGCTTCCTCTATTATATTACAATCTCTTTGCATATAACTAAGTCACATTTTATTTATTATTATTAAACCCGTTTCGGTGGGTTTTCGGGGATGAACAGAGTGAAGTTTAAAAAGGCACGGTCGGTCACTGGTACAAAGATTTAAGATTTACTTCAGTATCTAGTAGTGCCCTCGCTCCCTTCCCAGGCTGACCAGATATATGTTCGTCCCATTCGCAATCATATACAGTTTTACAAGCTGATTCTCAACACCAGTAATCGGCCGTGGGCACAGGTAATAATAAAAATGTTTTGCAACATTAAAGCAACGACCGACCACTAGCATAGACGTCAAATGCTGATTTTGCCATTTGTCGGCCATAAGAATGTAGGTTGTCCTCAGTGCTATTTTCAGACCAAAAATTTGAAATTACTTGTCTTCAGGAAATGGCAAACCACCAAAAACTAAAATCTTTTGCATATTCTGGGGATAATATGCGAAAGGCGTTGGAAGCAGTATAAATTAATTCACAAATCCAAGAATCTTGCAGAAATTTCGATATTGCTGGAGCAACACTACAGGACTCGTTCAAGGAATGAACTGCCAACAAGTCACGAATACTGAGTCAGATCCATATTTGAGTGTGGAAAGTGAAAAATAAAGTAGTCGAATGGATAATTAGACGAAGAAAACCTAAATAAAGTAGGATTGAAACTAGAAAAAATAACTAAAAAAAAAATTTGGAGAAAGAAAATTAAACTGAAAAAAAAATTAGAGGAAGAAAATTTGGAAAACCAACAATTAGATGAAAAGAAACTGGATAAAAAACTAAACAAGAAAAATTAGATGAGGGAAAACTTAGCTCACACCAAGCATCCGTAGATATATTCATGAAGCATTTAAAGTATCCCAAATTACTAGAACAATCTAAGAAAACCATGTCAGGACCATCTACGAGCGCCATATCTGCCAAAGTATGGAGAGCCTATTATATTGACAGAGAAAGATAGAAAGAAGAGAAAAAGAAACTGAAAAAACGAAAAAGAAATGAATCTGAAACCAAAAAGGACACAACATCGAAGAAAGAAGAAACCAAGAACCAAACGTGCAACTAGCAGAAGCGAAGCAGAAATGCGGTGTCTGCGAAGAAGAATTGTACAGTGATGCCGAAGAAGAATTGTACAGTGATGCCGAAGAAGAAGGTGACAAAAATGTTGGATGTGATACTTGCCCAAGGTGGTTTCATTTAAATTATACTAAGCTTGTAGGACAGTCATATATGAAGATGTTAAAAATCAAGATTTCTCCTGCGATTTTTACTGACGATAAATGATTTAAAAAGTATGCATTAAATATTGAATTGTAGTATTTACAATTACCATGACAGATTTAGATATCTAGTTATTCATCTGTTTTTCTCAAGAATTCATTTCTGTTTCTTGTGAATCAGAAAATAGTGTTATATTTTTTACTTTCTTATACGTAGTATAAGGAAGTATTGTGATGATGAAAATTTTCGACCTCGAGATTTTTGCAGATGTCCACGTTTTGAAGTCCCCTGATACCAAAAAAGTGGTTTTTAAAAAATGTCTCTCTCTCTCTCTCTCTCTCTCTCTCTCTCTCTCTGTGTGTGTGTGTGTGTGTGTGTGACCACGATAGCGGTCAAACCGCTGTAGATATCAATTCCAAATTTTGTATTTACGTGTATAATCTCCCTCTTGAGATCTGATTAGTTTTTCAGTAAAATCGGTAGACCGGAAGTAGCAGTTTACTTCAGCGAAAAAATCGAATTTTGATAATATTTCGTCAACTATTAAGTTTAAACAAATTTATAAAGAATTCATATATACTTAAAATTGAAATTTAAAATAATTTTATTTAAGAAGTTTTTCGAAATTCCTACCGGAAGTAGGTCTTTTACTCTTATCGAAAATCAGTTTTTTGCGAATATTTCGCAAGTCATGCTTTTTAGACAAGTACGTTACGGGTATAAAAGTATTTACAACATAATTTTCAATATATTTTGTATAAAAGAAATTTCAAAATTCAGACCGGAAGTACCACTTTTACTCTTATCGGATAACGATTTTTTGCAAATATGTCGTACGTTATGCATTCTATATATATTTATCAAGAGTACAAAAGTATTTAGAACTGAATTTGCAATATTTTTTGTATATTTGAAATTTCAAAATTCGGACCGGAAGTAGCACTTTTACTCTTACCGAATAACGATTTTTTGCAAATATGTCGTAAATTATGCATTCTATGTATATTTATGAAGAGTACAAAAGTATTTAGAGTTGGATTTGGAATATTTTTTGTATAAATGAAATTTCAAAATTCGGACCGGAAGTAACACTTTCATACGTATAAGAAAGTCGTGTGGTGGCCACACCTCATTTTTATTTATGTGACTATTAGGGATTTATTGTTTATTTTTGTTACCTTATTTATAGAGAATTTACTTTTGGTTTTGTAAACTTATTTAGCGGAAAATATACACTCAGTTATTTTTTATTTACTGATTTCATCCTACTTATTACTTACTCACGTTCACTGTAAAAACAAAAAACAAAAGAAAACAGAACGATTAATATGAGGACTCAAAAAATGTATACGACCCTGGTGAAAATTAACATGGCCGACAATTGGTGTACTAATGGCCGACTATTACCAACAACCAAATATGTTCGTTTTCAAAAGAATCAAAACAGAAAAAAGCATGCTTCATCCTAAATATTCTCTGTCTTACTCATACTGTAATTGAATATATTTGTTTTACTCTCAATAATAAATCTTTAACATAATACGAGACGTTTCAATGTTATTAAATCTGAAAGTTGACGTTCCTCAAAGAAGGCAGACTACCGGCGAATTCACCCCACTTTAAATCAAAAACTATTTATCCGCACAGATATTTATCTCAAAAAGCAAAAACAAGCTACATGTGATTCCTTAGTTTGCATTCTGTGCGCATGTCCTGTGGACCTTGTTTAATTAGGGAAATTGTTCGATTACAAAGAATGTAATACTCTCGTGCAAGATTAATATTTCGCATTCGCATATTACAAAATAATCAAATAGAGATATCCTACATACATATACAACAGGATCAGATTTCGTAGGAATGTTCATAGTTCGTAACATTAACAAATGTAAACACAAAAATGTCATCACTCCACTACTGCATAGAGTAGCACTTTACGATAATTATACCATATCTAAACTTTATTAATAGTTTTCATAAAAGAAATTAGTACTCTCAGTAGTTTACATGAAAGGTTGAAGAGGCCTTGTCTACTTTTACGGTGATATGTCTTACTACTTGAAAACACATTGGTACTATTACTATATACATACAACATTGGCACTCTCAATGGATCATTGTTATAGTATTTATATTATGTTATACTATGATATCAAAAATTAAATTGGTCAATGTTGGTCATGGAATGTAAAACGCTTGTCTTAGTTTAACCCTTTGTCTTCCAGGCAGTTTTTTTTGTGTAGGCCTATTTATCTCCCGACGGTACTTTTAAGTCCGCAGGTTTTGTTCCCCCTATACTCCACTATTATTGATCAAACTCCTTTTAAAACGCTAAGAGTACTTTTAAGGACTGTAGAAACAACATAATGTTTGTTTGGTAAATTTGGTAACACTGATTTTTGTCACTGTTTTCATGCTTGTTGTGACAGCTTGGTGGTTAGAAAGCAACGTGTTCAATTATATTGAAAATATCGTGGTATTTGTTGTTACAATTGAAATCCAGCAAGCAATTAATGTAAGTAAGACCTTTATTTATGTTGTCTTTAAAATATTTGTATGTTTAGTCCATTTCAAACAAGATACACATCTTTATCTATATGGTACTCATAAGTACCTTTGGCGGTTAGTGTATAATTTATCGAATTTTATTATTTTTCAAATTTTTACAGAATGCCATTTCCTTGGGAAAGTAAACGGCGTTTGACCGATAAGGAGTTACTGGAAATAGTGCAGGATGACGAATTTTTTGCCGAGTTTGATTTGGATGAGGATCATAATGTACAGACAGATGTTGAATCAGATGCTGAATCTGGCAATGAGGATCAAAATGAACATGTTTTTATTAGTCAAACAAATAACTCTGAACATAGAGAACCAAAGGATTTGTGTGAAGAGGTTGAATCCGAACCAACGCAGGAAATAGAAGGTAATGAAACCGAAGACCCGATTAGAGAGGAGCCTGCACGTACATGGCAAAAAGTTGAAAGATCAACTACTATCCTACCTGAATATCAACCTGGTTCTTGGGAAGAAACTTATTTTAGAGATTGCATAACTGCTACGGATGTCTTTGTAAAGCTTTTGGGTAATGTAATTCCAGATATTACTTTCCAAACAAATTTGTATGGTACTCAAAATAATAAGACACTAAACATTACACAGAATGAAATGTTAGCTTTCATCGGATTGAATTTCCTTATGGGATATCATGTTCTGCCAAATCTAGAAAGTTATTGGTCTTCCGCAGCTGATCTGAAACTTGAAATTGTACCAGAAACCATGCCTAGAAATAGATTCCAAACAATACTTGCGAACTTACATCTCAACGACAATGCTCTCATTCCCAACAATAACACAGATAAGCTTTACAAAGTTCGGCCCTTTGTTGACTCACTCAATGCCGTATTTTCAAATTATGTAGGAGAACAGAAAATGTGTGTTGATGAATCAATTGTGAAATTCAAAGGTCGTTCTTCAATCAAACAATATAATCCAATGAAGCCTGTGAAAAGAGGTTTCAAATTTTGGATGTTATCAGATATGTCTGGCTTTGTTAAAAAGTTTGAAATATACCAAGGTAAAAACGAAAAAGTGAACGAAAATTTTAAAGATTTCAATTTGGGAGAAAGAATTGTCCTAGAGTTGACACAACAAGACTGGAATAAGGGCAAAGTCTTGTATTTTGATAACTTCTTTACAACTGTAAGACTTTTGGAGAAATTAAAACTAGAAAACACTCTAGCTTGTGGGACAATTCGATCAAACCGAAAAGGGCTTCCAAAAGGAATGATAATCGACAAAAATTTAAAGAGAGGTGACTTTGATCACAAAACATCGAACACTGGCATTACTTTCTTCAAATGGAAAGACAATAAAGTAGTGACACTAGCCTCCAATTTTCATGGAACTAAAAGTGTACCGATCAAACGAAAACTGCGTGATGGTACCATTTCTTATATTCCTGGACCAGAAATTGTTTATGACTACAATAAATTTATGGGAGGGGTTGATTACCACGACCAACTACGCCAATGCTATGGGATTGATAGGCGCTCAAAAAAATGGTGGCACAGAATATTTTGGGGTTGTTTGGAAATCGCTTTTATAAATGCTTTTGTTGTATACAAGAAAATAAGAGAAGAACCCATAACCGTACTAGCCTTCAGAAGAGAAGTAACTCTTGGATTGTGCAGCAGATCTCCGAAAGGTGAGCAAGTAAAAAGAAAATCTGTAGCTTCGGGTCCAGCCTCCAAAAAAAGGCGTTACAACTACAGCGTATCTGACGAAATTAGGCTGGGTAACAGAGGAAATCATTGGCCCCAATTTGTTGATAGGAGAGGAAGATGTGAGATGTGCAGTGCTCAAGGCATCCAATCAAAACCACATTCGACCTGCTCTTTATGTGGTGTTTTTCTATGTGTGAATGAAAAAAAAAATTGTTTTGTACAATATCATAACATATAGTTTTTCATAATAATAATTTCATAATTTTGTATAATGTAGTCCTAAGAAAAGTTTGTAAGTTTGTAATAAATTTTCAGAAAATAAACCCATTCCAATTTTTTTCTTTTCCACTCAGTTACACTCAAAGGTACCAGTCAAAAAAATATATGAAATTGTAATTTTTTTATTTTTTTTTTCAATTGGATTATTAAAATTTACCTAAATAAACAAAAATAAGTCACGAAATAATACAAATTAAAACTACTTATAGGGGTGGCATTTTAAGAGTTACTAATTTTCCGGTACTTACGAGTACCTTTGGAAGGCAAAGGGTTAAATCATCCTTTTGAAATAATTCAATCATTGTCAAGCTACACTGACATTATCAATAACCTACAAAAGTGTTACCTACTTAGTTAGTAGGTTAGTTAACGTTTTTATTAACCAGAAAAACTAAATTACAATAATTGTTGAAAATGTCCCCCGTTTTGTTCAATGCACAAGTTTACGCGCCTCCTCACGCTGTGAAAAGCGTTTTGCAGCATTTCTGGCGTTATGGTTGCACATTGCTGAACAATTCTTTGTTGCAGTTCTTGCAAATTATGTATCGGATTTGCGAAAATCTTATTTTTTAAATAAGGAAAGATAAAATAGTCCATAATTGTCAAACAAGGTGATCTCGGAGGAAACTCAACTTCCGTATGCAAACTTATCAGCCAGTCATCAAAAAACTCGCGGAGAAAAGCAAGATTTTCTCGTGTAGTATGTGCTGTTGCACCGTCTTGCTGGAAATGACCGTATTGAAGTTCATCATCGTCTAACTCTTGCACAAATTCAATCAGAAAAATATTTCTGTACCTTTCTGCGTTGACGGTGAAATTGAGAAAAATTGGCCCAATTATTCTTCTGCGAGAAACTGCCATCCAAACACCAATTTTCTGAGCATGTAGTGGCGTTTCAATAAAAATATGCGGGTTATCAGTGCTCCACATTCGCATATTCTGAGAATTGATGTATCCCGAAAGATGGAACCAAGTTTCGTCAGCAAAAAAAGTTAAGTTCAGCAGATCGTCATTCATTAAATTATTAACGAACCAATGGCAGTACGCAAGGCGTCTGGGGTGGTCTGCAGGCAGAAGAGCTTGATATGATTGCATCTTATATGGGTGCATGTTCGGGTCCTTCTTTACAATCCTTTGGCATGTTCCATAAGAAAGCCGAATTTCTTGAGAGAGACGTTTTAAAGGTTTTGTAGGCTCTTCTTCCATACGTTGACGAACGTCATTAATAACTTCTTCTGTACGAACTCTTGGTCTACCAGCACCTTTTTTATGCGTCACAGAACTAGTTTCGCGAAACACTTCAACACAATTTGTAAGGCGTGCATAAAAATTGTCCGGTAATACTGCTACGGTTGGGAAGTGCTCTCGAAAATTGTCCAAACACAAACGTTGACTGTATTCCCAAGTTCCATTAACTAGCACACCCGTTCGAAAATAGGCTTCAATCATGTAAATTTTGTGCTCTGTGGTGAGAACCATGATTCAAAAACCGTGCAGGATTAGAAAACTTCAACACAATAACTTGACAGATTTTGACATTCAAAAAATTATGACATACCTAAATGTATGATGCAGGCTACGACAATAATTTTAAAATCCATGACCACCATTGACCAATTTAATTGTTGATATCCCGGTATAATATGTTTACTTTCAATTATCATGTTTACCTACATTGCTCTATAATAGTAAATTAATTGTTTGAGGTCATCACTTTATGATATATATGTTTATATGTTAAATGTGTCGGCATTTTTAATAGAAGAACAAAATTGCAGAACCTGTGATTCTCAAATTGCTATTGTTATTATTTATCATGTTTTCTGTCGTATTATTTGATTAAAATAGTATATTATGTTTCATGTTTTATAAACCTAATTTTTGTCACGAGCTTTATTAATTATGAGCGAAGCGTAGCGGAGCGAGTGTTTACTAAGTGACTAACGTGTTTAATAAGCGAATTTTATACTATACTTTTTTACGATGGTAAATAATCAAAATAATATAAAATAAGTTGCCTGTTGTTGCGCCACGTTGGAATTATTTTGACAGATTGAGTTTCAATTGCTTTCTACAATTAAAAAACCTAAAGCTAACTTCAGCGTGTGACTAAAGAGCCCGTTACTAAGGTATGTTTAAAACATCACCTTCATGGATACATACCATAAGGCCGCGTGCGTGTGCATTATCGCGATACCTGTAGTGTAAGCGAAACAGATAGAGATGTCTGTGTATTAGAACGGTAAACAAGTGGACGCAATGTTCATCTGCATGACAACAGCATATGCCTATGATGCACTCGTATTTGTCCAAAAAATTCACATTTATACGGTGTAGTCGCGCAGTCGCATTAGTCGTCGCTTCCAAGTTCAGTTGCAATTTATTCTTCGCAGAGGAACAACTCGCTCACACTGTTTAATAAACCGCGTTGTTGGTAGTTAGCTAACGGTCATATAAAAAAATGGAGTATTATACATCGGAGCAAAAACTCTTATGATTAAACAATTTTACGGTGGTAATTCCGCAGAAGAACTCGAGATTTATTTGCAGCTAATTACCCCGAAAGTAAAATTCCCAAAGCAAGCACTACTACTACATTCTCTTTAGTAACTAATAAAAATAAAGTTGTTCCGGATAAGAATTATAAGCGATATAGAAATTCGAGTATGTGCTTTAGTTGAAGTAAATCCTACAATGTCATCTCGACAAATTGCTCGCAAATTAGGTATCTGTAAAACAACGGTTCAAAAGATTTTATTGTTCATACAAATTTACAAGTTCACAAGTACTTTTTCCCGATGATTATTATCGCCGTATGCAATTTTGCGAAATAATGATCAATGCATATCACGATAATGAATTCTTTTTTAATAACGTTTTGTTCACAGATGAAAAAACATTTCAGCTACACGGGAATCATAATCGCGCAGTTTGTCGCTACTGGTCGCGTAAAAATCTACATTTAAATATACCAACGTATGGGCAGGTATAATTGGGGATCATGTAATTGGGCCTTTTTTTTATTGGCGGTAATTTAAACGGAAATAGATATCTAGAGTTACTTGAAAAGAGTATTATCCCCGCAGTTTGGTTTCAGCAAGATGGTTGCCCAGCGCATAATAGCCGTTATGTGACAAACTTTTTAAACGCGGTTTTTGAAAACAGATGGATCGGTAACTCGGGTCCTATTAAATGGCCAGCGCGATCTACTAATCTAGCACCTAATGATTTCTTTTTATGGCCCTTTTTACATAATTCGATCTACGGATACGGTGATGAACGGCCATCAAACCTAGAGGAACTTCGCGCAAAAATTATTGAAGTCACTATTACTGTCACAGCAGATATGTTAACAAATGTGCGTCGGAATTTTTTTAATCGGTTGGGTTACTGTTCGGGTCAAGAGGGAGGTTTATTTGAACACTTAACTAATTAATTTATTTCGAGTTTTATTATTGCTTAAGAATAACATCTTTTTAGCTAATTGCAATGTTGAATTACAATTCTGTTTTAAGAAGTAAATATTTTATGTTTCAGTATTTTATTATAGTTGAGTTTTTAAATTATAATATTTGTTGAAAAATATTATTTTAGTTAAGAAGTTTTTTATTTTTATTTTAAAGTCTAGGAGTTATTTATTATTTATTTTTGCTGTTATGTTGTTTATGAAGCTGTGATGAGTTATGCTTCAAACAACTACAAATAATTACTTACAACGGGAACGCAATACCTATTACATTGCTTTTCACTTGATTTGCCTACGAATACATTTATACGTATAACTTATACGCCCGCCGTCGCCGTCGGTGTGGCAATTCAAATTGGCACGCCCATTTATAGTCGACCAGTAGTTACTAATACATGCATCGCGCTATGAACGGCGGCCACACGGTATACGATAAATGGCGTTTTAATAATGAGAGTAGAAAAACATTATTACTATTATTATTATTATTATTTGTATTATTGTATAATTAATTAGTTTTTTTACGGATGTAAGTATATCTATCTAGTGACATATATCTTAAATTTCTCTGAAGTCCTAGGGCGATTTTTTTGCTATAACTTCGAGACGAAATCTTGGCGCCGCGCCAAGATTTCAGAAATTGCAGAAAGCGAGACGGCGCGCCGTCTCGCTCTAAACCTTGTGAGATAATACGTACACAGCTACGTACCATTTACGCAGCGTAATTTGAAAATTTAATTTCTGTATAACATGTACTTTTAAGGTTAAGTCTAATTCTTAGGACTAATATTAATACTAAGTTAAGGAACGCTGCATAAACCCACCCTAACATTCTCAATATAATGGCTTAGCAAGATTCATCACCAGCTCTGTTGAATTTAGTTTCATTGCGCAAGTACATATAAAATTTCTTATGCACGCCCAGAGATGGCGCTTTTCAATATAATGTTAAAATGTAAGTACAATAAAAGTTCACATGACCATTCGAGTCATGTGCGTGTGTGTAACGAAAGAAGTCGGCTTGTTGAAGATTTTTTCCACGAGTTCTTTTAATTGGTAAGCATAAAAAATTCTGTTTCATTTACATTGTAAATATTCTTGAAATTGCCTAAAGCTTCCTCCTTCATTGCTACTCTTGTTCGTTTTCCCAGGCAAGTGTAGATAATGCGACTTGGCTTACCTGCGACTTTATTTCAATGGTGAAAATAACTTTTGTTTTTTTTTAAATAGAACGAATTTTGTTAAAATTATGGACATTGGTTAGAGACAGAGACGTGTAGTCATAGGCAACAAGTTTCGCGGGCTCTTCTTGGAAGCCGTGTATATTAGTTCCACGCTAAGGTGGCGTCATCCTAGTGATGTGTCATGTAGTCGTATATACGTTTAGTGCGCATATATAGTCCGCGCTTGCGCATTGCTATACATGCTTTTTGTGTCGGTAAAATAATCACCCAGCTGTGCACATGTGATTTTTTGTTGTTGCTTCTTGGGAAGTTTATTTACATAAAAGATGTCGGGATTCTCACAAAATGATGGAAACGTACCTAGGCGCTTTATTTAGTGACGTTACAAAAAATAAAAGAATAAATAAATATTAAATTTCATTGTTATTGCTTAGGTAAAGTAAACCACTGCCTGGGCGAGTGGTACCGGGAGATAAAAAAGCGGTAAGCATCATAATTTTGGTATATTTATGTTTTACCTGTTGTTACTGTGCTGGCTGGAATCATTTACTGATTGACTAATTACGAATTAAAGCGGTAGTAGTATGTATTTAATGTTATTTTAATTAAAAACGATAAAAAAGTAAAATCATAATAATTTCAAGTACCTATGAAGTCATTTTAATATCACTGCAAAAATTAAAATAAATACTAAAACTAATACAAAACTTTCGGAAAAAGAACAATCTCATAACACCTGCAGTTAGTCTTTTTAAATACAATAGTACGTTCTCTGTGCATCCAATTTTACTCTTTGTCTCTTAATTACATAGGTACTTTACATTATAGTGTTTAACGATTTTCTATTATGAAATATTCTTCCTTTGATCAAAAAGTGTGGGAATTCGTTGTTTTTAGTAGTATTAGTAGTATATTAGTAGTATTTGCAATATGCATATGAATTTATGGTCAACATTTTGTTTTTTTTCTGTCTCTACGGGAGAATAAAAAATGGTGTTGATTTATTATACTTATTTATTTAGATATACAGTCTGAGTCATTAATAATAATAAATATATTTTTTTAATTCAATTATACAATTTAAAGCATATTAATATTTCAAATTATAAAAGTCATTGATTGTATAAATAACATTCTCCGATAATAAACGATGGAACCGCTGCTTATGCATGCTTAGGCATGCATTAGCAGCCGCTTCTTCGATTGTTCTTTTGTGTTTTAAATAAAAGAGAAAACAATTAGTGGAAGATTCATGGTTGCTTGTGGCGCATATTGTAAAAATACTTTAAGCTCTGACGCACTTCCGGTTTAACCGGAAATGCACGGAACTTAATTTTTTTAAACGACTTACCCCATATATTTTGATGGTCTGTTCAATTCTTTTTTCTTTTTCAAAATTGAGCCAATAGTTTTTGAGTTATTAATTTTTTTTTTGAAAATATTTGACCAAAATACGTTTTCAGAAAAAAATCATTTTCACATTGTTTTCCCTTTCACCAAAATTCTAGCCTATGCTGTATCATATCTCTCATAAATAACATGTACGTTATCTCCATATAACAAATGTCTGTTACTGAAATCCGAAAATCGTATGATGCATTTTATAACGTACACGTTATATAGCGTTAAACATGTTATGCGTATACCTTATTTTTTTCCCCATAACAGCTCACGAATAACATTCAGAGAAAACATCCGTGTTTGGTAAAATATACTCATGTTAGGAATAGCTTGAATTAAGTTTAGCAATATTCATGTCAAATGATTTGAATTATTTGTTGGTTGTCTGTGTAGCAGTTTACGTAAGTAAATACTGTGATTTATACTTTATACATTAAAATTATTACAGAAATATGAAAAATCATGTGGGAGACTCATCAGAAGTACATTTAATTACATTTGAGCAATTATACAACACTGAAAAGTATCGCGAGGAAAGATTTGATAATTACTATTTGCAATTTATTTTTATTTTATTGAAAACCTACCTTTGAAAATTTGTTGTATGAATAATTCAGACCACATATAAGTATTCGTATAAGAAAGTTGTGTGGTGCCAACACCACATTTTTTTTATTGTAAAATTAAATGGAAGATGAAGTAGACATATTTCTGGAGCAAACTGCAATTTTAGTGCTCCTGCACAGTCTTGTATAAAATAAACAGTTACTTGTGTGGATATATAAAAATATACAAGTGTATTATTTCTATTATCTTATTATTATAATTGGTTTATTTTACTAATTTCTGATGGCTTGGTTTCCCAGACAAGATTCTGTTTTCCTCGATACATTTTTTCAAACGTTTTTTTTCCAGCTAGGTACCATTTGCTTTTAAATTATAATTGAAATCTTTATGCTAAATGTTGAATATGTAAACATAACTACAGTTAACTCACAAAAAATTAATTAAACCAAATACTATATAACAATTTCTACAATGAATTTCAATGTTGTTCAGTTGAGTACCTTTCAAGAACTGAATATTAGAGGTGCTGCTGATACTAGAGAAAAATAGAAAAAGAGGACAAATTTAGGTAAAATGATGACCTTTTTCTTGCTGTAGTAAGAAAATATTACATTAAAAACGCCAAAGAAAAACACTATACTCCTAGAGCTTTTATAAAATGCCAATAACATTTTAGGTTGCATTTTACAGACTTAACAGCTAGAAAAAAAATGCTGTCTGAAAATAATACATTTACCGACAATCAATAACGTAAATATGAAAAATATATAGGAATTACAACGATTTTAGACCAAATTTTAACTCTTTACACTAACTAAATACAAAAAATGACGAAACATGTACACAGTTAACCTAAAATTCTGAATATTAAACTAACTTACTTTACTTCAAAAACTTTGTATTGCTATCTTTGTCTTGCTGTCTACAAAGGTTGATTTTATTTTAACATCTTCCTTATAACAGTCCATAACTTATAGGCGTTATGAGTTGATACATCATACGATTATTTACTAGACATGTTATCGTAACTGTTACATCGTGTATGTTATTTTAGAAATAACAGCGGCTGTTATTTTAATGTAAATAATACAGAATAGGTCCGAATGTCTGGTTTCTTGAAGCGGAATTATAGACACATCTGTAGTAGAATTCATTTCATTTTTAGTGGATTGTGTATTCAAGGTCATATTTTTTGTTTCTTCAATAATAATGTAGGTAGGTATATGTAAATTTGCATAGATGTTTCCAAGGCATATGTATGTGGTTAAAATAATGGAAAATTGTATTAAAATTGAAAACTGTTCAGTCCGGCAATATATAAACGACCCATGTATTAAATATTTAAATTGGGAGTAATATAAATACTTTTTCAAAAATGTAATATGAATGCATTTTATCATTTGATAAAATGCGGTTAGTTTGTGGTATAATTATTTGTATACTACAACGTCAAGTTTAAATACAGAATATCAAAATAAAGTGATAAAAAGCGGTTATATTTCATTATTCTAAACGGACTTGTTTCTTATTTATGTAGGTATATGATTTTGAATATTAGCGAAAATAAATAAAAAATTTTTAATATACAGGGTTGCGATTATGTATGGATACAGCTAAATATCTTGAAAACGGTTTATTGGAACTCGCTGAAATTTGGCACACTGTTAGAAGGATTTAGACTACATTATTTGACATGTTCTCCAGTTTTACATCGTCATTCGTTTTGTAGATACAAGGCTAACTTGATGTTTTTTAAATAGCACGGGGGGTCAAATGTAACATTTTTGAAAGGAGTGAGTGCTCTTTTCTCTATTCAGCGATGTAACACATGCCTGTTTTAATTTGCATTAAAACCGCTTTTTTTGTTTTTACGAATTCGAATTTGAAGAAAAGTAAAAGTAAGTTAGCTTTGAAAATGCGGCCATTCACCTTCTGTCATTTGCATTATATTCGAAAAATATGACATATAATTAGTTTAAAAATGGTGCATTTAAGTGAAAGGGAGCGTATAGAAATCCTGATGATGGTTAGATACGGCGATAGAAGACGAAGTTGTGCTGAGGTCTTAACTCTTTTTAATGAAATAAATCCCAATCGATAGTTAATCTCTAGAACAACGGTTTCAAAAACTTTAAGAAGATTCAATGAAACTGGAAGCACAAAAAAAGGTGTAAAACCCGGACGACCAAAAGCTCTTACAAACGAAGAAGATTCTTTGAATGCTATATTAGATGTGGAAGAAAATCCAAAAACTTTTTTACACCAGTTGGCTCTAAATCATAATATAAGTAGAAGATCTATACACAATATAATGAAAAGCAAAAAATATCATCCCTACAAAATCCACGTGTTACAGGAACTGAGTGAAGATGATTTTGACCGCAGAATCAAATTTTGCGAAACAATGATGAACAATATATCAAGATGGTAACTTTATCAATCACATTCTCTTCTCTGATGAATAACTTTTTGTTTAAATGGGAATGTTAGCCGCCATAACTGTAAGTATTGGTCTGACAGAAATCCGCACTGGATGGAGCAAGTTCATACGCAGTATTCCCAAAAAATTAATGTTTGGTGTGGAATTATTGGTCGGAATATTATTGGTCCTTTTACTTTCTTATACGTAGTATAAGGAAGTATTGTGATGATGAAAATTTTCGACCTCGAGATTTTTGCAGATGTCCACGTTTTGAGGTCCCCTGATACCAAAAAAGTGGTTTTAAAAAAATGTCTGTGTGTCTGTCTGTCTGTCTGTCTGTCTGTCTGTGTGTCTGTCTGTCTCTCTCTCTCTGTGTGTGTGTGACCACGATAGCGGTCAAACCGCTGTAGATATCAATTCCAACTTTTGTATTTACGAATATAATCTCCCTCTTGAGAACTGATTAGATTTTGAGCATAATCGCCAGACCGGAAGTAGTAGTAGTTTACTTCAGTGAAAAAATCGAATTTTGCAAATATTTCGTCAATTACTAAGTTTAAACAAATTTATAAAGGATTCAAATGTACTCAAAATTAAATTTGAGAAAAATTGTATTAATAAAGTTTTTCGAAATTCCTACCGGAAGTAGGTCTTTTACTCTTATCGAAAATCAGTTTTTTGCGAATATCTCGCAAGTCATGCTGTCTAGGCAGGTACATTACGAGTATAAAAGTATTTAGAATGTACTTTTAAATATCTTTTGTATAAAAAAAATTTCAAAATTCAGACCGGAAGTACCATTTTTACTCTTATCGAATAGCGATTTTTTGCAAATATGTCGTAAATTATGCATTCTATATATATTTATGAAGAGTACAAAAGTATTTAGAGTTAGATTTGGAATATTTTTTGTATAAATGAAATTTCAAAATTCGGACCGGAAGTAAAACTTTCATACGTATAAGAAAGTCGTGTGGTGGCCACACCTCATTTTTTTAATTAATGGTAATTTAACTTCTCAAAGATACTTACAACTTTTACAACAAAACATTGTTTCCCGGCTCAGAAAAATCTTCCCAAACTAGAATAACGGAAATATACCAGCAGGCACCATATGGTTTCAACAAGACGGAGCACCGCCCCATTTTGGTCGTGCAGTACGTCAGTATTTAAACCAAACGTTTCCTGATAGATGGATAGGACGAAGGGGAACAACTGAATGGCCAGCTAGGTTCCCTGATTTGACCCCACTTGATATTTTCTTGTGGGGTCATTTAAAAATCGAGTTTATTTAAACAGACCGTCAAATAACGCAGATTTGCAAGAACGAATAGGAAATGAGATTGTCATGATTTCTCCTCATACTTTGATTGACACCTTGCAGAATTTTGTCCATCGAATTCGTTACTGTCAAGAAGTTAAAGGACAGCGTTTTGAGCATATTTTATAATATAAAATATATATACAATTTAAAAAATTTTTTCATTATTCTTAAGTGTACGAGTTCAATTTTAATAAAATGCATTATTTTTATTATTTCTGGTCGAAGTGAGGTTGTTAACAGTTGACGACAGATTAAAAACATCATTTCAAAAGCTATCTTACTTTTACTTTTCTTCAAATTCTAATTCGTAAAAACAAAAAAAAAGGTTTTTATGAAAATTAAGGCAGGCATGTGTTACATCGTTGAATAGAGAAAAGAACACTTTTTTCAAAAATGATGCATTTGACCCCTGTATTCATACATAATCGGAACCTGGTATATAAAATGTGTTATACATTCAGTGTCAAATATATTAATATTGATATAAACTGCTTAACTCTACCTGAATTGTTAAATTCACCTGCTTTTAGTTGCGTTTTCATTACTTTATTTCCTTTATATTCTTATTCCTCTTTCGAGTTTTGTTGTCTGTAAAGACTGTAGAAGGGTTTTTTAGAATTACGTTTAACATATGCTTGTCATACATTCTATGTAATTTTGTCCTGTAATTGGAGATATCTGTTGGGCAATAAATAATAATAATAATAATAATTATTATTATTATTATTATTAACTATAACAAACTAACTTGAAATATCCTTTGTATATCCTTTCCGGTAAAATTATTGACACTCAGTAAATATTCTTTATTTAATTTGTTTTTTAAAATGTACGTATTGCTATGTATGCTTACCGCATTCATAATCCATTTGGTTTTCCCATGATAAATTTCCATTATGAATTCCGCATAGGAATTTATAATTCTCCAACAATTTGATTACTAAATGTTATGTTGATAGTCGAGTGCATTCTATGTTTGTTAAAAAAATCGATGATGTTTCGTTATAGTTGCGATTATTAATTCAATTAATAATTTTAAATGGCCCTGCAGACGCTATATAACATTATATATTCGTTATATCGCCAGTCTTCATAGTTTTTCCTTATCAAGCATTCATTTTTAACAGTCTGTCGTCAAAAAAGATACTAAAGATGTTCGATAGCCTAACAAGACCTAACAATCAGTGGATACTTTTTTATGTAGTGCACTTATAATGTTTAAGTTTATTAGCTTGTCAAGGAACACGAAGACATTTAGTATAAATATTATGTGTAAATTGCTTAATGGCTTTGTTACTTCACTCAAACGCTATTAGAGAGGAAGAACTATTGCAAGGTATCCTCATCAGATAAGGGGAAAGGTGCCGACCTCCAAGAAAATAGATTTTATCTTTATCCTTTTGACCAGTGGCGGCTCTTTAATGAGAGCAAGTGAGCAATTGCACCCCCTGGAATTTTGAAACAAAACAAACCAAGCGGCGACTAACTGTGAAAGTATTTATTTATTACGTATTCATTGTTATTGAACAGGAACGTGGCGTGTACGGCACGCGAAACAACCTACATGCACCGATCGTAGTCATAGATATAATGACGACTAAGACTAACAGCGCACGGATGTAAAGACCCCTTCCACCGAGAGAAACATACCCATGTGCAAGCGCTACTGTTGCTGCGTTAAGCCATTAAACATTACATTGAAGGTGGGGAGAACTGTATTTTGTTCTAGTTCCATATCGTATAATACATAGCATGTGAGCAAGATTCCCGTCGGCTCAACGCTGTTGTAAGATGAATTTCGTGTCTGCGATGCATAATAACACGTTTTCGCGGTTAACGTATGATGAAAAAATCGCAATAAAAATCTTAAACGGCCGATGCCTCAATTATGTTTAGGAAATAAACAATCTGTTAAAGGTAAAGACGTTCTAAGAAAATTCAAAATGAATATTTATTAGAAAAATGACTGGATTTGTGGGTGTGAAATTAAAAATACTTTGTTTTGTTTTCCGTGTCTTTTGTTTGGTGGTGAACCGTCTTGGTCAAAGAACGGAATAAAAGACTTAATTCATCTTGTGCTAAAATTACGAAACATGAAAATTCCGAAGGGCATTTGAAAAATATATTTAGTCTAAGAATGTTAGGAAAAAATAATATTCAGAATGTTTTAGATCATCATATAGAAAAGCAGTTCAACAACACAATGAACAGGTAACAAAAAATAGGCATGTGTTAAATTTAATAATAAATTGCGTTAGATTTTGTGGCGCGTTTGAACTGGCACTTCGGGGTCATGATGAACGGCAAACGTCGAATACCAAGGGCATTTTTCGGTAATTGATAAATTTTACGGCAGAATTAGATAAATCGCTCAGAGATCACATCGAAGCAGCACCGGTTTTTAATTGAATTTATAAATGATTTCCCAAATTTTAATAAAAAAGTGATAGAACTGTTCTGCAAGTCAAAGACACGCAAAATGGACTTCGTTTATCGTCAGATGTAATCAAACTGTAGTGTTATATTTATTATTCCCTCAAAACAAACTGTACAATGAACAGTACCTGTCTGGAACAGTACCTGTCTGGAACAGTCGGTGAAACTTATAAAGATTGGGTAAGCGTTCTTGTATTATACTTTTACTTTCTTATACGTAGTATAAGGAAGTATTGTGATGATGAAAATTTTCGACCTCGAGATTTTTGCAGATGTCCACGTTTTGAGGTCCCCTGATACCAAAAAAGTGGTTTTGAAAAAATCTCTCTCTCTCTCTCTCTCCCCTCCCCTCTCTCCCCCTCCCTCCCCTCCCTCCCCCTCTCCCCCCCTCTCTCTCTCTCTCTGTGTGTGTGTGTGTGTGACCACGATAGCGATCAAACCGCTACAGATATCAATTTCAAATTTTGTATTTACGAATATAATCTTCCTCTTGAGAACTGATTAGATTTTGAGCAAAATCGGCAGACCGGAAGTAGTAGTTTACTTTAGTGAAAAGATCGAATTTTGCAAATATTTCGTCAATTACTAAGTTTAAACAAATTTATAAGGAATTCAAATGTACTCAAAATTAAATTTGAGAAAAATTGTATTAAGAAAGTTTTTCGAAATTCCGACCAGAAGTAGGTCTTTTACTCTTATCGAAAATCAGTTTTTTGCGAATATCACGCAAGTCATGCTTTCTAGGCAGGTAAATTATCTGTATAAAAGTATTTAGAACGTATTTTTAAATATCTTTTGTATAAAAAAAATTTCAAAATTCGGACCGGAAGTAACACTTTTACTCTTACCGAATAACGATTTTTTGCAAAATATGTCGTAAATTATGCATTCTATATATATTTATGAAGAGTACAAAAGTATTTAGAGTTGGATTTGGAATATTTTTTGTATAAATGAAATTTCAAAATTCGGACCGGAAGTAACACTTTCATACGTATAAGAAAGTCGTGTGGTGGCCACACCTCATTTTTTAATTTTGAAATTATGCACTCCCTATGTGAACCACTCCGAGCCACCACTGCTTTTGACTATGCGCGATCTGTAACATTTGCCTGGTAGTATATTTGATAAATGTTTTTTCATAAATTGTTTCACGATTAATTCCGAGAGCTTGTGCCAAATCGGAACGTAGTACAACATCCTGGATTAAAATAAGCACTTCTATAAGGTCCACCGTTCTAGTAGTTGTTGTTGTTAGACCTCTGTATTTATTATTCTCAAATAAAAAAGTAAACGTAAATAAAACAAAACAAATCTGTTGAACTACACTTTAATGACTAAAACTGGACAATTGTTTCACCACACAGTGGCTTCTTCAGTAATGACTAAAAATATATGTTACAGAGTATATATCTACTGTGTATCTGTTGTGGGATGTAAGAAAGAAAGAAAAAAGGAAAGTGTGTATTGTACTACTAAACAAATAAATTAAGTAAAGGAAATTTATTTACATCCAATTGATCATTTAAAAGAAAATTAGAATTTTTGTGTTTATTAATATTTAGAGCTTCTAAGAAATTCAATTTTATATTCTTATTTTTTACCCCCCTAGCACAGAAAAATCTTCATTAAAATTATGTCCTTCGTCCATTAAATGGTTCGCATATGTGGAATCTGTTTTTTGGTTCTTGTAACATGACAGATGTACTTTGATGCGAGTTTAGAAAGATCTTCCTGTTTGTCCGCTATAGAACTTCGGGCAAGATCCACAAGTTAATTTATAGACACCTGATTTATGTATTTTTTCTGTACTATCTTTATTATTTTTGATGTATTTGTATAGATTGTTACTGGTTTTGAACGTCGTGTTTAATATTGTGTGTTTTTAGTAGTTTAGATAAATTCACGCTTAATGTACTCATGCATGTTAATGATGTATAGACTTGTTTTTGGTCTGTCATAGGGTATCTTAAAGAAACTGATTTCAGTAATAATTTTTTCGAGACTAACTTATCAATCATGGTCGGTTCATAACCATTGTTAAGTGCAATTTATTTTATTAAATTTAATTCTTTGGTAAAGTTATCCTAGGATGAGAGGACATTCACTAATCTGTGTACTAAGCTATGGTAAGCTGTCATTTCTTGTTGTATATGATGGTATGACGACTTATGATTCTTTGCGGTAAATGCTGTAACTAATTTTATGATTGGAATTTAAGAGTGATAAATCTAGAAAGTTGATACTAATATTGGTCTATTCTTCAATAGTGAACTTTATATTCTTGTGAATGGTATTGATAAAACCAAAATTCACAATTTACAAACTCTTGTTTAGGAATTTTTTCATAATATAGATATACATGTATGAATTGATATAACAATAAATTATTATAATTAACTTACCACTAAATATTGTTATCATTCAATATATTAGTAAGTACATAATTTAGCAACATTTCTATACGTAATTACAATTATGACTTAATGGTATTACTTATTGATTTTTCTACCTCTTAACTATATTACTATGGTAACTATTATAATTGAATCGGCGAGTGGAAGAACAACATAAGTACCAAAAATCGATTTTTAAACTAATTTCTTGAAATTGGAAGACCTATTTATTACGACGAGTAAAACAGTAGCATGTTAGGGAGTCGAGCTGCTTTAAATGTCAGCTAGTAATACTGAATGAGTGAAAGAACAATAAAATGCTACATGTACTTATACCGTTTTTTATCTAGTGATCTAATGGTTTAAAAAGTCACGTAGAAATGTTAAACTATTGCAGCCAGTGCTTTTGTTCTGCTGATAAATCGAACGTTTGTTAGTAAGTTAAATTGAAAAATATCTAGCAATGACAGTGAAAGCGAAGATAATAAATGGAAACAGAATCAACGAATATTTGCTCATCTACAAAGGCAAGAATACTGGAAAAAGTATGAACAAGAATGGTGTTGGACAGGAAAATGTTACTCGAGAGGAAAAACGTAAAATATTGTCCATATTTTTCAATTGCAAAGCAAAACTGAACAGAATATCAAACCTGTAGTAACATGGCGAAAAATAGCTTAAAAAGTACAGCAATTGCTTATCATGTAAGCATAGAAGTTATAGTATGTAAAAAGCTTTTCACAGAAATGACAAATGCCAGTAGATTTTCGAGGAAACACAACAATTTTTCGCGTATATTACCTCTTGAATACGTTGCCAAAATTAAAATAATATACAATAATGTACAGGGTGTAGATAAAGTCTGGAACAAAATTAATATTTCTGTTATCTTCGGTTTGATGGAAAAAC
Organism: Amphimallon solstitiale; assembly: GCA_963170755.1. NCBI lineage: Eukaryota > Metazoa > Arthropoda > Insecta > Coleoptera > Scarabaeidae > Amphimallon > Amphimallon solstitiale. The sequence continues at coordinate 74,024,707 of OY720683.1, read as the reverse complement.
CCTGAAACAGGTCGATTTTGTGTTTATCCCGTGCACTTTATAACATCGTGAATTTAATTCTGTCGTCATCTAGTTGCGCGCGGGCGTGACGTCATTAGTTTTTTCAAATGGTAACCCGCCACATTTATTACCCCTTGTCGTTAGGTATTCCATTGTGCATGCAACGGTATAAAAAGTTTGGTACCTTACATAACAATTTTTGGGAGAAAAATGCTTTCGAATTTCAAAAAATTTAAATTTTATTTCTAATGAAAAACTAATCAAAAATTATTTTAAAAAATCAGATAAATTATAATCCGAGGTTTATCTTGGATTTTCGTCAAACAAGACACCAAAAAAATGTCAACGGAAGTGTTCAAATTGTCCGCCATTGGCCATTTGACACTGGCCGAGACGGACGTACACGCTTTCTACGACATGTCACATTGACAGTTCATTACTTGGTGTTTGAACTTATCCATTCACAATACTTGCTCCATTGGTAGTGTTGAACGTTGAGCGAAAAGAGCGGATTCAATGCAAAAAATCCAAACCGCGCACCGATTTCGCGGTCAACGGTGAGCAAAATTGTCGCAAAATTTGCTGAAACTGGTAGTGTAAAAGACAGGGCTCGTCAAGGTCGACCAAGAATTGAGGAAGATAGAAGGGTCAATATTCTCTTGGAACTTCAGGACAACCCCCACACTTCAACAAGGAACATTGCCAGGGATCATGCAGTCGATTTTACCACAGTAGCCAAATCGCTGAAGAAGGAAAAACTTCATCCGTACAAAATCAATCGGGTTCAGGAACTGAATGAAGATGACTTCGACCGCCGACTCGAGTTCTGTGAACAAATCATGCTACGGTGCGATGAGAATCCCGGATTTGTCGACAATGTGGTTTTTAGTGACGAAGCAACTTTTACCTTGAACGGTGAAGTGAATCGCCACAATTGTAGGTACTGGTCGGGCGAAAATCCTCGATGGGTTCGAGAGGAGCACACCCAACACCGGCAAAAAGTTAATGTATGGACGGGAATAGTGGGAGATCGCATTGTGGGGCCTTTCTTTCTGGACAGAAATTTAAACGCTGAAACATACTTACATTTCCTAAGATTTACGCTAGTGCCAACATTGGTAGAATTATTTCCGGATGAAAACACCCCCGCCAAGCCTCACCCCAGAATCTGGTTTCAACAAGATGGAGCACCTCCACATTTTGGCTGGCGTGTTCGGAGTTACCTCGACGAAATTTTCCCCGGGAGATGGATCGGACGAAGGGGAACAATTGAATGGCCTGCCCGTTCGCCAGATCTCACACCACTTGACTTTTTTCTATGGGGTCATGTGAAATCAAAGGTGTACACCAATAAGCCAAATAACTTGGATGATCTGAAACATCGTATCCGCGAGGAAATGCGAAATATTGGTGCAGAGACAATACGACGTGTCGTAGAAAGCGTGTACGTCCGTCTCGGCCAGTGTCAAATGGCCAATGGCGGACAATTTGAACACTTCCGTTGACATTTTTTTGGTGTCTTGTTTGACGACAATCCAAGATAAACCTTGGATTATAATTTATCTGATTTTTTAAAATAATTTTTGATTAGTTTTTCATTATAAATAAAATTTTAATTTTTTGAAATTCGAAAGCATTTTTCTCCCAAAAATTGTTATGTAAGGTACCAAACTTTTTATACTGTTGCATGCACAATGGAATACCTAACGACAAGGGGTAATAAATGTGGCGGGTTACCATTTGAAAAAACTAATGACGTCATGCCTGCACGCAACCAGATGACGACAGAATTAAATTCACGACGTTATAAAGTGCACGGGATAAAAACAAAATCGACCTGTTTCAGGGTTTTTCCATCAAACCGAAGATAACAGAAATATTAATTTTGTTCCAGACTTTATCTACACCCTGTATATTAAATATATACCGGGTGTATTATGAAAAACCTTTCGTGCTGTAACTTTTTTATCGGAATGTAATAAATTATACGTCGAACTAAATCGTTTAAAAACACTGTAACGTGATCCACTTTGAATTTTTTTTGACACTTTGTTTTTGACAAACAGCAGCAAACTGTGTTTTTTTAAATTGTACTATTTTTTTTTTACTTATTCAAATATATATATTTTTCTGAATATTAAACTGTAAACAACGATACCCTTGTATGAAAAAAAAAAACGAGAAAATGAAGGTTTTTTTTAGTTCAATTTTTTCTGAGATTTCTTAAATGCATTTTAAATACTCTATTTCATTTTATTACCAGCAAATGTGTGTACCATTTAAAATCACTTACATTCAATACTATATAGCCAATAAAGTATTATAAACCAATGTTATCAGTGTTTCATCAGTTTCTTTACAGACTTCGTTACAGACAGTAAGATAATCAACATCTCTCTTAAATAACAATTGTGAGATTTACTTTGCAAATAGGTTTAAGTGTTTTTATTAAAATAAATAAAATTGTGAAAACACTCCTAGTTTCAATATAACTGACACCAAATAAAAGAAGTAGGCTTATACGGAAGTTACGCCCCGTGAGCGGTGGGTCAACAACATTTACAGTGTTTATTTTAAAAATTTAAAAATCAAGCAGTCATATTGAACGATAAAAGTGCATTCCAAATTTTCGGAGAGAGCTGTGACATCTGACAGTCACACATTCATTATAACATTTTCAACGATTTATTTCTAAATTTTGTTATTGAAATGGATAATGGCGAATGTGTGGATGCGATTCAAGCATATTTTGAATGCGGAAAAATTTCTGCAGTTGCTTTGCGACTTTATGGAAATCGCTTTCCTAACAGACTGCGTCCAAGTGCCGATAAGTTTGGAAGGCTCGTGCGAAATTTACGAAATTTTGGATCATTCAAAAAACCGAAAATAAGCGCACTTGTAATTCAAAATCAAAATTTAGAATTAAGTGTCTTGCTCTATGTGGAAGAAAACCCTAATACGTCTACACGAGAAATTGCTCACTACATGCAGGTATCACATTCTACAGTTCAGTACATTCTGAAGAAGCACAAGTTCTTTCCTTATAAACCACGGAAGGCGCATGCTCTCGGTGAAAACGACCCTCAACGTAGGGTTCAATTCTGCATGGTTTTCAGGAATAAACTCCAAGATCCAATTTTTTATCGTCGTGTGTTGTGGTCAGATGAATGCACTTTTGGGAAAAATGGTGTATTCAACAGAAATAATCATCGCCATTAGAGCAGTGAAAATAACCATGTTGTGGTGCAACACAATTTTCAAAATCGGTTCAGTGCAAATGTATGGTGTGGTATTTTAGGCGATAGACTAGTAGGGCCTTTTTTTGTTGAGGGTAATCAAAACCAAGAAAAGTATAATAATTTGTTACGCAATGAAATAGGCGATTATTTAGATGAGTTGCCACTTGCTGAGTTAAACAGGGTGATGTTCCAACAGGACTGTGCCACACCCCATAATGCACGAATGAATACTGATTTTCTAAATAATTATTTTGGCGTCAGATGGATACTTACGGACCTATTCGATGGCCTGCTAGATCGTCAGATCTGAATCCACTGGATTTTTTTCTGTAGTCTTATGTAACAACACTGTGCCACCAAATTGTAACACCACACCTGTGGTATCGGAGATTATTGTTTTCGCTGCCACCAAATGTAAACTATAGTTACATTAATTGAATATAATATTTATATTATTTTTTCCACTCAGGTGTCACGTGCTGTTGAGTAACGCGTCGAGCTGGTCAAGTAGCTATGATCTCTTCAGGCGTGGGGTGTTACGGGATTGAGATAAAGAAAACATGTATTTTGTAATAACAACTAAATATTTAATAGTGCTAAGGTACTTTTGTTATAATACAAAACATTACAGAATGCCACAAAACATAAACACATAAATAAAACTAAAAGAATGTATTTGGCGCTATCTCGGCCTCTGAAATCTTATATACGCAAAGCTGTAATAATCCCGCTGATGATTCTCCGTAAATTTAAGCCCAAAACTAACATTAACCACAACAAAACAAAACAAAATACACTAACGACTTACCGACCCTATTGTCATCCAGCCTATCGTCTACAACACCACAAATTAACCAAACTCACAAAACAAATATCACTCACTGGTGAGTTTAATTATTTATTACAATAGCTTGAACGTAATTTATACAACGCAGAAAAGAGAAACACATACAAAAAATTATAAAACACAATTTTACAAAAAAGAATTAAACTGGTTATACAATTATAGGTAGTTCATACTGTTAGATCGAAGTCTTAATACACAACATAAAACTGCGATTATAGGATGACTCAAGTCGAGGTTGAGATCCTGTCGAACTGTTGGAACTTCTCCGGAACTTCACCGACTTTGAAATTGTCGGAACGGTCGGAGCGGTCGGAGCCCCGGCGGGACTCCGCCGAAAGTCTGACGAAAACTCTCCGAACGGTCGGAGCCCCCGGCGGGACTCCGCCGAAAAGTCTCTTTATTTTTCTTCTGCACCTAGTTTTATCAGTTCTTGGTCTAATTATGTCACGCCCTGTATACAGTTAACGAATCCATTTTTAGTTCTTATTGGTTGAACTTATTTTGCAGATGTTACTTGAAAGTACGCCTTTTACATGTACCTTCTTATTTTGGACTTGTAATTAATATAATTTAGACACCACTGTGTGTGATCTAATATTTTTTCAGTAGACGTAAGAATGTCTAAAACACACTTGCCTAGATGTCTGCCCTAACACATGTTGTTCGTCGGATGTGGTCTGTGCTCTGTTACAACTCAGAATTCTACATACTTTCCGCATTACCAATTACTATTGACAGATTTATGCAATTTTAACAATAGAGTTTCTAAACCACCCCATAATAAACTACTTGAAACTAATGTAACGGATATCTACTGACCGTCTGCTTTAATGTGGCTGGTGCCAACCGTTGCGTATATCGCTTACACGTAACAGCTTTATTTCAGACACTTATACTTGTCCTGAACGAATATTCATGCATTCTTTTAAAGGTACTCGTATATTTCATTTCCCTTGACAGACTTACAACTAATATATTGCTTTTAAGCAATATGTATAAATTTCTCATTGGTCCTTGTATATAGACGATGGGTGTGGTTTTAGTTTATAAGATTCCTTGTGCCGCCCTTTTTAATTTAAGGAGAGGGGTTTTAGGAAATATTGACCGGAATAATATAAAAACAATAGAAAATAATTAAATAAATGTATGAAACAAAAATATAAAATTTTAACTAATAAATCGCGTAAGCCGATTTATTACACTTACATTCAAGATCATGTCTATTTGACACCACCTGATACCAGAGATGATTTAGTAAGAAGAATAGTACAAGTATGTCATGAAATACCACCAAATCTTATATTAAACGCAGCCGTTGGAGTTAATAGAAGGTGTCAAATGTGTCTGAAACAAAATGGGGCCAATTTCGAACATTTGATTCATTAAAAGCTATGATAGCTTGATTTCTGTAAATTTCGTAGTTTTTTTTTAATAACAATAAATTTGTCACTCAATTTAATGGAGGTGTCTTCAGGAAATAAATCTTTATTAGAATAAGTAAAAAAAATATGTATTACAATTTAAAAAAAAAAGTTAACTACTGTCTGTCAAAAACGAAATGTCAAAGAATTTTTTTTTAAATACCAGGTTACGGTGTTTTAAAAACGATTTAGTTTGACGTATCATTCATTAAAATCAGATAAAATATAAGGAAGTTACAGCACCAAAGGCTTTTCATAATACACCCGGTATATTATGTACCATATGTCTATAAAAGAATGGCCTGATTTTAACAAAAAAATAAAATACTATTTAATGAACATTTTTTCTTATGATTTGGTCGGCTACAAGTGGATGTCTTCAGCAAAGGACTGGGAATGAACACGAAATACCCGAATCTTAACAGAAATGTGCTTTGAAAAAAAGCAATATTTTCACCCAATATACTGGTCCAACAAACATTTTAGTATTCAAATTCGCAACTTGAAAATGAAAACTGGACAGTTATATACGTATTGTGAAGGACAGGCATAAGAAAACTGCATACTTAATGTATAAGCAGTTTCCTTTAAATAATATACCATGAAAAATAACAGTCCTTCATATATGGATAGATATAGTCCGTACCAAATATCATGAGCTAAAATTCGTGGAAGACCACTGCGTCATTTCTTGGAATAAAGCCGACGGAAGGCTCTACCTCGACTAGATATTTGCAAGCAGTGGCGTGCCTTGTTTTTTTCTCAGTATTTTGTTTATGGCGAATATTCAGAAAGTATTGAATGGATCTTCAGCAAGTTTTGTTTGTTGTAAGAAATTAAATCACGAGAAATAAAGCGGGTAGGCCAGCGTCGACTTTTTGTAATAAAACTAATTTCAAATTATATATTTTTATTTATTTGACAGAAAGATAATAATAATAATAATAAAAGATAAATGTGATGATACAATTTAATAATTATACACGTTATCATAAAAAAAGAATTGATAAACAAATACATACTTACTGTTTGGTCATTAAGTAATATTTCTTCTGATAAATTACTTGTTTTAAAAATTTCTAACGCTTCTAAAAGGTTTACTTTTAATCCTTTATCACTGTAATGTTAAATTTTGATATTATTTTCTGAGAATGTGTGGTTATATTCTATTAAATGATTTGCAAAACATTATAACATTATTATAACAGTATATTAATATAAAAGTGAGTTGGGAAATTTTGTAACCGAACATCAACAATTTAAAATGGATTAAAGTAATAGGTATTTAATTTGTAGTGTGTCTCAGATGTTACCAAATAAGATATTATATTGCCATCAATTCATGTAACTCTAATTTGATAATGACATGTAAAATGTTGAAACTGCAGTCACATAGTGATTAAAAATAAAGTGAAGGTATTAAAAGTTTAATTGAGTGTTTTATTATTATATTATTAAATTAACAGCCGAAAGTGTTATATATTTGCTATAATAATTGTACAGTGAAAGACCGCCGCCTATACGTGCCTTTTTCTTCTCAAGGGTCGGGTCGATTCCATGAAAGTGATGTAGCGGTCTTCCACGAATTTTAGCTCATGATATTTGGTACGGACTATACCATAGGCCCTAGACAAAATCGAAACTAGAAAACGCTAAGATTTTTAATGACTGTACCTGCAGTCAAATGCTTTACAAGGATTGGGCATTATCATCCTGCTCGCTTGTTAAATGGTTCAACCATTCACTGGTGGTGCTGTAAGTTACAACAATATTATTAAAATTAAGAACTGATAGCCCAAGTATTCCAAAAAGAAAAAAATGCATATTAATCGATCAGCAAAATGATAATAATTTTGCAATATAGAAAATTAATATTTCAAGGTGTCACTTTTTGGCTATATGAAGTTTCATATCCCATACATTTAAGCTATTATAATTAATAGAAAATCCATGTTTTCAAAAAAAAATATTTATTATGCGCCTGGTCAGGAATTAGAATATTATTATCATCAAGTATAAAGTTACTAATAATGTATAATAATAGATTTATTTCTAAATTACATTCTTTTAACTTTATCAGTCTCTAATTTTGGTAAGTCTTCATAAACTTGATTTTTCCATATAATTTTTTTCCCTGGTGATTTACTCGTACCCCTCATAGATATCCATTCTGTGACTCTTCGAGTTATCTTCTTTTAATCTGGTCAAACTAAGGCAGCTTTTGATCTTTCATCAACTTTACTATGCATTATTTTCCATTATGTATCTTAACGTATATTACTCTGTTGTAGTCGTTTTCAATTACTTTTCTTACACTCAATTCTTCTTCATCTTTGTTTGTCAAGCATATTGTTTGCGCGGCATATGTCACTCTTCATCTGATTGCTGCTTTGTACAGCTTTATCTTTCTATTTCTACAGATGATTCAATCTCAAAAGTATCCTGTGATGTTACTAGTAAGTACGCGTACAAACGTATTTTGGTTATTTACGGTAAGAGTTAAAAAACTGTAATATATTCTGATATATATGTTGCCTATATTAACTAATTAATTAGCTTGTATTCGTTTATGTGCTAATATAGTACTGTTTTTTTATTGTAAATATGCTGATATTTTTGTTTGCACTGTACTATACTTTAATTATTGTTTTGTCCTGTAAATGGATTCTGTCTGTTGGACAATAAAGTTTATTATTATTATAACAATATTCGATAACGTCAAAAATAAAGGTACTTTACTCTTCAGCAAAATTCATATTTGATTAATACATTTTGGGTTCTAACTTTTTTTATTAAAATTAATAATAAAAGAGTTTTCTATATGATTCCAACTTGAGTGGACACACTGTATGTCTAAAGAAGATTATCATGCAATAATTTAAAAGCGAATTTTTTGATTGTAAGTGTTAGGTATTTCAAAATATTTTGATATTTCAGAAGAATTTATTGATAGTCACCTGTATATTGTAATTCGATCTCAGAATAGGATAATTAATGATTTCACGTTGAAATAGAGTAGCATTAGTCACCTAGGAACAATTAAAACGATAAGAAGCTTAAAGCGAAACATTTATGTATGTATGTATGAAAGCAGTCTTGGTGCTATCTCAACTTACCGTTCTTGCAATGATTCAAATTATAATCTACATATGCGTTCCTTTTCCTTTTTGCAGTGCGTGAATTTATCTGGGTTCGGATTGGCTGTTATCGTGTCGCAAAACACCATTTTTCTAAAATTATCAAAACAAATCCGCTGCAGTCAGGCGATAAGAAAAGAACGAGTGTTGCAATGTTAACTCGCGATTGTTGCATTTACGTCTCCCGTAAATGTACAACTTAAGGATGACTCGTCATCTGTGCTATATTATGACGTGTAGCCAAAACACATCTAAAGGTATTCCAAAGACAATTAATACATTCAGTGCATCGGTGTTTAATAAATATAACAGAACGTATTATGATTAAAGTATCTGAGGCACAGCCTTTGAAAAGGCCCCAAATTTTAGTACAGATCCCCAGGGATAAATTGCCTAAATTCGACAATAAATGGAACACTTTGTATAGACAAAAAAGTGGTAGCAAAATCTGGAACAAGAGGTGCAAAACACGTCAGAAACCGACTGAAATTATCGAAAAAAAATTTGTGAATACTCAATATGATGGTTTAAAACACTTACCGAAGCTTTTACTAAAGATAAAGAGAAATAGAAATTCGAAGGAGAGCTCCTCCGAATCTCAGTCGTTCAGTGATGAAAGTGATGACAGTTCGGACAATTCGTCACACTACAAAAAGAAAATAATCCGAAAACGCACAGTTAAAACTGACCAAGAACAGCGTTCGTCGATATCACATGAACACGAAGCCGCCCTCTGTGAGAGCATGACAACTAATGAAAAGAAGGCAACGAAGAAAGATTCGGATACCACCAAAACCGATAGCAATAATGAACAAGGTATTTTTATGTTTATTTTTATTATTTCATATTAATATTGTTTCATGCTGTTAAATCGTTGAAAATGATTAATACGATCTGTATTATATACTTAAGAGGGCTTACCCAGAGGTTCCGACTAGCTGCCGTGAAGTAGGACGTAAGGGGGTGGCGTCATATGCGCTAATGTAAATTTCGCCGATGTAAGGTATTCGTTAAAATAAAACAAACAGCAGACATTTTTGTTTTTCTTATTATGTTTTTGCATTAAATTGAATACAAAGGATTAATTAAGGCTTCGTTGGGAGTACTTTTTTATAATTCAAATTATTCACTCCTACATTTCACTCTCAAAGTTGGCAAAATTTATTACATCATAACACAGTTTCAGAAACTTTATTTTAAAAACTAATTCTAGTCGAGCATGCATTGAGCCTTTGTTTATTTGTGTTTTAAATTTCGTTTTGATATTTCGTACATAAAAGCGGTACTATTGTTTTAACGAAACATTGTAAAGTCCAGAATTAACATTAGCGCATATGGCGCCATCCCCTTACGTCCTACTTCACGGCAGTTAGTCGGCACCTCTGCGTAAGCCCCCTTAAACGGGACGATATTAGCAAATATTGAGTTTTCAACCGTTTTTTTTTCACCAGTTTTAAGTGAGTGACATTGTGTGTAATTGTTCCTTGTATTACTTAATTATTATTTGCAAAATGAACCAGTTTATTAAATTTGCACTTTATTCACTCTCATGAATCAAGATTATAAAAATTCACGATTTCGAGAAATTTTCTTTCTTGTCTATTTGGTCAATTATTTTTCAAAATATTTATATAATCACTTGATCCTGCAGTTATTTTTAAAAACTACTTAACAGTTCTACTAAATAACAAAATATATCCCTACTCGAATTTACATTTTACAAACATTTGCAAGGTTAAATCAAAGGCATTTTTCCGAAAATATTTACTTTATTTTTTAAAATTATCTTAATATCCATATCATAATAAGTACAATAATGTAGTTTTTCTTTGTTTTTTGCGTTTTAGTTACATACATGCTTTGGTCGTTTAAATAATGCCCCACGCTTGGGGTCGCCAAATATATAATACATGCTGTGTCCCTTAGCTAAATGAAATATAGTGTACTAAACCACATAGACACTTCTGCATGAGGTGGTTTATGCAGTGATTTACATATATCTGATTTCTTTTAGGTGTACAAATATTACTTTTCTAAAATATTGCCCAGGACTCTTGCTCTCAGTTGAAGCTTGTTTGAGAAATTCTTTACTTATATGGAAAAGGTAAAATAAATGAAACAAATATTTCAATAACTAATAGTTACAAATTTATTAACAATAAATTGAACCACTCTGTAAGCAGGATTTGTCAAAACATATCAGCTTGTATGTACTAAATAAAGCTTTCAAAATTTATTGTTTAGGAAATTTAAATACATAAAATAATATATAAGATAGTATACATAAATATGGTCCAACTAGCATCTTTCAAAAATATTTAAAAAAAGAATTAATTTTAAATAATTAATAAATAATAGCTTTGGCACCCAGGTGTTACTTAAATTATCCAAGTAATTCGCATAATGGATAACCGTCATCCCTGGTTCAAGCACGCCGGTTAATTAGGCACCCTCCCACCCTCTGGAATCTTTTATGTAACCAGTGAGCACGAGTCCAATTCACACAGTTTCTTACCAAACTAGATCAAACGCATAATTATTTAAATTCGCTGGTTTGGGTCAGATAACAATGTATTCTCACGCTTGGTCAAGTTATCCGCAGAGTGCTTGCTTAAAACTATTACGTGTAAATAGTTATTAATTTGAGATTAAATATCTCCGATAGTAACATATCCATCTATAACACTGCAATCCTTAATAATAATGAAATACTTATTTACTATAGATATATTACAAACAAAATTTTATATAACATTGAAAAATAATTTCCAAATTAAAAGCACATGACTAATATGGATGTTCCCAGTATATACTGTATATTATTAGTGTAGGATCTTCAAAAAACGACCACTAACCCTCTCAATTTATTTTGAATTTTATTTGCTCAATTGATCTTAGCAGAATCCTCTTAATTGGATCTGCGGGCCTTTATATAGAAATTGTTGTAAATATAAAAAACACCAATAAAACTCTATTCCCTGTCCATACTGAACATTCAAAGGTAAGATTTTATTAACAACATTTTATTACCAGGATTACCAAAATTAAAATAGTGTGGCACCTGATCTTAAATTTTTCGTAAAATGGCATCACCTTTACTGGGTTATAATACTTACATAAACGAATACTAAGAAAGTATATTATAATGTCGAAAAACTAAAGGAAAAGTAAACGAAATTTTTTAACAAGGTAAGTAAAGATAATTCACATATATATTTATAATACAATATTGCTTTATGCACCTCAATACTAATACAATTTCCGAATCTACTTTTGTCGATGAACACATCTTTCTAATATAAACTCGTGTAACTGATAAACATAACTAACGCAATGCGTTTTCCAAATCTCAACATATGTTCGTTATACTTTTAGCATGGAATAACATAGAATTCAAAATTAAAAGAAAATGTACAAGAAATAAACAACAAGAATAGCAAACATTACGGAATTCTTCCAAGAAATACGAAGTCTTATCTCTGAAACACTTTATACACATATTGCTATTCTTCATTTGACTTTGAAATTAGTCTGAGAAGGCCTGAAGCTTACATACGTTCAGCTACTAGGTGAGAAACTCTAATCACACTGCCGTCACGATACATGACTCGCAGCCGGCTTCTACTGTTGACAGTGTCGCCCCCTGTTAATGCAACTGCACTGCACAGTATACGCACTGCCCTAATTGTACATGCCTGGTAGTCTGGTTGGGGATTAACTTGTTCGAAAAGATCGTTTACTACCTTAGATCTACGAATTTCAGAAATATTTGTTTATAAAAAATATTGTTATAGTACCAAAATTACATGTAGAATTTAAATACATATAGAAAAAAGTGCAGGTATTATTTAAGTGAACGTGGGAGGAAGATTCGTGCCAAGTGATTTCATAAAAGATAGCAGGGGGTAAGTATCTAATTTACCAGTGTGCTTGAACCAGGGATGAAACAGTTGCACTAGTATGTGCAAGCAGCTTGGGTAACTGGAGTAACACCTGGGCCACACATTTTGCTTTATTAAATATTTTAATTAATTTTCAATATATTGCGATCATGCTAGTTGGACTTTTTGTGTATATTTTGTAATAAATATTATTTTATGCATTTAAATTATTCTTTATATATAGTAACTTTGAGATGTTTATGGAGCATTCGTAACGTATATAAATCACTCATGAATTATGAGTAACATTCATATACATGTACGTTTGCAATAAATTTGTAATTGTTATATTGAATTATTCGTTTTATTTAATCTTTACCTCACCTATCTACGCAAAAGAATTTTGCAGACGATCTGCATCTGACAGTATGAGTACTGGGAAAAACTTGATTTCAAAGGTAAGAATTTATCGAAACAATAGATATATGTAAACCACTGCAAAACCGCCTAATGCAGGTATATCTGTGTACTTCACTATTTCTACATTTAAATATATTTGTATATTAATTTTCATCATTTTACATTATTTAAAATAATTTAAATAGTTGGAGCCACAGCACATATATATTTGGCTAGCTCAAATGTGGGGCATTTTTTAAAAATATATTCATATATTTAATTTCCTTATTTTCTAGTTGTTTACTAAACATATTACATTTTAAC